>JAAROD010000069.1:0-600000 GCA_012274445.1 Sclerotiophoma versabilis | reverse complement strand
GCCTCACGATAATCATCGAGCTTGTAGCAAGCATTTCGATCCAGTTGTGTAGCCCACTCGGTCATTTTATTCCAGTCACGACATTTTCGAACCTGACCAGCGCCTATGTGCTCCGCCAGGGCTGGCATAGGAGTATCGTCAGCTGCGCACATTACTGTTATCGAGTGGTCAGTCGAATTCTGGGAACGGTGTGGCGCCGACCTACTATCTTGCCTCAAGCCATTCAAGCAATGATTAATATGGTGGAAGTCAAAGGTCTGATTGCCGCCATTGTGCTTGACTGTAATAGCCTTGCGGATATACTTGACACAGTGCAGGTCGTGAACACCTTTGAGATAATAGATGCTGCGCTTTGTGTCCCACGGAAAGCGGCCAGATGGAGGCAGTCCAGCTTTGCGCGTGAAGTCGTCATGAAGCGCCACTGCCATCGAGCTGGTGTTGATAGCATCCCAAGCTGCGTCCATTTCCTGAGTACTACTATTGGGGTTCCAGAAGGGTGAGATGGGCTCATAGGTGACAGGGGTATCGAACGACAGACCACTGTAGGGCGTCTTACCAGCGCTGTGAGTTAAGATTCGCAGCTTTGCGTTGTCCATCACCAACAGCACATTCGCGGAGAGTGATAGCAGCAACAGTGACATGAAAGCAACGAAGCTGCGCGTGTTTGTCGGAATGATCTCCGTGGAGTTGTTATTCCAGGCGACGCCATCCTTCTCTTCCTCAAGCTGTCTTAGGATTTCTTCCTCCTCGTCTGCGTTCACGGGTTGATACTTAGGTGGTCGTTCCATGGTTTCAGAGATAACGTTCTAGCGGAGTTAGGAAGGCAGCAGCATATGCGGCAGGAGAGGGTTGCATCTCCGGTGTAACAACATCACGTTCTCCTGCTGCCAATGTGGCTCAGTACGCGCATTACGACCAGCCGTGTTTGGGCCCCGAAGCTCGGTCCACTGATGAATAGGAACGCGTCCTAACCGCGCCGCTCTGCGTTGTTGCCGAGTGGGCGGGTGTCTTAGCTTCCGACAAAGCAAGGAAGGTCGCAAGCCTCCAACACGACAAGGGTGATACGTGTGCAACCACAATGCTGGAAGATGATGGGGTTATCAGGTGTTTGCTGGTAAGTGAGTGCGACTTGCCAAATGCTGGCTCAACGCGCCGCGGCGCGCTAGGGTAGCAGCCTTAACCTCAATGGCTCCTTCCTGTTCGGGGAGGCTGACCAAACACGGCAATTTACTTAGATCCAATCCTGATGCATCTATGTATCTCCGACTCCGCTATAGCTCTCACAAGACGGCAGGTCAGTAACTCGACAACCTACTTCAGGTCGCCGATGTCGCCATGGTCGGCATTCAGGAGCAGTTTGCGACAGACATGAACGATCGTTACCTCGTCCGGGAGGTTGAAATAAGGCAGGAGTTGGACGAGGTACTCGACGTAATCTGGGCAGCAAATCACTCGCCATACGAACCTTTCATTCAACTCTTCTTTCCGGTCCTTGGATTCACGGCTGCACATCGAAAGGCTGCACTTGACGAGTCAAAAGAGCGGTTCTGGAAACAACACACCTCGGACCCGTCAAGCCACTGGGTCTATGCTTTCGACACAGTCACCGGAAAAGCGGTTGGCTGCGCGCAATGGGTCATTTCGACAACTAACCCCTTCGTAAAGGGTATACCCAAACTCGAAGCACCATGGTGGCCTGAGGGTGAAAGTCGAAAGTTCTGCGAATCGATCTTGAACCAGGTCTACAAGCCACGGGCAAACTGGATGACGCGGCCTCATTGTGGTAAGTGGAGATATTCCAAAATGAAATTTAACCCTACGTGATCTATAGAGAGATCCTCCTCTACCTAACCATTAACTCTCCGACACCGCACCTAAAACCGGGAACTTGCTAACATAGTGTCAGCACTAAATTGGATGGCGGTCCATCCCGCACATCGTCTGTGCGGTATCGGCTCGCTCTTGATGAAAGCGGGTATAAAGAAAGCTGACAATCTCAATCTCGAATGTTGGTTGGAGGGATCCAGCATGGGAAAGCCATTGTACGAAAAGTTTGGTTTCCAGTCCCTGATCAAGGTGGCCTTTGACACCGACATATTAGGCGCAAGTGACGAGTGGCGGAAATGCGCGCACGAGATGACGCCAGCGGCTGTGTTTGCTATGTGGAGACCAAAGCGAGGCTTGTGGAGGCTGGAGAATGGACAGGAAGTGGGGTTACCATGGACTTTGGGTGCACAGCCAGTACTGAACAGTGCTTCGCACAGTCTATGATCCGTTTTGCAGTCATTGGAGAGCGTTGAGGTTGGTTTGGTGATTATGAAGACATCCAGGAATTGATACGCAACATTGCAGCATTGCAGAGCTGCCTGCCTCTGAGTTTTTTTGGTGTGCAGCCATCCCTTAATCCCACATCAGATAATCAGGGAAATACTTCTTATGGATCCTCCTTGCGTACTCAATTGTCAAGGGGAATTCTCCCTTGAGTAAGCCTCTACTCCAAGGCGCAGAATCGCTGACAAGGTTGGCCACCACAAAGCCAAAAACAGAAGTATCAGCTTCAGAAGGCTCTTTCCCACCCAACACCCAGAAGCAGGCGTCTGTGTCTTCTTGCTTCAGCAAACTTGCCTCCAATAATCCGTTGACGGCTTCCCATACTTCTTTAGTAAAAGCAGTAATCTCCGCATCACTGAAGCGGCCTGTTCCTTGCTCGTGAAGTCGCTGGATGATACCCCGATACGCCAGAGTACCAGCTATGACCCGTGCTGGGTAGGGCAGCTTCCCCATAGCATGGTCCCGCATGGCATAGTAGTTCTTGACCCAGCGCTCGTGCGTGTCGTAGAATGCGAGTTTGTCTTCCATCAATGCTCGAATCGCGAGATCATGTCCCTTGTCAACTGCACTCAGGTTGACGTTCAAGTCACGCATCAAGCCCTTGTTGACGAAGTCCTTTGCTATCAGTGTCGAATCTGAGAGCCATACTGACGATTGTGCAGGCAAGGTAAGTTCCACATATGGTATCTTTCCTTTCGGTCCGGATGGGGGAAAGCCAATCTCGCAGATGTATTTGAGGCCTGATAGACGGCAACGGAACTCAAGTTTCGAAACGAAAGGGCTCCAAGTGTATTGGCCGGGCAGATCGGCCCCACGGTAGATAGCAATCCGTTGGTCCGTCTTCAGATCCATCGTAAGCGTTGAAACCACAGGACCGGAGATCGACGGGAGTGTCTTTGAAAGCCGTGAGCACGAGCGACTAAGGTATTATGATATATGGTGTCTGTCTGCTGACTCCAACCGGCCAGAATGCTAGGCTAGATAGATGTTACGAAACGAGATTGCCCAACGTCTACCTGCACTGTATTCGAGACCAGATGTATAAGTACCTGTCCGGATTCATGCAAGACATGCTTCAGCCCTGAGGTCATCCGACCTGGCAGTTTATTCTTGGTGTGAAGGGAGGAGGGGTACCGCCTAATCTGACTATCGATTACTTGCTTAGATCGTAAGCCTCTAGAAAGCTTACCTCTTAGGGGCTCGGTAGGCGAGCAAGATACGAGCCTTGACGGATAAGGCGCGCCCATTTCTTGCATGCTGCGGGGAATAAAAGAGCTCATGTCGCCGACGAATAGAGGAACGCGCGGCACTTTTATTCCCCTCAAATTTGAGCTTGCCTTGCTCCTCAATGTCCTCATGGAGTTCACGACGTCAATACTAGGAGAGCGGATCGAGCGAAACCGCAAGTGCCAGTGGCGAAGATGTCTGAGATAATCTCACCCGAGGCGATGCATGGTGTGCTGTACAAGCGAGGAATATGCGGGTGATCATGCGAGCTGAAGTGTTCGGCATGGAGCGGTAGACTTGCATGCTTACTTGCCAGATAGCCCCACTTTTCTCGGAGTTTTTCCCACGTGACAGCGCGTCTCAACTTTGCAAGGCTTATGCGCGCTCTTCTACCTGAAGAGAATAGCCTTGTATGCTAGGATGACAGTTGTGTGCAATGTATCTTGTACAGGTATAGGGCCCTCCAGTGTGCTAGCCTCTCATGTTAGCTGCACCTTCTTCATCGCTCACATGAACTACGTCATCGATTTCCTTTACGCGAACCTTCGCGCTCAGCTCTGGGCAATTCTTTCTACAGCCGCCACCAAACCTTCGATACGCGCCAATCTTGGAGCCAACATGCAAGAAAAATGTCATTGAAGGCAGCGTCGGTCTCGAACACTGTCGCTCGCAAACGCAAAAGGAAGGCGCAGGATGAGCATGCAGAACACACCGAACATGCTGCCGAATCGCAAACGCCAGTGCCCGAGCATATCGGCGCAGATACCTTAAACGCAATAGCGAAAGAAGACACTAAGACCACAACTGTCCTTACAAAGACTCACGATGGAGGCAAGAAGCCACGCAGAACGACGAAAGCGAAGAAACCTGCCCTACTTCGCCACAATTCATCCACGTTAGTTGAGACGTCAATACCATGGCCGGAGCACTTTACGAAGCTACAGCAAGTACATCGCGCTCTCAACCTCGTATATACCTTCTGCTGCACGCGTAAGCAGCTCGCAACGACCCTCGATAACCTGAGAACGACCGTCGAAGGACACATCAAGCGCGAGTTGCTTATTGACGATGTGGCGCAAATCGCGGCCTTAATCCCGAGAGCGATCAATTTCGCATACGTTGATGAAGCTATGCTGCAGATCAATCTCATGGGCCAGGAGGACAACATGCAGGGGAGAAGGGCACAGGACTTCGTCATCATGCAGCCTGAACCAGATAAGGGCGAACACAAGGAGGTGTTGCTGTTCGAGTTCATCGACGGGGACTTGAAGCGGCAGGTTCAGCATGCAAAGACTGGCGAACCCACTCGAGCAACTCAAAGGCTTCGCCACGAGGAACTGAAGATGCCTGTCTTCAGCCAGAAACAAATGATGAATTTGATCGAAAAGAGAAATGTCAAATTTACCTCCGCCGTCAATTCTTTTCTGAATCAATGTGCGGATGAGGGTCGCGATTCAGTGGAGAAGATCGAAGAAATGTCTTTGACATTCACTCCACAGCCATCAGAAAGCAGAGACTCGACACCAGGCCCTCATATCTCAAAATTACCAACATCCGTACCGAAAGAGCGCAAGAGTATCCCAGAGATTGTGGACGAGATGAAAACTCTCGATTGGTACTCTGGACAGATTGTTCCCGATGGTCATCGAGTATTCGATCCACAGCCTCCCATCTATGGCGATCTCAATTTCACCATGTCTCAGAACCTTGTCAACGCGCTGTACAACAGGAGCAATATCACGCAGTTATATGCACATCAAGCCGAAGCTATCAATAATCTCTACGAAGGAAACAATGTGATAGTGTCAACTTCGACTAGCTCAGGCAAATCGTTGATTTACCAGATCCCTGTATTGCATCAGTTGGAACTGGAACCTGAGATACGAGCGATGTATATTTTCCCCACAAAGGCGTTGGCACAAGATCAGAGGAAGAGTATGAAGGAGCTGTTGCGGTTCATGGACGGCATGCAGGACATCATTGTTGAGACCTTCGATGGAGATACAGCCATGTCGAATCGTGACTACATCCGGGACGAAGGACGGATCATCTTCACAAACCCGGACATGCTACACTTGACAATCTTACCTCAAGAAGAAACATGGCGAACGTTCCTACAGAACCTACGCTTTGTGGTTGTAGATGAACTGCACGTTTACAACGGCCTCTTTGGTGCTCATGTTGCAATGATCATGCGGCGACTGCGCAGGATCTGCGCTGCACTTGGTAATCGACATGTCAAATTCATCTCTTGTTCGGCTACAGTCGCGAATCCAGAAGCCCACATGAAGACCATCTTCGGCGTTGATGAAGTCAAATTGACAGATTTCGATGGTTCACCGTCTGGCCGGAAGGAGTTCCTATGCTGGAATACTCCGTTCAAAGACCCAGGAGATCCTACATCAGGTCGAGGTGATTGTAACGCAGAGACTGCCAAGTTGTTCTGCCAGTTGATCTTGAGGGGCGTGAGGGTCATCGCTTTTTGTCGAATTCGCAAGCAATGCGAGGCGCTGCAGGCTGCGATCAAGACGGAGTTGACCGTTCTCGATCGATCAGAAGTTGCTGGACGAGTGATGTCCTACAGAGGTGGCTATACACCACAAGACAGAAGACAAATTGAGCGAGAGATGTTCGACGGCAAGCTGCTGGGTATCGTAGCAACCACTGCTTTGGAGCTTGGTGTTGACATCGGATCTTTAGATTGTGTTCTTACGGTGGGCTTTCCCTACACCATCGCGAATCTCCGTCAGCAGAGCGGACGTGCAGGACGACGAAACAAAGATTCGCTGTCAGTGCTAGTCGGCGATTGCTTCCCAACAGACCAGTACTATATGCAGAACCCGGATGAGATCTTCACGAAACCGAATTGCGAACTTCAGGTTGATCTGAACAACATGTTAGTGCTCGAAGGTCACGTCCAGTGCGCCGCTCACGAGATGCCCATCAATGTCGATGCGGACACGGCGTACTTTGGCCACTTGCTGCCCAAGATTGCTAAGGAACGTATGCGTAAAGATATCAACGGCTTCTATCATTGTAATGAACGCTTCTTGCCTCAGCCATCTCGTTCTGTGGCTATCCGGGATACCGAAGACACCCATTTCGCCATCATTGATATCACTCATGGCAAGAACACAGTCTTGGAGGAGCTAGAAGCTTCACGTGCATTCTTCACGGTTTACGATGGCGGCATTTTCCTACACCAAGGCAATACGTATCTGGTCAAGGAATTCAGTCAGGAGCGTATGATTGCCAAGGTGGAATATGTTAAAGTCGACTGGACCACGCAGCAGCGCGACTATACAGACATTGACCCAGTGGAGACAGAGGCTATCCGCAGCATTCCAGGTTCACGATCAAAAGCTTTCTTCGGCCCAATTAAAATCCAGCAAGTTGTATACGGCTTCTTCAAAATCGACAAAAAGCGCCGCATCCTAGATGCAGTGCAAGTCGATAACCCACCAATCATCCTTTTCTCGAAAGGAATGTGGCTTGACGTTCCCAAATCCGCAATGGACATCCTCAAATCTCGCAGACTCAACATCGCCGCCGGCATCCACGCAGCCGAACATTCCGTCCTTTCCTTAATGCCCAACTACGTCATCAGTATGCCTGGCGACGTGCGCACAGAATGCAAATTCGCAATGAAGGAATTTGCAAAGAAGGAAACACAGCGCAAACGTCCCGCACGATTGACCTTCTACGACGCAAAAGGCGGCGCAAGTGGGAGCGGCATATCCACCAAAGCTTTCGAGCATGTTGACTCGTTACTTGCACAAGCATGTAAACGCCTTCAGACGTGTCATTGTCTGGAAGGCTGCCTTGAGTGTTGCAATGATGATCGGTGCAAACACGCCAACCAGGTTATGAGCAAGGCTGGCGCTATGGTCATCGTGATGTGCTTGTTAGGTCGAGAGAAGGAGATCGATATTGATGCGCTGCCTTGGGGTGAAGAAGATACGGTGCAGGCAGGTATCGAGACCGTTGTTGAGGCGGAGACGATCAGAATGGCGAGAGGAAAGATGGTTGACGGTATACTTATTAAGGAAGAGGAAGAGGAAGAGGATCATTTTGCCAGGAGTGTGCACATGTTTGGGGGTGAGAGGACGTTTATTGGTGTGCATAAACAACAGCCGGTTCTAGGAAAAGCGGGGAAGTCGTATGGTTCGTGGGTTTGATGGCTACATATACACTGTCACGAGGCTCTTAGAAGGTGTTATTTGCCTTACTGATTTGTTAGCGTCGGACTCGAGGCATGTCTAGATTTGGTGTGTCCTTGCCTAACTTGACGCAACCGAACATCGAAACCGGACCATATTTCGCTGAGACTGCCTTGTGCTTCTTGACTATAGCAGCTCCGTAGCTATTAATCGAGTCTTTGAACCGCGAAGCGCAGTTCATGTAAATGTAGTCGTTCTCCAAACCCTTACTCTGTGTCTCAAACTTGATCTTCTTGGTGATAACCAAGAAGAATGCTAGAATCCTGGTATCTTCGGATGCATCTGTTCATCAGGAGCTCATATTCAAGACGAAGTAGAGGCCATTAAACGGGCTGAGACTAAGCGGGTTGCCGCGGTGATTTTGCATCCCTTTCGCTTGGTCGGCTGTGCTGGCTCGAATTGAGATAGATAGAAGGGACGGAATCTGTCGCATCTTGGAGTACGGGCAGCTCCGCGTAAAAGGTATTCACGAGGAAGGCGAACAGGTGCCCATCGACTTTAAAAGTTACGTCCCACTGTGTTTGGCCGATGGCGAGATTGTGACAAAGCATACACATTTGGTCTTACCCTCTCGACATACTGACTTATCTAATGGTTATGTGGTCCGAACAGAGCTCAAGTCCATCTAACTTTGCCACCTAATGGCAACTTTTCTTTTGTGAAGTTATGATCCTACCATTTTATAACATTGAATTGGCACATGGTACGAGATCAGCAGATTGGTATCTACGTCTTGTTTGGCAGGAACTCCGTCTGTGTCATCTTCGCCACCCTCCGTCTCATCAAGCTCGGAGTCGACACAACTTGCAAAGCAACAATCCCAGAACCGGAGTGGATATTGCTATGGACCGTGCTTCCGACATCAATGGTTGTCATCATTTACAGGTACCTGTAAGCCTTCAAGACCTCTCACAACGGTAGAGAGAAAAAAACACCACATATAACTTTGGTAAGATCGACATAGTAGTCGAGAAGTACTTGCCAAAGAAGGCGCTAAGATCCTGCTCATCACGATACTGTAATAAAGAGATAGAGGCATAACCAATAGTTGGGGAAGCCTGACCAAACAATTCACGCTACGAATATGTACTGTTCTTAGTGGTTGTACGATCCTACAAATACCACTCTCTGGCAACTTTACCGGTATCCCAAATCCAAGCCCTTACACCCGGCTTACAGCCTTTTCGTCACCGATGATCATTTCATCCCTGTGGTAAGCCGGCGAGTTGCCACCATTCATGATCGCCGCAAGTCCAATCTCCTGGTTGATCTCTGCCATCCTCTCTTGGTCTTTCTGCGCCGTACCCTCGCTTCCAAAGATGATATCCATTTCTTCCAGACTCAGCCGCTTGGTCTCCGGCACAAAAAACCAGATGAACGCTGCGCCAATAAATGTCAGCAGACCGAACAGAATGTACGTACCGTACGTAATTTTTTCAAGAAGGTCAGGCGTAATTTGTCCAATAATGAAGTTGTTCATCCAGTTGCTCGACCCACCAAGAGCAGTACCGTATGGGCGTGTGCTGATGGGCCAGATTTCAGCGATCAGGATCCACGCGCATGGGCCCCAGGAGTAGCCGAAGTGGACAACGAAGAGCCAGACCATGACGACGGCGGCCCAACCCGCACCCTGAGCGTTGTGAAAGTTGTCAATATTCTTGGCGAGGATAACGGCGATGATTATGTGTGACACGCCCATGCCAATGGCGCCGATGACGAGAACAGGCTTGCGGCCTACACGATCGATGTAGAGTACGGCAGGGACTGGGCAAAGTCAGTGAGGCTGTATGTAGGGAGTAGAAGCAGACTTACTAGTGGCGATGAACATGACGATTCCAACGACACCGGTCGCGAGCAGAGAGGTGGTGTTACCAGTCAGACCGAGCTGGCTGAAAATCGATGGCGCGTAATAGAGGACCGCATTAATTCCACTGAACTGCTGGAAGAACATGGTAACGGTGGCTACGATGACGCGCTTGAACATGGCCTTGGTTTTGAAGAGCGCACCGATGGCTACGAACTGAAGCTTGAAGGTGTTCCAAGCTGTCAACTGCGCCAGATGAGGGAACTTCTCGGCGATGCTACGCTTCTCGAACAGGGACTGAGCTTTGATCTCGAGGAACTCAAGTTCAATCAACTCGTGGTCTTCAGGAAGATCACGGAGGCTAGCGAGGGTGCGGCGGGCCTCCTCCTCACGGCCATGATGTACAAGCCATCTGGGCGAGAACGGCATCCAGATCATTCCGAAGAAAAGGACTGCAGCAGGTACGAGTTGAATACAGATGGGTACGAGCCACGAGGCGTTGGATTGGGTCTCTAGCGTGGTTCCGCCGATGTAGTTGGTTCCGTAGTTGATCCAGAAAGAGATCATGATACCAAAGGTGATAGCTAGCTGCTGGCCGGCTACGAGAGCACCTCGAACCTCCCTATGGGCGCGTTAGTCAAACCCTGTTTGACCAAATCAATCGTACTTACGGCGGAGCACACTCGGAGTTGTACATGGGCACAATACACGACAGAGTACCAACACCAATACCTCTGCGGGATGTCAGCCAGTTTAACCCAATCACATATTTAGTAGTAGCGACTCACGTAATGAAACGACCTGCGAGAATCTCGTTGTGTCCGCCAGCAATAGCTGTTATTTGAACGATAACACCAAGGATGAAGACACCGGTGGCGGCTAAGATGCCGTACTTTCGAGACATAGTCTCGGCAACGAATCCGGACATGAGGGCTCCGAACCAAGCCCCGAGCTCAAGAATGGCAGTGAGCCAGCCCTTTTGTGTCGGATTGTCAATGTACCCATCAGTCTCTGGAAATTGTTTATCAGCACAGGAGGCGTCAGTTTGTGAAAGAAATTGCTTTACGTTTTCCAAAAGACGGCATGGCAAGAATACCAGAGAACATGCCCTGGTTATATCCATAAAGCACTCCTCCCAAGCAGGCGAATAAGGCAATACGGAAGACCTTGAAGTTCTTGATCAGAGCTCCAGGACCACTCTTGCCCATCAGGGCCTGACGTCTCTCGAGCGCGGCATCAAAGCCAGCGGGTGCTGCACCTCCACCACCCATGATGAAAGGTCGATGAAAGTAGGATTAGTGAAGGGAGGTATTGATGAAGTGCGAATTGGGTGACGTACCCCAGATCTGTGGAGGTTTAAAGCTTACTGCAGGCGACCCCAGCTCTTTGTATGTTCGTGTTGCGCTCTTACCATTATGCAGCCTTATGGGATATTAGCCAGCATCCTGGTAATGGGGGGCCGCACAGCATCGCAGTGATTCGGGTGCTGCTTCGCGAAACGACCGTTCGACGGTCGTGACGATCATGGTCCGCGATCGACAGCTTCCAAGCAGCCACTTGACAATGTCAAAAGACTCGGTACCAATTCATCCACACAAAAACAACCAGTGAGATGCGCAGTTGTGCCTTGATGACTCCACCGCTGGGCATCTTTGAGTTTCTCAACGAATAGGAGAGAGTTTCTACGAGGCCTGTCTGATCTTGTACATGCAACTGCTGGCTGGTTGGAAGTCCTTGACGCAGTACTGAGCCAGTGGCAATATACATGACCGCCATTGCAACGTTCAAGCGACTCTTGGCTAAAGAGCCCTCGGGTTGAAGACCGAGAACGCCTCAACGGCTTCAGTGATGTCTTCTCCACAACTTTTGAGTGCCTGATAGGGCAGTATGCGGACTCTAGCTCGGCTGTAACATGGTGCTGACAGTGATGGTCGTTCTTCAACTGCCTGAAGCCAAGCCGCGGGGTGGATTTAGGCTAAACACCTGCTTTCACGCAGCAACACGACAACGTTCCCCGGAACGGCCCACAAGCCGGGATTAAGTGGCACTCGTCAAAATGCTGATGGTTTGCTGCAATGTTGCATTCCGATCTACGCTTCGTACTTGCGTCAACGGCTGTGAAGCTCGTGCGGAGTAGTTGAGAGTGGCTGCAATAGCCACTTTAACTATCAGAAGGTGTATGTCTACACCGTAGGCGCTGGTGTTAATTCACAAGAGCATCCGTTTGGAAGATGACTTGATCCGAGCTTTGGAAACTCTCTTTGGACATGGCGTATGAAGTTGCTTCATAGTCCACATGCCTCTCCAAAACCCGACGCGGCGAGTCTGAAAGGAAGCAAATCAGTTCCGACTCGAAGCGGCTTGGAGAAGGTGTCCGAGATCTTCAAGTCATTTCGACAATCGACTCATGTTGAAAAGAAACATTTGATGCAGCCGTAGTAATCTAGAAACAGGATCGTTGTCGTGACGATCGCCTCAAAGAAAGAAAGCACGTCCCAACGCGACTCGCGAACGCGCCATTGCACATCTGGCAAGCGCGCCCACCTTCTCTCCTTTACACCGTCAACACTACATTTTGCAACGACCTTGGGACGATCGTCTGGCATCAAGATGGCTGAATCAATTCTGACAAGGAAACGGGACTTGATCTACTTGATCTTCTTTATCACGCACTTACCTGTGATGTTGGGTATGTAAATGTCTTTTCTTTTCTCTGCGCTGCCGGCAATGCCTGCCTTTACGCTCAGGTATACTTTCAAGATCATGCATGTGCACGACACTTGCGAGGTTGAGACCTGTAATTGTTCCAACATTTGGTTGTATCAGGTTGCTTCTATACTCACTTTAAACAACAACGGTTACTGTATGCATCATCTGCGCTCTCCAATCACTAACACAACCACAGCGTTCGACCTCACTGCCTATTACCCCATCAATATTAAACCGCTCTGGATGGGTGAACTCCACAACTGGTACATCACCACCTACGGGGACCGTTTCTTCTACAACCCACCAGCCTGGTTTGGCGTCCTTAACTTCCTAGAGCTAGTCTACCACTTGCCCCTCACACTCTGGGCCATTCCCGCGCTCTTGCGTAACGACCCTCGTATTTCTCTTGCCCTGTTGGTCTTTGGTATGGAAACAAGCATCACGACGCTTGTCTGTCTAGCTGAGATGTGGAGTTGGGAGGAGTTGAGGCCGGAACAGAGGGGGTTGAGTGGGTTGGGCGGTATGTATGGAGGTTACTTGGCGCTGGGGATTTTCATGACGCTCGATTGTTATGCGAGGTTGGACCAATGGATTGCGAGGCAGAAGGGGCTGGTACCTGTTACAAAGAAGAAGCTTTGAGCAGGTTGAGTGCGAGGTGTGGTACCAACGAGGAACTCTTTGACGTGACAGCAATGTTGTGTTTCTTCTAGAGTATACGGCCGCCAATGTGTACTTATAAGGTGTATTTTTTCTACGCTGCGCGTACCCTGTTACGCTGCAGCACCCGAGGCACTTGCCCTCTCCTTCTCCTCCATCTTCCTCCTAGCAGCCAGAATCATCTCCTCCCTCTTCCTTTGTAGATTTGACTGGCGTTCGTTTCGGTCTGCGCTCCAGGCCTTCGCCTTGGGTTTTTCTTCTGTAGGCTCGGCTGGCTGGTTCAACTTCGAGGAGAGGTTATAGCGTGTGATCAGGTCAGGATGAGATGGCTTTGTGGCGGCTACAACTGGTCGTGTAGGCGCAGCTGCTGTAGGTGCAGCGGGTAGCTGGAACGATGCTGGAGCCTGCAACTTGTCAGTACGGTGTTTCATTGTCGGAACTAGTCGAAGAAACATACGTTCTCCAGAGGCCTCCCACTCAGCACTCTCTCTGTCGTGGCCGCTGCGTTCCCCCCGTTCCGTTGCAAGTCCCAAGCAATATCTCTCCTGTTCAATTGTGGGAACATCTGCGCTATTGTGTCGATTTGAGCGGGGTTTATCCGCACAGAGCGGTTCGCAGCTGGTCGCGTGCCATTTGCGGAGGGCTTGCTGGAGTACCATCGGTATACAAGGAAGGCGACGACAGCGAAAACGAGTACTTGTGGTATGTTGATGCTTTGTTCTGCCATGGTGAGGGCACAGGATATGGGGCAGCGAGTTCGGCGGCTGGTTCAAGAGGTAGCGGTCTCCTAGACACGTGAACTGAGCTTTTATGCGGGTTTGATAGGGAGGGTGGACGTCAAAGGGGTCTAACGCCGAAGAACTTCGAACAACACGAAATGAGAACCTATGCAGAAAGTTGGTGGTGAGGTCAGAGGGCGGCAAGGTTCCACGTTGCTGCCGCGGCACGAGCATTCGGCGCCTTTCTACTAGCGCCAGGCATTGACCCCTAATTCTCCACAACATTACTCTTTCTCCACTTTACATCTCAACTCTCGGTATTGAGACGACAACATTGTCTGAGGCTAAATGTCGCAGACGTTCACTCTTTACTATTAATCGATTTGTTATTACTTTCTGGCGTTTTCACTTTGCAATACACCGTACATATACCTACAACATAGCGTAATACACACCATATAGTACAATGAGCGTGCCAGTGATACCCAGGAAGGAGATCACGAGGAAGGAATTACCAGAAAGAGAGCCGAAGGAGCCGGCGCCAGCGCACTTGAAAGACGTTGGAGGAGGTAACACTTCAACAACATGGGATGTACATGAGGAAGGGCAGAGCAAGAGAAGGCGCATCCACTTAGGCGCCGGCGCAGGATGGGCGCTATCAGATCGCTTTGATCGCATACTTCCGCCCCACAAGCGATACCTTGGCCGCAGTCGTCGCACTTTCCTCATTGCGCTCCTTGTTGCTTTTGTCTGTCTACTGGCACTGATCATCGGTCTGGCAGCGGGACTGTCAAATAAGTCGAAGTGAGATCTGAATCAGGACCGTCTCTCGAGGTCATGTGCTGACGACGAACACAGAACTCGGTTCCTGCCGCTTCCTAGTAACACTGATCACTTTACTGGTGATTTGACTTACTACGGCCCTGGTCTTGGCGCATGCGGCATCGAGTCTGGCGATAACGATGCCATCGTCTCTGTATCGCATTATCTGTTCGATGCAGTGCAGACTGGTAGTGATCCGAACCAGAATCCACTCTGTGGACGAAGAATCAGAGCGACAAGGGTAGATGAACGTACTGGCAAGCAGGTCAGCATTGATGTCAAGGTCGTTGACAGATGTATGTGTACACTCAAACAAGTACAATCTTTTGACTAATGCAGAACAGGTACTGGCTGCGAGCCTACTGATCTTGATGTCAGCCCTGCGATGTTTGACAAGATGGCGGATCATGACTTAGGAAGAGTAACGATGACTTGGGCTTGGTTGTCTTGAGCGATCACCTGCTTCGAAGGACCCTGGAAGTATTCAAAACAGTCTTTTCAGCTCAACTCAATCACCTTAACAGCCACTACACCAAGCGGCCATTCCTAATACCGAGGATGAGCTCCGCAATAGCTTATCGAAATGAAGGCGCGGAGTTTATGGACGATACCCTTGTCGATGAGAATATGATCGAAGTGAATCGGGGCTTCAGACGAAGCGTCAATGTTGTCGGCCCGGTTTGTAAGGCGCTGTGCGGTGACGCTGAATGCAAGCTACTGGACGCGAGACCGAAGCTCAAGCCGCTACGTAAATGAAAGTGGTAGAGCCGGTGTGAGGAGGTGGTGTTGTTGTTAAGGAGGGAAGAGGGTTGGAAGAGTACGAAGAATGTGTGAGGCTCGAGACAGGACAAGGAGTATAATAGTCAATAGTTCTACAAGAATGCCTTCAAGACCTCCAGACGACTGTTTGCCTCACACCACCTTGACGGCAATCAGTACCCGCAACCCTTGGCTAGTCTCAGATCTTTCATCTTCGAATTCGAAAGGTCAAGCATATCTCGCAACTGCATCTCTTTCACCGCCTCTTCTTCATGAAAGGCATACTGATAGCGTAACGACAAGTCATAGAGCGCTTTCATGTTAGCACTGTCAATTTCGTCCCACGGCGGAACCGGCTTCCAATCGTCGTTGCAGTAGTGCCTGCGTTTGTAGCGGTGGTAGCACGTCTCCCCAACTGCGCCATATCAGCTCATGAAATCCATGTCGATACGCTGCTCTGGAGGTACCCAAAGTGGTATTTGGACACAACTTACACCAAAGCTGAAAACTCGTGTGGATCCCACCATGCAGCTCATCCTCTGCCAAGGACAGTTCGCAGCACGGGTGTAACAGCAGTCCCACCATGTCTCCACAAGCGCCTCGCCCTGTTCGTGACAGATGCAGTCGCTTTTGCGCCGGGTCGTGGGATTCGTCCAGTCGGAGTTGTTGACGAACCGGCAGTCGTGCTCCCCGTTGTTCTCGGGGAGAAGCTTAGCGTCGCAGTCGAGTCGCGCGTAAGTCTGAAAATTGTTGTCTAACCATGAGCGTATTGAGGAACAGAGAATTTCTTACAACGCACCCCAACTCATATGCGAGGGAGAGATGAAAGGTTAAGCAGGTGACGAGGAGCGTCGTGATGAGGTTCATGGCGATAGTAGTGATGATATTTCTGGTTTGAAACCTGCAGGAGGCGAGTGCAGTATATATGTTCCTGCGAATGCGTATGATGGTAGAGAATATTGCTTCAAAACCTGATTCCCTGTGTTTCCAATATACCTGCAGCCTATCCGTAAAGAAACTGCCCTGGGAGGAGGGCATACTGTACCCTGAAAACTTTCATGCAGTAGGAAAAGGGGTTGAACTCATCGAACAAGTTCCAACTTGGCAAGATGAAGATCTACGAGAGCACCAAGAGGGCTGAAATTTTCCGAACCAGACAAAGCAGACACGTAACTGCTCCAAGCTCAGAAACACCCGGTACCCTCAGATTGTGCTGGCTCTGGGTCGCTGCAGACCTTCAAGGAAATTTCAAGGGCCTGGAACTCATGGCCATTTCCCTTATAATCAATGAGAAGCAGAACTCAGAGTTGTCCAAGTTATGCAAAAAGACGTGTCGCTATTCCGAGCCGTAATGACTTCAGACCGTCACTGAAGGGTGCAATATGATGTACAACACCATTCTTTATCATCCCAGCATTCTTGCCAGACCCCCGACACTGATGCTCAGACTCAATTTAAGGCCCTTGGATTGTGCAGTGAACTGTTGTTTGTGTTCACTCCACTCTCTTCTGACCTTTGCTCTTTCTTGAACTACACTCGGTTTTCTTTGCGGATCGTCCCTCTTCTCGCTTTCTCTGCGCTGCGCCACCTTCCTCCCAGCATGCCCAGTGTCCCTCATAAGAGGGTCTATCATTATCTTTAGACCTGGCAGCTGATGCGGCGGAAGGTTTTCAAATAGCAGAGTGCCGCTCCTGGACTGTGCAACGAAACAACCATAGCGATACGGATGTAGTGTAATATTTTGTAGTTTCTGTATTCCACGGTCTTGGGTACGAGAAACCTCAAGTAAATCCGACAAAGCTGTGTAATTGTCGAGATTCCAAATCGCTGTATCCTTCTCACTGATTAAGAGGAAGTTGTCATCTGCACCGAGCGCTACGACGCGCGGTCGGTCTATCCAGGCTCCGTTTCTGATGCGAGCTTGGAGAGCAGTAAGTAGACCATCTGGTATGTTCATCCAAAGGTAGGCGGCCGAATCATGGACAAAGAACGAAGTGTTGTATGCTCCCAAAACACAGCGTACCGCAGGAATATTGCGGATTGTCCGGCCGTGGTCGTTTCGGGCATACAAAAAGCCGGTCAGCTCATCAGGGAGACCTGTACTATTAATGCGATCTTGGCCGTCCTTATCGCGCCATGTGACTAGGAAGCTGTCTGCGAAACCAAGTGAAACATGGTAAATTTGCTGAATCTGAGATGACGAGAAGAAAGCTGCGAGTTTTCGTGGGAGGCGAGTCCTTGGGAAGAAGTCAATACCATGATCGTGCAACTTTTATTCTCCAACATCAACTCACATATCCTGTTGAGAAGGGCATTGGAAGAAGTGGCTTCCCCGCTGCCCGAATGTAAATGTTGCATCGCACATGATCGCGGCTGAAGGTTGAGCTTTCGTTCGCCTTCCAAGCGCGATCTAGGGAGGGAAGAAATTCGCTCGACTCCAAGAGAACATCAAGAGGCTGGCGAGGCGCATTAAAATGTCAGGTAGAAAAGGTAGTCGAATGATGGTGGTGTAAACAGCGTTGCCACGCCAAGCCGATCTTTTTCCAGGTTTCCAGCAGGGAAATCGCGGCTTCAAGCACAGACCGACCGACCTAATACCGAGCAATCTGGTCGCTCCACCAACAGTCATGCACTATTGTGAGCATCTAGAGCCGAGAGCGACTTCACATATATTACTACATACACCCAGAGCCTCGGACTAGATCTAATCGCTATCTTACTATCTGTGACGTCATTTTCTTTTCCGGCCAATCATAACCCAACATGGCAGCAACTTCTAGTAACCAGTCGTTTATCTCTTTCGGCAGCAATGATAGCTTCATCTCACGGGACTTTGGAGGCATAAGACAGTAAGCTGATAGGATCGACTAGCGTGGCAGGGAGCTAAAAGTTTTGAGTCGCAATATCCCAACATCACTCCTTGCCCTCCTCTCAATAGCGACAGAAGTCCACTGGGCATGTTTAGGTCCTGTTGCTGAGTCCTGGCTGCTGAGCTTCAAAGATGCGTCGGGAAGAAGTAGCTTGCGCTGGGGCGCTCTCGTCCCTCAACGACTCCAAGCTGTCCTTGCAAAAACCTGGCACTCACCGCACCTGCGCTCCTTCCTAGGTCCAAACGATTCTTTCATTGTCTGGCACCCCGAACTAATTCGCTGGGCAAATCTACCATCCAGTTTGGAAGACTCGTTGCAGTCATGGTTGACGCCGTCAGGGTGGCGTGTTGGACCTCCACGACTTATGACTTGGGGACCCGAAGGAGCCTTCTTTGCTATGAGCGAATACGGGGATGTGGTCTATCGACTTGGCGACGATAGTAGCTGGGATATATACAAGGAAACTATCGAGGAGTGGAAAGCTGAAAGAGGGTTTGTGTGGAGCGAGCTGGCATTCATTACGCTAGACCCCACTACCTCTGATCAATTCATTGCCATTCGCAACGATGGCACATGGGCTGGGAGCATCGATGACATCAACGAGGATGCGTTGGAAGATTTCGCCCTGAACTTTTTCGCAAAAGGGAGGAGGAAGACGCACAACAGGAGCCAATCTAGCAATCAGCAAGAAGGAGCTGCATCACGGAATGGACTGCCATCCAGCACAAGACCAGATGCCAAAACTCAAGCGTTGTACGAGCAGTGGTCCAAGGATACAGGGAGCAGGCTTGCATCAGCACTGGCAGCAATCGGCACACCTTCAAGTCCACCATCTGTGAGTCCAGATGGCAGCCTTCCCCTCCGTCCGAAACCACGGAAGCTACAAGTCCGCTCACAGTCCAACTCACACGAATCACCGCCTCCCATCTCAACTCGTCCTGATTCTACTGTCGGTTTACTCTTGGCATTCCCGTGTCTCCCTCCAGCAATCACCACGTGCTCGCTTCCAGCCTGCGAGCTGCTCAAGTCCGAGCCACAAGGCATCAAGGCGTGTAAGCATGATGTGGAGGTACTCATGCGCGCAAGCGGCTTGTATAGCTATGAGTGGTTACGACAAGAGAGGTTGCGGTGGCATCCCGATCGGTTTGGGCGGCTGTGCGATGAGAGCTGGAGGGAGACTGGCAAAAAGATGGCCGAGGAGATGTTCAAGATCATAGACGCTCTTATGGAAGATTTAAGACTGGACAAGTAGTGAATACTACGAAATAAACCTCAGGGTGGTTTGGTTTTTGCAGCTTTCGTGTTTACGCATACCATGTGGGTGAAGGCCTCCAGGAGTCAATGTCTGGCACAGCCCAGCGCCTGCCAAAATGGGCCGACGATAACGTTACCCTCGTTGATGATGTCCGCGCTTTCGTTTCGGCGAGCCAGCGCGACACAAAGGTGGCTGCGGAGGCAGTCAAAAACACAGCAGACAAGGTATCTGGCCTGGCCATCGCTGGTGTAGTCTGCGGTGGGCTAGGACCCTCGCCACCTGGCTCATCTTCTTCCTTCGCAAGCCCAAGTCTGAGTAGTTGCACTATCAATGCAACATCACGCTCCTTCCTCATCAACATGATGTTACTGCGTTCGTGAAATTTGGTGAAGATTTCGATATGCACTTTCGATATGCAGCAATCCAGCATAATATCAATAGTAAGATCGAGAAGGACCGAGGATGGCATCGGGTCGGTGAGTGCCCCCGGGCCTTGAGGTGTATCGGAACGAGAGGTGTTGTAATTGAAATAGATTTGGTGGATAGGATAATCGTAAGACTGTTTATGTTTGTGACGCAGAACTGCCGTTACCTTGCCGGGTATATATCGCTCGTTGAATGCCCTTACCTTGTTGAACGCCTTGAAACGCTAAAAGAACCCAAATATACAAGAACGCTGATGCAAAAATTCACTCTCTCCACTACCGCTCACACCATCATATCTTCATCGTCTTCTTCAATTTCGACTTTGCTTCCCAGAGCTTCCCGTGCCTCCCTAAGCATGGCACTCATCTGGCTGCTCATTCTCCGCATCCTTGCATCGTCCTCCATCTCTTCTCTTCTTATCTTACTGACCAGACGCTGACTGTCCGGCGGCAGCGGACTGACCTTCTTTTTCTCGCTTTCAGACTTGCCCGGCGATCCGAAGCTCAATCGACTGTACGATCGCTGCCTGTCGTGCGCTTTTGGACCGGGTATGCTGCTGCTGTATAAGGGTGTCCTTGATGCGCCTGAGCGTCGCGAGACGGGGATGAGGGAGGGCCGTTTCGAGAGTGGTGTTGCGCTTGTCCGAGAGAGTGGGCGGGGTATTTGCGAGGGCGAAGGTGTGTATACACGCGCTGGTGTTCGCCGTTCAGAGAGGCGTGGTGTGACGATTGGACTCGATCCTATTTCCTCATCTCGGCCAACCATTACCCACGCGTCTTCTGTGCGTAAGCGCTTTGGCATTCGCGGTCGTTCGGCGTCCACGGAGTCAATCGATTGAACGCCATAGTCGTTGCTGACGTGAGTATCAAATTTGATTTGTTGTATGGGAGCTGCTGGTTCACTTGGTTCTGGTGCGTCGTGTAGTCCTAGTTTTGAGGCGATCTTCATCTGTGCGTCTGCATCGTAACTCTGACCACCACCTGCCTGGAATCCTCGGAAGGGCACAGTACAGAATTGGAACAGCTTGCCCGCAACTCCACCAACAATGTTCAGAAGCGAATCAACAACCCAGGAGTTGTGCGCATTCGATGTTGAAGTGGCTCGATCCAGTGGTTGCATCGAGGGACTGGTCGGCGACGACCACATTCCGCGCTGTGTCTGGAGGTTGAAGTAGTCGTCGTAGTTCCCATTCTGGGGTGTGAAGCTGTTTGTGCCTTCTATGCTGCCTCCAGCCAATGTGTATCGGTCGTGTGCGAGTGCAGCGGGGCTCTCAAAGTGTGAAAATGTTGATGAGGTGCCCGTCCATGGCTGCGCAGTAAATCCCCGTATGGATGAGGTGTCGTAGTCGCCGTTGCGCCGTTTGCGGGTCTCGTGGTTCTCTGCATCAATCACTTGCCTTCCGGATGTTTCGGGCACAAATGAGAAGCGCGGCGCCGGCTCATGATAGCTGGCGCCGGAGTTTGTGCGTGCGTGCGGTGCATGGAAGATAGGCATGTCGCTCGAGTACTGTGTTGTGGCTGTTTCGTGCGGAGTTGAGGCTGCCTGCGGCCTGGGGTCTTGCGAAAGGGTGAGAATGAAAGGCGGACGTTGGTCGTAAGGCTAAAGGTGGAAAAGAAACTCTCACGGCGTCGACGCTGCCCGGACTTGAGGTGCAGTGACTAAAGAAACATGATAAAGGCGATAAGTGGTAATGCGGAGACGACAGGCTTCTCCACGAGTTTGATATCTCGGTACCGAACTATTGTTTGGAGAGAGCTCACCCGCGAGCTACCGCAGCAACCATGAACGTCATGGGCTTGGCAATTTCACAGCAACACGATTTGGAAACAAGACCAATCGTAGACAAAAGTGCGCTGATATTTGATTGTCAACAGACCGCTTGAAGCAGTCGACATCTACGCGAAATCACCCAACGCCGCCCAGCCGGGGTATCCTACATTCACCTCATAACGCCGTATCCACTGTCCTACCTAATTCCAATCATTCTCTGCCGGCTCTATGCCCTTGCAATCCACCCGCTATGCACAAAATACTCGTACAATTGCGATGCCTTCTTCGGGTCGATGCCCAAGAGCTCTTTCGCAGCCTTCTTGTTGAGAGCACCATTGTTACTCAGTGCAGCCCGCGCCATCTTCTCCTTCAGCACATTGTACGGTTTCGGCATAATACGCAGTACACTACACAATTCGCGCTCTTCGGGTGTTAACAGCTGGAGGTCAGCTGCAGTCTCCTTGCCGAACTTCAAAGGTACTGTGCCCGGCAGCTGCTTGACCTGGAACTTTGTCTTGGCATGCTGTGGTGTCAAGACGCCGTTGGTGCCGTTCGTTGTTTTGTCAGGAGGTGGAGTCGTGAGACCGCTCCTTTGCTTGATGTGAAGTGGTAGTTCTGGACCTATCAAAGCTGTTGCAGCAGAGGGCTGCTCGAACGGAGGCGTTGGCTTGCCAATCCTACTGGAAGCAAGGCGGTCGAACTGCCCCACTGGGGGTCCGCGAGATTGCCTGGTCTGCTTCTCTTGCTCATACTTCTCACCGGCCTTTAGGTTCGTGATCTGCATGTTCCTCCATTCCTGCAGCTGAGAGATGGCCTGGCGAAGGTTGTGCTCGTACTCGAGGTCTTTGCAGAAAGTCTCGAAATCCTCATGCTTCATCATGCGTGCGAATGGTTTCGCCTTGTTCAACAGGTCCTTCTCTTCCTTGGTGCGCTTCTTGTCGGCCGCTTGGTTTTTCCTGTATTCGAGGAGTCTGTGCTCGAATATGATTTTTTTTCTTTCCACTCGAGCGTCCAGGCGCGAGTTGTAGATTTCCATGATGGTCATCTTCAGCTCCATCTCTGGCTCCATTTCGCCAGTTCTGGGGTTGATGCCATCGCCAGGGTCGAAGGACATGTGCTGGACCGCCTCTTCAGCTTCGTTGAAGTATTCGGTTTCGAATTCCAACCGGCCAGGCATGTACCCTTGGACCTCATGGCATGACGGTACACTGGCTGTGGGCTTCTGCTTGGGTGTTGCGGGCGCAGCGTTCTTGGCCTCTTCTTTCTTCTCTTCTATCCTCCTCTTCTTTCGCGCCTGAAACTCGGCGCGGGGTATGCGGTCGCTGAGCACGGTGTCGTCCTTGCTGGCGTGCTCTGGCAGAGGGAAGTTGGAGCTCTTGACGTATGTGTCAATGTAGTGGTCGCGAACCTCATCGCGCTCCCTGAAGCCGCCAATGTGGTCTGCAATGTCGGCCCAGGAGCCCAGGCCATACGTCTCGGCACCTTCCAGCAGTGCCAGCTCTTCGTCGGCACCCCAGTCTTCGGTGTATATGGGTATGGAGTGCTGCTCTACGACCTTGAAGGGGTGGGCGGCGGGATCGTGGTCGCGCGAGGACTTGCCGTCGGAAAAGCAGGGCACGCAGAGGTCGTACTCGTGGCAGGTGTCGTCGTTGGCGCAGCGAATGCGGACCTATGCATGTCAACACGGGATCGTCGATTCGGTGTCGGTATGGGTGTGCAGCATACCGTGGAAGTGATGTCGGAGGAGCACACGTCGCAGACATACTTGATGCCGCCCTCGGTGCCCCGCGTGCCCGTCTTCTTCTTGATGACGCCCATGGCTGCTCTCTACGCGGGCTCGCGCTCGGGCAGAAGTGCAGGCGGTCGGAGTTCGGAGGTGAAGCGGGCGCAGCAGCAGCGGTGGCTGTGCAGTGCGAACGGGGGGTGCAGGCGCCCGACAGCCCAAGGTGCAGCGGTGGCGCAGGCGAGCGGGCTGCAGTGCGCTGGGGTGGTGCGTCGAGGAGATGGGCGCGGCGGCGCTGGACTCGGTCGTGTTGCTGGGGCCGAGCGAGGGTGGGTGGTGTGGTGCAGCACACGGCGGTCGCAGCAGGCGGCAGGTGCAGCCGAGGCAGCGGACAGCAGACGGCGGTGGGCGGCGGTGGGCGGCGGTGGACGGCGGTGGGCAGGCGGACATGCAGCAGAGCACTCGTCGCGCGCGTCGGGGGGCTCGGGGGCTGCACAGGAGGAGCCACGGAGGCAGGTGGGCGCGCCTGTGCGGGCGCGAGGACACGATCCACGCCCAAGATTACCTAGGTGCTGGTAGCATAACCAAACGTGAGACTCAAACAGGCCGTGCCCCCCCCAGAAGTGCACACTGACGGGCCTCCTTGGGCACCTCGACAGGCCATCGCCACTCTCTGCGCAGCCCCTATCTCCCCTCCACCCTCCTCCTCGCAGCGCCCGTCCGCCAGCCTCTCCTCCCACCCACGCCCACCCACGCCCGCTGGCCCTCCTGCCGGCCGCCCTCCCCGCTCTTCTCGGCCTCTCGTCTCCGTCGCCGTCGCCGTCGCCGTCGCCGTCTCCGCCGCCCACACCAGGCCTGCGCTCGCTCTGCACCGCCCACGACCGTCGAGCCGCCGCAGCCATGTCCTGGAAGCTCACCAAGAGTGTGTAGCCCGCCGACCGCCCATTGTGCATTCTGACCCGTCCGCAGAGCTCAAGGAGACGCATCTGGCGCCGCTCGCCAACACCTTCAGCCGCTCGTCCTCGACATCGACAATTGTTGACCAGCAGACCCCCCGGGCCGCGACAAGCTCCGCGAGCAGCAATGCCGCCCTCGGGGACCCCAGAGACCCCAACGGCATCGGTGCGTCGCTGCACACCACCCAACGCCCTGCGACTCTGCTAATTGCTCGCAGCTGCTTCAGAAGCGAACGCTGCCCCGCCCGCAGCGCCCCTCCGTCCTGGTATTTTGATCGTCACACTGCACGAAGGCAAGGGCTTCTCGCTCCCGCCTGGCGCCGAGCAGGCCTTCAGCGGCGCTCCCCACCACCAAGGCTCGCTCTCCACCGGCGGCGGCTTCTCCGTAGCCGGATCGATGCGACCGGGGTCGTCGAGGAACCCTGTTGTTGGCTCCTACACCGGCCAGGGCCGCCCGCAGTCTGCCGCTGGTAGCATCAACGCAGCACCCACCATCCACGGTCGATACTCGTCGAAACACCTGCCCTATGCTCTGGTCGACTTCGACAAACAGCAAGTCTTCATCAACGCCGTGTCCGGCACGCCAGAGAACCCATTGTGGGCTGGCGGCAACACACAGTACAAGTTTGATGTTTCCCGAATGACTGATTTGACCGTCTCCCTCTACATTCGCAACCCTACCGCTCCTCCCAACGCTGGCCGAAACGAGGATATTTTTATTGGAACTTTGAAGATCAACCCCCGCTTCGAGGAGCAGCGAGATGGCAAGGACAAGAAGGGCGAGAACATAGCAGCTGGTCAGGCTGGTGCTGACTGGATCAATGTCCAATTCGGCAGTGGGCAGATGAAGGTCGGCGTTAACTTCGTCGAGAACCGACAAGATCGACTAACCATTGATGACTTTGAACTGCTCAAGGTCGTCGGTAAGGGAAGTTTCGGAAAGGTCATGCAGGTGCAGTACGTAACGAGCATCTCAGAATCCAGGAACCCGCGCTCACATCGAACAGGAAGAAGGACACACACCGAATCTACGCCCTGAAGACCATCCGCAAAGCTCACATCATCTCTCGATCCGAGGTCGCACATACCCTTGCCGAGCGTTCAGTTCTGGCTCAAATCAACAACCCCTTCATCGTACCCCTCAAGTTCTCCTTCCAATCGCCAGAAAAACTTTACCTTGTTCTGGCCTTTGTCAACGGAGGCGAACTGTTCCACCATCTGCAAAAAGAGCAAAGATTTGACATCAATCGTGCCCGGTTCTACGCTGCCGAGCTGCTTTGCGCGCTGGAGTGCTTGCACGGATTCAACGTCATCTACCGTGACTTGAAGCCTGAGAACATTCTGCTCGACTACACAGGTCACATTGCACTGTGCGATTTCGGTCTGTGCAAGCTGGACATGAAGGATGAGGACCGCACGAACAGTAAGTCTAACCAAATTTTGACCGATTCGGACACTTCTAACCCTACCTCCAGCATTCTGTGGAACACCTGAATACCTTGCTCCTGAGCTTCTGACCGGCGGCGGCTACACAAAGTCGGTAGATTGGTGGACACTCGGTGTTCTCCTCTACGAGATGTTGACAGGTCTCCCACCTTTCTACGACGAAAACACCAACGACATGTACCGCAAGATTCTCACTGAGCCACTGCACTTCCCCGGACCAGAGATTGTTCCTCCTGCCGCACGCGACCTCCTGACTCGTCTGCTTGACCGCAACGCAGAGAAGCGTCTGGGAGCCAAGGGTGCGGCCGAGATCAAGGCGCACTACTTCTTCCACAGCATTGACTGGCGCAAGTTGCTGGAGAGGAAATACGAGCCTAGCTTCAAGCCTAATGTGGTATGTGAACTCGTTCAGTAAGGAAGATTGTGTTTGTGCTAACAATGCCTCAGGTTGATGCTAAAGACACTGCTAACTTCGACCGCGAGTTCACCTCAGAAGCACCCACAGATTCGTACGTTGATGGACCCATGCTGTCACAAACTATGCAAGAACAGTTTGCAGGCTGGTCTTACAACCGGCCGGTTGCTGGTCTCGGAGATGCTGGTGGTTCAGTAAAGGACCCGTCTTTCGAGGGTGTCGCGGATAGGAAGTAAGGTCATCCTGGCCTAGTAACGGCAACTGAGCTCAGCTCGGCCAATAGCCGGCTTCTTCGGCGATCGGACCGTCGCCTTTGCAACTTTTGATATTGTTGTTGTCGGGCTTTGGAGCATTCATAGATGAGTGTGTGATTGGTGGGAACTGTCAGCGCTTCTGGCTATTTTGGTTCTGCAAAGGCATCGGCGTATGGGGGGAGGGGGTCCGCATTTTGTGCTTGGAACACGCCCAGATAGGCAATGCAAGATGATATCCCACTCTGCAAAATCTGAAACCGTCCCGACACTGACAGTCTGGCCAAACGGTAGCGCAGCTGTACCTGTGAATTAGTGAGCATTTGTACTATGCTTTACTAACCAACCGGAGAAGTTTGCTGTTCACGCGATTTAACCACCTGTAATAGCTGTGACGTATCCCCGAGTACAGCGGGGCTTGGTGGGGGCTTCTCGGCCGCGCCTTCCACAGCTCCAAGATGCAGCTACCTCAACACGCCATCGCTCGTCTTCTCTCACCTTCACTCAACACCACTGACACTTCTCTCTGCTCAATTGACTTTGTATTTCCCTTTTCGATACCCCGACGTTCAATTGTAAGTCACCGAGCTCATGCGAACCATGCTTTGTTGACCCCGCCAGTTCCGTAGCACAACATGCCCGGCTTCTCGCAAGCATCCGACCTGAATGCCTGGTCGTCCCTCCAGGACCACCACCAGAAGCTTGGAAAGGATATCGTTCTGAAAGAGTACTTCCAGAAGGACCCTCAGGTATGCATCACCATGTGCGACGCAGTGAAGCTTACTGACCGTCATGCAGCGTTTCGAGAAATTCAGCCACACCTTCAAGAACGATGCCGAGGGCTCCGAGATCCTCTTCGACTTCTCGAAGAACTTCATCACTGAAGAGACCGTGAAGATCCTCGTCGAGCTGGCCAAGGAGGCCGGTCTCGAGCAGCTCCGCGATGACATGTTCGCTGGTAAGAAGATCAACTTCACAGAGGATCGCGCAGTCTACCACGTAGCTCTCCGCAACACCTCCAACCAGAAGATGGAGGTTGACGGCAAGAGCGTTGTTGAAGGCGTCAACGATGTCCTCGAGCACATCAAGGAGTTCTCCGAGCAGGTTCGCAGCGGCGAGTGGAAGGGTTACACAGGCAAGAAGATTGACACCATTATCAACATTGGTATTGGTGGCTCCGACCTGTGAGTGGCTTTCAAGAGCAATTTCATACTGATATGTGCATACTGACATATTCCATAGCGGTCCTGTCATGGTCACCGAGGCCCTCAAGCCTTATGCCGACCGCAGTCTCAAGACTCACTTCGTTTCCAACATTGACGGAACACACATTGCTGAGGCACTGAAGGACTCAAACCGCGAGACTACCCTCTTCCTTATCGCATCCAAGACCTTCACCACAGCGGAGACCACCACAAACGCCAACACTGCTAAGGCATGGTTTTTGGAGGAGGCAAAGGAGGCCGATATCGCAAAGCATTTTGTTGCCCTGTCCACCAATGAGGAGGAGGTGACCAAGTTCGGCATTGACAAGAAGAACATGTTCGGTTTCTCTGACTGGGTTGGTGGACGCTACAGTGTCTGGTCCGCCATTGGTACAAGCGTTGCTCTGTACATTGGCTACGACAACTTCCACAAGTTCCTCGAGGGTGCTCACGCCATGGACAAGCACTTCAAGGAGACTCCTCTTGAGAAGAACATCCCCGTGCTCGGTGGTCTGCTGAGTGTCTGGTACTCTGATTTCTTCGGTGCTCAGACTCACCTTGTCTCTCCGTAAGTCGCTGCATCGGCACACTGGAATGTCTCTGACGTATAGCAGCTTCGACCAGTACCTCCACAGGTTCCCTGCCTACCTTCAGCAGTTGTCCATGGAGTCTAACGGCAAGGCCATCACTCGCAGCGGTGACTACGTCAAGTACACCACCGGTCCCATCGTGTTCGGTGAACCCGCGACCAACGCTCAGCACTCCTTCTACCAGCTGCTCCACCAGGGAACCAAGCTCATCCCTACCGATTTCATCATGGCTGCCAAGAGCCACAACCCCGTCCAGAACAACAAGCACCAGAAGTAAGCCCAGACGATTCTTTGCGCAATCAACAATACTAACAGTCTCTAGGATGTTGGCCTCCAACTTCTTCGCCCAGGCTGAGGCTCTCATGGTCGGCAAGACTCCCGACCAGGTCAAGGCTGAGGGTGCGCCCGATAACCTTGTCTCCCACAAGACCTTCCTTGGTAACCGACCCACCACCTCCATCTTGGCTGACAAGATCACCCCCGCTACTCTTGGTGCTCTGATTGTCTATTACGAGCACCTCACCTTCACCGAGGGTGCCATCTGGAACATCAACAGCTTCGACCAGTGGGGTGTTGAGCTCGGCAAGAGCTTGGCCAAGAAGATCCAGGCTGAGCTCGACGATGACAAGGAGTCCGACTCGCACGATGCCAGCACAAGTGGTCTCATCAATGCTTTCAAGAAGAAGTCCCAGTTGTAGATGCTGACGATCGAGGGCGATGATGGTGCATGATTGGATCAAAAGTGTCTAGCAAGTCCAATAGTCTAATGCGACTCAATGAGCAATCTTTTCCATGCATTTTTGGTGTCGTGTGTCGAACGAGCAATTGCGGAGTTGAGGACGGAAGAGCACGCACTGACCACTTAACTGACTTCGACATGTGTAAGTTGACAGATCGAACCAACTCTAGCGCACCCAACCCAAGCATTGTTGGTGTCGCGGTTAGCCTCTATCCCCATTGCCTCTTCCTTCATTCGGGTGGCTATACCACAATGGCCTCGAACACGTCCTGGCTACCTTTCCTGGCACTGTGTTGCTTCTGGACAACACTTGCCAGCGCGGTGAGCGGTCAGGAACCACTGAAGACGCTCCAAGAGGCACGAGGCTACAATCCTGGTGAATCGATTCCGGTTACCTGCCTGAACCGCACAATGTACACGTTCTACAGTCTACTCATCCAATTGCGTAGCTGACCCATCTGCAGCGAGACCGGAGAGCACATCACGGATTCCAATGGGCAACTGCAGTACATACCGTTCCCGACATGCAACGAGACGGGCCGGCCGCTCGAGCTCTTCTTCGGCATCGAGCGCGAAATCAACTGCACCATCGACTTCGTGACGGACTCGTTCTTCCACCTGCTCGAATTCTACATCCACAACGACGCGCCCCTCACCTGTCGCATCCCGTCCAAACCGCTCCCGCCCAGTGTGCTTGAGCAGCAGTACCGCGTATCAGACGAGGTAACGCAGGAAGGCGCGCTCGGGACGCAGAGTTCCTTGTACACGCCGCTGGTGGTGGGGTTGGCGGGCACGCTGCAGCTCAGCCACCTGCACGTCGGAAACAGTCTGAACCTGCTCCTGCACGCGGCGGACCGGAAGCTCAGCCCCGGCACGATCGACGCCGCAACCGCATACTCTATCGCTAGCCACACGCGCAACACCAAGATCACCATCGGCGACCCTTTGCCGCTGTCCTTTAGTGTGAGATGGTATCCTAGCACCACCCTCCCGCCCGGCTGGAGCGGCTATGGTGGCCATATCTATAAGAGTACGCTGTTGTACTGCTTGCTCAGTGCGGGCGCGAGCGCGGCCATCTGCGTTGCGTATTTCAGGGGCATCGAACTGCCGAGGAGATTGAAGCTGTATGCGAGGGATAAGATGAACGGCGGTAGCAGGTTTGGTATGGGTGGTGGTATGGGTGGGAGTGGGTATGGACTGCCGATGCCGAATGGCGGGCTGAATAGGAATGGAAGTGGGTACGGATTAGGAGGGTATGGGTTTGGAGGCAGTGGGCTGGGGAAGAAAGATTAAGTGCAGGTAGAGAGCTTGTGTTGTGGCTTGGAGTGTGTGTGTAGATGGAATGAATACGTGAGTTTGATGACAACCAGTGCCAGAGTCTTTATGTTTTGCACTGTGTGTGTGTGTGTGTGTGTGTGTGTGTGTGTGTGTGTGTGTGTTATCCTGTGGTGTTGCCGATTGTTGTTCGACATGTCGTTGGGGTTGAGATGCAGTGATGTTACCTCTGGAGCAATGCATGGAGGACTAAACTCACATTGTCGCAGGACGCAGGACACGATCGAAGGTTCAGAAGCTCAAATTGTTTGTACAGAGCAATGCTATAGTCCGGCCTCTCTAAAGCCATATGCCAGGACCCTCGCTAGGGTACAAGCTGACCAGTATCAGTAAATGCAACACAATCTTACACAACCCTCTATCCACCTCTGCGGACCGCCGTCTCCAGGCGCAAAAAGCAATCACCACCCTTTCTTGGTCAATTCGACGACCCGCCCCGTAACACTCTGGAACCCCTTCTTGAACCTCGCCCTCCACCGCTCGCTGTTCAGCCTCTTCCTCTTCAATCCGCCTCGCTCGTGGAATCTCTGCTTTTGGAAGTCGTTCCTGACCTTGTTCCTCGCCATCAGCGACCCCAGCATGCCAATTCCGCGCACAATGTCGCGCCCGCGGCTCGCGTCCAGGTCCACGCTGCGACCAAAGGTTGGGTTCAAGCGCGGGTAGTTCTCGAATGTGGCGGTTTGCTGCGCCGCGAGGGTCGACGGGTTGGGCTTGTTGGCGAGGGACGGGCTCGTAATGCCCTCGGGCATCACCATGTCGTCGAACTGCAGGTTGATGGGGCGGGCGGAGCGGCCGCGGGGGCTGGGCCTGCTGAAGTTGGCGCCGAAGACGTGGGTGGTGTTGCTCGCGGGCGCCGAGCCGCTGGGCGTGTTGCCGTCTGAAGGGGGGCTCGCGAAGAGGGCGTCGATGGCCTGGGAAGCGGCATTTGGAGATGTCTGCCGTGGCGATTCTGCAGCGACTTCGGGGGTGGTTGCGGTCTCTGGTTTTTCCTGGCGCGCGGAAGAGGCGGCTGGGGCTGAGGGTGTGTTGGAGATGCAGCGCTGCGCGGTCCATGCTGGTGTGAAGCGCGACGCTGGTGTGATGCGGGTGAAGGTGCTGGGGCGGAGCAGGAGCTCGCCGAACGCGCGGGACCCCATCGTTGAGGGCGTGACTGTCTGCCTCCGGGTGTGAGGGGGTCTTCGGAGGGAGTCGGTATGTGTCTGGGACCGCAATCGGGCGTCGGTGCGGCGCTGTTGCTCGAGTGGTGAGCGGTGCATGTTCACTTCGACATTTCCTAGCGTCGCGGTCCGTGCATGCATCTCGAAAACCCACGACAGCGCAGGCGTCGACCTTCCTGCTTCACCACGCGACGACACGTGCCCCTGCCTTTGTTTGGGCCCCATCTTTCCCTTGTAGCTGGATCGGTTGCAAGCGAGCAGCAATATGTACAATTACCCAGGTAAGTTTCCTGTCCCATGCGATCCCAGCACAGCTAACACGCGCAGGTGCACCGGGGTTCAGCGGCCCTCCGCGCTATGCAGGCTCACCACCAGGCATGGCGCCGCCTGGAATGGGTATGGGAAGCTTGAGAGATCCTGTTGTACGCACTGACACAGTCCAGGACCGCCCGGTGCCGCGCCCCCCGGCGTTGCTCCTCCTGGTGTTGCGCAGCCGCAAGGCCCTCCACAGCTCGGCGGCCCGCGACCGCTCCCTTCGAACTGGCAGCCCCCGGCGAACATGCCCAACTTCAACTTCAATGCGCCTGTCATTCGCCTAGGAACGCAGTCCGGGCGCGGTGGAGCTGCCGACAGCCCTGCAGGTGGGCGCAAGGACGGCGCGGCCATGCCTGCTCGACGAGGACTGGGCATGGACCGCGACGGCGACCGCAGAGACGGGCCCCAGCAGGTCATACCACCCACCCGCGAAGAGATTGCTCGCACCATCTTTGTTGGCAACATTCCAGATGGCGTGGGAGGAGACGAAGGCATGGAGCGCATTCTGGAGACGGCAGGGAAGCTGGTGCGCTGGACGCGCGCTACCGACGCCAACAACAAGCCTCAGACATTCGGTTTCGCCGAGTTTGCCGACGCCCAGAGTCTGGAAACAGCCGCAGAGATCTTCAAGGAGGTCAAGGTTCCCTCCAAGCGCCAGAAGCCGGGCCAGGAGAAGAAGGAAGACGACGAAGAGGTTGAGACAAGCCAGTTGCATGTCATGGTGGACGACGCGTCCATCAAATACGCAGAGGAATGGAGCAAGACGCGCAACGAAGACGAGGCCACCGTCCAATTCCGAATCGACAGCGCAAAAGAGGCTTTGTCAGGCGTCCTTGCCAGCCTGTTCAATCCTCCAAACATGCCGCAGATGGAGTATGGCGGCGACGTCATGATGCAGGACATGCCTTCACAAGATGGAGACGGCGTTGAGGTTGCTTTTGTCAACCTGACAAACGCCGAAGACGAGCTTGCCGATATCCCTGCGGACATGCGCGAGATTGTTGCCGCCGAGATCGCGGCCTTCCGTGATCGTTCGAACCAGCGCGACCGCGAACGACTTCGAAGAGAAGAGGAGTTGGAGGAGGCAGAGCGTCGCCGCAGTGGTAGGCGCTCGCCGCCACTTTCTGCACCTACTGGCCCTGGCGGTGCTAATGGTGTCCCAGTTGGACCAAAGGCAGACCGAGGTGTTCAGGGCGCTCCCAGTGGACCAAGGGGCTCTCAATTCCCTAAGGACTACCAAGGTGGTGTCAACTTCACCAACGGTGGATCTCTCTCCAATGGCACATATTTCAGTCGCGAAGACGATGACGACTCGGCCAGCGACTCGGAGATTGAGCGCCGACGCAAGAAGAAGCGGGATGAGGAAAACGAGAACGAGTATCAAAGGCAGCTTTCCAAGTGGCTCAAGCACGAGAGCAGAAGCGTCTCCTCCTTGGAGCGTACGAGTGACCGCACGAAGAACCAGGAAGCCGAGCAGCAAGCGGCTAGGGACGCGCAGGCTAAGCAGCTAAAGGAGTTCGACGACGATCAGGAGGCTTCAACACGGCGCCACCTTTACTACCGCGATCGCGGTGAGTATATGCGTGAGCGCGAGAAGGTCCGTGAGCGGGAGGCAAAGGAAGACGCCCAGGACCGCGCTCAGGAGCAGCGCGAATTGGCTTCTCAGCAGAAGCAACGAGACCACGCTCGTGGTCAAGCCGGTGCCTTCCTCGACCAACAAGCCGACGAGATCGAACGAACCCAAGAGCACCGCGAGCCTCAACACTTCAAGATCTCCCTCGGTGCCGCCGCGAAGAAGCTCGAGACTGCTGCTGCCCCTCGCCGCACCGCCGCCGACGTCGAAAACCTTCTCGAGGACGAAGAAGTCACAGACCAGACTAGCGGCCGCAAGCGTGCCCTCATACCTATCAACTTCGACGCTGCTGTGCGCGCCAACCTTACACAAGAAGAGGTTGAGGATGCGCAGCGACAGCTCGCTAGAGATATCCCCAACGACAAAGAGGGTCTATGGAAGTGGCCCATCTCTTGGGAGCATCTGCCCGAGAAGAACATCGACAAGGACATCAAGGACTGGGCTGCGAACAAGGTCCTGGAGCTCATGGGTCTACAGGAAGAGATGTTGGTCGATGCTATCGTGGAGCACTTGAAGAGCAAAGGCAGTCCGCAGGCGTTGGTGGAGAACCTCGAAGTGGTGAGTACTTCCCTCAACATATCCTCAACACGATATTTGTTGCTAACCCGTGTGCAGGCGCTTGATGATGAAGCGGAGTCCCTTGTCAAGAAACTATGGCGTATGGTCATTTACTACAGCGAGACAGAGAAGAGAGGTATCAAATAAGTAAGCACAGCGGCGTATCTCGTAGCAGACAGCAGTTGATATGCCCTAGGGTCTTCGGATCTTGAAGCATACAAAAACCAATGCAGTGGAGGTTGTGGCATTTGACGGTCACCAAGGTGTGTCTTTTTAGTTGTTGGAGAGTGCTAACGTACAGGAGCAAGCGTACTCGTGGACAAACAACAGCTTCTCCCTTGCCCCGACCGTTCTCCCATGTCTCATCCAAGCACTCGCGCGCTATAGCTCCCCATACCTGGGCCTAGTCCAGTAAGTCCGCTCCCTAGCGCATCCCAGCGTGGAGTACCATGCTTCAAGGTTCATGGCAATCTGCTTCCACTAGTGTTCCACGGCCGTAAATATTCCAGAATTCAACAACCCACAAGCGTCTACGCTGTGACAAGGTAGTGTCTTAATCAACTATCCATGTCCTTTATGCACTGTGATTTCCCCATATATTGTCCCCGCACGTCCAACACGTCCACCGTGCTTGAAACCAAGCTTCTCGCCAACAGCCGAAGCTTTCAGAGCCTCAAACAAATTACTGCTTTCATACTGCGGGGTCCCATCTATGGCTCAAACCTCACGTGCGACATTCACAGTGCCCTAGATGCCGATAAAACGCTCACGCGGCTCAAAATTGGGGTCTCACCAGCCCGCTTGCTCGCGCTTGTCTGTGGCTGCGGTGACAGTTTCTCCACGAATGAGGGCCGCGTTAGTGGGGTAATCATGGATCCCTTTTCCAGAACCCCAGCCAATGTGGGGGTTAGTGGGATGCTGTCGGACGCATTGCTGCATCATATAAAGCGGATGAAATGCCGCAACTATTGTCAATTGACTGTTATACCTCACCTCGCTGTCCTTTTTACCCCGTTCTATCATTTGATACCCAAAACTTCAGCCTCAAGCTTCCAAGAACGGCTTGAATCACCGCGGGGTACTGAACGCTTCATTCCGAACATTCGGAACCACCAAAACAACACATTACCACAATCACAACATTTCCCACAATGGTTACTATTACAGGCGTTGAGACAAGGGATGTTCGGTTCCCGGTATGTACAATCTGCCTAACAATTTTTGAGGTACATGGTCTGACACTCCCTCATAGACATCTCTCGACAAGACTGGCTCTGATGCCATGAACGCAGCTGGTGACTACTCTTCAGCTTACTGCATCCTGAGCACAGATTCTGAGTTCTCTGGACATGGTATGGTAGGTCAAATCACTTTTCAATTCCAAGACGAAATCCATCCTTAGTACAGAGAAGCACTGAAGCTGGACCTTTCCGTCCAGCTTCAGCAAGTCATGGATGTACTACAGCTTCATACCCACTACTCGGAGCCCTGTCAATAATTCAACAAAAACGTAGCTTTATATGATACTAACTTCTCCAGACCTTCACAATCGGTCGCGGTAACGAGATCGTCTGCTCCGCCATTGCCCACCTCGCAGACCGCGTCAAGGGCCGAACTCTCGAATCCCTCGTCGAGAACTGGGGCAAGACATGGCGCCATCTCGTCAACGACTCACAACTTCGCTGGATCGGCCCTGAGAAGGGTGTTATCCACCTCGCCCTTGGTGCCGTTGTCAACGCCATCTGGGATCTCTGGGCCAAGACACTCGGAAAGCCAGTATGGCGCATCGTCGCAGACATGTCTCCCCAGCAGATCGTCGACCTCATCGACTTCCGCTACATCACTGACGCCCTTACTCCCGAAGAGGCTCTCGAGATCCTCACCAAGTCCGAGCAGGGCAAGAAGGAGCGTCTGCAGGAAGCCCTCGACTCGCAGGCTGTCCCTGCCTACACTACATCAGCTGGTTGGTTGGGTTACGGCGAGGACAAGATGAAGGCGCTCCTCCAGGAGACACTAAGCAAGGGCTACCGCCACTTCAAGCTCAAGGTCGGCAGCGACGTAGCACAGGACAAGCACCGTCTGAGCATTGCGCGCGAGATCATCGGTTTCGACAAGGGCAATGTTCTCATGGTCGATGCGAACCAGGTCTGGAGTGTCCCTGAGGCAGTCGAGTACATGAAGCAGCTCGCAGAATTCAAGCCGTGGTTCATCGAGGAGCCCACCAGCCCCGACGATGGTAAGCAACCCCTCCCATATTCTCCTTCTTTGCACTAACACACAACAGTCCTCGGTCACAAGGCCATCCGCGAGGCCCTCAAGCCCTACGGCATCGGCGTCGCCACCGGCGAGATGTGCCAGAACCGTGTCATGTTCAAGCAGTTCCTTCAATCCGGCGCGATCGACATCTGCCAGATCGACGCCTGCCGTCTGGGCGGTGTCAACGAGGTCATTGCCGTCCTTCTCATGGCCGCGAAATTCGGCGTCCCGATCGTTCCCCACTCCGGCGGTGTCGGTCTGCCCGAATACACACAGCACTTGTCGACCATCGACTACGTCGTCGTATCGGGTAAGAAGAGTGTACTAGAGTACGTGGATCATCTCCACGAGCACTTCTTCAACCCTAGCAGGATCGAGAAGGGGTACTACGTTACACCGACGGAGCCCGGATACAGTGTTGAGATGAAGCCCGAGTCTATGGACAAGTACAGCTATCCCGGAAAGGAGGGCGTTTCGTGGTGGAAGAGCGAGGAGGCACGGCCTATTCTGGAGGGCGAGAAGTACTAGATGACATGATGTTTGCATGGGTTGGGAGTTTGATGTCAATAGCATAATGCAAAAAGTTTACACTTCTACATGCAACTTTGCCGACTAAGTTTGAGCGTGGGATGTAGCAGAAACATCTGAAGCAGATCTGGATTTCCGACGTGTCGGGAGCGAGCATCGTAGTTAGCATGAGATATGCTTCGAACGTACTCAACACGCAGGTGCTGTCGATGCTTCCAGACATCAAGCACAGACCGTTCACTCGAAATGCGCAGACCATCAGTCCCAAGCCAAGGCCACGAGCATTCTCTAACACATTCCCTCCCCTCAAGACAGATGTAGACATTCAAAAGACCCCAAGTCGCCCGTGTGGGCCTGCTACATGCTACGCCTGCCTTTAATAGCTCCACGTCGTGAAATCAATCATCTGCAAAGCATCACGTGAAACGAGCCTATTCTCGTTTTTAAAAAAGCAGAACGTAACATTTCTCACAATCGTATTTGAGGTAAGTAAACACGTGTCACCGCACTACATGCATCCGACATTTTGCATTTGTAACTAGTGCATTTGTACCTAGTGCACTAGGGTGGAGAATGGCCGGGGTACCCATGGCATTGGCGCTACTTTCCATTAGAAGAAGGGGGCGTGTCGGTCGGTGGGTGCGTGGGTGTGGTGCTGGAGTACCGTATTTTGAGCTGAGATCAGGCGGTGAAGCCACACCGGCTCGCCCAACGATTCCCAACAGCGAGAGATGTCAGGAAGAGCTTTGAGATTGGAATGTTGAGGCGGTGAAAGTTACGTGTATACCGAGTTCTGACCCAGTCTATGCGTGTAGGTCGCTTGAGTAAGACATGTCCGCGTTATGACTTATCTGCCCGATGTTGAATGAGGCTTGGAACAGCTATGGGGTTGACTCGAGGGGATTTTGACAAAGTTAATACGGCAGAAGAACACGAACCAGGGTATCACTGGAAATATATCCCTGCTCCCAAGAGGAAAGAAAAGCCAAATCTTGTCATGAGGTTTCGGATGGACTGGCAGATGATAGACTTTTGGTGGAAATTACTCACTTCGCAGTTTGAGTACTTGGAAGCTCATGATATGCGTACCAAAGTGAAACACCCGCATGTGGATAGAGTATTGCCCCTTGCATAACCCAGACACCTGGGAGCATGCCATGCAGCAAACGAAATGTAGGCCACGTAGCACAGCGCAACGATACTGTCAAGGCCATCACGCCAAGGTCTCCGAATGTGCAGATAATCTCGGAACAGACTCTTGCCTGATCTTTTGCCTGACTGCAGTTACTCTTGCAGCACCGCAGATACTGCTGGCTTCATACTTTCATGTTTGACTCCATTCCTTGAGACTGTAAAAGCTCTCGGAGCATTTGTGCTCCCTATCCGGTATTTGTGTGGAGCTTCGAGCTCAGCCTTGTTCAGCCCTATGGCCTGGGCTCCGTACCCGGCCGCTGCGCCCCAGCCGGAGCGTCGGAATCCGGACGCATGTTCCTGCGGGCCCGTTGTAGGCTTGCCAACCTTGCACGAGAAGGAGAGTTCGTCCGGTGTATATGTATGTACAAAGGACGTTCGCCGAACAACATGGGTTTGCACTGCCTCTATAGCTTGAGTGCACGATGCCTTCCGCGGTCATCTCGGTTCAGGCTTGTACTAACAGCTAGAAGCCAAAAGCTGATTTGAGGGTCTGCCTCGGGCGCGTCTTGGCACTTGCGATGATAAGCTTTGGATTTGAGGCGTTGGCTGCATTCAATCTCCCAATGTGAGGTCAGACCATCTGCTTTGGTTGTCTTGAAGTTTGGTAGAGCATACGATAGCGTGTTGGCACCTACGGGTGGCACGCGCATACAGCGTGCATAACGACGATTCACAGACACCTGTTCGATGACCTTTGTTCACGAACTTCTTCACTATGCTGTTGCGAGTCAGGCGTACAAGACTAAAGCGCCGTGACGTACGCCATGGTGAAGGACTGTTCTGGCTCGGCTGTATCCGCAGGGCTACGAACCTGAGTCAGCAGCAACGACACCTTCATCTGCACTGTAAGCAGAGTGCTTTGGGGGTTTCCTAGGCGAGGGTCACCCGCAGTGGTTGTGACGAGGGTTGCTCTTGGCAAGTCGGCAGTCAAGTGCACTCGGAGAGTGACAATTGGTTTTGTCTGTAACAGAACAAATTTTAATGTTGAGCAGGGGACCTTACTAAGATATCCTTTTGGAATTGCAGCAAGGCTGAGCTGCTCCGAGGCAGTCGTCCGGAGAGTGAGCCGGGTGTATTCGAGCTCTTCGGTAAAGACCGAGCTCGGGTGGCGATCTGCGCAGGCTTTCTCCTTCCCTTGCTGCATCAGTGGCTTGCAGCAACTCTTAGCGACTGCGGCTTGGTAGAACCACGGATTGACTGCAGAGGCGTAATAGTTTTGGTGCCTCTCAAGCTGTTGAGACCATACAACGTGCATCAATCTCCGCAGGCATCCGAAGCAAGCTCTACGTCATCGCCCCATCGTTGGAAAATCTACAGCCCTCTAGTGTGCGAGTCTGGAGCAGCAAAGCGTCTGCAAGCGCAGACTCAAGCTCTTTTCGTCCTGATCTTCCAGTCATAGCGCGAAGATGTCCTCAAATCTGCCCTATCGGATGGAGCGTCTGTGTGACGCCCAATTCGTCCGTTTTCAGCGCAAGAGCTAACCACGGGCAATGCATCGATCCGCGATCCGCGATCCGATTAGGCGGAATGCTGGCCATTGATGTAATGATGGGGAAACAGTTCGCCTACGTTTATTATAATGCAATCGGTACTATGATCTTGATCCATATCAGCCGTTGTTTCGACATTCATACCTGTTGTTGCCTGTCATGGCCCAGAATCACCAATCTCAAGGTGACTTCACCAACATGTCATCCAGCCATCAGGTGTTTTCAAGCACAACGTCATCCTCGACACAGAACAACGAAACGACAACACAATCACAACAGCACACATCCAGGGCGAGCGAATTGGCGAACCCTTTTGATGGCATCCTCCGAACAGAGTCCGGTCGCGAAACTTATTTCCCTGACGGACATCAATCCTCCAACCAAACAGAGGTGCAGCGTTCGACGTCACGTGGCAGCTATGGATTGTTCCCAAGCACAGAGAAGCGCGACACGCACACATCTGGCACCCCCATAGCAGGCGGACTGGCTGCAGCAGGAGCTGGCGCTGGCGCCGGCCTCTTTAGTGGTCCGGAGAAGCACGAAGAAACGACACACGCTGGCCAGTACCTTCACAATGGAGCGGAGGACCAAGAACCTCTCGAGAAGGTAGCAACAGCAAGCTCAAGTGACTCTTCCTTCACACGATATGGCTCCAATGGCCAGCCTCGCAGCAGAAAGGGAACCAAGATTTCAGAGACCGACGATAGCGAAGGTTCACCAGTGGAGCGCACAGTCACACGGCCTGAAATCAACGATGAAGAAAGAAGAAACCTCCAAAGAGCTCTCACCAGCATGAGCATGTCCCGACAAGGAACGCATCACAGCATTGCAGAGCCGAATGATCCATCTATGGATCCCAGCAGCGATTCCTTCGATCTCACCAAATTCTTGCGGTCTTTCAGACATTATCTCGAAGAAGAGGGTATTGAGATGAAGCAGCTTTCTGTTGTGTACAAAGATCTTAATGTTTACGGATCAGGTGCGGCACTGCAGTTGCAGAAAACTGTCACAGATATGCTGATGGCACCGATCCGCCCACAGGAGTTTCTTAGCTTTGGAAAGAAGGAGCGCAAGCAGATCTTGCACAGTTTTGATGGTATCATCAAGGCCGGCGAGCTTTGTGTGGTTCTCGGTCGACCTGGATCCGGATGCTCGACTCTTCTCAAAGCATTGACTGGAGAACTCCACGGACTCGATACTGATGAATCTGTAATTCACTACAACGGCATTGAGCAACACAAAGTCATCAAAGAGTTCAAGGGAGAGACGGTTTACAACCAAGAGGTATATCTGCTCTGAGATCTCTTTAGAGCTATAATGGCTGACACTATGTTTAGGTTGATAAGCATTTCCCACACTTGACAGTCGGTCAAACTCTTGAGTTCGCAGCCGCCGTTCGTACTCCATCGCACCGTCCCCATGGGACTTCCCGCAAAGAATTCGCCAAATACAGCGCGCAAGTTGTTATGGCCGTCCTTGGACTGAGCCACACTTACAACACTAAAGTGGGCAACGATTTCGTCCGCGGAGTCAGTGGTGGAGAAAGGAAGCGTGTTTCTGTTGCCGAGATGCTCCTCGCGGGAGCTCCCTTTGCTTCCTGGGACAACTCAACCCGTGGTTTGGACTCGGCTACCGCTCTCAAGTTCGTTCGGTCATTACGAATCGGATCAGACATGACTGGCGGCGCTGCTGCCGTCGCAATTTACCAGGCTTCCCAGAGTGTTTACGATTGCTTCGACAAGGCAGCAGTTCTGTACGAGGGCCGCCAGATCTACTTCGGTCCTGCCAGCAAAGCACGAAGCTTCTTCGAGCGTCAGGGTTGGTATTGTCCTCCACGACAAACAACAGGCGACTTTTTGACAGCTGTCACAAACCCCGACGAGCGAAAGCCTGCGAAGGGTTTCGAAAACAAGGTCCCTCGCACGCCAGAGGACTTTGAGAGATACTGGCGCGAGTCCCCGGAATATCAAAGCCTGCTCAAAGAAATTCAGGACTTTGAGCAAGAGAACCCCGTTGGTCAGCACTCGACACTCCACGAGTTCCGCCAGAAGAAGAATTACATTCAAGCCAAGCACGCCCGTCCCAAGTCTCCGTACCTCATCAGCATCCCAATGCAGGTCAAGCTCAATACTGTCAGAGCGTATCAGCGCATTTGGGGCGACTTCGCTTCCACTGCTACTCAAGCCATGCTCAACCTGATCATGGCTCTCATCGTCGGTTCCATCTATTTTGGTCACTCGCAAGGCACCAGCTCTTTCCAGGGTAGAGGTGCTGTTTTGTTCCTGGCTGTCCTCTTCAACGCATTGACTTCAATCGGTGAAATCAGCGGATTGTACTCCCAAAGACCTATTGTCGAGAAACACAACTCGTATGCTTTCTACCATCCAGCAACGGAGGCTATAGCAGGTATTGTAGCAGACATACCGGTCAAGTTCCTTCAAGCAACGGTCTTCAATATTGTTCTGTATTTCCTTGCTCAGCTCCGATACACACCTGGTCAATTCTTCCTGTACTTCCTGGTCACCTACATTGCCACCTTTGTCATGGCCGCCATCTTCCGATCGACGGCTGCATTGACGAAAACGGCATCGCAAGCTATGGCCCTTGCAGGAGTTTTGGTGTTATTCCTAGTCATCTACACTGGCTTCGTCATTCGCATACCATCCATGCATCCTTGGTTTTCGTGGATTCGATGGATCAACCCAGTTTTCTACGCTTTCGAGATTCTGGTGGCAAACGAGTTCCATGGAGTTCAATTCCCTTGCGACCAGTTTATTCCTATGGGACCAGGTTATGCACAAACTGGTAACTCGTTCATCTGCAACTCGCAAGGCTCAGTTGCTGGACAGACGTTCGTCTCTGGTGATGATTTTATCGCAGTAGCCTACGAGTACTCATGGTCTCACGTCTGGCGCAACTTCGGCATCCTCATCGGCTTCTTGATCTTCTTCATGGTCATCTACTTCATCGCTGTCGAGGTCAACTCTTCTACCACCAACACTGCCGAGCAGCTTGTCTTCCAGCGTGGCCATGTTCCCTCTTACATGCTAGAGAAGGGCGGCAAGCAATCTTCTGATGAGGAGTCAGCCAAGCCCGCCGCCGGTGCCGAAGGCGGAGAGACCGACGTCAGTGCTGTCGAAGAGTCCAAGGGTGTGTTCACATGGAGAGATGTGGTCTACGACATTGAGATCAAGGGTGAGCCTCGACGACTACTAGACCATGTGTCTGGGTACGTCAAGCCTGGCACATTGACGGCCCTCATGGGTGTCAGTGGTGCTGGAAAGACTACTCTCCTCGATTCTCTCGCTCAACGTACCACAATGGGCGTTATCACTGGTGACATGCTTGTAAATGGAAAGCCATTGGATCCCAGTTTCCAGCGTTCTACAGGCTACGTCCAACAGCAAGATCTTCATCTCGAGACTAGCACTGTTCGCGAGGCGCTCCGTTTCTCAGCCATCCTGCGCCAGCCTAAGTCGGTATCAAAGCAGGAGAAGTATGACTATGTCGAGGAGGTCATTAAGATGTTGAACATGGAGGACTTCGCAAACGCTGTTGTCGGTGTGCCTGGTGAAGGTCTTAACGTCGAGCAGCGCAAGCTTCTTACAATCGGTGTTGAGTTGGCAGCCAAGCCTAAGCTTTTGCTCTTCCTTGATGAGCCTACCTCTGGTCTTGACAGCCAGAGCTCTTGGTCCATCATTTCCTTCCTCCGCAAGCTTGCATCTGCTGGCCAGGCTATCTTGTGTACCATCCATCAGCCGAGCGCCATCCTTTTCCAAGAGTTTGACCGCCTTCTGTTCCTGGCCAAAGGAGGAAAGACCGTCTACTTCGGCGAAATTGGAGAGAATTCGCAGAAGCTGCTCCACTACTTCGAGAACAATGGCGCTCGCAACTGCGGAGAGGACGAGAACCCTGCTGAGTATATGCTCGAGATTGTCAACGCTGGCAAAAACGACCAAGGTGAAGACTGGTTCAACGTCTGGAACAAGAGCGAAGCAGCCAAGCAAGTGCAGCGCGAAATCGATCAGATCCACGAAGAAACCCAGCATTCCGATCTTAACATTGCCGAGGAGACAGGTGGCACCGAATTTGCCATGCCACTCTGGACCCAAATCTGGGAGTGCACATACCGTGTGTTTCAGCAGTACTGGAGGATGCCCGAATACGTTCTTGCCAAGATCCTTCTTTGCGTCGTTGCTGGTCTGTTCATCGGTTTCTCTTTCTATGGTGCCGACAGCACTCAAGCTGGCATGCAGAACATCATCTTCAGTGTGTTCATGCTGACTACTATCTTTTCCTCGCTTGTGCAGCAGATCCAGCCACTCTTCATCACTCAGCGCAACCTATACGAGAGCCGTGAACGTCCTAGTAAGGCGTACTCTTGGATTGCCTTCATGATTGCCAACATTGTGGTCGAGCTGCCATACGGAATAGTCGCTGGTGTCCTCATGTTCGCGTCATTTTACTACCCGGTAGTCGGAGCTGGACAGGCTTCTGCACGCCAGGGACTGGTTCTTATGTTCTCCATTCAGCTTCTCGTCTACACGTCATCTTTCGCAGCCATGACTATCGCTGCTCTGCCCAATGCCGAAACAGCCTCTGGTCTGGTCTCGCTCCTGACCTTAATGTCCATTCTCTTCAACGGTGTCCTGCAGACGCCCGGTAACCTTCCAGGCTTCTGGCTGTTCATGTACCGGGTTTCTCCATTCACATACTGGATTGGTGGTATTGTCTCCACCATGTTGGCAGGTCGCGAGGTCGTTTGCAGCTCCACAGAAGTTTCCATCTTCGACCCACCGGCAGGCCAAACCTGCGGCCAGTATCTTGGCCCTTACGCTCAGGCCGCGATGGGTACTATCCAGAACCCAACCGCTACTGCTTCGTGTCAGTACTGCGCAATTTCGAGCGCCGACCAGTTTCTGGCTGGCAGCAGTATCTACTACAGCGAGCGCTGGAGGAACTTCGGCATTCTTTTTGCATTTATCTCCTTCAACGTTTTCCTTGCTCTACTCAGCTATTGGTTGTTCCGAGTTGTCAATCTCAGCAACCTCACTGCGAAGTTCCACAAGACCAAGAAGGGAGCAAAGGCGAAGGGTACTGCAGAAAAAGCATCAGACGGTGTTGGCGAGGCAGCACGGCAAGGTGCGCATCCCGGAAACCGGTCGGGGGAGAAAGACACCGCTTAATGGTAGAATGTGGGGCGTGTTGTTTTCTCGGTTTGTCATTGCCGTTGTCGCGGCTCAAAATTTACTCTTTGCTTCCTCGGACCACTGTCGTCCACCTGGAACGTGGGGCTCCTCTTTTGTTAACCATACTAGACTTTAATATTTTACTTAGCGTATAGTAATTCCATATTCGGTACATACAATTCTGAAGTTACCACATTGCGACGTGACATTATCATTCCCAACGATTTTTCGTCTCTCTCCCATCATCGGCGACATGATTTCCACACGCACACGTGTTTGTCAGCTTTATTGCGGGGAATATCTGAGCATCTTGGGGAATGTTAGCCGGGGACATACCCGGCATCCCCCAAGTCTCTCGTGAACTGGGATGGCCTTTCGACCTATAGCAGCGGCCAATTACCGGTGGAGCCCCGCATTTGATGCAAACACTCCACGATGCGAAGGTTTTTCGTCCCCAACAACGGGAACCAAGAGAAAAGTTGCAAAATGGAGATCCCACATGCACCCCATCCCAGCACGGCACTACACCGGCAATTGGATCGCGGGGAGTTTTGTGTGGGGACCGAGCGGAGTGACGTACGCTGGGGTTGCAGTTTGCGGGTGGGATCTTTCAGTTGGGTTTAGTGAATCCCAAAGCTGAACTAGTGTGCCTGACGGCTCCTCAAGTTTTGCAAGCCACGAGGTCGCGAGACGAGGCTCTGCGCACCCACAGACCTCACACGATGTCATGGTAAGAGTCCCGGCTCTTCTTCGTGATGCTTGCTGTAAGCCAAGAACAAGGCTGCTGGCAGCCGATGCGGTTGTGGCTGTCATGGACATCGCTGCCTCCCCGCTGGCACGAGTCGTAAGAGGAGGCTGACAATGGGTTTGTGCGGAGATGAGCACCTGACAACATGGAGTATTCCGTCAACTGCAAAACGAGAGCAGTTGCTTTGGAAGCCAACAAATGCTGTGAGTAGGCAAGTACAATTCGCCAAAGTCGGTCCTTGTACTTCCTGGACAGCATTTTGACGATCACTGTGCCTCAATCCTACACATCGGTCTTCCGCTCCGACGTTTCTCTACCGACTTCGGCACGAGCCACGCTTAACCAACGACCGCCAAAGCGCCTGCGAGACTAGAACTTACGCCTTGGCAGTGCTTCTCCAGTACTAGGATGACGTTGGAAGCCCCAGTTTTGGAGCCTCCAAGCCACCTATCTCTCCACACGGCCAAACTTCGGTTCGGCAGCCCTGGTACTGCCATGTAGACTACCATGAAAGCTGAATTGCCGACCCGACGAGATGAGGACGTGCTTTCTGTGCAGTGGAAAGTATATAAGGACCAGTATGGACGATCGTTGCAAAGGACAAGGCCCTATCAACCTGTCCATCACACACCATGGCAGCCCTTCTCTCAGCACTTGCAGTTTTGACTGTTGTTAATGCTCAGGCATATGACTCCGGCTCGAGGTCTGACGATGCATTCTCGTATGTCCAGCCTTTGAACACGACCATCTTGGGTGATCGTGGCCACTCACCAGCCGTCTACCCTTCTCGTAAGTGCCTGAAAACACAAGTTTGAGAGAACCAAATAATAGTCTAACACGCGACAGCCAACATCTCCGCAGACGCAACTGGCGGTTGGGAGGATGCTGTCGCGAAGGCACGTGCCTTTGTTGACCAGCTCACTCTTGAGGAGAAGGCCGATATGGTCACTGGTCAAGCTGGGCCTTGCGTTGGCAACATTGTTGCCATTCCTCGTCTTGGTTTCCAGGGTCTCTGCTTGCAGGACGGACCTCTGGCCATCCGTGTCGCAGACTACGCCAGCGTCTTCTCTGCTGGTGTTTCTGCCGCTGCATCGTGGGACAGAGCCCTGATGCACGAGCGTGGTTACGCCATGGGCCAGGAATTCAGGGCTAAGGGCGCTCACGTTGCCCTCAGCCCTGTTGCCGGACCTCTGGGTCGCTCTGCCTATGCGGGCCGTAACTGGGAAGGCTTCGCTGCCGACCCTTACCTTACTGGTGTTGCCATGGAAGAGACCATCACTGGTCACCAAGATGCTGGTGTCCAAGCCACCGCAAAGCACTACATTGCAAACGAGCAGGAGACTGCCCGTAACCCCGTTTATAGCAAGAACGGTACTACTACCGACACCGACGTTGCGGCTCTGTCCTCCAACCTTGACGACCGCACCATGCACGAGCTCTACTTGTGGCCCTTCGCTAACGCCGTCAAGGCTAAGGCTGCTTCTTTCATGTGTAGCTACCAGCGCATCAACGGCTCTTACGGCTGCCAGAACTCCGCAACTCAGAACGGTCTGCTCAAGACTGAGCTCGGCTTCCAGGGCTACATCATGTCTGACTGGGGTGCGGTTCACAGCGGAGTCGCTTCCATTGAGGCTGGTCTCGACATGAACATGCCTGGTGGCCTTGGCTCCTACGGTACAGCCTTCGGTGCTCCTTCCTTCTTTGGCGGCAACGTCACCCTGGCTGTCAACAACGGTACTCTCGATGTCACTCGCGTCGACGACATGATCTTGCGTATCATGACTCCTTACTACTGGCTCGGACAGGACAAGGATTTCCCAACCGTCGACCCTAGCACTGTTGCGCTGAACACTTTCTCTCCCGTCAACACCTGGTCTCGTGAGTTCAACCTGACTGGCGAGAGCAGCCGTGACGTCCGTGGTGACCACGCCAAGCTCATCCGCAAGCACGGCGCTGCCGGTACCGTCCTTCTGAAGAACAAGGGTGCTCTCCCACTTAACAGCCCCCGCAACATTGCTGTTTTCGGTAACGATGCTGCTGAGCCGCACAAGCAACTGAACCAGAAGAACTATGAGTACGGAACCCTCCTTGCTGGTGGTGGCTCTGGTACCGGTCAGGTTTCCTCTCTCGTGACCCCTCTGCATGCGATTCAGGAGCGCGCTGCCGCGAACGGCACCAAGATCGTCCAGTACTTCCTCAACAACACTGAGATTGCTGAGAGCGACCTTGACGACCTCTGGATTGGCGAGCTTCCCCATGTCTGCATCGTCATGCTCAAGACCTGGGCTGAAGAGGCTGCCGACCGTGATCATCTCAACGTTGACTGGCACGGCAACGACGTAGTTGAGAACGTCGCTTCCAAGTGCAACAATACCGTTGTTATCACCCATTCCTCTGGTATCAACACCCTTCCCTGGGCTGATCACGAGAACGTTACCGCCATCCTTGCCGCTCACTACCCCGGTGAGCAGTCCGGCTACTCGCTGACTGACATCCTTTACGGTGACGTCAACCCTAGCGGTCACCTGCCCTACACCATTGCAAAGAACGGCTCTGACTACAACGCTCCTCCCACTACCGCCATTAACACCACCGGTTACTTCGACTGGCAATCCTGGTTCGACGAAAAGCTCGAGATCGACTACCGCTACTTCGATGCACACAACATCTCTGTCCGCTACGAATTCGGTTTCGGTCTCTCCTACACCACCTTCAACATCTCCGATGTCAAGGCTGAGCCCCTCGAGAACAACATTACTGCCCACCCCGAGCAGCGCAAGATCATGCCTGGTGGCAACCCAGCCCTCTGGGAGTCCATCTACAATGTAACCATCTCCCTTACCAACTCCGGCGCTGTCGCTGGTGCCGGTGTTCCTCAGCTGTACGTCGGCTTCCCCGAGAGCACACCTGCTGGCACCCCACCAAAGCAGCTCCGTGGCTTCGAGAAGGTCTACCTCGAGGCTGGTGAGAGCCAGACTGTTGGCTTTGAGCTTATGCGCCGTGACCTGTCCTACTGGGACATCATCAGCCAGGAGTGGGTCATTCCCGAGGGCGAGTTCACGCTCTACCTCGGCTTCAGCAGCAGGGATATTGTTGCGACGGAGAAGCTCACTGTTGTCAGTGCATAGAGCTATGAGACTTTTGATGTATTTAGCGAGTTTGTAATGTCTGCATCATGATAATGAACAACAACTCTTCACAACATTTACTTGATTTCCATGCTCTTTCCTTGGTGAGCACGATTTGGCTAACGTGCACTTTTACGATCACTGCGCAGCCTGTTATCAATGTCAGCAGGTAACTCAGACTCCTTGGGTTTACATCTGTGAAAGAGCCTTCTCTGCGCTTTCAATCAACGTTACTAGTCTGTGTAGTCTTCACAATGCCACCTCTTACAGACGGAGTTTGCGTCCTCCGGTCTATTACTTCCCATCCATTGAGCGATGGCGCACCATTCGGTCCTGCACATTTAATAAAGACTTCTCTGCTTCGATTACAAATACAAGGAAGGCGTAAAAGGCCAGCCTCTTGCTGGGACTACGGACGAGAAGGAGAGGCTGCGGGCGACAATCAGGGTTGAGGGGATTTTGAAAGCGATCAGGGAGCATGGGTATGTATGAATGGGTTGAAAAAGGTCAACGTGGATACTGGTGCTGTAGATCCATGAAGTGGCGATGCCAACTAAGTGAGGAAGGCGGACCTAAACAACAGAAGAAGTATTGTGCTCAGTCGCCACTCACTACCCACCTCGACATAGCAACTGCGACCCAGATTTCATCCGAGGATGTTCCAGAAACAGGACAGAAAAAGAAGGACTGACGTTGATCGTCCTTGTTTCATTTGGCAACAAGCTTCAGACGTGGCTCTGTATGACGAGATCTGCCTCACGGCTCTATTCTCTAATGCAAACAACATTATAATACATCTCTGTCATTGTGCCAAAGCACGGGGTATCAATGGAAATCAACATATGGAACAACATAAGAAACGTCTATATGCTCGCTGAATGCCAAACAGACCAATGTCTTGAACATCGCTAATTGTGAGTCGTGAACAAATGAAGCTGATCCTGCATTTGTGCAGGGTTGCGGAAGTGTTGTGGTTGGGGATGTGCTATTGTTTGCTGCTGTCGTTGGTGTGTGTGCTGTTGCTGGAAGTGTTGCTGCGGTTGGAGCTGCTGCTGTGGCTGAATGGTTGCATCCAGGTTACGCGTACTCAGCGCCGCCACAGGATTGTGGAGGCCAAAGTTGACATGCATGTCGTCAGGACTCTGTTCCACGTGAGATGTTGGCCGTGAGCTGTTCCTCGATGTGCTTAGCCGGTTTCCTATTTTGTGCAAAGGTTTGGCAATCATCTGGCCTAGCGATGGCCGATCGTAGTATTGCGACTCCTCAAACTGAGGTGCAGCGTCGAAATAGTTCGGATAATACCACCCGAGTGGATTCGGAGAGGTCTTGCTTTGGTCCATGTAGTTGTTTGGTTGTTGCTGCATTTGCTGTCCGTTGTCGGTGGCTGGAGTGGGGATCTGAGGTGCACTCATGCTGAGGTGCAGATCTGGTATAGGAGGCTGCGACACGTCCAGATAATTGCCTGGGTCGATGTCCATATAACTTATGCGACGCTCATTTGTGTCCACTGTTGGAGAATTGGATTCACCAAAGGGTGATGATCCGCAGTGGTAGTTGGGCGTATGGGTTGTGACACCAAGCAGAGCGGCATTGAGACTTGCTAGCCTTGTTCGAGACAGCTGAACGTTTGAGTGGCCGATGAGAATTTGCATGCGTTGCTCACGGGTCAACTTGTCGACATTTGGCACTGAATCTCTGCTGGGCGTGACGAAGCCGACTGGCACCTGCTGGTGTACGGGATCCAAAACAACATCAGAACGTAGACTCAAAGCTGTTATGAGCACCTCTTCCCGACTTGGTCTGAGATCACAGCATTGCAGCTTTTGTCGCAAAACCCTGGTGTTATCCGGGCACCAGCTGATCTGAGCCCGGCTCTCCTTCAATCGCTCATCTAAACATGCGATTATCTCCTTCCAGGTTTCGTGTAGCGCTTCTTGTCGGATCAAGTTACGTATGACATTCGAATACTTCCACTGCTCGGATGTTGCACCATTCTTCATATGCTTTGCAACGTGATCACACCGCTCGTCCCAGCCAATGCTCACTTCCTTGCATTTATCGAAACCACAACCAAAAACCCTTCTAGGGAGAAGGGTGATGCCAATGTCTGTCAAGGATGGTAGCGGTCGGCCGGAATGGTAGCGTTGATGGTGCTTGATAAAGTCCTTCTGTCGATCGAAGACGCGGCTACACCCTATCACAACACACGCCCAGTCTTCACCAGTCTCGTGCATCCTTGCTTCGTGCTTCTTCCAGTCGGACTTTGCCTTGAAGGTCTTCAGAGACTTCTGTTCGGCACAGTAAGTGCAGAACATGTATGATTCACCTGAATGGCCTTGGCTCTTCTCATCTGGGAATAGAATGGGCGAAGAAATGCTGGTGTCATCTGTAGGCGTATAGCTGTGCTCAGGCTGGTTGTTAAGCGGGCTGCTAATGTCAGAAGCAGGCGTCAACGTAGCAGGAACAGGCCGCGTGGGATCTAGACCAGCTGGAAACGAACGAGGCTCTGCTCTTCTCATCCTGAAGCGTGACGAAGCTGACGAGGCTATGGAAGGGACAGCGTCACTACTTCCGGTGGAAGTTGAGAATGTGGATGCGATCGACAGACGGGACCGCCATGATGAGCCGGATGATGACGTTGAACTCGTTGCAGTAGTGTTCGTGGATGCGAGGGATGATATAGAATTACGACCTATCTGAGTTCAGCTTCATACAAAGAGAAAGAGGTTCGCGACCTACGAGACTCAAGAGTCTGCGCGAACATCCTCTGGATCATTTGCGGAGGATGTCTTGCCAACAAAGCCTCAATGTGCCGCATGGAATCCTCGGGAATGTCGACATAGTCTTCCATCTTGTAACAAACCCGGTTGACTAGCAGGTTCCAGATCTACAAGTGACTCCTATTGACATGCCGAATGTACCGTTCATGCAACCGACGCGACTTGAACTTTGGACGACACCCTCTGGCAGCAGAGCGCTATGCATTCGTAGCAAAAGGAGAGTAAAGAAGGGTATCCAGGTAAGGGCAACGGATTTCACAAGGAGTGGGCGAACGTGTTTCCGGACAGGCATCAGCTGCTGCTGGTGCGACGAGGTTGTTATATCACATCATCAGATTGCAGCGGGGAGCGCGGGTTGGGAATTGTTCTGGAAAAGCCATAGAAGAAGCTAAATTGGAGGGTTGGCCGCAGAAGTGCCCGAGCCCTGGCGATAGCCTGACCAGATCCCTGTCACGAACCCAAAGTTGGGGCAAGGCTGAGGTTGCGACAGCGCGCCAAGATGTAAAGCGTGTAACGTGTTTGATGTGCGCAGGGTGCTCGAAGGCCAGAAAAAATGACGAACGATGGATCTCGGGGAAGCATGATCGAATGACTTTGGCTGCAAGCGTCTCCGTGCGTTGCGAGGTCATTCTAAGCGTTGACGGCAGAGCCTCAGGTGAACGTCCTGAGGCCTTCCGGGAGCCCGGCGCGAAGCGAACGATTGCACGGACCTGGGATTAGAGCAAAAGTTCACCTATCACAGCCGCACAATGTGCAGTCACGAATACATTTGGCGCGCCAGGCCCTTGTAAGGGGTCATGCAGCCGGTTCCTGGATGACGCATGGAAGGATCAGCTCGTCGAAGCATCGAAGCCGTTGTGGATGATCTGGAAATGTCACTGGACCGACTTCGGACCATCGGCTGACGGTTGACACTACAGGGTACGTGCGCAGTGTACTCCCCTTTGCCGCAGAACCAAATGGTAGTCCAGCTAGCAGCCAACAGATAAGGTACGAAAAACGCGCTTGCACTTTGACACGAGCGACCTGTCACTGTGGCGCGCCGACTGGCATGGCTTCGATTGGACAGCGAGACCGGGAGCTCCAGCACGATATTCGCAAGGTTGCACGGCAATCCTGAGCATTGGTCGTATTGACAATTGCCCACTTAGATGCGCCACGGATCAACATGAGACGATGTGTAAGGAGTTCTGACCCGAGAGAGGAAGGAGGATAAGACTGTGGTATTCGCACATTAATCGAGATTGCTAGATACCGAACAGCAGGCTAGCGCGTTTCGCGTCGTTGAGTATCGCCTGTCGTGTCTTCCTTTTTGAAGCGAGTCGACCGGGATCCAGCACTTGACTGGGTGTGTTCTTGCGTTCGCGCACACTGCCTATCTAGCTGAAGAGGCAAGAAGGCTTTGTGCAATGGGGCGCGGTAAGGAGAAAGCGGGACAACAATAGCGGCTGCCGAAAACTTCAGGAGAATGTGGCCGAGTTTGCGAGTGCTTTGGCAACGTGCGACGCGTCCTGCGAGTGTCGTGATGATAAGCGGCAGATTTCTTGTTAGACAATTTGCGCTAGCGCGTCGAATATCTCAGGGAGGGCGCGCGTCGGCGTGTTTGACCCCTTCTGCCCACCTGTCACCCATGACATAACTTCGATAGAGACGACACATTACTGCACACATATTTGCCTGGCATCTGGCATCATATTCGGACCGAACTCATGTTGGAAATGGTAAGGAGTCTATTACTGCGGGGTATCATGGAATCTACGGAAGGGAGCGGACCCAGTTTGTTGAGAAAAGAAAAGGAAAGAGAAAAGAAGGGGTCGCATGCCACGTCGTCAGCCTTATTTGACTGAGTATGTTGTAAGCAGGATCTTGTCCATGCTAAACTTGCGGATCGCAAAGCTGGCAATCAACGCGCTCGCTGATGTGGCCGCCACGAAGACAAAAACAGCGTGAAATCCATGCATGTAGGACTCGAGGATCGCAGTCCTCTCGGCTCCATCTGCCATGTGTCGAAGAATGAAGACATATTGCTCAGAGTCATGGCCGATTTGTGTGGGGAGACCAAGCGCTGTCAACTTACTTGACATGGCGTTCTGGAAGACGGTACCCGACAGCTGGCGAACATCAGTCTTAGTACTAAACACATCGAAGAGTCCAACTTACTGCGACACCAATAGGCATACCGAGGCTGCGGAAGAAACCGTACATGCTAGCAGCCATAGCACAGTCTTCGACCTTGGACATAGCCTGGATGCCGACGTTGACGCTGGTCAAGACCATGCCCGAACCAATACCAAACAGAGCGAGCGCTATTGCGATGACCACTAGCCTGGTGTGGATGCCGAACATGATAAAGAGACCGCAGGCGACTGTTGTGATAGCCCAACCGAGCCAAATAGCCCATCGGAATCGTCCGAGCCTTGCAGTCAAAACCGCGACAACAATGGAACCGGGAACAAGGAAGCAGACAGCAGGAAACAGGTCGACACCTGCATGCGTTGGTGATTGACCACGAACAGACATAAAGAAGAAAGGAATGTAGTAGAGAGCTGTGAAGAGCTAGCATGGGTTAGCCTGAGCTTGCTGGAAGCCAAGAACCTACTTACCACCAGACCGTTGATCATTGAGCAATAAAATGCAGCGATAGCTGACCAGTTGTAGAAGATCGACATGGGCAAGAGGCTGTAAGGCTTCTTATACACTTGCCAGCCGAGAAAGGCGGCAATGCCTACGAGACCTACGATCATAGGCGCAAGTGTGGCGGCGGAGGTCCAAGGGTGCTGGACGCCGCCAAAAGAAAGACCGATGAGAAAGCTAGTGAAGCTACCTATAAAGAGGAAGACGCCGACCCAGTCAGTCTGCTTTAGCTTCTGCGTAATCGTGAGCTGTGTTGTGGCGTTCATACGGACGAACAAGGCGGCGACGACAAATCCAACACCACAGAATGGGTAGTTGATGTGGAAGCACCTAGTAGATCACGTCAGCAGAGCTCAGTGTACGAGCCACATGTAACCCACCAGCGCCAAGACGCGTTCTCGACCAGCGAACCACCCACCACAGGGCCGACAATGCTCCCAATCGACCAGGAACCGAGGACCATAGCAAAATATTTCGGCCGCTGTCTCAAGGGCACGATGTCGCAGAAGACCACCTGTGTGATGGTGATGATGCCACCACCGCCAATACCCTGGATAGATCGTCCAGTAAGCAAGACGGTAAAGTCATGGGCGACTGAGCAAAGAACAGTGCCGAGTGTGAACTAGACATGTTAGGTACGCTATGTGGAGAATGCGAAGAGTACATACGAAAGTCAAAGAGAGCAAGAGCATCTGCTGGCGGCCGAAATTAGAAGAGATTGAGGCAATGACCGGTTGGAAGATGGCGGAAGTCAAGAGACTGGGAGTTTAATCAGCTTAGCTCTTCCAGGCATTGCTTCAGCTACCCACTATGATGTGCCTGCCCAAAACGCTTCCGCCGAAGTCCCATCCAGGGAATGTGCTATCTCCTGTCCATCGTCAACGACAGGTACTCCACGACCCTGGGGAATACGCACCGGCAGCACAGTAACGAGAACAGTCGCGTCCAATGCAACCATCAACGAGACAAAGCTCAGACTGACCATTACCAATAACTCATTCTTTGAAGGTCTCCACTCGATAGGCGCCGCAGTCTCAGCTTTAGCCTCAAGATCGAAGTCCATGCTTGAACCAAACGATATGTAAGAAGATACTGGTCGCTTACGGGGAGGAGTTGTAGGTAACGTCGGAGGCAATTGTAGAGGCGGGACGGGGTGAGTGGCCAGGGCCTCCCTTGCGGAGGGGGTTGCAGGCCTTTCTACTGAGTAGAGAGAGGGATTGTCGACTGTGAATACTGGTCAGCCACCAAACGAACGCCATTGGAGTAAGACATGCATACCTCTCTTGTTGTCGACCGATTGGACCCTCTCTGATGGAAACGTGTATGGCGGAAGCTCCATTACACCTGAGTGTGACTTCTCTGTGTCGCTCCACGTATGACCGTTACCAGCATTCATTGCCTGCGACCCAATGGACTGCTGCGGCCTGAGAGGTAGGATGGGGAATATCATGTGCGCTGACGCCATGACGCTGTTAGGGCCGTAGTAATGTTGTAGTGAGAACAGGACAGTCACTGCAACTCAACAGCCTGATCAAAGTCGAGAACGGCTTGCTTTGGTGCAGAGCATCTAGTTGAATGCATGCCCTGGATCATATAGCAGCTACCGTGGCACCGAATTAGGTACATTGACTTTCTTACGGGATCGCCGTACCTCCTGTGTACTATACACATAGCAACTGACGCTATAAAACGCAGCTCAGCCTCGCCTTGAACAAACTACAGAGCCCTACCGGTGCGCACTTGTGGCTTGCATGTGGTGAGCTGCACACGGATTGCCCGAAGCAGACAATGTGCACATCGTGGCCTTTGGTGTCTAGCGTGATACTGGAAGCACACACACACTCGATTGTCAACATGCATAAGTCTGCAGCATGCAAACGGATATTTTGATAGCTGACGTAGTAAACGACGTGGCTTGAAGCCGGTACAAAAAATCGCAAGCTGTCAGCCCAGCCTTACATCGAGGTCCACTAATCAGGGATTGCACCTTCCTCGATCAGGAAACGATTAGGCCCACTTCACGGCATATGGCTGGCACTTGTTCACCGCGAGAGCTCCTTTCAGCTTCCAAAATATTGCACCACTATGCCCATCTCCCGCCTCAGCTGCACCAATTCCACGTGCAGATGGCGCGGACTATGGGAATGCCTATGCGCAAGCCTCTTTGAGCGCCGGCTCCTACAAGTCGACCCGAGCACGAACCAAAACGCGATAGCGCTGTCGCGTAGGAGTGGTAGCCGCGCGCTATACTTCTTTCGCCGATCGGAGTCCCCGTATTGAGGACGCTCCGTGGAAGTTGCGGCTCTCATGCAGTAGATGAAAGCTTGTTTTTCCTCTCGATCGAGTCAACCCTCACCAGAACAGGAGCTCACTCGCGACCTCTGGGAGAACAAGTGGGCACAGTTACGAATCGATACATGCAGTCTAGCACAACTTCAGGAGATACACGAGCGCCATCAAGAGACCGCGGATGGCACCAGTATGATCGAGGCTGCTTTTTCATTGTCGGTGTTGCCGCGAGATTACATGGTGATGCTAAGGTTCAGCTTATCGATTCCAACATCTGCGAGCCGCCCTCACACATTCCAAGCTGAGTGGCAGTGTCTAGATGTGGTCAGTTGCAAGTTGAGTAAACATTAGATCTACATAAGCATATGTCTCGGTGACGGTCAAAATTCCGAAGGCACACCATCAGCATATCTAGTCACCACGTTCTTTCCTCTTCTGGGTCTTGAGCTGAACCTACTCACATCAAGTACACTCGTTCTATATTTCACCTTCCGCATTTTGCCCCTCGAATATCGTCACAATGGTCAAGGCCAAGGCACCACATGATGCCATCCCGGGTTTCGAACTCATTGCGCCAACAATATGGGACCGCATCCCCTCGACACCTTCGACACCTACAGAGGACATTTCAGCCCCATCTCTTATCCTACTCATGACATGGACCGGCGCTCATGGTCGTCACATCTCTAAATATACTACAGAGTATGCGAACATGTTTCCTTCGTCGCACATCATGGTCATCACCACATCTTCATCAGACTTTCTCTTCCGAAGTTCCAAGCGAAAACAACATCGCCTTCAATCAGCCGTCAAATACATCTCCAATCTTCAACATATCCCTTGCCGCAACACCGGCGGCATACTGCTGCATGTCTTCTCAGAAGGCGGAAGCAACAAAGTCTGCGAACTCGCGACTGCCTATCAGCGTGCTACTAGAACACGTCTTCCAATATCAGCTCTGTATCTTGATAGTACACCAGGTCATCCTCGGTATGTGCGTCTCTGCTCCGCGCTGGCAAAGTCTTTCCCTCCAATCCCAGTACTCAGACAACTCGCCACCGTCATTGCGGCCATCATGTTGGGCATCGTATGGGTGCTCTATCACGTTTTTGTCGGATACAAGAACAACCCAGTCACACAGTCGCGGCGAAAACTCCTTGATCCCAAGCTATTCGACCTGCATATCCCTCGATGCTATCTGTATTCCAAGAAAGACGCACTCATCGCGTGGCAAGATATATACGAACACGCCGGTGAATCAATGGAACACAACGGCAGCGTCACGGAGATCCTCTTCCAGCACTCCGACCATGTCGACCACGCACGCAAAGAACCGAGCCGGTACTGGGACACCATCACAACTGTCTGGCGCCAGTCGCAAGAAAAAGATAACGAAGAGAAGGGCACACGCGCCACGTGCACACTAAGGGAGTCCCAGCTCCCGGAATTCGACTTCGAGGATGGCTTTACGGATGTTGAAATCCGTATGCCATCTAAGGCGTTCATCAAGAAGAGCAGATGGAGCGATACTGATTCGCAGCTCACGCTGTTACCAAGTCTGCCGCCAACGCCGAGCGCGGAGAAGAGGATGGAGATAGAGCAGCGCCTATACCAAGATGGTTTCATCTGAGACGAAGTTCAATTTTTTTTGACTGTCTTCTAAGTTCTTAGATACCCCGGCTTTTCGCTATCTTCTTACCAACGAGTAGATCACATAAATATGACACAACTATGCAGATGACCCGATCAAAAACAGCTGCAGCATGGCCCTACCATTCTCTTTACGCGAATCTGTGATAGCTATACGATTGACATAGCAAACGATTACCTTTTCCGGTTTATTTGGTCCAGACATGTTGGTTGACGAGGCTCTGCACCCGCGCCCGAAACAGATCGTTCTTCCCTCAGCATCCCTTCCCCTTCTCGACGTCCACATAAGCTTGGTACCGCCACGCTGCGCTTGTAAGCGAACATGACACGACACGTCGGATTCCAAGCGTGCACATACATCTGTTCTCCTACCCAAGCGGCTCCGCTTGACTAATCAGCATCATGGTCAACGCAACAGCCCGTTCACACTAGCCTGTCAGCAGCCTTCTCATTATAAAGCCAGGCCAGATTTAGGATCGAAACGTATTACTTATCTGCAGCATCAACAACAACAAACTATATTTTATGGTATTCAAGCTGCAGTCTCAATCCTTCAAAGTTCCCTGCCAGCGAAGCACCGATCGTGAGATAGATACTATTCCTGGACTTCACCCAGCGCATTCCCCGCATTCCAGTGATAATCTCCAAAGGATTTGTTGCATATTAAGATGATCTCTGCCACCGTGGTATGTCTTGTATCGATTGTGAGTGCGGAAGACGACATGACTGGGCACCCGACAGTCGTTGAGTGACGGTGCGCTCGCTGAGGTAGTGGAGGGACGAATCGCACTTAGAGAATACTGGAGGATGAGGATACTTACATGAATAAATTGTACAAGCGCCGGTCATGAAGCCGTAGGCTTGTGGAATGCCACAACCATCAGAATAAACGAGGCACTAAAGTTTGGATCATTGTGTTCTGCGCCGCTTCGATCATCGTGGTTGGACTTCGTAATTGGAAGCAGAATAGCTGTCAGTGACCGATGCTTTGGTAGCAGTGGTAAGGTTAGACCAAGGTCACGCACATAAGAAAAAGACCATAGGTTCGAGGCTGATGGTGTCCCATCGTGCACTGGTAGAAAGTTGAGGTGCAGGATGTAGAGGAATCAGCCTCATAGCAGGTAAATCTCGCCTCTTAGCACTGGGAGACAACGTGCTGTTCCTCATGAGCAGGCGTGGGCTTTGCAACCGAAGATGACTTCAGGTCAGGACTTCAGGTCAGAAGTGGAGTGGCATCTGAATAAACGCCCCTCATGCTCGAAGTAGATTTTCGCGTGTGTAGACGAGGTAATCCTCGTAACACGTACAGGTTGTTTGTTCAGAAGACACTGCGACTCTGAATGAGTTCCGAAGAGAGAATCGTCTTCCAAAGTAGCGTGAGGGCATTCAGTGTCATCGGCGCAGGGCACTTGGTATGATTGGATGCTAGGGTGCTGTTCAGGGTCTCTCGATGCTTTGGGTGCTGTCGCATTTGAAATGCGCTTCGAGAGGGTGAGCCTCGCGCGCTGAGAGCCGAGAACAAAACGTGCATATGGAATTGGCGGGCAGGTACACAACAGAATTGCCGTTCCCCACCGTGAATGCACGAACTGGTGCCATAGGGATAGACACGGACCAACACCGTATACTGCGTCTTCAGTTGTCTTCTTGCCTGCAAGGTATCTTTCGTATGCGGAATCTACAGAATGTTTCATCTTCTGGCTGCGACGATGGAGACTCGCGTTCTGTATGGTTCTGATTGTGTCACCGGATTGACAATTCAGAGCAACCATGCTAGAGTGTAGCTCGTTTGGCCAAGACTTTCTCCGATTGTTATGACCAAATGTCCAGAAGTATGTGAAGTGTTCTGCATCGTGACCGTGTTCGAGGACCGAATCGAAGGCGCCTTCGAGTGCACCGTGTATGTTGTCTGGCAGGATGCCGCAAGACAGAATAGCCCTGATACAGTAACTATGTCCCTGTGATACCGCATGGTAAAGAGCATTGCGGCCCTCCAAGTCTTGAACGCTGTGGTCGCAGCCATTAGCCAGCAACCAGTCTACCAACCGATCACGTCCAAGAGCGGCTGCAACCATCAGTGGCGTTTGGCCCAGGTGGGTTACTTGGTCTATGAGCTCTCCGTTCAAGAGCAGTTCCTTGAACACAATCAGATTGGCAGCTAGCTGAAGGCATTCGTTCCAATCATTAGATCCTGCGCGCAATAACGCCTCCTGTTGGTTCAGAATCTCACCGTGGAGTAAGAGCGGTTTGATGATCTCTACAACGCAGTTGCGTAGTGCTGCCCGCAGCGCACACCTCAAGGTGCCGGCACGCGACCTCAGCTGCTGTTGTTCGAGCTTGAACAGCAAAGTCTCGAGTAGAGGAATGTTCTTGTGTACGATAGCTATTGATATAGCTTCGTCAACCCAGGGTGGGTCGATGAATGGTAAGTACGAATCCATCAAAAAACAAAGGAGCGGCAAGCAGCTGAGCCGACAGGCGCTAACAAACACCTCGTAGCATAGTAAGACATGCCAGCCCGTGCGATTAGTTCCATGTATGAATGGTTCCAGATCGGCACGAGCTCGTGGACTGATCAACGTTTCGATACTTTCGGTATCCAAGTGACTCTCTAAGTTTGTCACAAAATACCTGAGAAGGGGCCTTTCCGAGATGTGCTGAACGATCGTGTCAATAGGCGATTTAGGTTTATTCGATTCCCAGTACCAACGGTCCCCGCGGCGTTCATCGACGTTCTGCAAAGCTTGCTGCAGAATGGAGATCGAAGATTGCAGATACGGCGTGATGTCTTCGGCCAAGTAGAATGGGTTGCCTTCTTGCGCAAGGCTCAACTGTTCTGCAGTCTGTGAAGCTAAAAGAAATTCTCGAACAGTCTGATGGGTAATCTGGACTACGCCTCCAATGCTTGCTGGTTGATATTCCTCCTCGGGCTGCGGCTGCATCATGGACAGTGCGCGTGGTAGCCTGACGACCTCGAGAAGACAGCCACTGAGATCCGTGATCAACCTCTCGAATGGAGCCCAATCAGCGTCATAGTAAGATCGAACTCTTGTATCTTCCAGATGCTGCGAGTAATTTGTTAGGAATTCACTCTTTCTCCAGTCTTCTAGTGCGAGTGCATCTCTGAATTCATCTAAGGCGAGAGGTCTCTGGGCAAAGCAAGCCCATGTCAGCATGTATTTGGCTCGACGGAGCTCTGAAGGAGTTTTCCTTGCAACCAGTCGCTTAACCAACTCTTCATAAAGTTCAAGAAGACCGGTTGGTAAGACGTCGACGGTATCTCTCAGTTCAGCGAGCGTGTACATATCGTTCCGGTCGATTTGGGCTTGTAGTTCTCTGAGAACAGTGACAACCCATTGTACCGTGCCATTGGCACGTTCCAGGATACGATTTTGCAGATACGAGAGCGTATGGCGTGTGCTCGACCCTACAGTTAGGAAGGTGCGATTCTCAACGGAGGAGTTTCCGTGAGTCTTTTCCAGCCGTTCTTGGATTGAGCTCTCTATATTACCGATCCTGGCATGTACCAGCTTTTTGATAGCTTCTTGGTTATGGTTTTCTACTCTGATACTTGGGAATGCTCCAAGAACGCGAGAGATACTGGCTGTTGGACGACTGAGAACTATGAGTCGCAATTTCGAATGGTGTGCAGACTCTAGGGTCGAAGACACAAGTTTCGAGAGTATCCGGCGCGACCCCAATTCCAGACCCGCGACGTCTTCTGTTTCTATGGACTCGTCGAACCCATCCAGAATACAGACTATATTCGGAAGATTGCCAGTAGAATCTAACATGAGGGTCTGAAAGATGTACATCAGGTCTCTGAGCTCCCAAACTCTTTCAGATCCTAACAAGCGGCGGTATATAGGACGAAAGTGGGAATATAGAGCTTTGTTTGCTTGAAGTATCTGCCACAAGACAGAACGTAGCATGTAGCAGTGTCGGGTAGCTGCTTCTCCCATTCTGGCGCTATAGAAGAAGGTGGCAAGTACAGGCGGTGACGTCGAAGATGCCGTGGTGGAGCTGTTTTGATCTTTGAAGATCCGGAAGATGTCATCAGTGATCATGCGGGCAATCGTACTCTTTCCGCTACCTGGCTTCCCTTGAATCCACAAGACTCCCGCGTTGTCTCGCCATCGCATGAACTCAGTATGTGTCCACAACCAATCGTCAGTATCGCGGAACGGCCTATCGACAATACGTCGTTGGCCATGCAATTCAGGGAAATGAAGAGATTGCAGGCAACCTCGTTTCACGTTAGTGGAAGGATAAGAACAAGTAGGACATGGGCACCTACACCTGGCCTCTTCCTCCACACTGATGACCGGTAGACCCTCAATCATCTGACGGATCTTGACACTCTCTTTGGACGAAATCAGCATCCGGCTAACTTCTCCAAGCTTCCGGATCAACTCGAACATAAACGGTCGAGGTAGAGAATACTCCAATTCGTGGAACTTGTCAATAACTAAAATGCTTTTGTGCCTAAGAAGTATCAGCTTCTTTAGTACATCGACCAAAACAGCCATATCCTGCCAGAGGTCTCGCCTGACTTGAACGTCAAAGTCTCTACAAAGCAGTTTCAAGACTCTTGACAAAGATTGATCTTCTGGTGTTAGACACTTGAGTACCCGGGCGAAATCTCCGGAGTAGAAGTTGATAGATTGAAATATCAGGGTACGTAAAATCCAAACTTCCGGAGGTTCACAATCGGCTGGGTTAAACGTAGAGCAGTCGAGATACGCAAAATCGAGGATTGAGGGATTGCGGGAGTTTTCGACCAGAAAAGTAGTGGAAACAAGCGCACTCATCGCGACAGTGTTGTGCTCCAGATAACAGAGAAGACCGTGTGATGAGCTAATCCAATGTTGGTATTCTGGCATCTGCTTGATCCAAGCGCTGGACTCGTTGGGCGATATTTCCGGACTGCAACCGTGCAGCTGCAGTTGCTCAATGGCTTGCTGGTGGCTCCGGGCAGCTGTCAGCAGTAGCGTGGGTGAATACACTCTCTTTGTAGGACGTACCATTAGCGAATGAGCCAACCAACGCTTGAACAAAAAGGGAAGCGATGGCTTGATTTGGCGGCTAAGTAAAATCCATCGTACATTCTCGGGCTCGCAAATTCTCTGCGCACTTCTCCAGACGCTTTCTGTCTTCCTCCGACGTCAGGTACTGTCTCGTTGCTGTCACAATGTGTGAGATTTTCGCCGCTTCCTCGAGCCCGACAGCTTCGAGACCTCTTCTTACGTTGAAGCGGAAGTATCGTTGATCGGAGTGGAGCTCGGTATTTCGAGTTACGAAGTCTTCCGCCGTATGTTCAGTCTCAGTAGCAATGGCTTTGAGAGTTTTCATTATCTGCTCCAGGTTGTTTCCAAAGTCCACAATACCAGGTTCGCCAGTACCTATTGACACAAGACACTGGATGCTGTTTGCGAAGCCGGATTCTTGGTTCCATAGGTCTTTTGCCTCGTTCCATACAACATTGATGGGGTTGTTGGCTCCGGTCGCACCATCGAGGAACGTCTCTCGGTAGGAGCCTATGGTTATCGGGTCAAAGAACGTCGTGGCGGCCGATGTTGCTCTAGCAGCCTCCCATATAGAGACGGAATGAAGAAGGTCCGGTGGGTGTCTCATTGAATAGTAGCTCGTGAGGACAGTCGGCCGGTTGGGCATCGATTTGGCAGTGGCTGTAACGAATCTTGGAGATTTTATCAGCCAAAATGCCCGCGCCGAGGGACTTGTACGTACACTTTGCATTTCGAGTCGGCATCCCAGAGTAAAGTGTTTTCAAGGTCCTTGTCGCTGGACGATGCATTCTGAGGTTTCCGTTTCAATGCCGTCACAATGATCCTTTTCATGCCGTCTTCTAACGCAGTCGTATCAAAACGGGCCTGGGCAGCCCATTTCCATACCTTTAGGGATTTTGGCTTTACTGCGTACTTTTTGGTAGGTTGAAATGCCTTTTCGGACAACTCAAGGTAGGCTGCACGACATTCTGTAATGGTCATCTCAAGACGTCCAAGCATAATCGCAATTAGACCACCCGTGCTTGTGCCACCTATCAGATCGAAGTACTCGCATGGTTTGGGTGGATTTTCGGGGTTAATCTTGCGCATCAGCTCGTCAAGTATACCTGGGATCGGTGACAATAAGCAAGAGTACTCGTAGCCGTATCTACAGCTTGCAAGATGTAAGGGCTGTGATCTTCATTGGCGCACTTACAGAGCGACGAGAGGCCGCGAACCCCGCCACCATCCAGTGACAGAAGACACAGTGGCCCATGATTCTGCGCGCACGGTCGATCGTATTCTGGCAGGCGCTGCATTTTAGTCTAGCTGTGAGACGACTGGTGCGCCCCGAGACAAAAAGAAAGCAGAGCAAGCAGGCTTCAGTTCTGTTCTTGAGCTCAGGCTCAGCGCGTGAGCAAGGTTTGTCCGCACACATCAGCCTCGTTGCGCATCTCACACCTATTGGATAGATGAAGCTGCCGTGCATGCATCATGCATCCTACAGCCATGGCGCCAGAGGAACCTGCTTTACGCTATCTGCCGTCTGGTGAATTGAGCCCATTGAGATGGCTATGTCGACTTCAGGAAAGAAGGGAAGGAGCGAAAATGGAGGGAACAGCCTTCTGATCTTGAATACGCGCCATCCGTACATGCAGTGGAACGCTGATACTACTGTGGGCGCAGTGAACAACCATCACATGTCGTCCTGTGTCGTAACTGAACGATGAACGAAACCACCTGGGCTCAGATGGCCGTGCCAAGCAACGTCATCGCGGCTGTTTCCGCGCCGTCTCGAGCTCTCAACATCTCCGCCCAGCAATTGCGTTGTCCACACCACTCGTCCGAGCCGCAGCCTATCTTCCTCGCGATGAACACGGCCGCAACAATGCGCGCCTTACGCGTGCGACCGTCAATCGCACGTGCTCGCCTCTCTCAACGACCGTTCCTACACCCCACGCGATCCGCAACAATAGCCGCCAACGAAGCCGCAACAAATGGTCGATCAGCTGGCACGCGCACAAAGAACTTTGTATACGGCACCTTGCTAGCTGTTGGCCTGTCCTTCGGGTATCTCTACGTCACCGACACGCGATCAAGCATCCATGAATGGCTCATTGTGCCTGCATTGCGCCAGATCTACCCTGATGGAGAGGATGCTCACCATGCTGGAACACGCATGCTGCTTGCTCTTCACAGCTTTGGGCTGAACCCCAGAGAACGTGGCGACGCCGACACCAAGGGAGATCTCGCGGTCGAGGTCTTCGGTCACACTCTGGCCAACCCAATTGGAACATCAGCTGGCATCGATAAGGGCGCAGAGGTACCTACACCTCTGTTAGAACTGGGTGCAGGTCTGGTCGAAGTGGGAGCTATTACACTGCTCCCACAGGAAGGGAACCCCAAGCCACGTGTGTTCAGGCTGCCCAGCCAGAATGCGCTCATCAACCGCTACGGCTTCAATTCTGAGGGTGCCGAGGTCGTTGCCCAGAGGCTGCGCCAGCGTGTCAGGGAGTTTGCATACCACGAGGGATTTGGTCTTGGTGAAGAGGCGGAACGAGCGGTGCTCAACGGCGAAGCTGGCGTACCTCCAGGCTCGTTGAAGCAGGGCAGGCTCATGGCTGTTCAGGTTGCAAAGAACAAGACGACGTCTGAGAACGACATTGACGCTGTGGTCCGTGACTACGCGACTGCCGTCGGACACGTTGGCAAATATGCCGACATTCTTGTGGTCAATGTCTCCTCGCCCAATACCCCTGGCCTGCGCACGCTTCAAAACGCTGAGCCCCTTACCCGGCTGCTGAGCGGTGTTGTTGGTGCAGTCAAAAAGCTCGACCGCAAGAGCAAGCCTGCCATTATGGTCAAGGTCAGCCCTGATGAGGATTCAGAGGAGCAAATCTCCGGCATCGTGGAAGCTGTCTGGGACTCTGGTGTCGATGGTGTCATTGTTGGCAACACAACCAAGAAGAGGCCTGATCCGTTGCCGGTAGGCTATCAGCTTCCTGCCGCCGAGGCAAAGCTCCTTCTCGAGCAAGGAGGATACTCGGGCCCACAGATGTTCGAGCGCACACGTGCGCTGGTAGCCAAGTACAGGAAGGCACTTGATGCAGGGCCAAAGCAACTACCTGCACCAAGCAAGCCCGAATCAACAGACTCCACATCGTCGATGACGACAACGACGCTCGACGTTGACACACCCGCCCCAACATCAGCCTTCGACGACCTTTCCGAGTCCGCACCCAGCGTAACCGTCAACTCCACACCCGACGCTGCGCCCGCCCCCAACGCACCACGCAAAGTCATCTTCGCCACCGGCGGCATTACAAATGGGCGACAGGCGCGAGAGATTCTGGACGCGGGAGCAAGCGTCGCTCAAGTGTACACAGCTCTGATCTACGGCGGTGTAGGCACAATTAGCAGGATCAAGCAAGAAATGAGGGACGAAGCTGCCAAGCAGAAGACTGCGACGAAGAACGAAGCTGAAGTTGTGGGGAGATAGGGAGAGGGAGAGAGAGAGAAAGCGAGGTGTGTATGATGGCATGAATAGAGCGATTATTTCAACGTACAAGATTATTTTCACTCTATTACATGTACCTGTAAAAGCATCGTCTTTGAGTCCAAAACTATCTTTTCACAGCTCGTCCAGGTCCATGTTCTGCACTACTGCGGCAAGAAGAAGGCTACGACATAATATCCTGGAACCACCAGCCAGTGTATAAACGTCGATTGCGTACCACGGCTACATGCAACTTGCGCCGAATATGTCAACGTGCCGCTTAGAGTTTATGTCTCATGCCCAGCTCCCTGTCTCCATGACGCTCGAGTCAAGGAAATAACCCTTTAACCAAGCCCTCGACCGCATCATACACATGCCCGCTCTCCTGCCCCGTCGCCCTCTTAGTAATGACGGGAATCTGATCTCTATCGACCTTGTAATTCCGCAGATCAGAATCCAGCCCCAGATCCTTGACGAGCTGCAACAGCCTATCCCCGACCTTCTCGGCGTCTTTCGTCGCGTCGCCGCTTGCGGCCTCGTGGAGGAACGGCAGCAGTCTTGCGACCTGGGCTGCGGCTTCGGGGTCGCGCGCCTTGAGCTTCACCACGTGGCCGAGAGTCAGGCAGGACGTGATGCCGTGCGGGATGGAGTAGGGCGAGCCGAGCGCGTAGCCCAGGGCGTGACTCAGGCCCAAGCCGCCTTTGATATTGTACCCTAGAAAGCCCAGGGAGGCAAAGGCGGCGAGCTGGAGTTTCGTAATGACGTCCTCGTCTTTGGGGTTGCTCTTGTAGGCTGGCAGATGCGTGAATAGACTCGCTGCGCTCTGCAGACATAGCCAGCGCGCTGGCATCTCGCTCGCTGTTGGATGGTACAGGAGCTCTATTGCGTGGTCCATGGCTCGGAGTCCTGTGCTTGTCCACAGTCGCTCGGGTGTGTGCAGGGCAAACGAAGCGTCGTAGAGGACAACGTGAGGGACGAGTTCCTTCGCACGCACGCCTGTCTTGACGCCGTCGGCCTCGGTGTAGCCCGCCATCATGGTGCATTCGGACGCGGACAGGGTCGTTGGGATGGCGATGTGGTGCAGCCATTTGCCGTTTTTCTCATGCAGTCTGTAGCTGATGGCTTTTGCCGAGTCGATGGGCGAGCCGCCGCCGATACTTATCACTGTGTCGACGGAACTGTCGTTTTCAACTATCTTGGTTGCTTCATCCAGCTGGGCGACAGGCGCGTGTTCACCGATTTTGGAGAATGTGCCAGCGTGTTTGGAGCCTAGCAGTTTCTCTACGTCTTTCACGAGGGGTGTCTTGTTCGCCAGCGAGTTTCCAGTGATGATGAATGCCTTGCTCTGTTCATTTGGGAGGCAGTCTAGGAGGTGTTTGGAGACTGAGCCGCTCCCGTAATGGAGGCGCTGGAGTTGGGTCGGCTGCCAGAGACCTGAAAGGGGATTGTTGGTTGCGTCAGTCATTTTTGGTTTGGACTTGGACTTTGTGGATGCGTGGCGGGATTGGTGAGTTTGAAGGTTGAAGTGGCCGGTTGTGAGAGGTGATGTATGTTGTGTACAGCGGCTTATGCTGACAAAAGGTATCCTGCAATTGCCGAATCCGCGCGCGGGAAGATTTGAGGAAGTTGCTACCGCTTGGATTTGTCTTGATGCGAAAAGCTTCATCAATGTTGATTGCAGTTGAGGACTATGAATTGCTGCGTAATCTTTAGTGCTTGAGGTAGGGAACGGCAGAGGATGAAGTCATATCGTGACGTAGGATCGACTTACACATAGAAGTGCCGAGGTTTAGAGAGCCAGGACGGCATCTTCAACATCAAAGCCATGCTTCTCACATCACAGCGCATCACAGCCGATCAAAAAGAGGGATTATTGTAGTTCAATCTGGTATTGCTAGAGCGGAGACTTGATCTCGCAGCTCTATGCTATGTTGTACAATCATCTCTGCTATTACAGCGTCCACAGTGGCTTTTCCCACCCATGATATGGATCTCGTTATCAGGACATGACCCAAGTGTCGAATAAAGGGTAGTACAAGTAGTAAAACAAACGCTGAGAGAAGAGAAACCGAAGAGAGGTATAGGTACAAGATGTTCAAACACGTAGAGGGAAATGTACAAGTCTAGAAGACCCAACCTAGACTGACCGTGACCGTGACCGGATGCAAGACGCCTGCTTTTGCCGCATGAAAGAAGAAAGACGAAACGAAGAGCTAGCGATTAAAGCATTTACTGCTTCTTCTCGCCCTCACCCTCGGGCTGCTGCTGCTGCTGCTCGCCCTGGTTCTGGCTCTCGTTGCGGGCCTTGTGCATCTGGTCGAAGAGGCTCAAAGAAGCGTTCTGGAGCTCGTCGGTCTTCTCCTTGATCTCAGCGGCGGTGGCAGTGCCCTCACCAGACTGAGACTGGGCGATGAACTCGCGCATGGCGGTGATCTTCTCCTTGATCTTCTCAGCCTCGGCCTTGTCAAGGCGGTCCTCAAACTCCTTGAGGGCCTTCTCGGTGTCGTTGACAACAGAGTCAGCGCGGTTGGCAGCCTCAATGGCGTTCTTGCGCTCCTTGTCCTGCTCGGCGTAACGCTCAGAGTCCTGGACCATGGACTCGATCTCAGAGTCGGAGAGACCAGAGCCAGAGGCAATGGTGATGGACTGGTCCTTGTTGGTGGACTTGTCCTTGGCGTGGACGTGGACAATGGAGTCAGCGTCAATGTCGAAGGTGACCTCGATCTGAGGAACACCACGGTGGGCAGGAGGGATACCGACAAGCTGGAAGTTGCCCAACAGCTTGTTGTCACGGACGAGCTCACGCTCACCCTGGTAGACCTTGATCTCGACAGCCGACTGGAAGTCAGCGGCGGTAGAGAAGACTTGGGACTTCTTGGTGGGGATGGTGGTGTTGCGGTTGATCAGACGGGTGAAAACACCACCGAGGGTCTCGATACCGAGAGAAAGGGGAGTGACGTCGAGCAGGAGAAGGTCAGTGACCTCACCAGCAAGGACGGCACCCTGGATAGCAGCACCGATAGCGACAGCCTCGTCAGGGTTGACAGACTTGGCGGGGTCGCGGCCGAAGATGCTCTTGACGGACTCGGTGACCTTGGGCATACGGGTCATACCACCAACAAGGATGACCTCGGAGATCTCCTTGGCGGTCAAGTTGGCATCCTTGAGTGCCTTGCGGACGGGCTCAATGGTCTTGGTGATGAGGGGATCCATCATCTTCTCGAGCTGAGCACGGGTGAGCTTCTGGTTGATGTGCTTGGGGCCCGAGGCGTCAGCAGTGATGAAGGGAAGGTTGATGTCGGTCTGCGACGAGGAAGACAGCTCAATCTTGGCCTTCTCAGCGGCCTCACGGATACGCTGGATAGCCATGCGGTCGTTGTTGAGGTCGATGTTCTGCTCCTTCTTGAACTGCTGAACGAGGTGACGGACGAGGGTGATGTCGAAGTCCTCACCACCGAGGTGAGTGTCACCGTTGGTCGACTTGACCTCGAAGACACCGTTCTGGATCTCGAGGATGGAGATATCGAATGTACCACCACCGAGATCGTAGACAGCGACGACGTTGTCGGTGGCCTTGTCAAGACCGTAGGCAAGGGCGGCAGCGGTGGGCTCGTTGACGACACGGAGGACGTTGAGACCAGCGATCTGACCGGCATCCTTGGTGGCCTGACGCTGGGAGTCGTTGAAGTAGGCGGGGACGGTGACGACGGCGTTCTTGACGGTCTTGCCCATGTAGGACTCGGCGGTCTCCTTCATCTTGCCGAGGACGAAACCACCGACCTGGGAGGGCGAGTACTTCTGGCCCTGGGCCTCGAGCCAGGCATCACCGTTGGTGTGCTGGACGATCTTGTAGGGAACCTGCTGGATGTCCTTCTGGACCTCGCTGTCGGTGAACTTGCGGCCAATGAGACGCTTGGTAGCGAAGAGGGTGTTCTCTGGGTTGACGACAGCCTGGCGCTTGGCGGCGATACCGACGAGGCGCTCGCCCTCCTTTGTGAAACCGACGACGGAAGGTGTTGTGCGGCCACCTGTGATGATGGAGTTAGTTGATGGATTCGGAGGATGGTGATGAAATGATGAATCACGTACCCTCGGAGTTCTCGATGATGCGAGGGACCTTGCCCTCCATGACGGCGACGGCCGAGTTGGTTGTGCCCAGATCGATACCGATGACGGAGCCCTTGACCTTCTCCTCCTCACGGCGCGCGAATGTGGAGCTGAAGGGGCGCGCAGAGATGGGCGTGCGACGGGCAGCAGAGGCCACGCGCGGCGCGAACTGGCGATGAGGTCAGCGAGAGTCACGAGGGATGCGGCGGGGCGGATACTCACAGTCCTTGATAATCTGGAGGACAGCATGGTGGGTGTGTGGGAGGCGCTGCTAAGGGAGATGGAAGCAACAAGTGAAGGAATGCGGAAGAGGCGCAATGGGGATGGGAGATGGATTATATGATGGCGATGGTGAGCTCGGACAGAAAAATGTTCGGAGCTGGAAGAAGATTCTGGCAAGGCATGCTGGCTTGGCGCGATGGCGTCCGAGGCCCCAGTCAGGCCGTGGCCGCGTGCGTCCGTGCTTCTGCAGCGCAGGGAGCAGCGGGCGCTGGCGATGGAGGCGGCGCGCGACGATGGCGTGCCAGAGCCCGGCGCGTCGCGTGCCCGCGTAGTGCTCGCAGCAGGGCGCGCTGCGGGCGGCCGCTGCTGCAGCTGGCGCCGATGGCATGCAGGCGTGCTGCGATGGCGAGCTGCAATGGCGAGGCCGCTCGGTGGGCGGCCTGGAGCTCGATCCACGGCGGCCGCGTGTGGGGAAATGCTCCATTGGCGGCGACGGAGCAGCTCGAGGCACGACGTGGACTGCCTGCGCATCGCCCTCGCCCTCGCCCTCACCCCTCCGCCGCACGCCGCGCTGCCCTGACGCTCCTCCTGCGACGCCTGCAGGCCGCCCCAGACGCCCCAGACGCCCCAGCATCTGCCTCCGCCGCCGCCGCCGCCGCCGCCGCCGCCGTCCTGCTGCTGCCCGCGACTCTAGCGCACCGCCTGTGACGCACAGCGCGCTCGTCTTCCACCGGCCCTCTTGCGCCCGCGGCTGCAGCGACATGCAGCCGTCCACCTGACCGCCCCCCATGGCCGTCGACGACTTCCTGTGCGTTGCTGCCACCTGCTCTGCGCTGCACGGCTTGCTAACCGCCGCAGGAGTCGGGACACGGACGCCTTCGTCCTGCCCTCCACGGCCTACTACCCCCTCAAGATCCCCATTGCGTGAGCCGCCCGCGAGTCGACCCTCCGCCAGCGCGCCGGGCTAATGTGCGCAGGCACTACCAGCTACGACACTTCATCAGCTCGCCCGAGCCCGACCTGCTCTACTACGCGAGCGGCTGCGACGTCTACTGCCTCAATGCCGCCACCCACACCCAGGCCCACGTCACCACCCTGCCCTTCGGCGCCCGCTGCACCGCCTCTGGCTACGGCTACGTCTGCGTAGGCGGCGCCGACAACGGCAACTTTGCTGCCATCAGCCTCACCGCCTTCCCTCGCCTCGACGGCACCCACGTCGACGCCTCGCTGCCCCTCGGCCTCGAGCACGGCCTCGCCCGCCCCCCGCTGCTCAGCACCGCGCACCGCATACAGCTCCAGAAGATCGGCCAGGACATAGTCAACTCCATCTCCATCCACAAGCTCCCTGCCGCCACCGCCGACGGCCGAGACCATGTCGTCGCCCTTCTCACCAACAACGACAAGTCGGTGCGCGTCTACTCGCTGCTCGACAACCTCGAGCTGTGCTGCATAGACCTGCCCATTGCCATGAACCACGCCACCATATCGCCCGACGGGAGGTTCCTCGTCGCTGTCGGCGACCAGCAGACCGGCTTCTTCTTCGAGAGACATGTCCCCGAGCAAGAAAGGCCCAGCAGTTGGAAAGAGCCGAGCGGCCGCATAAACTCAGTCCCGCCGCAATGGAGGCTGTTTGACCAAGTCTCACTGTACCTCCCCTCGAACCAGTGTGCCGAAGGTTATTTCACCACTGCATGGTCTCCTTCCGGTCGGCTCTGCGCGGTTGGCTCAGAGTGTGGCTACATCACTGTATTCGATGTCAATCACCTGAAGGTTGCCGAGTACGGGGAAGACGCCGTGCTGGGAGTGATAAGCTCGACGAGACCCGACGTATGCACCGGTGCCGGTGCCGTACGAACCATGCAGTTCTCTCCGGCCCCGTGGGACTTTCTGATCTGGAGCGAAGACCAGGGCCGGGTCTGCGTCGCCGATATGCGCTCTGGACTCAAGGTAAAGCAGGTCTTGACTCTGGATCCGAAAGAGGAGGGCCTTGAAAGGATCGAGATTGCCGACTTTGATCTGAGCCTGACCCCCGAGATGTCCGAGTTGCGCAGAGAGGCCGACTTCATCCGCAGATACCGTCGCACCCTGGATGCAGAAGGAACCCAAGCAGCAGTTGACACTGCGAACGAATACTTCGAGGCCGACTCGGAGCGACGGAGGGCTCTACGACGTCTCGGCGTAGTCGAGTCTGACAACGACCCACATGGCTTGTCGTCTGAGGAACAGCGAATCCTCGAATCACTGCGGACATCACGCCACGCTCTGGAAGCACAGCAGCCCGGTGGGATTAGGCCCAGGAGCGTCAACTACACAACAGCACGTCACTTGGAAACTGCACGGTATGATGCGCGTGAGCGTACGAGACTTGGCTTGCGAGCTGACCTTCTGCTCAGGGAACGGGCGGCTGCCGCTCGAGATCTGCCCTCTGATCTTCTAGATGACCTTCTCTCCGAAAGTCTTCGGCCGACAAATCGCTTGCTTGGTGAGCGGACAGCACCTCGACGTCAAGCCTCGATCGTCGTGTCCATCAACCCAGGTACCGTCAACATACCACCTCATGCACAAACCAACATCACAGACTCTGCAACCACAAGATCGCCAAATTCCATCGGCGCGCACACACGCAGCGAGATCATCAGCTCGACCGACAACGCCTGGCGCACCATCCAAGCAGCGCTTGCCGCCAACAGCACAGTTCGCTCCAACTTATCCATTGCAGCTGCCACCAGCAGCAACCCAACGCTACCCGAGCTACCCAACGAACTGCGCCGCCTCCGCCAACTCTCGCAAGTGCGCGAACGCCTCCGCAACGAGCGTGCTAACCAGCTGTCTACTGAGGCGTACGAGTTCAGCTTGGGTCTTCGGCGAGTCAATCGCAGCACGCACGATGCAAGTCAAGGGGTGCGCACGGCAGGCATCGCAATGAGCCAGGATGGGCGGACGCTGTATTGCGGAACGGAAGAGGGTATCTTCGAGTTTAAGATGAATCTGCACGCGCGGAAGGGATTTCCTGTAATAGTTCCTCGATGAGGTGCCGTGTTCTGTGGTGGCGTTTGGATCAGCGAGCGTTGGCGTACAGGGGCGTTTCTGGGGGCCTCATTCTTCTGTATATTTTCTATCCTGGCAAAAGGGGACGAGTATGTATACCCCGAGACACAGGTAGTATTGGCAGAGCACAGCGATGAAAAGAAATTGTTTGGACGCGCAGTATGGCCTGCATGTGCGAGTGATGACGGAGACGCGCCTTCGCTCTGCTTTCGGCAGTAGTGGGGACCACGTTCGGGGTAAATTGTCCTTGACTGTCTGGGGTAAACGTGCACGCCGGTCGTCGGAATGTCGCAAACTTGCAAGAGAACTGCCGACGAATCGCGACCAGTCTCAAGCACGCCATCAGCAGTGACTCCACGCCAAACACGCCTGCGCTAATGTACCTTGCAGGATGAGTTGGACTGGTACTTGTCCCTGATGTACCCTCCAACCTCCCTTCCTCCTACTCCCACTCCCAATTCTGCATCACCCAAACGATTTGAAAAAAGTCCTTGGTTGTGGAGCGGCGAATTGCATAGCATCACCGATAGCGGACTCAGGAACCGGACTGGACAGCAGACCGCCACCACCCGCCTCGACACCGTCCGTTCCTCGGACTCGCACGCACAGCAACCATGGCTGGCGAAAGCTCCAAGAGCAAGGGCCCCGTGCTCGACATTGACGGCCACAACCTGCCTCCCTCGCCGGCGCCGAGCACGCCGCGCAGCGCAGGCCGCAAGTACGCTCTCGCAACAGAGCTCGTCTACACGGAGAGCTCCGACCAGTACAACGCCAGCTCCGTGCCCATCTACCAGGTAGGCCTGAATCCCACGCGGCAACTGCACTTGCGGCAACATGGCAAGGACTGCTACTGACTCCTGCAGTCCGCAACCTTCAAGCAGACCAACGCGAGCGGCGGCGGCGGCGAATATGACTACACACGCTCCGGCAACCCCACACGCACCCACCTCGAGCGACACCTGGCCAAGATCATGAACGCCAACCGCGCCCTCGTCGTCGGCTCCGGCATGGGCGCCCTCGACGTCATCACACGCCTTCTGCGGCCCGGCGACGAGGTCGTGACCGGCGACGACCTGTACGGCGGAACCAACAGACTGCTCAAGTACCTCTCGACACACGGCGGCATCATCGTGCACCATGTCGACACGACAAACCCCGAGGCCGTCGCCAAGGTCGTCACCACCAAGACCTCGCTGGTCCTGCTCGAGACACCCACCAACCCTCTGATCAAGATCTGCGACATTCCTACCATCGCACGCACCGCCCACGAGGCAAACCCCGCCGCTATTGTCTGCGTCGACAACACCATGATGTCGCCCATGCTGATGAACCCGCTCGACCTCGGCGCCGACGTTGTCTACGAATCCGGCACCAAGTACCTGTCCGGACACCACGACCTCATGGCCGGCGTCATCGCCATCAACGACTCCGCCCTGAGCGACAGACTCTACTTCACCATCAACGCCTCCGGCTGCGGTCTCTCACCCTTCGACTCCTGGCTGCTCCTCCGAGGCGTCAAGACGCTCGCTGTCCGCATGGAGAAGCAGCAGGCGAACACCATGCGCATCGCCACCTTCCTCGAGTCCCACGGCTTCAAGGTGCGCTACCCGGGTCTGAAGTCGCACCCGCAGTACGACCTGCACTGGAGCATGGCGCGCGGTGCTGGCGCCGTGCTGTCTTTCGAGACTGGCGACGTCACCGTGTCTGAGCGCATTGTCGAGAGCGCCAAGCTCTGGGCTATCAGCGTGAGCTTTGGCTGTGTGAACTCTTTGATCAGTATGCCGTGCCGCATGAGCCATGCTTCCATCGACGAGAAGACGAGACGGGAGCGCAACATGCCTGAGGATATCATCAGGTTGTGTGTTGGCATTGAGGATGCCGATGATTTGATTGATGATCTCAGCCGCGCTGTAAGTCCACCAATCTTTCGGAATTTGTGTCGGTAATGTACTGACATTACATAGCTTGTGCAAGCCGGTGCAGTCAACATTACACCCGAAGACTTTAGCGCTTTGAACCTGTCCTCTGCCGCCGAGGACCTGCCTGCCGTTGCGCCTGCTACCGAGGACTAACTCATGTCCTCAATCATGCCCGTGCTTTCATCACCACCACAAAGTCACCTCTGTCCTGCCCCTCGAAGGCGGGTTAACGTGATGCACCACCCTAAGCCGCCTCTGTCACTGTATCCAGATATTTAGAAACAGTGTTAACGTGGTACATGTTTACCTTGTTAGATCATATAGATGTAGCAAGCGGGAGTTTTTGCTTTGCCAAAAGATCTCCTTGATGTCTAATTGAAAAGTTCAATCTCACGTGTTTGCTTTGCTGCGGTTTGTTAACGAATCCGTCTGCGTAATTCCTGTGAAATACATCATCTCTGCCATACGTGGTGCACCCCATCAATGACTCTATCTGTTAGTTCAATTCGACTGGTTGCTGGCCGGGTACTAAGAAGCCTCGCTGATAACTCGGGCATGATCGGATCTGGTTGTGCCGAGGATGACGTTGTACATGCCCGTCTTGCTGCTCCCTCAACCCGACCTCGCAACCCCTACTCAATATACACAGCGCTCTCTTATTCGTGACCTATCTGCTTTTTAAATCGCTGTCCGAGGATTTCCAATCCCCTTTCTACCTATCTTACGCCATCTCGATGGTGTCGTGATCCTGAAACCTGATTCCCACGCGCCTCTGTAACGTCTGAAACGGAATCACGCGACTACTGCATCAAAGGCCTGAGGACGGCGAACTGGCAAGCTTGATCGACCAGTGTCTGACAGACCTTGAACTTTGACAACGGCTGTCACATCGCTGTCACTACTCCGAACAAACGCGGGTTCCATACCAGCATTGATCAGACCCGTTGTCGAGTGCTAGGCATCAAGACATTGAAAAACACGACCAGATACAGAAGCGCTGACATGTCTGGATTCTTCGTTTTACCACGCGAGTTGCGGGATATGATTTATATGTCGGTCGTTGCCTGGTCGCTTCCACAGCCTTGTCGTGAAGACATCGAAGATCACAGATGGCGCCACATGCTGGAGCCAGGGAGCATACGTTCCGGCGAGTATGGCTGCTTGTACTCCACAGACACGGTACCAGGTACATGCGCCAATTTGCTTGCATGCAATCGCCAAATCAACCACGAGCTGACACAGGCGATCGAGCGAGCTAAAAGGAGAGGCTTGTTGATAGCCAAGCTTGATTGCATTGCTGTGGATGAAAGCAAGCATGCATTTTCATGGCTTTCGTTGCCAATCGTAACAACAAAGCAGAGTGAATACGAGGGAAAGACCAACATACTAGCAACTTGGGCAGATCGTATACTCTACACACCACAGAGAATGCTCAGCCTCAGCAGTAGAGCCTCCAAATCTAGCTGTTCTACGTCGACCATCATACTCGAAAACCTCTGGGTTGATGTCCGCATTCACGGCAACCGCACTGCGAAGTGGTCATCAAATCAATGTCCACCTGAACGGACATCATGGGCAGTCTGCGCTGCACTGAAGAGGTTGTTCGACGGCGACACGCTCATGCGTCCCATCAATGCCACCTCTGCCCCTGGTCCCTCCTCAAGTAACATCACCATTGACGAGCTGGTCCTAAATGTTGTTTCGCCAAGGACCCCGAAGAACCTGTGGCTACCTGAGGACTATCCACTCGATGTCGCTACCTACGGAGTCGTGCATCCACAGACTGTAGCAAAGGAGCTTCTGGACATGTGGAACATCATCTGGACCGGCGAAGACTTCAAGGGCGCGCATTACCGTGTGTTACTAGAGCGTATCAAGAGGGTGAAGATCTGCGTAGATGGAGAGACCTGGAGAGTCAGAGAGCTAGGAATGGAACTGGAAAGAGGACAAGCTGAGCTCAGAAGAATCGCTAGGAGGGGCATATGGTAGATCTTTACATTGTAATAGGCGTTGCTGTGAGGTAGACTTGTTGGTTGTAGAAGTTGGATTGAAGTTACAATAGCGTTCGGGTAGGACGGTTTAAACGGCAGCTTCGTCCCATACTACCGCTGCACCCCACACTTCCAGAAGTAGTTGACCCAGAATTGTATGGAAAATCCCTGTCGTCTATCGATCTGGAGTAACCCGAGGTTTTGTATGTTCGAGATGGGTCGTGCTTGCTCTTACTTCCACGCCTCAACTGCTCCTCCTCCTCCTCCCTTGCTTCAGCACTGTGCCGACAACAAGCATGACATCATATTAGAGTACCTACCAAATCTGGCAAGAGCTCTCGCGCAATGCCAACAATGCTCATGCCGACGTCTGCACGAGTTTTCTTTCTCCCTTCTTCTCCTAGCTCTCGATCGTCAAGAACTCACCCAACAACTCGCGCCACTCCTACGGGTCATGTCTCGCTTCTGCCCCGCCGCTGATCACTGACAACTGTCGTTCTATTTCGATCGATACGGCGTCCAAACGAAGTGCATCCTACTAGTCAAAATGTTCACGTCGCAGAAATTTTGTCGTGCATGCACTACGGTACGGGACAGTCACCGATCCTGGCATTTCCTCAACCGGCCGCCCCTAGGCGTGCCCTGACGCTCTTTTTGAGCCGCCATGTGGCAGATACTCATGCTGGCTATCCGCTCTGACGACCCCCGACCCGCATGGAAATGTCACTGAAGCGGTGCCGAAGATGGAATTGTTGAATTTCGCTGCAATCGTTCCTATTCGCTGCCGCAATGCCAGGGGTAGTCTTGGATGCGCGGCGCCGGCTCGGCCCTGCACGACACTGTTGGCCTCCTAATCGACATGGAAATCGAGGCGGAGTCTCTTGGCTTTCAACAATGCAGAGACCACGCGTCGCCATCTGCACTTTCGTGCGCGATGTGGGCTCGATTCGTACGAGAACGATTACCGAAGTGTTCGCCGATGGTTTAGCTGCGAGAATCGCGCGGCCATGTCGGTGGTGAGATGAATGTCTTTTTTGTACGCTGACAAGCCAAGCTCCCAAAAATGCCAAAGAAACGTTTCATGAAACACAGCTTGCGTGCACGCCCTTGCTGCACCAAGGACGCCCGCGCCGTGAATGGCCTGTCGCTGGCTGAGGGATCCACAGTCCATTGGCCAGACGCCTGTTACGCAACGCCTTGCTCAGGGGCAAGTCGGTTCGTATGCAGGGGCCGCATGCAAAGTCACCGTTTGGCTAGTCGCTGCGCGAGTCTGACACCGAAGCGGGAGCCCCCGTGGAGTGGGCGTCGGGGCATTCTACGAGACGAGGAATCTCGTGCAAGGTGATGTTATAAATAAGGAGTGACAGGGCCCGCGAGTATCTCCACTTTGAGCGCGTGGTCCTCGATCTCTCTCAGACGTGCCTTTCATCTTCTTTATTTCTTTGTCACATTCACTCTCACCCTACCGCCAGCAACAAACAATCTTGCTTCATACGTCATTGTACACAAGCCTACTGCGACATCTGTCACCCTCGTTACTACTGCTGGACAGTGAACGCTGTATTTGGTCGCACCAACACTTAAGATGGCGGCATCATCTGTATCAACGGGTGCCGAAACCCTCAGGCCCACCAACATCGAAATTCCTACCATAAGCAGCACAAAGCCAGAAGAAGATGAGGGCCCTCTGTCGCCGCGATCATGGCGACACCGCACTGTCACATACCAGCCACCTTCACGCGTACAGACATCTGGCAGTCTTGATGCAGAAGACTACTTTGTATGCTCAATGTCATTAACAAGTCTATGAGGTTTGCTGACACACCTAGATTGGCCCTCGCGACATGTCCAAACACTCGAAGTGGCCCTTCTTTATGCGTATGCACGGTTCCGTTCTGCCAAAAATGATTGTTCCTTTGGTCTTTATCACCATTTGGTCAACCGCAGTCACCTGTGTCTCGAAATTCGTTCACCCACTGATTGTCAACAACCTGCTGCTCACTGTTCTTGGTTTCGTCGTCGGTTTGGCCATCTCTTTCCGTACAAGCTCTGCTTACGAGCGTTACATGGAGGGCAGGAAGTATTGGAGCCAGTTGCAGCTCGTCAGCCAGAACTTGACCCGTACCATCTGGATCCACACCGACGAGCGTGAAGGCGAATTGGGCAAGGAAGATCTTTTGGCCAAGCTGTACGTCAATACAATGCCGCGAAGTCACTTTTACTAACTCTGAGTGCACAGGACCGCTTTGAACCTTCTCAACGCATTTGCATGTGCCATCAAGCACAGACTCCGATTCGAGCCCGGCATTGACTACCCCGACCTCAAGGAGCGCATTGAGTACTTGGACACTTTCGCAAAGGCTGCCGAAGTCGACATTCCCAAGGCACGCGAGTACAGCAAGCTGAAGTCCACCGGCGAGTTTTTGGGTGTCACGTTCGCTGAATCGAACCCTCGCAAGAGGATCAAGCGCTCCAAGAAGCCCCTTGGCAACCTGCCGCTCGAGATCCTGAACCACTTTTCTTCATACGTCCACAGCATCATCAACAACGAAACTCTCAAGATCGGTCTCTACCAGAACCAAGCTAGTAAGTTCAATCCAAGAGAACGACCAGGTATATCAGAGACTAATGCGGAACAGTTACTGGTGTTGTTGCCCTGAACGAATGTCTCGTCGGTCTTGACCGTGTCCTCAACACGCCCCTGCCCATTGCCTACTCTATCGCCATCTCCCAGATCACATGGGTTTACGTCATTGTCCTGCCCTTCCAACTGTACGCGCAACTCGAGTGGATCACCATTCCCGGTACCATCTTCGCTGCATACATCATCCTCGGTCTTTCCGCCATCGGTCGCGAAATCGAGAACCCCTTCGGTCACGATGTCAACGATCTGCCGCTAGAGGCCTTTTGCGAGGAGCTTGAGATGGATATCGACTGCATCACCGCTCAGCCGGCGCCTGTCACTTCTGATTTTATGCGCCGCGAGGGCAACATGCCCATCTGGCCGCTGAGCTACAAGAGCTTCAACGGCTGGGCGAGTCGCAGTAAGCAGGACGTGCGTGACGCGCTGTTGACCAAGACCAAGGCGGACATGACTGTCAGGAAGAGTTTCGCAGCCGTAAGGACCGAGACCGCTATTGACGAGAAAGCGAGCCACCAAGTGCAACAGCAGCACCAGGAGGCGTGAGCATAGGGGAGAGTAGTGTGGTAGATTGTGCAAGGGCATAGGTGTGGTCCGTCAGTCTTTCTCTCTTTCCTGCGTGCATAGCGAAGGATCATGGCGTTTACGGTTTCGTTACATTTTCTCTTCTCGCTACCAAAAACCTCCAGTATTGTGCTGTTGAGCACTGTTTTATTATCGTAGTGGCGGTTGTGCCTATATGCCTGCGCTCGATTTAGACCTTTTAAAAGTTGTCAATCACATTCACATATTTTCTTCTCTTTCGATGCTGCTTGTTCTTTCCTGCATGCCATTGCATTACCCGTCTATCCGATTTCTCATCTTACCACATAGTTTTCGCTCCACGCTTATGCCTCGCTGCGGCCGAATCGTTTCTGGTCTGTCTCTCGTCGTCACCCAGACTTGCTTGCGCAATAATCGCCAGCGTATCCTCGTGCAATCCGGGTCTCGTCACTTTTCATCTCTACCAGCTCCGTCGTGAGCTAGACTCCAGATTGTTCATAGGCGAAGTCGAATGGTTGTCAGCATAAATTAGTGGAGGTGTAAGTGACGAGAAATAGCAATGGCAGAAGACGTAGCAACAAGCAGCAAAGGACCGCACGCATGTGGGTAACGAAAAGATAGTAAGTGGCAGCTCAATCAACTACAGGACTATATATTACCGCCAAACGTAAGGCTTTTCTTCTTTTTCTTTTTCTTTTTCTTTTTCTTTTCCTCCTCCACGCTCACGCTCATGCTCACGCTCACGCCTTCTGTCTCCGACTCTCGATGAAATCGACATAATCGAAGAAACTCTTCTTATACCTGCGCTCCTGCGTCGTGCGATTCACCGTCTGAATGCCAAAATGCGCGTCGTAATCGCCAAACTCCCAGTTATCCGCAAAGCTCCACGCGAACGCTCCAATCCACTGCACTCCGTCTTCCCACAGGGCTTTCAGTCCCTCGTTGAGGTAGTACTGGTAGTACTGGCTGCGCGGGCTGTCGAAGAGCTGGTCCTTGAGCTCCTTCTCTGCCTCGCCGAAGACAGGAGTGCCGAATTCGGTCACGGCTACGGGCGCCTTGAAGGTGTTCCAGAGATAGTTGAGGTAGGTCCGGAAGTAGGTTGGTGTGGTGTAGACGTATGTCTGGCTTCGGTAGCCTATGTTCCATTGTGTGTCGTGCACTGTTGTGCTTTGTGTGACGCAGTAGGGCCGCAGTGGGTGCGAGATGTTGGCTGCGCATTCGGCGATGGAGCTGTTCGGGGGTGGGCTGACGACTGTCGCGGTGTAGGGCTGGATGGAGAAGAAGTCTGCGGTGCCGTTGAGATAGGCAAGCTCTGAGGCGTTCAGGGGCACGTAGTCGGCTATTGACATCTTGAACGAGTCAGGGTAGTCGATGCCCAGGAAGATTGGGTTTGCGAATGTGGCAAGCTGGAAAGAGTTGAAGTGGTTTGCGGCGTCGACATCAGCTGGGTTTTTAGGATCGCGAGGAACTCCGAAGTTATTATTGAACGTAAGGGAGATCTTTCCCGTGCCCTTGATTTCTTCGTGATAGAAGTGGTAGAGGCGCGCATGGGCTTTGATGACTGTGTTGATTGATTTTCCGTTCCGTGAGCCGAGCAGTGGCTCGTTGAAAGTCCAGAAAATAGGTACGCGGTCTGCAAAGTGTGTCATGATGATCTTGCCATAATTGACAAACGCATCCTCGTACGATACGTTCTTGTATGAATTCTGGAACCCTGCGTCGACGTATCCGATGCCACCGGTACCAGGAGCGATTGCAGTGTCTGTGTAGTTGGAGTAGAACTGAAGTGGGCTGTCGGTGTGAAGCAGCATAACTGCTGGTAGCATACCCTTTTCTAGAATAAAGTTGATGAGATCGTCGTAGTGATCCAGGCCTTGCTTATTGACGGGTGTTCCTGGGAGCACAAACGGCAGGATGCGTGACCATGGAATAGAGAAACGGTAATACTTGACGCCCATAGAGGCGAGACGTTCGATATCCTGCTTGTACAGATAGTAGTTCTCGTTTGTGACATAGTTCGGCGATGACGCGGGATCCAGCAGAATCGATACGTCCGTATAGGTTGGTGTTCGGCCCTCATCTGCAATTGCGCCTTCAATTTGCGTGGCACTGCCTGCCTGTACGCGAGTCAGCATCCCATCGTAACAGTTTTGTCTTTGCTGCACATACGACTCCAAGAAGAAAGTCCTCTGGGAAGGTGTAGCATTCACGGGGTGCCAGATACTCTGGTGGAGGAAGTATGAGCTCGCTAGTAGGCACAGCTGTAGGCTCCACCGTGGTCGAGTAGATGCCACGCGTAAAGTTTGTCCAAGGTACGGCTGTCCACAAGCTTGTCCAGGAAGCATTACCGTACGGTACCCCAACATCTGTAGCACTCGCGTTGGAAGAGGGATCCCAGTTGCCCCATTGCGTTGTTGTCAGACTTGGTACGAGGCTACTCAGGGATGCATACGGAGGTGCAAATGTTGTAGTGGTTGTTGGGGCTGGTCGAGAAGTTGCTGTTCGGACCGTCTCTGTCTGCGTGAAGCTGAAGTCACGGAATGAGTATACTGGAGTGGCTGTCGCATAGCTTCCGTTAGCAGCGCATTGGGGTCGTGACGATGGCCCATTCACTGGAACATAGACTTGCTGAGCAGCAGCGACGCTGCTAGCCACAAGTATGGAGACAAGCTTCATGGTAACAGGCGGTGGTGCAGCAATTGCTTCCAGACTTGGTGCCTGCACATTTTATAGGACCAGGCTCCCGGCAAGTGGAGGATGTGTCGTCATTCCGTCCATCTCACCACGATAGGTAGTACGGTACCCTGCACAAGTAGCGTAGGCGGAGTGTGGAGTTGCAGTGCGGAGACAAATCTGGAGTGGGGAAGAGAACGCCCGCGGGTCGGCAATTGCAAACGGCTTTGGCTCATGTGACCTTGCTGATTTTGATCTTCTTGGTGGGTCTTTGTTAGGCGACGTGCAAAAGGCCCTTCTAGCGGGCTGACGTAGCATTGAGCTCCATTAGCCTCATGCATTTCGGTGTAGCTTGATATCCTTCGATGCAACGACAGCCGGACAGTTAGACGCACAACTGTGGAGAATCTTGCTTCCGAAAGTCCGTCCGTACGCTAATCCCACAGCTTATCTGAAAACCGGGGCAGTCATGTTAGAATGAACATACCAGTCGCTGTCACTTGCTTCTTCGGAGTAAAACGCCCTCTACTAAGATACGCTGGAGTAGTGGTCCCATCGTTGTTTGTAGCGAAAGCGCCAACAATTGTGCCTCCAGGATCTTCCGTCTGATACAGGTCCAAGATTGCAGCGGACTTCACCTACCAGTAAACGGGCTACTACCACCTAAACAATCTCAGTACTCGTGGCCCCCATACTGATCTCCTCTTTGGGTCAACATGGAAGCCGCTGCGAGTCTATATAGTGAACTCGGCTGCATCATTATTCAGGCAAACATGCTGAGTGTGTCTTGTCTCTAGTAAGGATACAATACGGGTCTCTGGTGCAGTGCAGTTGGGTTTACCGACTGCCTCCACACGCTCTCCGAGCTGTGGCGTCAGGCTGCTGTTGGTGCTGAAGTTGATGGATGCCGAGGTCAATGTGTTGCATCTGGGTCAGGAAGATGGTGACCCCTGCCTTTTCGTCTGCGTGTTGTGGTTGGAATGACAGGTCTATGCTGTAATCGAATACAGTTGCGGTCTGTCTGCAAGCGATGAGGCCGAAACTATCTTCAGCTGGACTGGACACGGTATCAGCAGTCATCTTGACTCTCGAGAGATGTCGCCGTGGCGAGATAGCGAGTAGTGGGGTCTCGGGAGGCCTCCAAAAGAGTAGCTGCTCGGAGAGTGATATCTCTGGGGCGAAACCGAGCCCGTCACCCTCGTCAGCGAATCAACGATTGCCCTCGACGCAGAATATAGAACTTTAGGAGCCCAGTCATCCCACTGAATCTAGAGTGTGATAAGGTAGAGCGTTCTGTCACGGTAGCAAATTGTCGATGCCAAAATGCCTTCCATCTGCTGATCTGGGCTAGACAGTTCAGGTAGCTGGCTTGGAAAAGTGAGAGCATGGCTGGCTAGCCTCCGGTTGGTACTACATCATCGATAAATCTTGATAATAACCTCTGGGGTTCATCTTACAGATCTTTACAGGCATGGACGTGTGCTAGAGGAAACGCCAGGAAGGAGAATGTTGTGCAGAGGAAGGTATCGTCCTAATCCTTGGCAATTGTGCAGCTCGGGTCTGAGTTCCATTCTGGAACAACAGGTTCTTACTACTGCAAGACACCAACGGTATCGGCGTAATACAAACCTATAAGATATTCCGGAGAGCCACCATTGTAATTATGGTCAAGCGGGCCTACCATTTACGGATCGTCTTCGGCCGCCATTGTCCTATCCATAAACACCCAAGTCACCTGTGCCTTCGGTCCTTGACTGTACCTAGTACTCTCTCATTGTGAAGCACCCCGTGTACCTGTACGAACTGGGGTTGTAGGATTCAGCTTAGCCTGTCTCAATCGCACTCGCTCTCGTAATTTTAGGTATCCACAAACGCGCATACAGTCTTCACACTCGAAGGTACACATGCAATGCTTGGTGTTGCGCTGAAGCGCCGTGGTGGAATCCAAGCATTTCCTGATTACAAGCATTGGCATCGCATCGCATCGCCATCATGGTGATTTTTCGAGACGCCCCAGCAGGCCGACTGGCTTCTGGACGTTCAAGGTCGGTAGTTGGATTTTTGTCAAGAGAATGAAGATAGATAGCACACGATAGAGCAAGGATGCGTAACCTAGTATGCCTGAATCAGCAGTAATTAGTAGTGGGCCCGTGCCGAGGCTGCGACTTTGAGCGAATAGGATAACCCGGATGACCTACCGAACACTATGTGGCCTAACTCCAAGTGAAATAGCATGGACCCTGTAGTGGCTTCGTCTTGCATCATACCTTCGAGCAAAATTCCAGAACCCCTTCCAAGTCGCTGGAGAATCCGTGGCTGCACGCGACCAGTTAATCAGTTAATGACTCTTTTGCAAAGCGCGATTCGACCCACGAGCCTAAGCACGACCGCTACGCTTCGTTGCTTTCATAAAATTGCGCCTAGGATGAGCAACGGCGATCTGAACAATACTGCGGCAGAACGCGCCAGGAAGGAGCTCGAAGTAGACCAAGCTTATCGCAAGCGATCCTTCGCTATCCCTCAAACCCAGGATGATGCTGAAGTCCGGGAAAGACACAGGCCGTTCCTCCTCGATGAAGAGACATCGAAAAGCGACTGGATTTCTCAGCTGGAGCTGAGCACAACTTTGAAGATGGTTGAGAACCAGATCCTCAGCAGCGACCAAGACAGACTCAGAGTCCTTGTTCTGCATGGTAGCATGCGTAACCGGTAAGAGTACCTCTGACTGAAATTCAAAGTAAAGCCTTTATTGACGACAATAGATCATACTCGCGGCTCTTGTCATATGAGGCCAGTAGAATATTGTTCCGCCTCGGTTGCGATGTTCGTATGTACGACCCAAAGGGGCTTCCGGTAAAGGATGACGAGCAGCATTCGCATCCAAAGGTACAAGAGCTGCGCGAGCTTAGCAAGTGGAGTGATGGCCACATCTGGATCAGTCCTGAGCAGCATGGCAACGTGACCGCTGTTTTTAAGAACCAGATCGACTGGATACCGTTATCAACAGGCTCTGTTCGACCTACACAAGGACGCACGTTGGCAATCGCACAGGTGTCTGGAGGCTCCCAGTCTTTCAACACTGTGAACACCCTGCGAGTTCTTGGACGCTGGATGCGCATGTTCGCTATCCCGAATCAAAGCTCCATCCCAATGGCGTATAAGCAGTTCACCGAACCAGAAGATGTCGAAGGCGGAAGCCGATTAATGCCGAGCGGTAACAGGGACCGACTTGTAGACTGTATGGAAGAGTTCGTCAAGTATACCCTGGTTATGCGACCACATTTTGACCTGTTCGGCGATCGTTATAGCGAAAGAGAAGAAACGCGGAGCAAAGCAGAAAAGGAGAGGCTGGCAAGAGAAAAAGAAGCTGAAGCAGGACCAGATCTAAAGAAGATGTGAGATTGTGTGCAAAGCTGGATACACTAGACTTGGATTTGATTTGGATTTTTGCGATATAGACAGCGACGCATTAGGTCTCGGTACTGGGGCTTGGCAGTGCAATAAAGAAGTCTACGAGAAGGTCGAGAACGATCGATGTGAAGCGCTTGACGATAGCTCTTGCCACAAATTTTAGCGTAAGGCGCACAGACTCCCCGAACTCGGATGAGCGATCCGCGTCTTTCAAGTATCGCAATCTGCAAAGTTCCATCCTATGCGAACGCTTGAGTACCTGCAAAACACGCACTCAAGATGTCGAAAACTGTTCGTATCTACGAGTGCAGCTGTGGCGGGACCAGTTGTATCGCTAACGTGAATTCCAGGTTGATGACGCAATCAGAATTAGGGACAACCAAAGGCGTTCACGTGCACGGCGGAAGGACCTGATCAAAGACCTTCAAATTCGCGTTCAAGAATATGAATCAAGAGGAATCACTGCAACACAGGAAATGCAGCGGGCGGCGCGCAAGGTTGCCCAGGAAAACGACAGATTGAGGACTCTGCTTGCTCGCCACGGAATCTCGAAGGAAGAAGTCGATTCTTTCCTCCGCTCGTGCGAGCAAGCAGAAGGCTCAGCTGAACCAGAAACGTCAGTATCAATCGTGAAGAGTCCGACTGTCCCTATTCCATATCCAACCAATCATGGGCCTCGTCCGTTACTTGTACAACCTTTGAACCAGATCTATCCGAGGGAATACAGTCCTCATCCCTTACCCATGGCAAGACAACCCGTGCAGATTCCGAGACAGTCAACCCAGCCAACTGGCCCACCGACAAAATGTGGCCCAGCGACACAATGCGGGCCAATAAGAAGGACTCCGACAAATTCTCAGGTTAAGACCTCCATCATGTTAAAGCCCGTCGAAGCTTGCAGACAGGTCGAAAGCTACTACGCCAGCCCAAGCGAGACCGACTCGTCACCACCACCACCACCACCACCACAAAGACCACAAGAACATCTGCCAGCATTCAAGCATCCAGAACGTGTACCAGCCACAACATCAAGCCAAGGCTGTTGCCCTTCCCCTAAACCACAACCAGAAGTCACCATGGAAGACCCAGACTGTCCAAGCACAGCTGACTGCTTCTGTCCTCCCACAACAACGACCCCACCGCCAACAAGTAGACCATCCATTGGCAGCGATGAGATATCGTGCGAGACAGCCGCCACCATTATCGCTCAGATGCGAGGGGACGAGGACGATGCAGCAGCGCGAGCATCGCTTGGGTGCGGCCCAGGGCAAGTGTGTGGCATCAAGAATTCGTTCCTCATGCAAGTTTTAGACGAACGGTAGCGAAAGTGCAATTTGTCGTGCTCCGCTATAATTCAGCAGTAGCGGTATTGTACGTTATAACGTTGGTGCAAAGCGACTTTTCAAACTATCACCAGTGCTACGCCTACTCCACATCCTATCAACGTATACCCGACGCCGAAACTCCATATAAACAGGAACAAGAAGGACTTTGAGTGTTGGGGAAAAGCAGAAAATAAGATCGGCGCCAGGGTCAAAAAGCAAATTGTCGTGGTCTTCGATAATTGGACGACAAAACGTACAGGCCCTCGAACTTGCATGTAGGACGAAGAAAAAGTGAGGCAACAAGCGCTAATTGTAGCCGGGATCGTGTCGCCAGTCTGACAAGTCCGACGCACCGCATGGCATGTCGGTTGCATCTTGCGTTACAAGGCTTTTAAATGTACTGCTGCGTGCAGAGCTGCAGTTGTACATGAGGCCTGCAGTACACATCGCGCATGACCAGGCAAGACCATGATTAGCGTACTTGTGCGGGAGCAAGCATCTTCGGTACGGCCCGCTGAGGAAAGGAAGTGTGGGCTTGGAGCAACTGAAGGAAGTCCTAAAGAAACAATGCAGGAAGAACGCTAGGAAACGAAGCAAACCTTCCTCAGGCATCTGAAATGCTAGTAGAAGACTCTGACAGACTCTCTATCATCATCGTCGTCATTTGCAAGCATCCATAAATCCTTAACTCTTCTGAAGTTCCCTCCTCTATCCTCAGCATCCTCGGAAACTATCATAGTGCAGCTGAACGCTAAGTTCCAACCATTCAACCCAGTGGCGTGGAATATCTCGGCAACAGCTGCTTCTCTGCTACCACATTTGACGAGTTTGTAGATCTGGCGACCACCGGTGCTGGAGCCGCCGGGAACAAAGATGTCCTGAGCCTGTGTGCTGTTGAACACAAGACAGTACACTAGATCTGTGGCTTCTAGGGCCTCGGACTTCGCGTTGGTGCATTGTTGGCATGTCCTGGAGTAGGACGTTCCAGGTGTATCGGAGATATGGCCGGCAGTACATTCGTAAATGACATCATCCGTCGGTGTGGTGAGCGCAGCAGATGCCCAGATCTTTGGCGTCTGAATCTCGGTCGGCTTTGCGCTGCTTGAAGGAAGTTCATCCGGCTCGGAGTCCGCTAACTCTGCACATCTCATGCGCTTGAGGAGAGCGCTACTAGGCTTCTCATACCACGTCTCGGTGGTACCGTACTTGAAGAGCCATCTTACTTCTTCGAAATCTGTAGCTTGCGCGCGGTGTGAAGTTATGAAGACATTGCGGCAGAACGGCAGGATACGGACAACTTTGCTAGGGTCCAGGACATTCTCTCCTGAGTAGTTTGCTGAAATAAACGCCTCAGCCGATGAGACTTCGATATCAGGATTGTAAGTAAGGTTGACGTATCCAGGGGGCGGTGGAGGTGGAGGTGGGCAGTACAAAACTGGAGGCGGAGGTGGAGGTGGTGGCGGCGGCGGCGGTGGTGGCTTCCAGAGAGTCAACGACCTTCTAAGAGATTTAATTGCTACGGCACTTACTGGAGGAGGTGGTGGAGGTGGCGGGGGTACCAAGGCAGGTGGTGGTGCTCGAATAGGTATTTGCTATCATTTGTAAGTCATATATGCTATCTCTTATAAGTCCTTACTTACAAACGAAGCGAGAGGCATTGGCAGGGGAGGCATTGTCAGGGGAGGCGGAGGAGGCGGCGGAGGAGGGGGAGGAGGCGGCGGAGATGGAGGCTGCACGTCTGTATTAGAAGTGTGGCATTCAAACGATCAGTTTGACCTACAGGTGCGATCAAGGGTGGTGGTGGTGGTAGAAACGCACCGTACCGCCTTTCACGGTAAGCTTGTAAAAGGAAGTCATGGCAGAAAGCACAATTGTCATTGGTATCCCTCAGATAGTTGTGATGTCGATATTTGCCGTTCCGCATCGTGATATTAGTGTGAATGATGGGATGAGTCTCGGGCTCGGATTCTTCGTCCAAATCAACATCCTTCGGAATCTCGAGCCGCGAGTGGGCAAACGGGGAAGCAGCAACGCTCATTGATGGGTCGCTTTCGATGATCACTAGATCGTCCGAGTCCATAGCTGATGTACGTACGTTTACGATGGCCTTTGAAAGATATGGAAGAGGGGGTGCACTGTTCTCAGCTGAACTAGGTCAACCGATATATAAACTTCCGGCGACCAAGTGAAGCTGATAGGCGCTAACTGCTCTATGGTACGATTCATAACAGCCTTTGCGCAGGCTACTGCGTCCCTCAACCGAGCACATGGTAGCAGGAAATAGGCAGCAATCTTGACTCAACGGTTTGCACCATTTTTCGGACCCAGTGGGCAGGTTCTAGTCCATGCAGTACGATGCACGATTGGCTGGTAACAGCCAGCAACCATACATACGTTGGGTGTGCAACAATATGGCCTGACTGTGCCGCCATTGTCATCGCCGGATGTTCGCTGTGAGGCGATATCAAGGCAAAGAGTGTCTTGGAACACCGTTTTCTGCCTACACAGCTGAATCAGCGATGAGTGAAATTATGGGCAGAGCTCCTTTCAGCTACCATTGCTCCTGCAAAAGCAAGAATACCTTTGTAAGCCTCACTTTTGGAGCCAGCTACCAGATCGAGGTGTTCCAAGGCTATCCGGTGAGGGTTGCATTGATAGGATATCAATGCCGTTAGCTTTACCGATTGGGGGGGTCAAAGACGCGGGGTTGATGATAAATACATCTGAGTGCGTTGTCGCTGAGTCCGTGGTGAGGCCTTCGAGCTTGTCACTCAGATATGCGCTCAAAGATCAATCAGCATTGGGTAAGGCAATCGGAATGCGCTAAACTCAAGCTTCATCGTAAATATTAACGGAAGTCCGCGACCGCGAGCAAAATCTTCCGCGGAACCTAATAAGATCGCAGTCATTTCGGCCTTGCGAGTGTTGTTGCAGCCTTGTCCCACGATCCAGTCCCTGCCGTCAAGGTTTGATTCGAGCTTCATCCAGCCACCGTGGTAAACCTGACGTACGATTCGTGGCCTACTTTTACCCACAAGGAAGGTCTGTTGTCACGGTGTATTTGTGCAACCCTGGCACCACCCTGCATAAGGTCAAGCAGGAGGTTGGGAAGGGCTGAAAAGGCGGTCAAGGAAGGGAAACAGCAAGCTGCGTCCGGAGTGTCCCCCGTGGTACCAGATTCAAGCATACTATGGTATTAAGAAATCAGTTGTCACCACAAGAGTGCTTCGATATGCACCATCTACGGGTGGACAACACGACTGATGAGCTAGTATGCTGGGCCGGAACATTCCCATGTCTCGCTATGTCACGACACACGTTCAGGTCATCGACCGGACGCAGTCTATCAAATTATCGATAGTTGTCTCCTACAAGTTCGAACATGTGAGGCGACGACTCTCCAGTACTGGCTTCTACCGGTGGCCTAGTAAGTATCCTTGGGCCATGATTTGCGAAGCCTCACGCAGGTGGCTTTGGAGTCTAGGGGCGGAAACTTCATTAAAAATCCAGGGCCGGCGCTGTAGCTCATGGCTTAGAGCTCAACGGAAGACCAGAGGCAGGAGGAAGAAAGGTAAAACCAAGGAATCCTGTCGATCTTATATATGCTTGAGCGGGGTATCGGTATAAGAATCCTGACTTCCAATATGAGAACAAGGAGGCAACAAGGCAGACTCGTCTGTAGATGCTCAGATCGAGACAATGAGGCAGAACGACCGGTCGGTGAAGCACATGTAGCTCCAGGGATCTCGGAAAGGAAGCACCAAATCCTCTGGCAGAGGAAACCACAACTGCCTGCATGCTAGTTTATGTTTAGGTGTTGTTGCAGTGTATCTATGAGAATCCCCTGCTGTTGTTGAAATCAGGATCAAAGAAACACAAGTTCGCATACGACCGCGGTTTTTGGTGAATTGACTAGGCGTCTTTGTACTAGCGTGCCAAGTATCTCGTTGGACCGCGCGACAGGCGTCATCGCTTTCGAGCTTCAAGCAAGCTACCGCATCGCCGCATCGCCGCATCGCCGCATTACCAGATACGTGGCTTTACGAACCCTTTCTCGAAAGCTTGCACACCTTACGACATCATGGCTAACGGGTATGCATGCGCCGTAGATCATCAAAAGCTGGAAGCTAACAACATCTAGCTGGGCACCCTTTATTGGACTTCTCGTCACTGTAATCTTCTGCGCAGCAGCATGGATCCTCGCACCCAAGGGTGAGAACCAGACGTACGTATGCTTTTTACACTGCCTCACACTTTGCGCCATGGATGGTGCAAAACGATACAGTCCGAGCCTACCAGATTACAATATCGCCATCATTCTCAATCGCTACAACGGCATACACATATGTCGCCCCGCTCGAACCGATTCATCGAAACACAACCGGTATCTGCATACAGTGTGACCGGTTGGATCTCGATAGCTGGATCATGATCACCAAATCATTGAAAACTGGCGCGCCACCTTGGACATGAATGAACATTAATCTTAAGAACCATGCTGACAACCTACCCACAGCATCTGGCGATCAACTCTTGTCCTCTCTGCCGCCGCGATGTACATCATGTGGGCCATCACATTCCTCGCTCAACTTCATCCTCTCATCTCGCCTGTACGAAACGATCTGCGACCGGAGTACAACCAAGGGTAGACTACATATACAAGGAGGCAGTTTGCAATAGACAGAGAAGTCGTAGGCAAATAAAACGCATCCATTGACCTAAGGTTGAGGCCTGAGGTTAGGACCCGTGCGGAAGCAAGGACGGGACAAGCAGCAGAGATGGGCATTTCGAGACTTGAGCGCATTGTATAGTTGGCTGGGCGTTACATGGGTTCTGGGCTGTACAAACGTTATATGAAGCATTTCGGGCACATTCACACGCGACTCTTGACAAGTATGAGCAATCTGCGCGCTTACACGATTGACGTGCACAAAGGCTAGTCCATTGCACTCACGACCCTAGCAGAATCATTGGGGTATCATATCGTAACCTAACTCTTGTGCCACCTGTGCTTATGCAGACCGCGACAGACCTCATCCAACACCCACAATTCCCCTCACCCAGCTCTCTACACCCCCTATAACGCCTTCAACCACACCCCCATCATCCTCCCACCCACTCCCCAACCCGGCCTCCCTAACCACACTCGCCGCAACAACCCACCTCAGCCCCGCGCCAACCCCAACCAACACGCCGGCCCTGACATATCCACAATCCATCAAAATCTCCAAGGCCGCGACATTGTTCACAATAACCGCCCAGCTGACCGCCGTTGCGCTACTCGGCAAATCATAATCCCAGATAATCAAGAGAATAGGGAAGAGCTTCGTACAGCTACTGACCAGCAGCGCCGTGCTCAATGGGGTCGGATGCGGATAATAGGGTATGAGTTTCGTGTACCAGGGGCGCAGAGACGGCGGGAGGGAGGCCGGATTGAGGCTTGTGAGGAGGCGGATGGGGAGATGGAAAGCGAGGGTTGAGAGGGTGACGAGGAGGAGGAAGAACAAATATTGCAGGATCAGGGGTTGGGCTTGGAGGATTGCAGCGTTGGTGAGCGCGGGCGAGGCGGGTGTGGGAGCGTGGTAGGGCGAGCTGCGGGGCAGGGGCAGCTTTTCGATGCGCGCCCATGTTAGGTAGACGTCGAAGAGGAGGAGGAGAATGCCGAGGCGGAGGATTGAGCGCTGCTATATGTCAGCGTTGAAATTATAAGAGGGAGGAGGTGGACGCACGTCGAATTTAGCGTCGTCGCGACCGAGGCGGTTGAACAGGAGATGCCGGTACACCTGCACTGTCAGCTTTCGTCCTCTTACTCTGCGTGTCTATTGTCTTACTTGCGGCTTGATCAAGACCAGATCAATGAACAACACCACAAAGTCATGCTCGACATACTTGTCGGCGAACTTCTTGCAGCGCGGACATTGTGTCAAGCGCACGCCCTTTCCCAATGCGCGGTCGTCGGCTTTCGAGTACTCGGTGTACAGTGTTTTCACAGGGTAGCGGCACTCTATGCAGATGGGCATATCTCTGCAGCCATTGGGTGTGGCTTTGCGGGTGTGGAGGTGGGGTTGTGGAGCTTGAGGTGTGGGATGCGGGTGGGCGTGTTGTTTGGAGCTTGTCTGGAGTTTAGTGTTCATATCACGTTAAGTCCGTAACATTATTGGTGAGGGAGCTTTAGTATCATGCGTATCGTTCATTATTCGTGATCGTACATCTCGTGAATATAGTGTAATACCTCAGCCTTCCAAATCATGCCATACCAAAGAAATTCCCAGAATCGGCATATCAAAAGCATTTCTTCAGACATCCAGCCGTAAGCTCGTGGAGGGAGACGCCCAATCCTAGCGCCGTGATGTAAAAAACATTGCCATTTACGCCTAGCCTGGCCAGATGTGGCCCGTACAGGTATGCAACTCGCGTAGCCCTCAAGTCAGAGTAGACATCATGGCTGCCACGATCTTTGGGTTGGGCCGATCGCGTCGTCCTACCGGGTATCAATTTGCCGTTCTCAATGGGCCGAGCGGACAAGGGCTAACCTACCCTTTCTGTCCCTGTCGACACGAACAACCTCTCGACGAGGGTCCCGTCGTTCATAGACTACATCGTAGTCTTCACCTCGCTCGTACTTGAGCAGCTGGCGCTCCTCCTCTAACGAACGAATCTCCTCCCGGATCTCGCGCTCTGAACGCTCTCTCGGTCGGACAAGCTGGCGTCCCTCCGGTAGGAACGCCGTTGCTGGCCCATGCATGGCGGCTGATCGCTCGATCTCAACGTACCTCTCGTGCTCGTGTCTAGGAGGCGACATGCTGCGCACTGATGGCTCGTAGACTGTTGGGGCGCGTTGAGGTGGTGGCACCGCGTAGACGGATGCTGGCGGAGGCGGTGGCGCTGCATAGACTTGGGGCGGCGGGGGAGGTGCTGCATAAACGGAGGGAGGTGGCGGAGGTGCTGCTACGAACTCTGGCGGAGGCGGCGGTGGAGGTGGGGCTGACGTCTCCTCGACCCGCTCTTCGTAGACATATGTTGTTTTTTCTGCTGTATGCTTAGCCAAGGGCTCATGGTGAATTATGGCTGTCGTACCCTCTTTATAGTTCTCGCTAATCTTGATGCATTCATCGATATGTTCCTTCTCAAGAGCACGAGTGATAATGATAAAATCATCCTGTCTCAGTTAGTAAGGCAACAATGCGTCTTGAAGAGCTACGTACCTCCTCCTCGAAAGGGTAGCCAAGATCGATAATTGCTTGCCTCTTTACCAGTCGCTTCGGCAGTCTAGTCTTTCCTCTTTTGCCCCAGTTTGCGCGTGGAAGTTGGACCTCTGATACACTGTCGGACGAAGAACTGCGTCTAGAACCCGCGACACTCTTGCTTCTTCGCACTCTGCTCTTGTTTCTCGACACTTCGATCTCACGGTACTCTTCACGCTCCCGTCCTCTGCCGTTAAATTCTCCGTAAGCAAGATCCTCGTCAGACTGCCTGAATCGTCGACGATCCGGTGACCTACGACGTTCGCGAATTGGCAATGGAATAGGCACATTGGCAGGTGGGCGGTACTCATGGTACTCGTCCCTCTCAATCCTCTCAACGTCTCCATAGCGAGGCAGGGGTCGGCGATCAAAAGTGTCGAGAGATGACTGTCTGCGAATGTACTGTGGACGCGCTGGCTTCCGTGGCTTCGAAACTTGATGCTTGATGTCGATGTTGATGTCTTCGTCGATGACGGACTTTCGGCGGTATGGTGCAAGTGCCTGGTTGGCTACCTCAGAAGGCGTGCGCTCCTCAAAGATGTCACTTCGGCGGGGAGGAGCACGACGCTCAAAACGATCTTCCTCGAAGAAGCGGTCCCTCTCTGCAACGCGGGTGGGCTGCCTGCTGGGCGGGCCACGGCGATCATAGTCCTCGTGGATATCGATGTCACGGCGACCTCCTGGGAATCGATCGTGCTCTTGGAAGCGAAAGTGATCATGTTCGTCGTCGCGGCTAGGAGGACCCCTGCCACCCCTCATGCGCTCGAACCTGTCGCGATCCCAACGCTGACCTCCGCGAGGTACGTCGTCCTCGTAGCTGGCGAGATTACCGGTCGAGGAGCGATACATGGCTGGACTGGAGGGAGTAAATGGCTATGCCAGCCTTGTTGACTCGATAACTCGTGATGCGGGGCGGTTGCCGGATATCCGTTCGTAGAGTTTGGTCACGGACTGTGGGCGCAACGTGTAAGTATCGTAGGAGCAGCGCCAGCCGAGTCGAGATTTGAGTGAAGGAGCACGGCGTATGGCTGCGAATATATTGCTGCAAGTCAGGAGCGCTGATGGCGTGCGGGTGCGACCTTGAATCAGGGAACAACGTCATCGCTGTTCGGGGCGCAATGGGGCGCTCGTGCCCCTGCGCCGTGATTTGCGGCCGGCCCATGATAGCCGCTGACTCTTCCTCTGCGGGTTGTTTCAGACAGGCAAATCAAGTGTCTAATGCATGAGTTCGGGCATATTTGAAGTTGGGCACTGCAACCGGTTCCTACTTGCTTGACAATAGAACAAAGAAGCAGTCGACCTAGGATTCAACCTTTGGGCTACACATACACAAGACTCGATTCTGCCCAATTTCCAGAGTTTTCGCTGCCACAAGGCTACCCCTACCCTCGTATTGTCACTTGGACACAACCAGACATGCATGCTGCAATTCGAAGGGTGACGTCATTGCGTTTCTGAAGGAGCGTTCCTTGCTTGGTGGGTTGTATAACTTGAGCCACCCTCAGCCTCAACTACATGCGTCAACCGCTGCATAACTGCCATACTGCATGTTCGCGCCTTCAGCTCCCGCGACGTTATCCGTACATGGGAACGGCCCGGTGTCTCTGCCCTTCTACCCAATTTACTGCGGTACACTAGACAAGCTAGGTTCATTGACATCCTCAAGGGTCATTCACTTCCTTTAAATTGACCAACGTTGGTCCACGTCGTATGCCAATATTCATGGTTGTAAAGGCTCAAATTAGTACACCGCCGTCTTAGTCTTTTCGAGACGCTACAGCCGACGTCTTCCTCTACATTTTATTGTTACAAGGTACATCTTTTTGACACATGATATACAGCCATAGTATGGTCGTCTCCTGAGCTAGACCTTGAACCTGTCTATTTCTTCCCAATGAGCTCCTCGATTCTCTTCTGCACATACTCAATATCGTGCGGCCTGCCCTTGATGGCGCCCATGACCTTGCCCATAACAGGTCCATACGCCCTCTTAGCCCCCTCGAACCCGGCAATTGCCTGGTCGATGATGCTGTTCAACTCGGTCTCTGGCACCTTTGGGATATCCTCTGCATATTTCTTCAGCACATCCAGATGCGCCTGCTCCTTCTCAACCAAGTCCGGGCGTTTGGCAGCAGTGCACTCCTCTATAGTAGCGTTCGCAGCCTTGATTTGCTTCTGAACTAACGCGTAGAGTGTGCCGTCGTTCTCGATTGGCTTCGCGGTCTTGGAAGCGTTAATGATCTCAGCTTGGAGAGCGCGGATGACGTTGAGCGCAGGCTTGTTCTTCGCGCGCATTGCGGTCTTGAGGTCGGATTGTAACCGGGGGAGGACTACAGACTCAGAGGTCGTTGTGGACGAATAACGCAGAGTGGCATAACGAATGCACGTCGACTGGGAGGCAGAGAAAGCTGTACGCAGCGTTGTAGGTCTGAAGAGTGCCATGATGACTGTCTGGGTTGCTAATGTCGGTCAAGTCCAAAGAATATGAAGCGATGTTGCTACGACAATGTCCTGAGTACTGTGAAAGTGGACCTCGCGTCTGGTGAAACACTCGTGCACTGTTGTTGTGAAGTCAATGCTTGAGTGAATGTCGACGCTGATCCACCAAAAAGCTGAAGCTCAGACGCGCCGCGCCAGAGCTGACATCCCTGTCATCATTCGCGCCAAGCAAGCTCTTTTGTTGTCCATCAACTTTCAACTGCAGCACTTTGTCCACCCGCAATTGCAGTCCTGCACCTTGTTCGATACGAAGCGTGGCGCGCTTTTCTTTTTTCTGGAGCATCTCAGCATTTGCGCGCGATTCATGTCTACGCTTGAACGCCAGCGCGTGTTCCCAACCACCACCTAAAGCTCGCTCTCACCCAGGCCACCGCGCCCGCCCACCACATATCCGCAGCACAATATGAACTTCACGGTCCCTACGACGCCACAGCGTCCCACGCCGGGCATGTTCATCAACACCCCCGCGCCGAACCGAGGCGGGCTGGTACGGCAACCATCCATGTCGCAACAACGACAACCATCCATTGCGCAGCCTCAGCAGCAGCCGCAACAACAAGCACAGGCGCTTCCTGCGCCGCCGGTCGAGAGCGCCATTGAGCGTGCTGCGCGCACGATCAACAACATGTTGGACCGAGACAATCGCTATCCTCCATTGGAAGCGTATGTTGGGCGTAAGTAGCGCGAAAAGAGGGAGCAGGAGCGTTGTTGGGTGCTAACCAACACACAGAGGGCATCTCTGGCGAGTATGAACTACCCACAAATCCAGCGTGGGCGCCTTTCCAAAAGCTGCGAACATACCGACTCCCAGAGGCCGTTTTTGAGCAGGTGGATCACACGCAAATGTCGACGCAGATGGGCTTGTTCGCCGAGATCAACCATGCCTGGGTGGTAGTGGATAACCAGGTTTATCTCTGGGACTACACACACCCGAATCCTGAGCTTGTTGGATTTGAGGAGCAGCCAAGCAACATTACTTGCGTAAAGCTGGTCAAGCCCCGTGCAAAGGTTTTCGTCGATACCATAGAGTATCTGCTGGTAGTCGCGACGGTCACGGACATTTTTTTGATCGCTGTCGAGTGTCAGCGAGGACCGGAGGGAGTCCACGGTATCACGTTGTACCGCACAGGGCTGTCTACTTCTGTCAGGCGAATTACAGTAACAGCAATCGCAGCATCAGAAAAGACGGGTCGCATCTTCTTCGGAGACGGAAGCACAGAAGACGTGTACGAGCTCAACTACCAGCAAGAGGATCGGTGGTTTTCCAGTAAGTGCAGCAAGACAAACCATGTCTCCAAAGCTGTGGGTCTTCCTGCATTGCCGTTCTATGGCACTACACAGCAGGCGGGGATCGCGCAGATGGTCGTCGATGATACCCGAAACCTCCTGTACACGCTCTCGACGAACAGCACAGTAAAGGTCTACCACATGCGCGCCCCAGCGACTCTCGAATGCGTCATCACTCGAACCGTCTCGAACCTGCAGACAATGTGTAGCCATATTGTTCGCCAATCAGAGGTTCTCAATAAGATGGAGATCGTCGCTTTGAGTCCTATCTCGAGCACAGAAGCAGATCACCTTTCTCTTATGGCAACAACATCTACAGGATGTAGACTGTATCTGAGCACGACATCTGGTGGCTGGAATAGCGACAGCACGAGTGCACCGAACAGCATGCAGTTGCGCCATATTCGATTCCCTCCTGATGATGGCCAGACTCCTCAGCAGAGCAACTCGACTCAACTACAACCATACCAGGGCGGGGCGCCACTAGGGTTCAATTCTAAATTTTTGAAGGAAACCAAGTACGGTAACAGATTTGCACCTGGGTCATTCTTCTCGTTCGTTCTCAAGTCAGAAAACGAACGCAACCAAACACTCTTCATCTCAGCTCCTCACTCAGGATTGCTTGGCCAGCGGGAAAGCTCAGAGCCTCCGCGTTACACTGAGACTGGTTTGTCATTGGAGCTTGTAGGCAGAATTCAGGATATGGGACAGGTGTCCGAGCCTTTCTCTGCCAGGAGCGAGCCTTTAGGATTCGGTAACGAACTTGCGACACAATTCGACAAGCCTCTCAACGAATACGCCATCATCACATCTTTCGGTATCGAGACGGTACGACGAAAGCGACTCGTTGACATCTTCGCCGCGCTAGTCAAATACGGGGGTGGCCAAGAAGGCACTGAAGCTGATATCAGAAAGCTTGCTAAGCAATACGGTCTTGCTGAGACAGCGGCCACTGCTTTGGCTGTGGCTTGCAACCAGGGTTCTGACGTCGGGCCAGACTCCCGAATCGCTAGGATCACAGATCCTGAGGTGACGGAATTTGCACGCAAGGTCTTCATCGAATTTGGTGGCAAGGCACATCTGACAGAGAGCGCGACGGTCGAGGGACCTAGCGTAGAGAACGTCCGAGCATCGCCACGACACGATGGTATTGCAATGTATATGGCTCGTCTTGTGCGATCAATTTGGCATGCTCCAGTTATTAAGGAGGAGGCCACGCCAACTGGACCACTTCTCTCTTCAGCTGTGAAGGTCAGTAAACTGCAGGATATCCAGCGTGCGCTCATGGACTTGCAAAAATTCCTTGACGACAACAAGTTATTCATCGAAGGTCTCGCAGGCCCCGAAGCACTGGGCCGTGTTTCATCAAGACAAGAAGAGGTCGAACTACAGGGCGAGCACAGAGCGCTCACTAGCCTGGTTGCGCTCATCAACGATATAGTCGAAGGTATCTCCTTTGTTCTTGTTCTGTTTGACGAGCGACTGGAGGATATCATGGCGCTGCTTGACCCCAACTCACAGGCCATGGTTCGACGCATGACGTTCCAGGCTCTCTTTTCTGTTAAGGAAGGTCGAGATCTCGCTAAGGACTTGGTTAAGGCGATCGTCAACCGCAATATCGCAAAGGGCTCCAACGTAGAATCAGTGGCGGAGTCTCTAAGAAGGAAGTGTGGCAGCTTCTGCAGTGCAGACGATGTCATGATTTTCCGCGGTCAAGAAGCCGTGAAGAAGGCAGCAGACACAGGTGCGAACGCTGAACGCGGACGCATTCTGCTTAACGACAGCTTAGGCCTGTTTGAACAGGTCGCAAAGAGCTTAACTTTTGACAACTTGGCCTCAACAGTCAACCAGTACATCCAGCTTGAGTTTTACGCCGGTAAGTGAAACTACTTTGCATTGATACGAGCTTTCGTTAATTTGGGTCCTAGGTGCTATCCGGTTATCGCTCAAGGTTGCTCAAGAGTGGGACCGTGGGAATAAGGCTTTATCATGGATCCGAGATCGTGACGACCCCAGCGTAGACCCTAACGATGTACGAAGGGACTTTTACGAGAAGCGTACCGCATGCTATGACCTCGTTCTTCGAGTCATTGAGGCGGTTGACCAAGCATACAACAGCCAAGGACCAGTACCAGATGGCGTTGTATCACCAGTCACACGACGCAAGTTCGAAGCTTACGAGCAGATCAATAACTCAGATGATGAGGTGTTTCAGAACTACTTGTACGACTGGTACATGCAAAAGGGTTGGGCAGAGCGATTGCTTGAGATCAACTCGCCGTTCGTAGTCGAGTATTTGCGCCAGAGCTCAGAGAAAGACGTCGCTCACGCAGACCTCTTGTGGCGCTACTACGCTCATTACAACGACTACCTGAGCGCCGCAGAAACACAGTATCAGCTTGCAAAGAGCTCGCTAGATCTGCCACTGGAGAAGCGGATAGAGTACCTCTCGTTCGCCAAGGCCAACGCATCGACACGCATGACTGGTTTCTCTGAGACTGGAGTGCGAAACAGGCAGTCAAGACAAGAACTTCTACGAAATATTGCTGATCACCTTGATATCGCAAATATCCAAGATGACATTCTAGGGAAATTAAAGAACGACGAGCGACTCGCCCGTGACCCAGCTCGTAAGGAGCAGGTGCTTGGACTCTTGAACGGTCAGATTCAGCCGTTAGACGAGGTAGGTCACATGGCCCAACCATTCTGCATCAGTAACTAACACACACTTAGTTGTATCACAACTACGCCGATCAGGCTGGCTACTACGATGTCTGCTTGCTTATCTACCACGCCGCAGACCACCGCAACATCCCCGACATCCGCAACACATGGTCCAACCTGGTTGAGCAAGTTCATAAGCAGGCCCTCGCTGATAGGGCAGCACAACCTTGGGAGTCGCTTGCGCTCAAGGTTGAAGAAATTGGTCGTCGCGTCAACATGAACGAGAACGTCTTCCCTGTCAATATTGTTCTTCAACTCCTCCTTCAGTACGATCTCGAGTACTACACACATGACGCCAATTCAAACTCACGAGATCTCATCCTCAACGCGAACATCACATGGCCCATCGACATCCTTGTCCGCCTGAACGCACCCTTCGAGTACCTCGTTGCGACATTCGAGGCGCTATGGTATGCGCAAGAAGCTCCCTTCGCCGGCCGCAACAAGAAGTTGCTCGTCAAATGGAGTATCTACACAGTGGAGCAGTGGGGTATCATCAGTAGAAGATCAGGTGCGCTGTTTGGTAGTGCAGAGAACGCCATCGGGCTCGCTGAGTATCTTCGAGTCGTACTTAGCAGTGAGACATTAGGAAGGGATGCAGATGACCAGCAGTGGCTGCAAAGAGCGAGGGATGTCAGAGATCTGGTTGAAGAAGCTGCGCGATGAGACGATGTGGGGATATACATGATGTGTGCAAAAATAATCAGATTAAGCATTCTTCCAGCGTGTGGCGTTGTAAAGGAGCATTCAGGTTTGGCGCAAGTATGCTTGTACGTATGTAATGCTTTGGCGCAGGGTCCAGGCGTCGTTGGGTAGTATATTGAGAAAATACCCCCATATCATTCGCATGCATTGACAGTCGCTGCCGCACTTTTCAGCTGCCGCTGGGTACATGTGTCTTGGCCGTCACTTCCTTACACCACCTTCTGTCTTCCACCTGGTCATGACGGACGACCCTCATCACAACCCTCCTGAGAAACTGTGTTGTACTGTTGTGCCCAACTTGCTGCATTGTCAACAATGCGAGCGACCGTGTAGTGTCCTGCAGGGAGGGGACTTCAGCGAAGCGACCGCGTCCCTTTTATCCTCCGCGCGGCAAGCTAGGAGTCCTTGCAGTAGATCAGAACCCGACTAACTCTATGCATGCAGTTGTTAGCTTTATATGGAGTTCAAAGCATTTGTATCCATTGCAGTCATATATGAGTCTCGGGGCGAACAGGCTCAGCTCAATGTTGGCTTCGGGTACCTTCTCAATAAGAGGGGTATTAGACAAAGAAATCGATGACCTCTTAGGTAGCTATTCATGCGGTCCGAGCCGGGCGTGAGTAGTCCATTGATTGAACACTTTACAGACCTCGAAAAGAAACATGGAAGCCGGTCGTACTATAGGCCTTCCGATAAAGATACCGAGGTCTCCGCACGATGAAACTTTATAGTCGAAGTATTTCGCTTTGAAATAATGCTGGCAAGAGCCAGGAGTAATCCCAATGTCAAGTGTTGAATCATCATGTTAGACGATGCGGTCCTTTCAGGAATAGAACACAAGAAGACGTCGTTTGTGTCTCCGTTTTGTAGCATCCAGATAGGGCACAATAACACAACTCCGATAAACGTTTGCTTCTAAAAACCAGACGGTGAAGGCCGATGTGTGAAGAGGAAGCAGACATTGGGTCAATAACAATCTACACACTCCCTCCAAGACTGTAGTAGTATCATTAAGCATAAGAAAAGATAAGACGACGTCCGAATTGAAGAGTAAGAAGAACGGCTTGTCAGGGGTACTATGTTTAACTCAACCCAAGAGAGGCAGAGCAAGACCTCTTCACTTGCCCGCTTGGATCCAATGTGCAACCATTGTACGGACACTAGTCAGCACGCTTATTCATCGCCCTTGTATGTACGGTGTAGCAGAAGCAAAGCCAACAAGTGGGACATGGTGTAGGCTCCAATTTTTCAGACAGACTTGGCTTGCTAAGACACTATCAACCTCTAAATAAGACCTACCGGTAGTAATCTGTAAAATATCAGGACAGATGTTATCATGGATGACAACTCGAATTGTATTTCGGTGTGGGAGACAGGCATCGAAGGCGGCTGTTGCACAGGCGCAGGGGATACTGTAGCCATGATGCCTTGCATGCGCGCTTTAACTTGACGACAGCGTTCAAACTTATTGAGTATTTATAAAGGATTATAGACTTTTCTTGCTCTGTTCTATTTAGAAGACTCAAGAACTAGTCACGTACTATATTGACAATATCTTGTTGCAGAGAACAGACAGGGAAGAGCTGTACCTTATGCACTCCAAATATTCAGCCAGGAAAGTCTTGTACGCCGCGCAGTATTAGGCTGACGAATTAACGGCTCTCGTCTATGCCTTGCCACTCCCCTTTCCCATTCTGAACCCAATCTCGGTCCTCTTGTCGTCTGTCAAACGCCCCCACTCAAGCAGCAGCCTGAACATATAGACTTCCATGTCCTCCTTCCTCAGCACCTTCTCTGTCCAGACCTTGCCTTGCCGCGCTATGGCTTCAGCCTCCTTTAGTTTCCCTTCCAGCATTCTCTTATTTCTTTCTTCGATACCATAACCGCCAAAGTACGCAAGAATTGAGAATAAATCGTGAAGTCGTAAGTCGACAGGTACGAAATGTTTCCAAGCGACAAGGCGATCGTCGTACCATTCGCGGAAGATGCCGGATTTGAGGACGACAGAGTTCGATTGCAGGAATGGAATGATGTGACGTGAGAAGCCGGCGCCGTCGGTGTCAAAGAGGTATCTGTAACGCCAGTGTTGCTTGAGGTCAATAGCATCGGCAGTCTTGAACTCGCGGGATTGATCGATACAATCCTGGACAGCACAGTGGCTAAAGCCGGTGACCTGGGCATCGATCTTTGTCTCAAGCAGCCTCTTGACGTCAGACCTGCGCTTCATGATGTATTCGAACTTGTCGCTGTGATCGCCCTTGGGAAGCAAGACAGGAAGTCGAGAAGTGGTGTTAAAGTTCAGATAGTGCACAAAGCGTTGACGCAGCATGCCTTTCCAGGTTCCAGTTGTGCTTGTGCCTTCTTCTGTAGGGCCGCGCCAGAAAAGGACATCCTCCTTCTGCTGGAAAGGTGGATCCGGGTACCTTTCATCAAATTCGTACTTCGACTTCTCTAAATAGTCCCATGGGGACGGATATCGAATGTCGACAAATCCGACAGCACGGCTCTGGCTGAAGATTGGTACTATGCCGTGGGTACCTGTGAGGTTTGCTGGGCTGAGATATTCACCGTGGAGGTTGGCGATATCAGGTTGGTGGCACGGATTGGCCGCCATGCTCCAGTTCGCAACGAAAGCGCCCATAGAGTGCGGCATGCTGCAAGTGGGGCAGAAGGTCTTCGTGTTCCAATGACGTTCCCTGCGTGCACGAGATTCGGGAGCACAGGCCACGGATGCGTAGGTTTGGAAGGAAGGCTTGAGCCGGGCGTCTTCGAAGAATTTGGGATCGTTACGAATGTTGTTGATGCCGGGCCATCGGTCTGCGCGATCAATGCTAAAATCAAGTCGTGCTCGAGATGGGTCAGGTGCCGGGTATCGTTGAGGGTTACTTAGGGCATTCTGTAGACGGCCGAAGGGTACTGCGACACGAGAGTCGTCACCAAGATTGAATACCAGGTCCATATCCGGGAGAAACTCAGCAAATTGCTTGATCATGATGGTCGCACCGTCAATGACCCACTTGTGCTCTTCAGGCACACCACTTAGCGCATCTGCTGATCCGTCGCGAATGCGTACGCCACCAACTCCTTGCTGGGTAGCCAGCACGGTAGCTGTGCGCAATCTCAGATCATCCGGGGTGTATGACGAGAACAGGGCAAGGTCTTCCTCAATGTTGTCGTAATCGTCGATCACGATGCAGTTCCGTGCAACAGCGAATTGATACCATTTGTCGAAGTACGGCGGTGGATCTCGCTTATAGCGCTGCTGATAATGTACAACAGCTTGAGCAAGAGACTGGCTACGGTGGGCTTGTGACGCCCATTGTTCGTGCTGCATGTTCGCTTGCTCGATGAGGTTCGCAATGGGGTGTTCGAGAATAGGTACTTGACGACGATAAACGATGACGCCAACAGAGAAACCGATGAGAAGAAGGACAAAAGTTGCCGACTGGTTCCTGCCCAATCGGACTGGCACGGAGGAACGTATGCGAGACTCAATGTTAGTGTCTGTGACCAGATGGAGGATCAGGGCAATGGTGAGTAGAGTCAAGCATAGCACAAGGCTCACTGTAGACTTGGGTGGAAATGCATGGGACGCGCCGGTCCCTAGTGCTCGAAGAACGCCAATGTATGCAGAGGAAAATGCTACAGTAAGCATCGCGCTCATAACGCCGTATAGTCGTGCCTGTTCCGTCAGCTTACACTCGGCATATATAAGTTGTCATGACTTACCGACTTCAAAAAGCAAAATGTCATAAAGGGTATCATCAACGCTAAACGCAACAAACCAAGCAGATATTCAGCTGGAAACGAGAGCATCCACTCGCGATGCTCAGGCATGGAAAGGTATGTAATAATGCCAGTAACAACGAGAACTAATGATGAAGTCTAAGAGTGCGTTAGCAACTGCTATGGAGCCACAGCGGCAGTACGTACGATGAAGGTCAAGCCAACCAGTAGGTTGTTCGATGTGCCATCCTGAAGCTGAATGGTCCAGTCATCGGCTGGGGAGATGCCATCGTCTACTAAACGGTACAGCAACTGGACAACGATGGCGTCCAGAAGGAATCCCACAAACTGCAGTGTAGGGATAAGGGTCGCTGTCGAGTTCGAGACAGGGCAGATGTAAGTGGAACGCAGTGCGCTGGTCTTGGTCAGGACGAGGAAGCTGCTGATCGACAGCAGAATGGAAGGGACAATGTAGCGCGTCGAGTCGCCATACGTAAAGGTCAAAACGCGTTCGAGCAGCGTCTTTGGGGTTGAGTCAGCGCTCCAGGCGGGGTACTGGCGTTGGGAGGGATGGCGGATGCTGTGGTATAGGGCGAGGACGACAGGGAGGAATGTCTTCAGTAGAGTCAGTATGCTACATGTCCACAAGGTTTTCCCATACACACCGCAGCTGAAGGGCCACTGCACTCGACATCCTTCATAACAGTGTAGAAGACGCCTATGCGGCCGCATACTGCGAACAGCAGCACGGCGAGCAGTGCCCCAAGTGCTCTGACACTCCAGGATTTCCTGCGAGCAACAAGCCCTGCCTCGGTCCAGTGTTGCTCGGCACGTTGTCTGCCGTGGCCATGGCTGAGAGGTATCGCGACATATCGCGCTGGTAGCTGTGGCTGGTGCGGTCGGCCGGGCCAGGCTTCAACTGCGACGACAAGCAGGCCGGTGAGCAGCAGCACAACGCAGGTGGTGTGTAGGGGCTTGTCGAGGGCGAACGAGTGCTCTATGGGCGTCGCAGTAGACAGATAGCTACTTGCTAGTACAAGGCCGCTGGGGGAGCACCGCGTGGTCAGCAACTGTCGTCTCACATCACGGCCATATCGCACTAGGCACCTACCACGGAAAGAAGAGCGCCTTCTTGTCCATGACCGCCGCATTGCTCGTGGGCGTACTCTATGACTGCGGTACGGCGCAGCAGAAGTAGCGAGAGAGACTGTACATTGTCTTGGGATGGAATAGGCAGACGCTGCTCTGCGCTGAGTGTGAGCTGCTTGGGGCTTGCATCCTGCGCCTCAAGCCCACACGCTAGGGACAGGCGCACTGGGCGGGGAACATGGGCCCTGTGGAGGCTAGCGGCTCCTTCGGCAGCTGTCTCAAATACGCGCAAATACGCAGAAGCCAAAGGCGTGATTGTTTCGGGTCATTGTGGAGCAGTATTCTTGGTGCGTTGTCAAATGCTTTGTTGGCTGGTGTGCAGCTGTCAAGCCTCGTTGCCGTTGTTGATCCAGCAACGATCCTCAGGAACGCGCCTTCCTGCTCATCACACAAGACGGCAATCGCGGCACGCCGGAACCCGGTGCGACCAAAGAGCAAGAATTTGTGGGGGAGGCGAGTCTCTTGCGAGACTGCAGTAGGCGCCGTTGACTATTTTGGGATCTTGTTACGAGGCCTAATGCTTGTGTCTGATCCCTCGTCTACCTCGTATTACTGTCTATGTAGTGAATGGGCTACGTCGTCGTCCTCTCAAAACTTCTTCTCGTCATGGTGCACTGCCTCAGTCTACAGTGGAGAACCGTCCTTCGTGCCGTACCCGTGCTGCATCTCCGCATCATTTGTACCAGCATTGACGATGCCGACTTTGGTCTCATGAAAGCTGTCGGCAATGTTCCTGTACGCAGGAACGAAGTTGACACAGAAAGGGTAGGTCCAAGCAGCAACGAAAAACATCAACGGAACGATCATTGCGAAGGCAGTGGGCGAGTACCCTGTTGCGACATTCGCTCGTCCCCGAGAGTCTGCTGCCACAAATAGGAGTGGCGGTACCACTGCACCCCCTGATACACCAGCTACAATGAAACCAGATCCGCGCTTCGAATACTTGCCGAGTCCTCGCATGCCCAGAGCCACAATCGTAGGGAAGATAATAGACTCAAAGAACAACACGATGAAGAGCATGCTCATTCCAGTGTTGCCACGTTCGGTGATGGATGGGATCAGGAAAATACTGTAACGTATTAGCGAGAGAGAGCATGTTAAGAAGGCTGAGTATGCTTACATGCAACACGTCATGAACACAAAGAATGTCCAGCGAGGCTTTACAAACTTCATGATCGCGGAACCAACAAAACGGCCAAGAGTGAAGGTGCCTTGGGCGCCGGCTAAGAAGCGCGCAGCGTCTGCATTGCTCGTAGCCTGGGGCACCCCGTTGACATAGCTGCCAATTCGTGACTCAGTGACATAGTTGATGAAAGCTCCCGCAATGGCGACCTGTGCTCCAGTGTAGCAGAATTGGGCGAAAGTGGCGTGGAATAGGCGGTACTGCTTGCGAAAAGGCTTGACATCGGTACCAGCATTCGTCACTTCCGCTTGGAAGGCCATGTCGGCATCCGTGATTTCGGGGATCTGACCAGCAAGTTAGCAGCGTGCGCGACAAACTGCATTAGTCCAACTTACTGTAGCGAAGTAGAACACTACTGCGAGAACGTAGACAAAGCAGGCAATCGCTAGATACACCCATTGCACATTTCTCAGAGCCTCCGAGCCTTCACCGACGTCGACAAAGAAGACATACGATCCGAGTACAGGCGCAACCACGGTTCCAATACCGTTGAATGCCTGCGCAAGATTGATACGCAGCTCTGAATATTTTGGAGGACCGCACACGGCGACTTAGTTGTTGTCAGTAATAGTACCTTCACACGACTCAGATGGTAGACACTCACGGTATGGGTTTGCAGCCGTCTCGAGTGAGCCTAGACCATTACCTATCACAAAGGTAGCTGCACAGAAGCCGCCGAACGAACGGTATACAAGACATGGCCAAGTCAGAAGCGCGCCGGTACCAAACAAGAAAAGTCCCCAGATAAAGACGGTCTTGTAGCCCCAGTGCCTGAGCAGCCAGTTGGCGTGGCCTAGCGAAGCAAGCGGGTAAGCTCCGAAGTAAGCTGCTTGTAGTCCGGAAGAACGAGCGCGAGTGATGTTCAATTCGACTTGGAAGTGTTTGTTCAAAGTATCTATGAGACCGTAGGAGAATCCCTGAGCAATCGTTAGACGTCGTCAAGATCCCGCAAACATAATTCACTTGCCCAGAGGAAGAACAATATAGTGACAAGGCAAAGCGGTAAGATTGACGCCCGTAGTGTGAGTTCTGCAGCACTCGTGCGCTGATCGTCTCGAGTGCGCAAGGTAGGTTTCTTGAAGAATCCCATGTCGCCTATTCTCGTTCTGGCGGACGGTGATATCCCGCTCGAAGTCGTCGCAAATCCTGTGCTGAGGCTTGGGATAAAAGAGACAACCTGCGCTGACAGCAGTACTCGAGCGAGGAAAAGTGCGTACTCTCCGCCTCAAGTACCTCCGCTTTCCAAGACGTTCGGCGTCGATCTTGATGAAGCCATGTGCATGCCAACCAGGTTAATATCCCTGCCATCGTGCTGCTGCTTGTTGCTACAGGCTAATTGTCACCGCGGCGATTGCAACCCAAGCCTTTGCTAGGCCAAGACTGGGGTAGATGCTGGGGTAGAAATCGCGGGGATCATCAACGTCATTGCTGTTGGCGGTATAGCGTGAGCATGGCGATGCGGAGTGTGTTGCATATCGCATAAGTGGAGACCGAGGTCACGCTGGCGTGACGCCATCGTATGGGCTTTGTGGTCAGCCTGCGAGTCGCTTCTATTGTCGAACACTTGGAACTGAAGATTCAACAATAATGAGTGCAAACACTCGTAATTACGGTCGCGCGTATCAGACTGGAAAGAGTGTTCGAACGATAATGACGGTTCCACAAGTTCCCCTCGCCGTCTCCCCACAACACTAGCAGCTTAGGGTTCCGCTGCTCACAAAAGCTCTACATATTGACTTTGATATTATAATCACGACCACTATGTGAACAGTACTTTGCTCTTTCCAAAGCCTAAGACCTGCGACGCAAACGCCACATTTTTTATATCACATCAAATTCTTTCTTTGTCCTCATATCTCTACCTTGCACCGAGGATCGATCTCGACAATATGGCAATGCGAAGTCCACTGCAACTATTGCACGACTGCATTCTACGCTGCAAGCTACGTTGGGGCCCAAATACTAACAGAGACACACAAGTCCTTGAAGGTGTTATACTTCGTACCTGGGCTGTTCCTCGAGAAGATGTTAAACTTATTCGCCCAAAGCCGCCTTCGCAGTGGTGAAAGACAACAGACTGCTGCAGTCTGTCGTCATCGCCTACGAAGGCATGATCAGTTGCTGTCGGGGGATCAGAGTTATAGCACCAAGTCGAACGAAGATCAAAGCAGACCGTCGTACATGCTTCACCTATTGCTTTCACGACGATATTGCGGACAAAAACGAAGGCATGAACCGTATTCGACATGGGAACACGAGTGGTGTCACAAGTCCGTGAATGTAGTCATGAATTCAGATCTTGTGCTGGACATCGTCGGGAAGAATCGGTAAGAGATGTTTGGCAACATTCAGGAATGCTTCAGCAAAAATTGCGTTAGGCGTCAGGAGTTTCTAGGAGGTACGAGACGTGTGGAAAAAAGAATTCGAGGAATCGCTAGCGGTCAAATCTATCAAGGCAGACTGCTGTCGTGCTAAGTAAGATTCTTACTCGAGACTATATATGCTCAGATAGTCTACCATATCACCTTCCATTTTCGAATTTTAGGCCACTCTCCTTCCTCACAGCCCCATACACGCTCGGGATATCCCCCTTGTCCCCTAGATGCTCTTTTACGTCGTCCAATCGTGCTCGGGCTACGTCGAGTCCTTTCACACTGCTTCCACTTGCATCGGCGAGTGCTTTTGCGTGTCTTGCATCTTTCCGTGCAAGATCGATGTGGAAGAGTGGTTCGTCGCGCTTGTAGTAGTCACCCTGGAGCATGCGCTGCGAGTACGCTGTGTATGGTCCTACATCCTGTCAGAATCAAAACCGATCAAGCCTTATCAACAGCTGCTCACCTGGGAACATGGTCGAAATGAAACTATGCAGATTGTCAACGCCCAGCCCGCTCTTCTCGGCGAGCACGTGGCCCTCGGACAGCTGGTTCACCATGTTCAGGATGAATGTGTTTCCTATCACCTTCAAAAGGGTGGCATTCCCCGCAGGCTGGTTGGAGAAGTCGATAGTAGCCCTTCCCATGACGCCATCTGTGTAGGGCGTGACCTTTTTAACGGCCTCTGCTGCGCCAGCAACTACACACACCAAGCTTCCCGCATCCGCCATTGCTGGCGCGCCGAAGACAGGCATGCCGACGAACTCGGCGCCGGCTGCGGTAATGCGCTTCTCCAGAGCGTTGGTGGTGTCAGGATGCACGGTGCTGCAGTCTATGATTGTCTTGCCTTTGACGTTCTCTTTCAAGATGGTGTCGACTGTATCGTTGACGGCAGCGTCATCTCCTAAACACATCAAGATGATATCGCTTTCCTCGACGGCCTCTGGGATTGTGGATACGACCTTGGTTTTGTCGGTCCCGAGCTTGGTGGAGAGATCATCTGAGCGCTTCTTCGTCCGGTTGTACAGAATCAGAGGCTTATCGAGATTTCCTTTGGAGACGAGGTTGGCGCACATGCCCTGTAGACGTGGAGGTTAGCGAGTCATGGCCATGGTGTTGGTATTGATCAGCGGAGCATTGATGTGGCTGTGGTCCCAGACTCGTACGCAAGATCTTTCTGTGCAAAGCAACCGTTGTCCAACTCTTGGTACATAGTACAGCCACCTCATGAATCGCCAAGACGAGAACGAGCGCTTCGTACTAAGGGAAGTTTCCATCTGATTAGATTGCCTGCCGGCGGTACTTACCCTGCCCATGTTGCCGAGGCCGATCCATGCGAGTTGTGGGGCCATGTCGATGTTGTAGTGAATTGGTTGTTTGGGTATGCTGTCTTTGAGACGTTCTGTGTACAGCTTCAGCACGCCAAGTGTAGCTTATATACCACAGTCTACACTTTATTTCCGCCCACTCGTCAAGTCACACCCGGCTTTGTCATGCTTCCGCAACACAGGCAGCGGACCGATAATCGGCTAGTTATGACGCACCGTATCGATAAGAAAGTCGTCAAAGCTCCGCCCTGCAGAAAACATGTGCACGCGGCATTTCTTCACACCGCAATATCGCGCGCTCACACCCATATACCCCTCAATGTGTTCCGGAGCTGAGCGGTAGCATGAAGAATGGTCATTTGCAAAGCCCCGGTTTGGGGCTTGAGGCGGGCTTCGAAGAAGGTGAGCGCTGCCCAGATATGGAGACTGACTCACTGAAGCTCCCCACATTCGGTTGTTGCACAGGCACTGACGCCCAAACAGCTCCCCAGGCTCGATAGCACGAGCAGCGTCACCGAGAAGACCTTCACGTCTAACATACACACCACGGCCTGTCTCAATGCCTTGAACATCCGCAGAGCTTCGAGCTCCGCCAAAGAGCGGCAGCGCGCCGAGCGCGACCAACTGACCCGCCTGCTCAAGGAGTCCGATGCCAAGCGGGATGCGAGGAACTATATCAAGCACTTCGATGTCGCCAGAAAGGCGCCTACAGATGCTGCGCCGAAAGCCAGGCAGGTTGTGAACGCCATCTCCCACGACGATCCGGCTACAGCACTTACTGGCGTGAACCTCGGCAACCTGTACGGGCCCACCGTCTTCACACGCGCACCGCTGCCGGAGGAGAGCTTTGAGGAAAGTGCAGACGAGCCAATCCATCTTGCACTGGTCAAGATACGGCAGCCACAGGCCCTCGACGACGCTACACTGGGTGGCATTGCTTCGACGCTGAGTCAGTTGGGCCAGCTTGGGCTGAGTACAGCTGTCGTGCTGGACTGCGACGACGACGCCTCGTGCGACACGGCACATGCACGGCCGCCCCTCGAGCAGACAATCAGAACGCAAGCTACACGCATGGTGGCTGCTTTGCAGAAGTACAATGAACCTGGCGCCTTGCTGGTCGAGCATGCGCTCAGCTATGCAAGTTTGGGCGGAGAAAGGCTGAGCACGGCGCATGTGCGCGGAGACGTGGAAGTCAAGGACAACTATCTTCTCTTTCCGCCCATCAATGATGGCATTATACCCGTCATACCGCCTTTCGCATATGACACAGACCTGAAGAGAGTCACTGTCCTAGCTGACGATGTGGTTTTGGCTTTGGTTCGAGAATTTGCTGGTCTTTCCGGAGGGACCAGTAGTGGCATTGAGAGCACTACGCACAGTCACAAAGACGTGTATGAGCGGCCCATTTTGGACCGCGTTATTATTCTCGACCCCTTGGGTGGCATTCCTTCACAAAACAGAGCAGACGGTGCCCATGTCTTTGTTAATCTCGAAGCAGAGTACCGTGACATCAAGGAAGAGCTAGCGAAGGTCTCACTGGATGCAAGTTCGACTGACAGCGGAAGGGAATCAACAATGCTAAGCAGTGGCAATCCATTCTCAAAATTTGTAGAGGACGAAGTCGTGCCATTGCCTGGACCCCCGAGACATCGTATTGGCGACGTCCTGCTACCCGACCGACACACAAAGAACCTCAACGTGGTCGAGCGAGCATTGAAGCTACTCCCACCATCATCCTCGGGTCTAATTATTACTCCCACCGAGGCTGCGACCGAGTCTCTCCCAGCACCCGATGAGTTTGGACGCAAACCAAAGCCATTGCCAAACCCACTGATCCACAACGTTCTGACAGACAAACCCATGGTCTCATCCTCCCTCCCAACGTCCCCAGCAAGTCGCCTCCACGGCCTGCACGCCTCTAAACCTTCAACCTTCCTCAAAAAGGGTATCCCACTGACCATGATCCCCGACCCGCGCGTCTGCGGCCCCTGGCAACCACCGTCAACTGGATATCCCAGCATCGATGTCGCCAACGACCCGCGCATCAATCTCCCCAAGCTGGTGGATCTCATCAATGACTCATTCCGCCGCAAACTCGACCCCAAAGACTACCTAGCGCGCATCCATGGCCGCGTGGCTGGCATCATCATCGCCGGCGACTACGAGGGCGGCGCAATTTGCACATGGGAAACGCCCTCGACGCTGCGTCAACACCAATTTGGCTCTACTGCCGGACCAAAAGACATAGACTCGCCGCACTGGGTCCCCTATCTGGACAAGTTCGCCGTCTTGACATCGTCCCAAGGCTCCGGCGGTGTGAGCGACATCGTCTGGGCCGCGTTGGTGCGGACTTGCTTTCCAAGAGGTGTCGTGTGGCGGAGTCGAACGAGTAATCCGGTGAACAAGTGGTATCAGGAACGGAGTACAGGGATGTGGAATCTACCTGGCGGCCAGTGGACGATGTTCTGGACTGTTGAAGGGGTTACTGCCGGGTGGGGAGGGATTGAGGGCAGATCGCAAGAGATGAAGAGGTGGGATGCGTATGTGGATGTTTGCTCGGGGATTGAACCAAGTTGGCTTGATGGGAAGAAACAGCTTGATTAGCAGTCAAATACACAACCAGACCGCACAATGAGATGGCAGCTCGCGTCCATCGCAAATTCTATTGATTTCCCTTTATAGTGGCCAAACTTTTGCACGTCCTGAACATAATGTAAACACCTCTGGTCCAGAAAACCCTACAATCAGGCCTTTTTTCTTAGAGCTGCTGAAGGACGTCTTCCTTCTACCCATCTCCGGCAGTCGCCCGCACGTATCGTCGACCAAGCGCGTCTCGCTACTCACAAACATAGCACGGCCTGCACAACTCAGTAAGAAATGACAATGAAGACATTATAATGCTCCATGTAATTTCGGCGACACACTGCACAAGAGGGCGCGAGGAAGCTCTTTGTGCATTGTTGTGAAGGTCTGGCGGCTACAAGACGTGTCTCGTGTCCTTTCCCCATTCGGTTGGCGCGCTTTTGGCTCCAGTTGTTACCTTTCACCTCTACCTTTCTCCATCGCAACTGTGAGCGACGGAAATTGACATGGGTTGACATCACTCGCACGAAACGCCAAGGCATCAGCGTTATCCTTCTCACCTTCTATGGAAGATTAGTCGCTAACGCCCGTGCCCTGACTGAGATGATGCCACGGCGGGATTGGTGCAAGCGAATTCCGGTCCGCAATCTCATCTTTCGAGTACCTGCGTTGTAGACAACTTAATGGTTTTCCGTACCGAAAACAAGATGCAAGCCGCCGATGCCAGACCGGGTTCGGCACCTTATGGAAGAGCTTGCACGAATTGCGTAAAAGCAAAGTGCCGATGCATTGTGCGAGATGCCGGCACATGTGAGAGGTATGTCAAGTTGAACAGCTCATTAACTCCATGCACTGGTATCTAAGCGATCCAGTGCATACATCTCAATAGGCCGGGTCTAATATGATAGCAGGTGTCAGAGACTCACAAAAGACTGTGTGCCATCTACAACAGTACGTGCGAGAGGTGCGAAGCGGACTACAGTCTCGAAAAATTCGCTCCTCGAAGAGAAACTTGACGATATTGTGTCTTTGCTGCGAAGTCAAACAAGCTCTCAGTATGGTCGTCGGACGGATGCAATCCCAACTCCAGGCTCCTCCGAGCTGTCACCAGATAGCGACTTACCAGAGGATTCTAGAAATGAAGATGTGACCGAAGAGGAACTTCGCACCTTTCGTGAACGTTATTTACCGGATTTCCCTATGGTGAACGTTCCATCGGATTACACAGCAGCCGAGCTCCAGAAGGAGAAGCCTACTTTCGCTCTAGCAGTCAAAGCGTTGACTACGAAAGAAGCCACTAAGCAGGTGGTCCTTGGCAAGAAGCTTAGAGAGATACTCACACAGAAGATCTTGGTTGACGGCGAACGGAGTCTGCCTTTACTACTGAGTCTACTCGCATCCATAACATGGTAAGATACATATCTAGCAACAACTGCTGCAATGCTTATGATGCACTTCAGGTCCCTATCCTTCACCCATGGGAGGCCTTTCTTGGGGGTCATGATCGGCTTGGCCCGACCTCTTGTAAGCGACTTGAAATTAGATCGGGGTCCTAACTCGGCTCATTGCCCCGGCTCAAACCCTCCTCATCTTGTAGACAACTACAATGAAGAGAGTGTCACGCAAACAAATGCAGGTCGGCGAGCCTACATTGCTTGTTTCGCACTGAGTGTAGTGTAAGGAATCCAGACTCCTCACTTGAGCCCAAATGGTTGACCTTGGAAGTATTTCCACTACTATGAAGTACGATGCGATGAGATGGTCTTCACAGTTAGATTCTGCTTGTTCCATCCTGTCCGCCCACAGCGAGGTCGAGGGTGACCGAATCCTCGTTGCTCTTGCTCGCCTCGCAAAAGTGGCCCTCGAGGCGGGAGACATCTACCGACAAGTATCGGACGACCCCGATACCACCGTACATCCGGCATTCTCAATAGCGCCTCTGAAATGTTCGCTCAACCAAACGAAAAACACACTAACGCCAGAGCAACTGCAACACAGTAAGCCGAGTAGCTTTTCTCGATATCGACGGCCTCCTAACGCGTACTCTAGGCTCAGTGATCACATACCTGTATGCTGCAGAAACTGCAATTTACGAGTTGGCTCTGCTTCAACCACCAACTCTTCTCATGCGTTATTGCGACCACAACCTAAAACGTATTGAATACCTCAGCGGGCTATTACAAACGTGCAAAGCATGCACGGATCACTTCCTCGCTCTCGATTTAAGCCACCTCACCGCCCCCATGATGATCATGTTCGGTTACAGCGTAAAGCTCTGCTATTGTCTGCTCACCTTGCAAATGAACGGCTGGGACACAGCAATGGCGCGCATGACCCTTGATCCTGCTACGTGTTTCGAGCGCGCAATTGAGCATTGTGAGCAGACGAACAATGCTTGGAAACTTGAGACGGGTGAAGATAGCATCTTCAAGCAGGCAGCAGAGACTATGCGAGCCACAGAGCCACAGTGGAGAGTGCCAGTGGAGCAACACGATCCATCACTTGGTCTCGACTCGCTCACGTCTAGCACTGACTTTGGTCTGATTGACATGCCGTCGCTGGAGTTTTCTGAAGAGTTCTGGCTGAATGGTGTTTGCAACTTTTGAACGAATTCCAGACCGGGTTTCGGGGTTAACACCGTTGTATACAAACCTTCGTATACCTTTACGATCATAGGCCATCTTACGGGATTGAGCATGGAAAAAAGTGCATTTTTTCGAGGGAGGATCCCATAATGTCACTCAACCTTCAGTGTCACTTGTAGCTGCCTATATATGCATGCCTGTGTCGCTTCATTTGCTTTTTTCATTGACAGTTCCAACCACAACTCTCACAGTGCACACACCTAACCTTCGCGCTTGTCTTCGCACTCGACTACTTGATATGCGGCCTCGCCACATGCTCTTCAATGTTCGTAAGCGGCCGCGTCGTCGCCGGTCTAGGTGGCGCTGAGGAGTGTGGGAAGCTGAAGTGCGTGAGATTGAGAAGAGTATCAATCCACATAGATAGGCATCGACCATGTTGGCGCTGTAGGCGGCCGCGGACATACTTCCTTAGCATATGTGAGTGAATAAGATTGGTAGTGATGTCGCGTTGTCCAGTTGAGCCGCATTGGCCCCAGTCTGCAGGCGCGGGTGAATGCGGGGTCGCCTAGGCATGTCAATGCAGGAGCATCTGCGAACAGCAGGTCCTTCTGGAAGACGGGAGATGCCTGGAAGACTCATGAACTGTTTGCCACCATGTCGAGAATCAAACAGCGTTCAATTAACCTGATAGCACTTCTTCATAAATTAGGTTGGCATGAGCGTACTCAAAGTGGACAAGCAGTGCAAGTAACCATCGTGGTTGAGAGTTAGTCGACTGTACGGACTGGAAAGAAGCCTTCGATGCTCCCTTTTGAGACAAAACAGCGGAGACTAAGGCGTTCCGTGTGGAGAAGACATACACGGCTGCGTGAATCTGACGTATCGGAGTAAATCGGGATTCTGGTGACAGATCTACTACATCCAGCCAGCCTTAAGTTTCTCAATGGCCTCGCTCTCAGACACGACGTCTGCCATTTTCGCCTGGATGTCGAACATATTCGCATCATGTACAGCTTTCGATCGGTCTCCGCAAGCCTCACTGACGACCTGTGTGGTGGTGAGCCTGATTCATAAGTGTGAACGCCAAGGCCTACGATTGGACGATAACCCAGACACATTGCGTCCAAAGTACTTGCTCGCACACAACCACTCGTACTGACTCCGCAGATGACCAGTGTGTCGACACCCTTCAGCTGCAGACGCGTGCTGAGGTCTGTGGCGAAGAATGCGCTGGGGTATCGTTTGGCAACAACGAGCTCACCATCGTGGGGCTCTAAACCCGGTACCCAGCTCTCCAGGCCGGTCTCGTTTCCTTTCAGAAACACCTTCAGCAGTGGTGCTTTGCAGTAGAAGATCCCAGCGTCCGACATGTCTGGCTCGGTGTATTCAACCCGTGTCCATATCAGAGGCACTTGCCCTTCGCGGGCGGCGGCAACGAGTTTTGCAATTGAGGCAGGCGCAGCGGCCGAAGCCGGGTTTTCGCTGGTGTCTAAAGGGCTGCCTTTACTCCAATACGCATTGCAGACGTCGACGAGCAAAAGCGCAGGTTTTTGCCCCCAACCCACTCTTCCAGCGAAGCCCGACTTCACGTAGCTGTCGTGGTCGCTGAGATCGTTCGGAGCCATGGTTTTGATGTTACTCTTCAAGCGTCAGTCACGACGTGCGGCCAAAGGACGCCGCTCCATCCAGTCTAATAGGACTAGGCGTGCCACCGCCATCAACCTCAACGTGCTCTGCGCACTGAACTGGCCCGGCTCGGAAAGAGAGTGATCGCGACGATCGCAGCAGCCACTCGGCTCGCGAAGCGGCTCTGGCGGGTACTTGTATCCTACGATTGTATTGCGGAACATCATCAACCCGGTACCTCGGGTATCCGCTCATACCGGCATTCGAAGAGGCATCTGGTGATTCGGCGCTGCGCCTTCGGGCAAGGTGCATCATGATTCAACGTGCTGCGGCGTGATCCGTGATCTCTTCAACGTGCGCACATCGTGTCGACGTCTGGCCATCGACATCTGGTGCGCCCACCACAGATTCATAGCAGCACCCGGCGTCAGCCTTTCCTCCACACCTGGACCGCATCCCGGAGTCTTGGCATATGATCGGACGGACTTCCCCACACATGCAGGAGCCCTTGATACCCTCGGCGAAGAGCGATTCCTCGGTGTCCTCCAAACCTCACAGCTCTACTATCGCCATGGAATCAAGAGAAGGGAGATCAGGCAACGCCTTTGCGTGCGAGCGCTGTAAGGAACCGGAAAGCTGCTCGCGCCTCTTCTAACTCTAACAGGCCGTAAGCACAAAGTTCGCTGTGTTCCCTCAGATACAGCCTCTGTCTGCCAAAGGTATGTTTTTCCGCCCTTTTCCGCGCCCTTGGCATAACACATGCTTCAGGTGTCAGAAAGCGCGCGTCGACTGCATCGAACATGTTGCACGTAGAAGGCCAGCAAAGTCCAGGACGGATGGGCAGACGCCCAACAAGATGCGCGACTTCGACAAGAAGCTGGACAAAATATCCGCCATCGTGGCGACCATGGCGCCCGTCTCAATTCTACAGCCCGCATTGCCGTCGGTAACCACCGTGCCCTCTCAATTTTCCGAGACAGCCCAGCAAACATCGCCGCCTGCGCCCGCACCGGTGAAGACATCGCCCCCTACTTCGAATGCGCCAGTCCTTCCAGCCCCAACTTCCAATGGAGAGGACTCTCTCACCTTTTGGGGATCGATCAACGACACCTTGTCGTGCCTCGGCAGGCTTGACCCTGTCATCCGGTCAATTAGTTACGTCCACATGCAGATATTGGTGGACACCTATCGGACCATGTCCGATTACTTTCCATTTGTGACTTTACCGAAGGAGTGCTCTTGCCGCGATTTACTTAAACAACGACCAATGTTGATGTTTGCTATATTGACAGTAGCGTCTTACGACTCGGTACTGCTACAGTTGACCTTGAGCCGCGAGTTCCGCAAGGTAGTGACAGTCAAGGTCATGAACGGAGAGAAGAGCATTGATCTGCTACAAGGACTACTCGTCTTTATAGCTTGGCATCACCGCTATATGGATGCTCAGGCCGTCTCGATTCCTATGCTTCTGCAGATTTGCGCTGGCATCGCAAACGATCTGGGCTTAGACAGTCTCTCGACATCAACGAGGAGTCCTGCACACCGTGAGGATCCCAGAGACAAGGAAGCAAAAAGGGCGTATCTAGGTTGCTATTACCTAGCTTCCAATATCGGACTAGCTGAGCCAGGCAAATCCCGTTGTATTTCGTACTCGAGCACACTCCGAACGTACGCATCTGAATTGGCGTCGTCGTGGGAGCACAAGTCGGATGCAATACTGCCTATTCTTGTTGATATCTGCCAGTTTACAGAAGACGTACAGGAGACATTCGCAACCCAAACAGAGAAGGCTCTGATCGCTCGCACGCAAGTCAAACGCCTAAGTGCGAGGTGGGATAGCATATGTCTGGCTTCGAAATTGCAAGCTAGTGACTTCAGTATGTTGCAGCACTCATTGCTCCCGACCGTTGTACTGATGACTACTAGAAACCCTGCAATGGATACAGCTTGCCGCACATACCTACCTTTACAAGACCGCAGCATCGATCGAATTGACCGACTGCGATAGCACCCCATGGGCTTCGGGCTTCCAACTCTCGTTGCGCGTAACCTGTCTGCGTTCTATCGAGCAGTTTCTAGACAACAGCACGAAGCTTCAGTCTAGCCAGTACGAGTTGTTGTGTCTAGTCGATTGGCTCAACTTGGTCTCTACGATGACAAGCTTGAGTAAGCTCGCGCTGCACTCCTCGCCAATGCCTGGATGGGACACTACAGAGCTACAGGTGGCGAAATCATTCGAATACTTCCGCGATCAGCTTTCCTCGCAGATGCCTCGCCCACGCGATCCGCAGGAGACTAACGAGGATATTTTTGAGCGCTTCCGTCGTATCACAGCTGTGATGAAGATGGCTTTGACGACCTCGTCTGGCAGGACTAGTCCTGGTGGAAGCACATTTCAGCTTGCAACTGGATCTGGCCGAACCGTCTCGCTGCTGCAGGATCTTCCTTTGCCAAAGATGAACAGCACCAATGGCGACGACAGACATACCCCTTGGAAAGTTCACCCGACATTCGATCTCAATAGCCATCAGTTTCCATGGCGATTCCTATCAGGCACAGTTTGAAGAAGGGTCGATGTAGTAATAATACACCCAAGATAGTGCGCACGACCATAACTCGCTCTTGCGTTGCACCTCAACCTAAAGCGGCTATTCGGTACTGTCAACAATCGAAGACAGCGCCGCAAGCTGCGACAATCAAGCTTGGCAATTTTGCACCGGTGAAGGTAAGCACTCGAACACTTCGCATAAAGTGCGGGCAACTGACCGACGATAGAAGCTGCGACTAGGTTCAGGGACCCGATTGGCGGATGAACAGAGCTGGCCGAGTTATACGAGGCACTCCGGAAGGCCCACTTGAAACGGCAAGCCACTCCGGTGACTATGTCACGGGTCTCCAGGAACACCACTTTCACCTTCCTTTCCGTAAACTCCGCGCTGGAACGAGCAAGATTCTTGTCATCCTCCCCTTCTTTTGTCTTTGTCTTTTCTCCTTGAAATAAGGACTGTTTCCTCTCTCTCTGGAAGTCTGATACCCCGCACAGACGCTGTCGTGCTAATGATTGAATGCCACTATATGTCTATTCTTGATTCCACAATGGTCTATCTGAAGCCATCATCTCCATATCCGTGTTCTACAAATTCTTCTATGCGCCCAAGGCTCAAACGTAGGCAGATTCATGATCTGGCTGGGCAAATTCATTTCAGCCATCCAGCACAGCCTCCACCAAGCACTGTCACGAGAAGCATGCAGTGCTGATGGAAGCCCGCCAAGCATGGCGGGGAAGATAGCAGAATCAAAATAAAGGCTCAGACCTGAGAATTTCGTTGAAATGAAGCATAGAGTCTTCGCTGGACTGAAAGCATTTTACCACCAAACTTGAACATTCTACTCTCACTCAGCCCGGCCGTTTCCCCAACTCAACAAATAGCTCTTGTGCCACTTCTGGCCGTACACCGGATCGTACGGCACCAACTTGCATCCCGTACTGCCTTGCCAAAGCGACTATTGCAATACCAAACTCGCAATGGGCTGCATGTCAAGCACTCCAACCACTGGTCTGGGAGAAAACGAGCCCGCCCGATTCAGCGGCCAGCCCGCAACAGGCCACACGAGCCATCATGGCGGTGCATACGCCATGGGCGGCCCCGGCGCCCATGCCGGCACCGCTGGTGGTGGTTATGGCGGCTACAGCTATGGGGGAGACGGCGGTGGAGGAGGAGGCGGAGGGGACGGAGGCGGAGGCGGGGGATGTTGATCAAGAATCATCCAACCCAGAAATAGTGATGATATAAGTGTGACCCGGTGCTTGGGCGGGTTCTCGAGTAGGAGTAGCCACCATCTCAACGTAAGCAATGAACAGATCAGTAATATTGCAAACATATCCCAAGAGAACGCAGGGATTAATTCCGTGCTGCTGTAGGTGATTCGGTCGACTTGGGGATTGCCCTCGCGTGTCGGTTTGTTTCCACACAGATACTATCACCGCGTTGGACCTATTGATCAACGCAGCAGATTATGCTTGGTGGAATGAACAGCGCGCCTCTTGGGCTGGACGCATCCAAAACTGCCATCTACTCGGCACTATGTGAAATCCGTTGGTCTTCCGTGGACGTCGCATCGTGATGGCTAATGCATAAGAGGAACAGGGTGATGGTGGATCTTCTAGTCGTTTGTTGACGCATGAATCAGAAAATACTGCAAGCGCATTCTCCAGCTAAGGAACCATCGATTGAGCACCAAGAAGGACGCTTCACACTCGCGAAGCTATGTGGAACGTTTGTTATTCTACAGTGAACATGGCTGCATTTGGAGATATAGTAGCTGAGCCACTCTAAAGTAATCTGGGAGACGTGCGAGATGCGCTGTGCAATGAAAGGAGAGTATCGTTGCCTGTCTGATCTACACATGAACCCAGCTATCAGTATTCGTCCATGTGATTGTCCTGTGTCCGCTTGGAATGATTTGTTCTCAACAATGGTGAGCGAAACCGAAGGGTAGATGGGACCAACGAATTCGTGGAAGGGGGCACGTTATTCGTTGGCCTTTAGCTGTGGAGGCTTTCTTGATCCTCTTAATCCTCATCCCACCCTTGCAACGAGACCTGATAGCAAGATTGTCGGGAACATTCCCGAAAGGTTTGAGATTACGGTTACTACGACTGACCGGTTAGATCGTCTGTGAATCTAGCGTTGTACATAACCTAGTGGAGGCTCTACCATGTGCACCCACCGTTGTCCATGTAGTCTGTGTGTGGCAGCTGTGACCTCAGCATACATGGCTCTCAAGTCTGTGGTCGGTGCCATGGTTGTGCTTTGCGAGTCTTGGGGAGCCCTAGAGGCATTCGAAACCACAGTCCAACGGTCGAACCGTTCTATAAGTGGCATGACCTGCTATAGTTTCCATCTTGTTCCATTTGAGCTGAACTGTCCAGGCCTGGCAATAAAATCTTGCAGTCTGCTGCGTCAAGGCTTGGGTCCAATCACCAATCATCTTCCATGGTGATGTTGGTGTCATCTTCCCCGTACGTTTCAAGCTTGGTAATCTGCTTCTGCAGCTCCTTCAGCCGGCTCTCGATCTTCTTTAGGATCTGGTACTGCCGAGGGCCTCCGTTCTCCTCGACACGAAATAGGTAGTTCTGCGCTGTATGTAGCTCTCGCTGACAATTACTGAACTTCGCAATCTGCTCAGCAGCTGATGCGTCGTTGTTGATGGGATATACATTCCACTCATCCATAGCTGTGGCGGCTGTGTTGCTTACGATCAAATCGCTGACCCAGAGAGCAACATTCCCACGAAGTTGCAACAAGCTGGCCTGTTTGTCAAACGGCGGTGACTTGACCAGGTCGTCGAGTCGTTCAGCAATCTCCGTGGCACGGGCAAGCTCTTCGACTTGGATTGCGTCCTCGCGGGATCGAGCGTCGTCTGTACTCTGACCATCGCCACTGTCGATGGACATGCTCCTGGATCGCGAGTGATGCGCCTCTTCTGGATTTCGTCTTCTCGCGCGCTTGCTCTTCTCGCAGACTTCCTGGATCCATAGCGAGAACATGGCAGGATAGAAGCTCCTCTGATCCACAGCATGAGGTGCTTGCTTGCGGGTAGGGTGCTGTACTATGAGGCGCTCGTAATACTCCCTTGCAAGCTCAAACCCCTGTTCACTGAAAATGTCGTCGTCAGAGTTGACTGCACGCTCTGGCGAGTCCTGACTGGTGCCTGCTGCTACTCGGGGCTTCCGGCGAAGCAAGATCTCAGCGCCAATGGCCCAGCGGCCGTGATTGCGAAGGTCTACTGTGTTGCCGCGAGCGGCCTGAGTTCTGAGGATCATGCCCCATGCTCGACCAGCACGGTCGTAGTCGCGTTCAAGCAAACACCTGTGCAGAACAGTGGACAGCAGATTGAGATGGGTTCTCCTCAGATTAGTTGCCTCTGACTGGCTAGTGGAGTGGTCACTCTGTGAAGCAGTGTTGGTGATGGTAAAGAGGCGCGCGGGTGGCCCAGCGAGCTCCTTCTGGATCCTCGCTGTCCGCAGGTATGGCCTGGACAGCGTTGCAGGTGCATGAGGAAACGGCAAGGGCGGGAGTCGATAGTCGTCCTCGGGTAGCAGACCTGCGACACGTAGCTGTGCTAGCTCGGCTGAGGCAAATGAAGGGTGCGAATGGGCATTTGGGTGCGGTGAGGGTGCATTGTCGTCGGCGTCAGACGCCGAGCTGGACGAGCGGCCATGATCAGGACGGTCTTGGTGGTGCGTGTTCTTGCGCTTCTGGCGGTGCTGGGCTGCACGCAGGGAGGACGAGTGGTGGTCAGGGAGCAGGTGGGGAGCAAAGTACTGCATGCTTGTGTTTCATGTCGGCAGCAGTGCGATATAGGCGGCGCTGTAATAGGTGCAACGGCGTCGCATGAGCACCGAGCTCAGCACGGGCAACGGCAGACTGGCAGAGGGTCGAGACGCGGCGGGCGCGGATGGCAAGTCGGACGAGCGATGGATGGATTAGGGTTTGGCTTGGGGTGAAGCTCGAAGTGCCTAGCGCCCGTGGCGCATGCATCATATCAGCGACCTCCGCCCTGAGGCGAGACTGCACGATCACCAGCGCAACACGCCCGACCGCCCCTCGCTCCTCGCTCCGCCGCTCCTTCCCTCCAGAGGCGCGCCTTCCACCGCCGAAGGGCCTCTCACCATGGGCCAGGCCGCTTCTTCGCTGGAGGAGCCGCGCACACACGGCCGACGCAGACGCAGCTTCCGGCCGACCTCGTGGGCGCCTGCCAGCAGCGCCCGAGTGCTGCAGGCAGCACCGCCGACGTCCTCGCCCTCGCCGCTGCTCTCGCCCGCACCCGCACCCTCGCCCGCGGCCTCGCGCCGCCTGTCCCGGCGCATCAACCCGTTCCACCGCCTCTCGTCGCCGCCCGCGCCCGCGCCGCCTGCCACCGCCCGCCCGCCGTCGCGGCTGATGCGCGCACGCAGCTCGCTGGGCTCTGTCCACGACCTCCTGCACCGCCGCCCGCCCGTCCGCCACCGCAACACCGAGCCCGTCCTCAGCCTGGCCGCCCCGCCGCCCCGCCCAGCACGCCCCCGCTCGGCCCTGGCGCAGGCGCCGCCTGGGGACGGGCCCTCGCTGCCCCAGGTGCCGTCCATGGCAGAGCTCGACCTGGACTTTGACAGCCTCCTCGGCACCGGCCCCGCCACCGGCACCAGCACCAGCCCCAGCACCAGCCCCAGCACCAGCCCCAGCACCAGCCCCAGCAGAGACCGCTCCGACTCGAACAGGTCGCGCCCGCCCGGCACGCCCAGCTCGCTGAGACGCGATGGGCGCGCGCTGTCGATGCTGCCCCGTCTGCGCAACCCCCTCGGCTCCTCGCGGCGCCGGCGCTCGCTATGGCACGACGACGAGAACATGGACAGCATCGAGCGCCTGCGCAGGGGCGAGGACCAGGCCGACGTCCTGTCGCGCTTGCTCTCGCTGGCCGCTGCTGCCACGGCCGCCTCGCTGGTCGGCGAAGACCACCAAGCAGCCACGCGGGACGGCACCTTCGACACGTTCCTGCAGTCCCTGCAGAACGGCAGCATAGCCTCCGCGCTGAGGGGCAACGAGGGCGGCGACGGCGGCGACACGCCAGGCGCCGCCCCCGCTCCGCTCAACTTCTTCAGGATGTTCAGGTTCGGCACACCCAGCTCCAACAGCACGACCAGCGCAGACCGAAGCCGTGGCAGCGGCTCTGGCTCGGATGCCCAGGATGGCGACGACGACGGCGAGGGCCGCATGGTGCCCATTATCATCGTTGGCATTCGCTCCATCAACCCGGCCTCGGGCACCGGCCAGGACGACGGCAACATCCCGCCCTTCCTCGACGCCCTCTCCAGCTTCCCCACCCCTCCCACCTCCTCCGGCGACAGCGACACGGCACTCCGACCGCAGAACGGCACGCGCTTCAGCCACCGCCGACGTGCCTCGATGGGCGGCTTCAACTTCCCCTCCAACTACGACAGCCAGAGACACCACCGCACACGCCCGCAAGAACAACCGCACCCCTTCTCGCCCTCCCACCCCGACTCACCGCCAGGCCCCCACCCTCCGCCTTCCACACCTGCTACAAACGTAGCACTGTCCGCAGATCCTTCGGGATCCACTACCCCGACCGCGACCATCACCCCACCATCCTCCACACCGCATTCGAATGCGCCGTCGCGGCGAGGCAGCTTCGTGCGCAGATCACCGGGCTCTACCCTGGAGCCAACCGAAGAGGAAGAGCCACAGACGGCAACACGAAGCCCCCGCCAGCGTCGTCTGAGCGAGTCGGACTTTACCAGATATGGCGCTGGCGCTCCCAGAAGACGAGGCGTAGTCGAGCCGGACAACAATCCTGGCGAAGGCTCAAGGAGCTGGATTATTTACGTGCTAGGTGGCAGCTACCCAGAGAACCATCCTATTCTTACCACGCCGAGTTTGTTCACCGATTCACCGACATACGAGGATATGATGCTATTGTCTTCCATTCTCGGTCCTGCGAAAGCACCCGTTGCCAGTGAGGGAGACGTCGCAGCTGCTCCTGGGTTGTTCAGAATCGTACGCCATACCTCCTCCGCTCTTGTGGCAGAGGAAGTCGAGGGCGAGGAGACCATCGAGCTAGCAGCTGATGCACGTTGTCTGGTGTGTCTCTGCGACTTCGAGGCAGAAGACGAGGCGAGGAAGCTGGTCAAGTGCGAACACATGTTCCACAAAATCTGTATTGACCAGGTAAGCTCGAATCAAATACTGTTGCAGAGTGAATACTGACTAGTCTTCCCAGTGGCTGACAACCGGCCGCAACTCCTGCCCACTCTGCAGAGGTCAAGGTGTCGATGAAACGCCAACATCCAACGTCCCCGATGCACCTCCATCGTCGTCGTCCGCATCAGCGCCCGAAGCCGTCGCGTAGTGCAGATGGCCTGCGTTATTTCCATCTCATGTCCTTCTTTCGAGCGAATACCCCAGCTTCACCTCTCACTGACCGAATCATCTCCCTCCTATCTTGCATATCCTGACGGCCGAGTTCCAACTATCACTACATCATCCATCATTTAGTCTCTCAGGGTCTCCGTACACTTGCGTCTACTACATCATCATTGTCACTCACAGCGCTCGGAGTTTGGGTCTTTTACATGAGCTGCAATTTCAGCATGTTGCTTTTTGGTTTTTGCTTCGCTTCAGCATCCAACGGTCGGGGTTAGGGTGGCATCTCAGGCATACATGTCATCTCGGAAGGTGGGTACCTGGAGTTGAACGGTACCCCAATCGTCTAGGTAGTCATCCATAGTAGGCGTAAATGGGTGACGAACATGCTGCATTATGGCGGCAGTAATGAGAACAAGACACATCCCGACTCGTCTCTATCATCATCAGCGTCGTGATCACCAACATGTGACACTGGTAATCTCAGGTTCCTACGCTGTTCGCTGTTTGAACTCCTCCGACTATCCGAGCCAAGAACATGTCGTAAGAGGCCTGTGCATCACTTCCGACATCCGGCCTAGGTCTAGTGGTGCCATCCTTAGGTTCTTTCCACACCGTATTGCGTACTACCCAAGCTCCCGTTGAATCAAACATGGTAAACAAAGAAAGCAACCCCAAACGGTAGCCGTCTAGCCCATGCACATGATTGCGGGCCCAGATCTTCCGTGGTTTGTTGCCTAAACGTTGTTTCCTTGCCTAAAAGCGACTCGCGACTCGCGGCTTGCTCTCTCTGGGTGGGGTGGTTATCGAGTTTGCCGTTAGGTGGGTGGCACATATTGAAGGATTTTGGAGGGGGCTGACGGGGGGTTGCAAGGAGTCGTGCTGGGATTCAGTGGCACAGATGCCGTGGCTGGTAGAGCTGTGGCATGTATTGATGATCTACACACGCAAGGATGCGCGTGGTGCGATTGTGTTTTGCTGGGATGGAGAAGAGGCGCGTTGTTGCTCCAAGGGGAGGGACGTTGGAAGAGGGATTGCTTCATGTGCTGGTGCTTGCAGGAACTGAACCATAATGTTTGGAGCAGTTTTGCTTTGTTTTATTGTTTGTCTGACGCGGATGCGTGCGTGCGTTTATTCCGGGAGGGTATGGGGTTGCGAGGCGCGAACGACGTGATTGTTCTGTTTGATTGTTTGGTCACTCTATCGCGAGACGTCGGGCAGGTTGTGCCATCTGTTGCTTGAATCAGAAAGTTGTAGCTCTGCGGTTTGATCCTTGGAAAGACGCAGTTTCAGTCCAATGTCGACTTCGCTGGGCGAGCAAATGACTAGCTGAGTCGATGAGACGATTTTCCACTGTGAATGGGATTTTGGCGCTGCAGCTTGTGGTGAAAATCCTCTTCACTGCGGTCCACTGCTGTACAGTCGCGTTCGTCTCAGGTCTAGGCTGTAGGTAGGCATTACGTACTTCATAGTTGACTGAACTCGTGAATATGACTTGCACATCTACGAGCTCCTCATAAAAGCACGGCGTGTCAGAGCTCGGTGTCGTCCCGCAATCTAATACACTTGCAACGAGGAACTGTGGGATCCAGCTGAACAATTGTCCCGGAGATTACGGAGATCCGCAGGGACGAAGCACGTGTTTGGATGCACTTTGCACTCGGCTCAGAATCACTTCGGGGCACTGCTGGTCTGACAGAGGAGCCGTGTGTGAGTCTCTCACTTCAGTGACGAGCCACTTCCGTACGGCTGCCTCATGACCGGGCTTGCAGCTGTCGTCTGGCGGCTTGCGGTGCCTACCGATCCTTTCATGCACTGACGATAATTGACAATAAACTCAAATAAACATCAGCCATCTGCACGGTGTCGTGACGCAGGTGCACACGGGTGGCAGCACCGTACGGGGAGCTACATGTGTTTCATGTACGATCAGCAGGCATGATCCCGAGTCAGACACGTGGATGCCGATGTTCCGGCATCAGTAGCTCGACGACACTCCCAAGTCGTGTCTTGGGAGATTGGCATTGGTTGCTCGCACACACAGGCAAGCCACTGAGTTTCGCAATGACGCTCGACGAGAATCTCGACGTTCAAAGTTTTGTCAGACGTTGCACAGCGGTTCCTGTTTGAGTCAGCCAATGCTCAGAGACGGCGTGTCTTGGGTGCACCCTCTCTTTGGCGACGTCAATTCGACGTCGAGCTAGAGAATTCTGTACTGCGGATCCGTCCAAAACTTGAAGAAGTTGGGTTTGATCATGGAAACATGACGTCTAGACGCACGGTCGTCTTTCAAGTGCCCAGTCAACGATTGCCGAAGATGAACGGTGCAGTTTGTAATGGACTAGGGACGCACAGCACCTGTAAGGCAGCTGAAAGCTGGTAAGCTTCGCCCTGTTCCACAATACACAAGACGTACTGTGATATCCACTTTTGGACGCGTACTGCACAAGGTCTTTCATGTCGACCAAGCGCAAGATAATTCCTGGCGTTGCATATCATTGCCAGGCCTGCACATGTTTGCTGCACGCTGACAATTTGCAGGCTTACCGCTCGAGATGGCAATCGATAGGCTGGTCGCTGCGCCGCTCACGAAACAGTAGACTTGCCGCTCAGATTCACGCTAATGTGAACCGGAGAGAGATCGGACAGTCTCAAGTCATGCGATTCAGAATTATTGCACCAATCTTTCAGTCCGATGCCATCAACGACCTCACTAACAGATGGTCATGGCGCCTGTCAAGTCTTGGACGGACGCAAGTCACCCATGCCTTAGTCCAATCTGACGAAAACTGGGCCCGGGGGCTAGGCAGGAGACAGAAGTTAAGACAGCGCATGTTATTCTCGAAAGCAGGCCTGTCTCCTCCCGCTGCTGGCATTGTGGGAAGACGCGGCTGGAGATGGGTGCAGATTGCTGTAGCCGTCCAGCTAGCCGTGTTTGGAGATGTGCTATCAGTAGAGTGATGAGGCTCGAGGGTTGGCCTTCGAGAAGTGCCACCGGACAAATGCACCGCATTATGCATCGGGTCATGCTCCTATTGGGGTCAGCAGGCTAAGCTATGAGAATGGAGGCCCTGCCCTACACTCGACGACCCCATGTAGAGTTCAGTAAGGGAGAGAGGGCAGGGCTGGCTCAAGTATGAGTAGGAATCATGACATGCAGCCAAAAGCTTCATTTTTTACAGTGGCTGTCACTGGTGTGCGACGGTCTGCGTTAAAGAACAAGCTTAAAACAACGGCCCACACTCCCTCACTTACTTAGCAATTGGTAAAAAGTCGGAGCCGACATGCATCATCTCCGGTATTGCAGTCGTCTTCTGGGTGCACTGGGACCACCCGCCCGCTGCAAAGTCGATCAAAATCCACAATGCCGTTGGGCGATGAGTCGCAAACGTGACAGCGCGGTGTGGAAGGAGCGTGGAGCCAACGTCCTGCTGGACAACGGCCTGGCCATTTGTGGCCCAGATGCCGAGCTGTGCCTCAACGTCGCCGTCGATGGGATTGCCGTCACCGTGGAACACACGCAGGGATATGGTGAACGCTCCAGGCCTAGGATCATGGAGTGCATGTTGCGTTGAGAAGCTTCCAGGGTGCGCGGAAGACGGAAAGGGCACATGTCCGGGGTGTGGACGAACAGCTCACTCCCAGCAGCCTGCTTTTCCTTTTTCTGCACCCCGGCTAGGCCTGCAGACGCCTGATGAGCACTCCAGCTGTACGTTCCTGGCATCGAGCAGAACTGCGCCATCCCAGCGTGCCGTATGGCTCACAGCTCTTGCCACGGGCTAGCCCAAACACAACGGCGAAGCTCTATCTGCGGCTGCTGTGCTCTTCTGCCCAACATCGCCCCGTTTCAGACTGGCACCTTGTCTGCCTTCACCGTCAGCGGTCGTGGTGCACCATCAACCACCTTGCTCCGTGGGAGTGTCGAGAGTCAATCGCGCATTTCAAAGCCGCTTCGTGGTTGGTGCTAGCAAGGGCCCCAACATCGCGCAGGAACCAGCGTGCTGCCGCCTAAAAGCTCTCTGCGCCGCCGGATCAGGCACATGTATTGTCAAGCACATCTGCACCGACTTCCACTCCATCACTTCCGGGACCCTGCCGCAAAGTCGTTGTCGAAACCGAGGCGATCGTCCGCGTACCCCTGCGTCTGGAACCCGGATGACGTTGATCACATATCGGGCCTTCCGTCACCAGTAACTACCTGACATCGCACCTCTCAGTCACTGTATGCCGGACATGTCTGGATATTATCCTCCAGGCAACAATGTGCCGTTCCAGTACTACAACATCGATCCAAATGCAGTTCCAAATTCCAGCTCACGCAACGGTGCCCCGCTGCCAAGCATGATACCAGATCCATCCTACGGAGCTCCAGGAATGCCAGAAAACCCATTCCAACCCGGGATCACCGGACCATTTGTGCAGTACACGGAACCTCATATGCAGTCAAAATATGGCGAAATCTATGAAGACATTTCCGGGCCACTGGGATCAGCCCAAGGCGGCAATGCTCGAGTAAGGCGACGAGCATTGCCTGGCGAGCAAGTAAAGCATCGCAGAACGAGGAGCGGATGTTTCACCTGCAGGCAAAGAAGAGTCAAGGTGATTGTGCAACTATTGTCAGATCTGAAACATGGCTGATGGTGACAACAGTGCGATGAAGCTCATCCTATGTGCGAAAGTAAGTTTCCTTCAGATCTGATGATTCATCCGACTGACCAATTTGCCAGGATGCCGAAAGGGCGGTCGTGAGTGTATCTATCCGGACAAAGAATCCAGCCAGAAACCATTTCGTAGTGGGTCCAAGTTGGAAAAGTCCTCCGCGGAGGGAACATCCTCACCAGAAGACCATGCAGGAGAAGGGAACGAGCAATTACCTACCATCCACGATGATGATGAAGAGGAGTTTGACGACATGGAAGTCGGGTACATGGACAAAAGCCAGGATATGCGCGACTCGTCCAACACACCTGCATCCACACTTGACCAGAGCACTTCACCGTCCACGGAAGCTTCTTCAACTGTTCCTCCAGTTATACGGCAATCAATTTCTCGAAGAAGCAGTGCGCAGCCCACAAAAATCGCTGTAGCCACTCGGAATCCTTCCCATGTGCCCAAAGATGTACAGTTTTACTTGAACTACTTCAAGGAACATATGACACATCACCATTATTCCCTGAAGCGCGACTCTCACAACTTTCTCAAGGGTGACCTCCTGGCGCACGCTATGAAATACGAGCCGCTGAAATACGCAGTGGCAGGATATGCAGCATACTTCCATACAATCTCGCAGCCGGATGGTCGCATGTCGACGTTCCTTCAGTTCTACAACGAATCGGTCTCGCGCCTCCGGCTATCCATTACGAAGAACAGGAAACAGGGTCTTGCAACTTTTCTCACTATTCTTCAGCTTGCAAGCATCGAGGTAAGGACTTCTTTAGGGTTAGTATTAACTAATGCTAACGCATCTAACAGGAGATGCTCGGTGACTGGGTCAATCTTATGGGCCACCAGAAAGCTGCCTTTGATATGCTCACTCGCTTGTATACGCCCAAGACCATCACTCAGTCAGACTTTCTATTGAAGGTACTATTATGGTATACTCGTTTCGACTTATTCGTTGGCCTCCAATCAGGTGGAGAGGCAGTGCTCAGCCGAGATTGGTACGAGGCAGTCCACGAATGCTACGTCACGAAAGTACGCGACAATCCTGAAGATCTGGGTTACAAATACGAGGAACGGTTTGCATATTCTCGGATTGTAGCCAAAGATTCGAGTGATCTTTTCTCTCGAACGGGAAAAGGTTTGTTGAGTCCTCAGGAATTCATGGAGCAACTTCCGGTGGTGCAGAGCAAGGTTGAAGGACTAGCCAAGAGCATTGATTCAAGCCTTCAGGATCCTGCTTACAAAGTCAAGAATATCCCTGGACAGCCCGGGCCTGACGACATCGTGAACGCCTTTGAACCTAACATCATCTGGGGTAATGATCTGTGGACGATGAACTTCCTAATGTTCGATGTCTCGAGCATCAACTTCATGTACAACATCTCGACGTCCATGGCGTTCAAAAAGCCGTTCTCGCCGGAGCTGACGACGCAGGCGTACAAAGTTGTCCAGATGTTCGAGGCGATGTGCGCATATCCTAAAGCACCGCACGGTGCCATCATCGAAGCCCAAGTCAGTTTCGCCATCGCCACGCTATTCTTACCCAAAGATCCAAAGATAATGCAGTGGTGTCGACGAACATTCGCAAAAGTAGAAACTCTTGGGTACATCTACCCGGACGCAATGCGTAATCGCATGCTGGAAGCATGGGGCCTCGAGCCTTCTGACTGGTGGCTACCAAACGATGAAGGATGCCCACCCATTATTCGATCCATCAAGGATTTCATTCGCGAACGATCCACAGCACCGAAGGACCAGGTTTCCGAAGACCTCAAGGAGATGAGGGGCATTTTTAGCAGCTTGAACATCTCAGACTCCCCCGGGTCAGACAACATGACTATCACCAGTAACGATAGTGCGGCAGGAGCGATGAGTGTACTAGGTCAATCCACTGCGTCGCCTGAATGGTGATCACAGATTGGAGAGCACGATGAATATTCGACAGGATGCCTATCAGTATCGGGACATCCCATCTGGATCGATAAACAAGGGAAGAGCGGCACCCTGAAAGCCCATGTCGGTCAAAGATTTGACAGCTACGCAACGTTGAGCCTCCGCGCCACGAATATCTGCAACTAGGGGGCCCTCACCTGAAACAGTCTACTCCATGCTCATCAGCCCTAATGTGCCTACCTCTGGTCGCAGACTGAATCCCGAGGGGTGTTCGTGACACGCTCGGCGGCATGACTAGCACAGTTTACTGCGTGCTGCGTCCAAGGCTACACAGCAGCATCTCTGTACTACAACCTTGCAGCAGACTTGCACTTAAACGGCAAAACCGAGCGAACTGATGTGGTTAGACCCTGGTCGTACTACAGCTACTGCGGGATGCTAGTTTCGACGTTCTTCCAGCAGAGATCGAGTCACGAGCCTCTACGGAACGGACCTCAGCGCAGCTGCAAGGGATTTTTGGAGCAGTTGAAAAGTTTCAAGCCTAAGATATCGATCCACCATATGTAACAAAGTATTTGAAGGAAGGGCATGGTATTTGCAGCCCATAGTTTTTGTGCGTGGCAGCTCACAAGTACTTCGTACAGACTGGTCCGCAATATCAACAAGTTGGACAGGAGTTCAGGCACAGTCGTTCTTAGTGTGCTGCTATGCGGGCTATAATTAGCTTCCACTAGGCTTCAGATAGAAACAAACATTTGTCGTGCCTAAGAGAGCGAAAACAATCTGCAGTATGCTTGGTTTTGACATGCTGCACATGCCGCTCTTCGGTTGTGTGATGCAACTAGACTAGGGCTAAAGGGACGTCAGTCTTAGAAGGATATCACCCATTTCACCATAGAGTCGATGGCCTGGATGACACAGTTCTCCTCAATCCTTCATTGGCCTGCCTCGACACTACGTACTTTCAAGGTGATTGTTGGTAGGTTGACGCCCTAAGCGGCTAGCGTCATGTAGGGATCATGGCACTAAAGAGAAGCCGCAGTCGCGGAGGCCCAACGGCACATGCAAGCTTCAAGCAGCAGCGACAACACTCATACAACACTTACTTGATACCCTTACTTGCTGACCTGCACGTCTACACGTCACTATGGACAACCTCGGCAAGATATCTGCGTTTGGAAAGAGCTTTGGGTACGTTGCTGGCATCGGTGTCTATGTGTTGCTACAGCGTCGCGCAATAACAGACAAGCTGACACAGTGCCCCTAGCGCTTCTTTCACACCCTTTGCTGCCAGGACACAGCAATATGTCAAGGAGCAGCTCGGCCAGGCTGAGGAGAAGGTGCGGCCACCCTCGCAGAAAGCCTGCAGCAACTCTCGACGACCTTGCAAGCCTCAAAAGAACGGATGTTTGGGCTGGTACTAATGTGCTCAATGATAGACCCAGCTTCCTCCAGACTACATCGAGCTCGAGAAGCGTGTCGATGCGCTGAAGAAGGTGCACACGACCATGCTCCAGGTCACCTCGCAATACTCCAACGAAGCCTATGACTACCCTGCGAACCTCCGCGAGTCTTTTAACGATCTCGGCCGCACCGTCTCAGAGAAAGTCAACCTCTTGTCGAGCGCAACCTCCCCCGCAGAGGCTCAGGCAGCCCTTACCGCGCCTCCTACCGCGAAGCCCCAGCCCAAGACCTTTAGCCATGCTGTTGCCCGCGCGGCCCTGAACAGCTCGCACATGCTCACCGCTGAGCAGTCCGGCTCGAGCGAGGATCCCCTGGCTACTGCGCTCGAGAAGTACGCTATCGCCAGCGAGAAGGTCGGCGAGGCCCGTTTGGCGCAGGACGCCCAGATCCAGAGCAGGTTCCTGGCTGGCTGGAGCACAACTCTCAACACCAACATTCAGTTCGCAACACGTGCCCGCAAGCAGGTCGAGAACTCGAGGTTGAGTCTGGATGCCACCAAGGCCAACGCCAAGGGTGGTGCTTTCACCCTCCCTGGTCAGGCACGCAAGGACGGCCACGGCGAGGAGGACTTGAGCGAGGAGGCTCGTGCTAAGATCGAGCAGGCTGAGGACGAGTTTGTCGGCCAGACAGAAGAAGCCGTTGGCGTCATGAAGAACGTATGTGCACCAGTCTTCGGGAGATGTGACCATAGCTTGCAGAAGCAGACGCTAATAGAGAACAGGTACTCGATACACCCGAGCCCCTCCGCAACCTCGCCGACCTCATCGCCGCCCAGCTCGAATACCACAAGAAGGCATACGAGATTCTGTCGGAGTTGGCCCCGGTCGTCGACCAGCTGCAAGTCGAGCAGGAGGTGCGTAGACATCAGTCCGATGATTTCTAAAGCCATCCATCTCTGTCTTTGTCGTGTTGCACTGTATCTGATGCTGTTTTCTAGCAAAAGTACCGCAACCCCCACTGATCGGTTCGTTGTATAGGCCAGCTACCGCAAGACTCGCGACGAGGCTTAGAAGAGGGTGTTTGATTTCGATTGGATATTACGGGGTCACACCAAGGTTTCTCGACACGGTTGTGGGTCGCCTCTCATACGGGCATACGACACTTTGGAACGATTATAGCCTCAGTGCTGGCCGGTCACTTCACATTTGGTATCTTCTGGTGTTTACGCAAGGAATGAGCATGCGCTTCGGTAGTCTTCTTTCTAAACGGATTGATCAGCTCTCCCGCTTTTCTGATGTACATCTACTGCTGACTGCCAGTGTTGCTCGGGGCACCCGTGAAGCACACCCCAAACACCTATGAAGATAGCCCTGACTTCTCCAGCCTACTCAAACACCCCACTCTCATCTCTAAATCTCGCCGCTTGCGTCTTCGCAAACTCCCCAATCTTCTTCTCCTCCTCCTCGTCGCTTTCGGGAATAAATGTTCTCATCACGTCTCTGACATATGCCTCCGGCACGCCTCGCTCCACCGCATCGCGTATCCCTTGGTTCATCCGGTAAACATACTCGTCCCGCGGCTTATCCGGCGTCGTTCGGTTCCGGTCAATGTACACTAGCATATCCCTCGTTTCGAAAGGTGACGTGCTAGTATTCACCTTTTCATGCGTAGTACTAGGCCAGAATTCACAAGGGATGATCTCTTTCGTGTATGCGATTGGCACGCCCTCGTTGCGGTCTAACCGCTTCTCGTCATCGGGAAGCAGCGAGTAGACTAGTCCGTAGACTTCGTCTGAGTAGTTGCTTGAGGACTCGTTGGCCTGCACGACGTTGGCATATCCCCGGTCGTTAATTAGCCAGGTGTAGTGTCGTAGCCGCGCTACGCCCAGGTACGCGGATGTCGGACAGCGGATGGACATTTGCTGTAGCCAGAGGTTGGAGCCGTAGCCAAAGTAGATGGTAGGCATGGTGAGTGGCGTCTGCGATAGTGACATGCTGGTGGTGTCTATGCGCTTTGAGTTTCGAGTCAGTTCTTTGATGTAGGTAGGGAGGCTTTGATATGGGTTATTGTTCATTCTTGGTGCATGTAAAATGAGTGGATGGATAATGTGAGGGTGCTGAGTGCGATTGCTGTCCGGAAAAGGGAACGGTGCAGGTGGAGTGATTGATAGCAAGAAGACTTGTTTGTCGAAGAAAAGAGCTTCACTGACTTTCCAGAGACCGTGTTGTAAATTTTAGACACTTGTATTCGTATTCGATGTAGTGTATCTATAGAGAAAGAGTCAGTAAACAGGCAATCAGGGTACAGTATTGTCAGTCCATTGAGGTGGTGCTTCAGGTTCCTTACTTCGCAGTGTCTACCAATCTTGGATGATAGGTCTTATTTGTGAGTAATTATGCTACCGTATTGAAAATGTACAGTAGTTCGGGCGTTTTAATCGCAGATGTCGCAATTCGGATGGTGGAAGAACATGGCGCTAAAACACCTTTTGGGTTTAGCGGTTCCACGTCCAGCTGACATCATCGTACCAAAAGCTTCTGGCGCGTCTGCGATGCGTGAGCTGCCACGCGATGTCTCGTTCTTGTAGTGTGTACAGGTTTTTTTCTATACAGAGTCGGAATAGGTGTACCCGCAAATATCTCTCCGCATCCTGAAGCCTGGTCAACAGTAGGTCGGGCTCATTTTCTGTCCAATACAGAGTTGAGGAGTCATCGATCCTGTGCTAAAGATTGCGTACAGGTCTCAGTATAGAAGTTCACAGATGCCGCAATCACATCATAGCCACTCGGGGCAGTTTTGTGGCCATGCGAAGAACAACCTTGAAGAAGTCATCCAGGCCGCAATTGCTAAAGGCTTCCACAGCTTTGCATTGACCGAGCACATCCCGAGAGAGCTTGTAGACTTCTATCCAGAAGAGGTATGCTTGTGCCAGCATGTAAACTGCACGTTGAACTACTGACCACGTTACCAGACCGAATCTCACAATGAGGAAGGTCTCGTCAAGCTATTTGACGATTACTACGCTGAGGCTGTCCGGTTACGAGACGTGTATTCCAATCAGATACAAATTTTGATCGCCTTCGAGTCGGAATGGATACGGCCGTCATCACTCGACATCATTCAAGGCATCCTCGACAAGTATACTTTCGACTTTTTCATGGGCTCCATCCACCACACGCACACGATCCCGATCGATTTCGACCGCGCAATGTACGAGCAAGCTCGAGATGAGGCAGGCGGTACAGACGAGAAGCTCTTCGAAGACTATTTCGATGAGCAGTATGACATGCTCCGAGCACTTCAACCACCTATTGTGGGCCACTTCGATCTCATACGCCTCCTGAGTGACCACAAAGATACTGCATTTGAAGGTATGGATGGAGTGTGGAGTAAAATGAAGCGCAATCTAGAGTACATCGCTTCTTACGGTGGGTTGCTGGAGTTCAACTCTGCTGGGCTGCGGAAGGGCCTGGCTGAGCCTTACCCGTGCCTGCCCGTTACAAAGATGTTTTCGAGCATGGGCGGTGGATTTGTGCTGTCTGACGACAGCCACGGAATCGAGCAAATTGGCACCAACTACCCACGTCTTCTAGAATTCGTTCGGAGGACCGGGATCGAGAAAATACGTTTCGCCACGAAAGGGTGTGGAGATCGGATAGATAGCCGCTTCCCCAGTACAGGCTTCTCCACCATCGCTGTGGACGACCTAGCGGGATTATCGTTCTGGTCAAAAGTGCCATAGAAGGTCTCATGAACACCACGGCATGCGGTCAGCGATCCACTGCTATTTGCCGGAACCATGCTCCGCCTAAGGACATTGTGAGGACTCCAATGGCCGTTCCAGGAGTGGCTGCAGCATGCTTTGCAAGGCTGATAAGCCCAACGAGGATGCCCATCGCCAGGCAATCCTCGGACGCTAGCCTCCATATAATGGACCGAGTTTGCTGTGGAATTTCATCAACCTGGCGCTTCGAGCGCTCGCATCAGTGAAGATCATGATACCAACCCATATTGGTGGGATTCCGAACCACAGACCAGGACCTAAAGGGGCATGTTCAAGCCGTGAGCCGTGAGCTGAACGAGCAAGTAAAGTAGCTGCGGTCGGCGCTCCGTCATCGGTGTCGGTGTAGCCTCGCAACATGGAAAAGGCTAACATTTTTATGCTTGCCGCGAGAAGCACGATAACCAATACTTCTATAGAATCGCATCGTCCAGTAACGGTTTCTGCGTACGTGGAGTTGGTGCGGAACTCGGGGAGCTACCCGCCCCAGCTGTGATTGGCGGGACTGGCTCTCCTTGAGGGAAGGCTGGGGCCGAGTTCTTGGGTCCACTTCTTACACCGTCACTTGATGTCGGCCTAATGATAAACTCTCGAACAGAGGTGTCACTGTCCTGAATCAATTAAATGATGATGCAGTACTTCCCACAGATAACGGACATGAGCGCTTGCTTTTTCGGTCCCTTGACATGACACATGCCAGCTTTACCGTTCAAATGTCCATGATGTGACATTGTAACTTCTCCGTTCTATAGCGCTTGTGTAACACTCATTTATTGCGTGGTGATAGATGTTGGCTGTACAACATCTTCCTTGTGTCTAAAGTCAAGTGAAGGGAGGAACAGTCAAAACGCAGTCTCCGTTGAAAACGTATCCGAAAGTCAGGCTCGACCTCTAAATTGCATCGTGAATTCGCATGCTGCAGGTTCGGAACTTTGTGGCGCTTGACGACGCTCTAGCTTACTCGAATGTGGTACGACCACTGACGATGAATGCCCATGGGTCGGCAATTCGCTCCTCTTCGCGGCTTTAGAGTTCAAACGACAGCGCCACAGAGCCATGGCGTTGCTGCTGATCTGTAGAACCGTCATACCGCAACTTGCACGCTAGATGTTGTATCACCATTCTTTGGCACCCCACCTTGCTTTGCAACGAGAAAGCATCACAATCTTGCGTTCCAACACTTCGCGAACCATCAAAGACTGAGATCGACAGTCTAGTGCTAACCGCCTCGGGACAGGACATTGCTTTGACGCCCAATCGAAGCGGGAAGCGAAAACTTTGCCCGGCAAACGCGGAGGAACACATCTGTCGTTCAAGCATGTCAACTGGTGGAGCTTGGATCGCGTGTCAACCAGGATACCTGCATGCGACGAGCGGATCCAGGGGGCTAGACCTGCTCTTGCTTCCGACCTTTGACGGGCCTGAATATCGGGCAGAGCTCCCCGAGGAACGGACAGACCTTAAGAGCGGCTGTGGCTCTTCGGCCGTGGCCACGTCTCAGTGTAAGGATGTGAAACAGGTGCATCGGTGAGGGGCCAAGGATTGCTTGCTACGATGCGGGAAGCTATCTTGTCCTACTACGTTTCTACTAAACCTAAATCGCTCACCATTTGAGTAGCTATGATGTCCAAGCTCACCCACAGAGCACATAGGGCCTCCGAGTTGTACCTTCCTGGGCACCTCCCCGACTACTAAAAGCTGGACCATGTCATCGTCGCTGACGTACTGAATTGACCCTTCCTCCCTCATCGCCAATATTTGCATGCGCTTTCCTCACATCTAAAGAAGTCACCGACCTAGCAACAACAACGGCTGAGCCCTTTACTTTACTTGATATCGACCCATTATCAGCATCGTTATTAACACACACACACGCAAACCTTCGCATTCATAGCAACAACATCCTTCGTTGTCATCATGTCCATCTCCAAGACTATCATTGATGCAGGAGACACATCACAGCTCGTGAAGAAGTACGACGAGGTTGCGATCGAATATACAGGTAAAGTGGTGGCCGCCAAGTAACAGGACAATATCTAAGAGTCAGCAGGGTGGATATTTGACCCAAATAAACCAGACGGGAAGGGGCTCCAGTATGAACAACATTGCCTTGTACTTAAAGAAAAGCTGTCATGCTAAAGACTATTCCAGATTTGATACATCGATAGGGCGAGGAGATACTGTCACAGTCGTTGGTGCTGGGCGTCTCCTAAAAGGTGCGTACTTTCCCATTCCGCATTGCATACCTTCGATGCATACCTCAGCGCAAATATCGACAGGTACTGACTAACACTACTTAACCAGGCTGGGACAAAGGCATACTGGGCGATTACACGCCTGAAGACCCCAGTCAGCCTGTAGGCCCCATGGCATTGAACGAGAAGGCAAGATTCGTTCTTCCTCAGTAAGTTGTACAGCTACTCACCAGACGCACCTTCTACGCATCGCTAACAGTTTTGGCAGTGCGTACGGCTATGGCACCAAGTAAGTTCATTTCCTTTCTCAGAAGCCTCCACCACCCCATCACCATTCCCAGGGTAGCCACTCTTTTCAACGTTTCCCTACATAAATTTGACTGCCGCTCGAGATTCTTTCAGCACTATTGAAAGCAGACATCTTTCAAACGCCGACCATGTGAGCCCAGCGGCTGATAATGTCTCCATAGTGGCTTTCCAGGACAGGTGCCGAAAAAGGCAACACTGGTCTAGTAAGTCTCTATCTCTTGTCCATTTATCCCCACGTCGCATCAACTACTCATATCCTCTTTTTCGGATCTTGACATTATTCGCCTCTTTTGAATGCCTCTGTCGTACTCGTTCAGCTAATACTCAACAGTGAAATGGAACTCAAAAGGATTGGCCCACAAAGAGCGCCTTAGGACGTTCGCTGGTTCCAACAATCGAAGGCTGCCCTCAAAGCCGTCACCGAAGCCGTCACCGAAGCCGCCATCAAAGTTGCCCCTTGAAGCCGACAAAAGACTTGGATTTCAAAATTCCAAATGCACAGTCGGATTGAGGGTCCGTGACCATGGGTTGCTTTCTCTGGAGTTTTCTTGGATGTTTGATACCCCGGATATCGCAAAAGTGATACATTTCTATATCATTACAAGCGATTCACAAACGGTTTTTATTTTGAAAACTCTAATCCTTTTCTCCGATTATCCGTTATACCAGAACCTCTCTCTCGAGAAGCTCCGCTGGGTGTATCCGCGGCATCTCACTCGGCACTCATTAGGTTTCCCTTAAGCAGGAAGTATCTCGAAGTCACCCAACCGGCTAAGAACTCTCTCACGTTGCCAATGTAGTCAAGCAGACGACAGGAGACACATGTCACTCCAATGTTCGTTGGCGACGCTAGTCTTGCAGATTAGCACGAGCACACCGACATTCACGCCACCCGAATACCCTGGTGAACGTTCCGAACGCCCCGTTCGGCATGCCGAACAGCTACTTGGACAGAGCACGAATCGATGACTTTTTCTGATAGCGGCAGCAGCGCTTCATGCACAATTCGGTAATTGTTAGCTTGTGTCACATTTGACTACCGTACCCAGCAGAATCTACTAAGTTCTTTTGGTAGTAGTTCGACTCAAGGTAGATCCGGGGCATTTTATGAAGTCCGGTTTTAATCTTTCCCAGCCCTGGAGTACTCGGCCCATTCAAAAGCCGAATAACACGACCCCTCTTTCTAAACTGGCCAGGATCTCAATTAGTAAACCTCACACTTAATAACTTTGCTGTGCAGGCAGGATCCTACAGAACCTTGGACCTACCGACAAGGTATACAACAAACCCTGCGTTGATCCGTACATGGCGCGCCAGCCTGCATAAAATGCACGCAACACCATATTCGGAGAGCAATATGCAGCCACCGAGGACATATCAACAACCTGGCCCTTCCCAGTAAACGAAAACCGTACCCTCACCTCTTCACACCGATGACGGGCCGCGGCCGCTCACCGAGCCGGGGCTGTAGCCGTCTGACACTCCCGCTGGAAGCGCCCGCAAGAGGTGACCTCACGGGCAGATGCATGCGCGAATTGAATGAGAATGACGGTCGTAATCAGTAAAAGACGGCTACCTTGTGGCATAGTAGTTCCAACCCCAAAGGATCGTATTCGCGCGGCGTGATGCGACCTTGAAACAGCGGTATATGAAGCAGTGCATTGGAAATAGTGTTTGCGGCTCGAATCACAAGCTATACCGACGGGTGTCCTCAGGCCTTACGAATACTAGCTTGGGAGATGTCTTGCTCTGAGACCGCGCAAAAGAAGATATCCATGTAATGCAAGCCCGTTACACACTCCATACAGAAAGGGCCATGTTCAGTAGTCTACGTGCGTGTCGAGGTATGCCTCAGGCCAACCTTAAACAAGCAGGTAGATGCTTAAGAGGAACGATATTCCAAACCCAATCGCGATAGACGTCGTCCTCTGATAGGCCTAAGAATCCAAGGTAAGACGGAGGATAGCGCTTGTGCCTCAAAAACTGTATGCATCGGATAGACCGAGTAGGATCTAGCAATGCTGCCCAATGTCGAAATTGCGCAGTCGCTGACCAATAAAAGTCATGCCTTTTCAAGCGCGAGAATGCTCCGAGGAAACAAACGGGTTCTTGGGCGTTGCTTACGGTGCTGGGGTGACATTCGAGCCGCCCCACCGGGTCGGTGCGTAGGTGCTTACTGCCTCGTTTTGGATCCGGATGGAACAAGTCACGTTCGAGTGTATAGTAATATCGACGGGTATGTCGGGTGACAGATGGTCAGCCAAATCTGGGGGCGCTTTTGATCCGGCCAAGACGATCCTCGGGCCCTTTCAGCAGTATTATAAATCCCACCTGCAATAGCATAGGTGTCCAACGTGGAAACATGACTGCAGCACGCAAGTTATTGCGAGGTGGACTTCTCCGAAAACCCAGCAGAAATGCGTGTTTGTGTGCTATAGGCTGGCGAGAATAGCCCATACTGCTGGTTTCACAAGCGATTTCATCGCAAATGTTGGACGCTGCTTTACTCTCGAGTTCATATCAACGTAAAGCGACCTGGCCAACATGCTCTTGAGTAGCCAAAGGGACCCTTTACTATGCTCTTTTTCAGCTTATGGAAATTAAAAGGCTCGAAAATTCTTGAGTTAGATTGAAGCATTACTTCAATACAGGTGTATTTGCCTAGTGCATCCGGCCCCGGTGTCTTTTAAGGCTCAACGCTGTACGTGTGTATCAGCTTGCACGAGATACATGGTAACAAAACTGATTAGTCAATGTGGCTGGAAGGAATTGAGCGAATGAAGACATGCATTGGTATGCAACAATTCCACCACGAGGGCGTCATCCATGGATGCCAACTGTAAGGGTAAGGAATGGGTGATACCCTGATCGATTGATGCGTCCAGTTCCGTGGTAGACACGGATTGTCAGGAATGTTCTCCGCTGTAGGAAGGATGTGCTACTGGTGGTATACGAGTCATAGTTCGCAACGGTGGCGTCTTGTGGAAAGACAGTGACATTGTTACACGTGAAGTCGAATGTACAGAAATAGACGAGCCAGCCACAATCTATGACGCAAGGTTCGATGGTTACACATATGTATTCTTGACTAGTCCAGGTCACATTACACGGATCCAACACTTGCTTTGACGTCGGCGTCTTTCGTGAGGATGTTATCGGTCGGCGTAGTTCCCGGGCCTTTCCTGGCAGCCAGCTCATATGTTACAACCGATTATGATCTTATTGTAAGCCTTCGAATGCGTGGAACAATGGCTGTCGCGCCCAAGGTGTACATTGCCTCGAATGACTTGTTGCTTCCAAAGGGGCGAGTATCCAAGCATCTGGCCTTCGAATTCGAAAACCATTGCGCTTCATAGTGTAATTGGGAGTTAGTTATTTTGCCAGCTTGGTAAGCCTGATATCGGAGGCGAATAGAACTCTCATGGTGGTCAGATGCAACCATAATACGTATGCATGTGGGGAAGGACAACATCTGCTTCGCCTTCACGTGGTGACGACTGCCCCCGCGACGCGTGGCACGGCAGGTGTTGAATCGCTCAACGGGAGAGATGTGCGTAGCTCGACAAAATGCTGAGAGACCACAGCAAACAGTGACCTAGAATCGGACAGTGATGAGTCAAGAGAGATGTTGGCATGATGAACTATTCGTATGGTCCGTGCAGACAAGCATAAAGAAGAAGTATTGTTCACGTGATGGCAAGACGCCAATAACCCTGCCTTCAACACAAGTAAGTCTGCCGCGCCGAACAAAGCTAATTCATTTTACGCCTTTGGGCGAGACTGTAGGGTCGCAATAAACGACGACTGGCAACCTATTGACGCTTGCGCGGCACATTAAAATTTGAGGTGCCACGACATCAACCACACCTGTTGTTGCAGCGCTCAGCTCCACAGTCCAAGCCTGCCATGGCAATCGGAGCGGTTGACGGGGGAGCAAACATTATCGACGAGGAAATGACGTCCGTTCGCAGCAGATATTGATCTCATTTTGAGTTCACATTGGGGTGGCATGCCTTTGGTTGGCGGGTAAAGGAAATTACTTGTGGATATGAGTTCGCCGTGAGTGGTCAAAGACACAGAGACAGCGCTGCGCCTGCATGGCGCTTATCGATACGAACTTGCGCTGTTGGCAGACCTACGAGATCCATCACGATGGTGCTGCAAGATGACGGTGTCTTCGACAGACGACGAGTCTTTTTCTCTCATGCTCTAGCAATGAACCTGACCGCCTTGAACAGCACAGCAATCGCACGGCATTTGTGCCGCCAGCCGACGTGCGATTAAAACTAAGTCATGAGGCACAGCCCCTTTCCAAGGCTTGAAGGCTTGACACGCGGAATTGCAGACATTTAAGGCCAACTGCTAGGCTTGCCAAGGGCTTCATTGGTGATTGTTCTCACAAAGCAACATGAGCACACGAAAGGTAGTTGTTCAATTCTAGAATCGCAGAATCTGATCCCTGGTCCCAACATATGCCAACCAAACAAACTCAGGTGGACTTGGGACGAATGCGCCCGAGGTGTTGCCTCGTTTCAGTGGAAATCTCTGCGACTTCTGGGGGACCACAAAAACAAAGTTGGTTCTGGATCGGCCACAACCTGGCCGTAATTTACTCTGCTTTTGGAGGCCCTCCGGCAGCCTCTGGGCTAAATTACAACGTGTGCATGGTAAGCGCCCTGCCGATCAGGCACAGGCTGTGTCCGATTGGTGTACCCCTTGCTGAGTCTGGCTAAAGTATTGCCGTTCGGGGCTACGCCTGCTTTCCCGCGCCTGTTCTCCGGACAAGCCACGACGTTTGGCACCGCCTTGAACAAGCCCACGCTACGAGCGACGACTCGTTCCATGGCGGGTGGGCTCGCCAATGGCCGGCTATGTGTTCCAGGATTCGGCCATCTTATTTACTTCGCATCCCCCAGGCGTCCCGAGTATCTCCTCTACCGCAACAAGCAGGACTTTGTCAACCCGCATTATTTTTGCTGAATAACTTCACTCCTTCAGGTGTTCAGCAGTCACTCTCTCAATCGACATTTTTACGAGTCGTCAACCGTCTTTACGAAAAATCCGGTCAAGTCCAGCCAAAATGCAGTTCATCACTGTCCTTTCCGTTGCGACCTCCATGGTCGCTACTGCCTCCGCCAGGAGCGCGGTCACCCTCAACGAGGAGTGCGATACCAGCAAGCCCATGGCCCGTATCCACAACCGTTGCAACTACGATGTTTACTTGTGGTCCGTTTACAAGGGCGATGGCTGCCCTACCAACGAGATGGTCACCTTGAAGCAGGGCGAGACCTACCAGGAGAACTACCAGGATCCCAAGGGTGGGGACGTCGGTATCTCTATCAAGATCTCCAAGACCCAGGAGTGCAAGGGCAACGACATCACCCAGCTAGAGTACTTCATTCAGAAGAACTCTCCTGGCTTCAACTACAACTACCTTGATGTCTCCTACGTTGACTGCCCTTCCAACTCTGCCGACTGCCCCACCAGGCAGGAGGGTTACTACCTGGTTGCTGGCGCCCAGACCGGCGCTGTCAAGGCCTCCGCCGCCAACACCTGGTGCCCGGTCATGTCCTGCAACGACCCTGTCTCTTGCAACAAGATCTCCTACGTCCTTCCCGATGACGTCCAGACCAAGACATGCGAGCCCGACCAGAACATGGACTTCTACATGTGCGGTGGAGAGGCTCCCGGCGACGAGAGCGACAGCAGCGCTGCTCCCCAGTCCTCTGCTGCTCCTTCCACCACCCAGAAGGCATCTACTTCCAAGGCGCAGGCCACGTCCAGCGCTGCTGCTTCTTCCGAGGACAGCTACGAGACCGAGTACAAGGTCGCCGCTGCCGCTGTTACCCCTGCGCCCAATGCTGAGCAGTACGCTACCCAGAAGACCAAGACAGAGGTTGTCTACGTTACCGCTTACGAGACCATCAACGCTAAGAGGCACGCTCACGGCCACGCTCGCCGTCACCAGCCCTTCCACGCATAAATCTTGCCATTTTATCAATTTGTACATGATTGGCATATTAGGTGTTGGGGAGACCGCGTCGCATATTCTTTGCCGATAATCCAAATACCTATTTCGCGATATACCCAGGGAGAGAGAGGAGAGGGATGGAATCAATATCATTCCGAGTAATGGCGAGGCAGACAGCGTCGCAGGCAATATATTCTTTCAAACCAACATCATCGACGCGCACCCCGCCATTGCTTGTGTTTGCTTTTTATTCCACCCCTTCGACTTCTGCTTCACTCGACAACTCCATCGCGATATAGACATGGATTCGGCGCTTCTTTTCTTGGCCACATTCTTATCTCACGATGTCATGACATATACCATCTTGGGGTTCTGGCCCTCCTCACTGGGGCTGGCGGGATTCGTTTCTCCTTTCTTCAATTCTTTAGGAGCATGCCTCCTTCCTCTTCGAGACGGACAAAAGGGATGTCCCAGGCTTGGTGCGTGTCCTGTAGGCGAAAACAATATAGACTGTCGTTATCACTCACATGATTCGCTCAATTCGCTCGCCTTGCCGTGGTATCCTGACCTAATTTGTTGTGATGTGAGCCTGCGCAATTTCGCTTATCTGCCGTGAGTTCATTCGCGTCGCACGACGTATCCTGCCGCTCTCACAATCTCAATTGGATAGAGCTTCCGTTCGCTAGACATGCAGTGCAAACATCTCGGCGTGTTACGAGGACCCTTTTCTCCATGTTCTGTGTCGCGATCTGGGATAAGGTTCGTAACATCCGTACAGAGCGGCGGCTTGAGCTGCGCCGCCTCTTGTCAACTGCGCCACACCCTCAGACCCACTCAGAATACATGTTATGTTTCGTGCATCGCTGATCTTCAATATGCATGCCTCTTCCAACTTGCATAAACCGTGAATGTGGACGGAGGGACCAGGCCTCGTGATCGACAAGTTCATAGAACGACAATAGTTTTTCACTTGCAGGAAGCATCCCAGCAACCGTTGCTGCAACCTCTGAAGATCGGGTTCATTGACTTTGTAATCCATGAAGCATGTCGCATTGCATACTACCTGCCTTTACGATCGTCAAACATCATCATGAACTTCGAATAAAGCCCGAGAACACAGACTCCGCCCTATTAGGCTGGCGAGTTCCGCACACTGCTGTCAAAATGGCCAGAGCCACGTGTACCACTGCACATGGCTTTCTAAGCGCAACCTTCGCCCCTCGAATTCGCATTCTGGCATTCGTTCTCGTCTCGTAAAGTGCCGGTGCCTTGCAGACCGTCGGCAGCCACGCGCCACTTCAACACTCACACGCAGGCCCTTGCGACAGACTTTTCGCCTTGCTGCAGTAGTTTCGCGTTCTAGAATCTCCACTTCCTTCATCTTCACGCCTCCTCGGCACGTCCTTGCATGAACAGCTCAACGCCTTCTCCAGTTTTCCATCCACATGTGCGTCAACGAGCCCACATTAGCACCACGAGGGTGGTGTCGGCGGCGTGCCGATATCGATAGGCCGTACCGGTATCGATAAGCAAATCACGCACTTGCGCAATGCTTTCGTCACCGGCTCATCCACCGTTACTGGCGCTTCTACGATGCCAGCGAATGAGAAAATTGGTCGTCTAAGAAGTTAGGCGTCGTTGGCTGTTCACGGCGATGTCGGTGGGGAATTTCGCAATTCTAGAACTTCATACATGTTGAGTCCGTCGAACCTCGGTGCTGATCTCTCCAGTCTTCCAATGCGCGCGTCTTCAACCACTGCGGATGATGTCAAGGGCTTGTTCGTGACCCTGTCGATATTTCAGTTGCTGGCTTACACGTAGGAGGCGGCTGTAAAGAAAACAAGAACTGTCTACAAACTAGACCGGGTTTTCTGGGCAACTTGCTCCGCGCATCCGTCTGCAGTTCCAGCAAATTCAGTGGCTGGGAATTAGGCCTGAACGTCCTCGCCCGCTCTTAGAAGAAGTCGTAGAGGTGGCTCCTGTGCCCTTGAAAAGCCCATCAATATGGCGTGGGCCGATATCAAACCTCGGAGGCCTTCAGAGATCCCAACAAGACCTAAGCAGTCCCCAAGGAACTTTGCAACTGGAACAAATACATTCAACATGCAGGAGCATAATTTCTACAATCAAGAGAGGCTAGTAGAAGTTTTTGACGTCTCTGAGCGCCTCTGGGGTCTGTTGGAGGTTTCCATGCAGGAATGAGAGGAGAAAGGTTCTCTTGGTGACACCCGTAATGGACTGAGTGGATGAATGAGGCGTACTCTCTCAGTCTTCATTGCACACAGAAGGCAGCACCCTACCTTGCACAGTTCTTGTAACTGCTTCAAACCTCTCCAACGTATCGTTCCAAATATCCCAGCCCCCATCATTCACCGTTTAATGCAAATCACCAACCTCTTATTTTGTATTACACGGTTCGCGCAAGTCCGATCCCAGCCTACCCAAATTCCCATGCCAAAACGGTTCCCCCAACCACCTCGGTCCCGTGACAAATTGATGTCACCGGTTGAAGCCAAACTTCAGGAACTTGTAGTTCCAGCCGTCGGAGTCGCCGGCATAAGCTCGTGACACAATGAGTTGAGTGATGAACGGGGACACGCAAGCAATGCGTGTGCGGAACCAGCTTGGGAGTCTGCTCTGTCGAATCTCTTGCTTTGTCGTTTCCCTCTCGCACGAAAGCACTCGGAAGCAGGACACTCCATGTCACAGAATCGCCTGCCCAAACCTAGAATATCTGAACGTGGTTCTCAGCCTGACCAAACCAGCATTTCTAGCCTCCATCCTATTCAAACCCTTTTTTTCCCCTTCTAATCTTAACCATCGTTCTTCATGTCTTCTTTCTTACCTTGCTTTATCCATGCCGTCTGGGTTTGTTGCTTCCTCTTTCCCCTTGCGAGGCTCCTCGTATGAAACCCGTGCCTCGGAAAGTATTCGTTCAAACTGCCCTCACAGAAGGGCTGCTGGCCAGGCTAATTTTGTGTTTCGGGAGATACGGCACTCGTCTTAGTTCTGATGAGCAGATTGTTCAGCTCTATAAATTGCATGAATGGCTTCAACCTTGACTTCGACGTCGAACAAAAGAAAGCTACCAGTTGTGCTGTAATGAAAGAACCTGCTCTTAAGTTCTGCTATATATCTCTTTCCTAAAGATAATGGCAACTGAACTGGGTAATTCAATCTCTACTTCTCGTGCATGAGGACAGCCTGGAATTACATCAAAGCCAAAGGTATAGCCGGCAGTCGACAACTGATGTTTGGTTAAATGGTTCTATGACGGGCCAGCAGAACTGTTGCTTTGGTGAGCCCATCACTACTTTGTTCGCACCTATTTGACTCAGAGCGAATTACCAAGATGAGCACCCGAACGATTCGTAGGCTGGAAGTACACATTAATAGAGACACGTGGATCATTCTCGAGCGATAGATCGGCAAGCGGGAGGGGCAGTACAGCACAGAAAAGAAGTCACCATTAACAGTATGAGCGACACAATGGAAAGAAGCAAGAATTTGAGCGAGGCTTAATCTACAGAGGAGGAATCTGACTTTTGCACCGCCAACATGGGTACCTTCCAGCCAACATCACCTCCCGAAGAAAGGTGCCCGAAACGAAGACAAGAAGGTACAAACAAAACAGCAACATGAACAGTAGGAAAAAGCACAGCTTACATCGACTTCCCCTCCAAAGCGAATGTGCAAGAGACAAACAGAAAGCCGACGTGCCCCCCTTCCGCCCCCAGCATTGCATCCTAACCTTGTCCTAGTGGTCGATCAGATGCTCGAGTTGTGTACCCAGAGGTGTGAGCATTGTTGTGTTAAAATCAGAGCGTCAAGGGTGCAGGCGAGCACGTGGAACAGGTGGAAGATTTAGCTGTAGGATGAGTCGTAGGCTTAGCAGCTTTACCCTTGCCGGCGGCCTTCTTCGAGTCATCGTCCGTGAGCTTGCGCGTGTTCTGAGGTGCGAAGCTGACGGGCATTGCGGTGCACTTGGTGGCTCCGTCATTGGTGTCGTCATCGACTGTGTTGCAGTCTAGAGGAGGAAGGTCGATGTCGTTCGTGGAAGTCCAGGTCGCGCTGCGAAAAGGTCAGTCAAACTGCACAGGGGCAATGGGGACTGAGTAACACACCCGTTGCACTGCCACTTGTGGTGAATACGATAGCTGGCGTCAGAAGAGCCATTCTTCAGGTCAAAGACCAGGTTGTCAACATTCAGGCCAGCGATGTTGCACTCGTTATCGCTTGAGGGAATTTCAGCGCCGTCAGCCTCGCAGTTCGCGCCGGCGGTGACTAGATCGTCGACTTGGGCGTCTCTGGTATACGAGGACTGGACGTTGAAGCTGACATAAATGTAGGATGGAGACTTGGACATCGTGTACTCCGTCAAGATGTAGGAGACTGGTAGGCACTTTTCGTCGCCGGCAGCGGGCTTGCCAGCGGGCTTGCCAGCGGGAGCGGCCATGATGGCAACGGGAAAAAGAAGAGTGGCAACTTTGATGAAGAGCATGGCGGCTGGTGGTAGTAGTAGAGTTGGCTGGTGGGTGGAGTAGGAGAGAAGAATTGGGTGGGTATGGATGATGAAAATTGGGTTGAGAGTTGGTATCGATGTCAAAAAGCTTTCGAGTTGAGTGATGATGGAAGAGTTTGAACTGAAGATTGGATGGTCTTATATACTCGATGTTTGTTGGTCTGAGCGGCGTAGGTCCTGTATTCTGTTCGGTTGAGCTGCGGGTATACATCTGTACAGGTAGGAACGGGTCAGACGTGAAGGAGCAGACTCTAAGACTCCCGCAGGGAAGCGACCGACGACGTAGCCGACATGGGCCCGGATGGTCTCCAGTCAAACCAAAAACATGCTATGTACCTGGAATCTGATCCCTAGAACATGCTCAAAGCCCGCGAGCAATCGGCGATTCCGGGTTGGCGCTGATCCCGCTGATGGTGAGGCAGACAGCTTAACTGATATCTTTGGTACCTGCTTTACGATCATCCTCGGAACCAAGCAACAGAGTTAGTCGCCCTTCGACACAGACATGGGTTTGAGATGTACGGAAGGACCTCTCACAGTAGGAACGTCATTCTCCAGTTATGACTTCCTCGCACTACCTCCACTGACGATTCGATCACACCACAAACTGAGTCGGTGGATTTCGAGGAAGCCGCTATGAATTAGAGGTATTCGTAGTTCTTCCTCATCAGTGTTCATGTGCAAGCCTGAAACTAGATTGAAGGTTCGGCGCTCTTGGAATGCAGCTGCACCTTCTTTACATCACCTCTGCTGCTCTTCCCATCTCTGGGCAAGATCGAGGGGAAGCCTGACGATGAGACGATTACAATAAGCACAAAATGGGCTTATCTCAGCGAAATCGCATAGGTTCTCGAGAATAGGAGCGCCGTACAATTACAGTATGGATACATATATTCCTGCTTGTTCAGTGTGCACATTCTAAGTCTGGACCAGGATCAGTGGTGCGGTATAAAGGTTGAACGGATGGTGTTAGGGCTCTATGTAGCACTGAAGTGCAAGCAACGACAATGTACTATCGCAACATTATGACCGATGTACCTCGACATGTGCAACGAACGACCTGGGCTTCAGTGAAGCAGTGAAGAGGTGGATAGCCTTAGACTGAGGCAAAGCTGATCTCGCCACGAGGCCTAGATATATGGAAGATATTCGCTCCTATCTCACTTCGTCCACTGTGTATTGTACTAGTGTGGAGGTGTGGAGGCAGTAGTGTTGGTGAAGGCCTGAGCAGGGATAAGCGCTGTACCGATAGGGCTTAAGCGAGAAGCTGCAGTAGCATCGTCATCTGGCCAACATGGACATGAACGCAGGACACACCATGAATATCACACCGGTCTTCAACCAGGTGCTGGCAAGCCACAATGCCCAGCCTGTCCAGCCATACGTCTTCCGTGTGGAGAACCTGGACGAGTTTTTGAAGGAAGCATACCGAATTGTAAGCCACGTTACTCGTCCTAGGCTTGGGGAGTGATACTCACAAGTAGAACAGCGTATGCACATCGCAAAGCTCCACACAGACCTCAAGTCGATACGGCAAAGTTATCTTTCCACTGCACCACCGCCACGGCGAAAACAGTTCGCGCGCGCCAACAATGCCTCTACCGCTACGGACAAAGACTCCAAGTACCTCACCGATGCGCAACGCAACGAGATCGATGCACAAGCGAAGCAGTCGCTGCGGGAGCTGAATCATGCGATCAACGTTCTACGAGAGGCCGAAGGAGTACGGCAGAGCACGGTGTCGCAGGTAGCCATACGAAAGCGCGCAAAGCAAGGGCTGGGCGCATTAGGACGGTGGGCAGCAGGCGGTGCAATCACGGCAAAGAGCCCTGAGGAGGAACTTGAGGAGGCCAAGGCGAACACGATCAAGGCGCACAGGGAGAGCGTCATTTGGACCCTGCAGAATACGCTGGAGCAGTGCGGTCAATTCCAGAGCTCAATGATGGAGATACGGCTCATGAGGGAAGTCGAGAAGAGCAAAAGCGTGCTCTATAAGACGAGGGCCACCATGCCGTCGACCGACTACGGTAGCGTGAACGGTGGAAGCAGTGCAGAGGGAGCTTCTAAGGACTACCGTGGGACGAAATCGTATGCCCATGATGAGTCGAGTGCTGCAATCGAGCAGCAACTCGACCCTGAGCAGCTCCAGCTGTTTGCGCAAGAGAACCAAGACATGCTCAAGCAGTATGAAGACCAGCTCGACAAAGTTCGGTATGCAATCGTTCCACCTTCTTGCAGAGCTGCAGCTAACAGAGTATCAGCGCTGCGGAGAAGTCACTGGTGGAAGTGTCGGAGCTGCAGTCAACACTGGCCAGCAATCTTGAGATACAGTCTGCGCACATTGAACAGCTTGTGGAGGACTCGTTCAACACAACGGAAAACGTCGGGAGCGGAAACAAGGAGCTCAAGCGGGCAACGGAGAGAAGGAGCACAGCGCAGATGGTCTTTTACGGCACGTCTGCCTTCTGCACACTGCTTGTGCTGTGGGACCTGTTCATATGACGGAGTGGGTTGTCAAAAAGCACACAGTCAGCTGCTCGTGCAGACGCAATATGTGAAGGTATCGCGAACACAGCCTCGCCTAAGTTTATCGCGCACGCTGGGGGTGGTTTCGCCAGGAATAGCAAGTGTGTCCTTGTGCGTTCGGCGTTTTGGCCGTTGCAGACCCACAAGCCGCAGGATGCTCGGGTGAAGGTCGCAAGTTCGCAGGGCTCAGCTAAATCTGTCTTGGAATCCCGCTGCATGTGAGAGGTCAAGCTGGCACGAGCGGCTCTTGACGTGACCACGGGCCATGAGAGGGGTGTGCCTCGGCTTGACGACAAGCTCCAGTCCCTAGGCTGTCAACCACAGCTCTTAAGTAAAGCAGCCGGGGCGTGCTGGGGACGCAGAATCAATAATCTCACCCTGCACTCTCTCGTCTCGAGCGGCTCCCCAGCTCCGCATCCCCTTGACCGGCAGCATCGTCTAGAAACATTTGCGGGGGTTAGCGCATGCGCGAAGCGGTCGCGGCTTCCCAGTTCGGCCTGTGATACGTAAAGCAAAGTATATGGTGGTGTGCTCGACTTGTTGCAACCATGCCAGACTCACCCAAGCAATCCCTTGCCTCTACCTCACCTGCTCCACCTGCACCTTCCTCCTCCCAGTCCTCCTCCAACCTCCGCCTCGCCCAGATCTCCACCCAGATCGCCCCGATGGCTGCCACAGCTTTCGACGCGCGTGTCGTCCCCCAGGCGCCCGAAGACGCGCTCTTCGGGCTGATGGCCGCGTATCGCCGCGATACCGACAGCAACAAGGTCGACTTGGGCATTGGCGCCTACAGAGACAACAACGCCAAGCCATGGGTCCTGCCTGTGGTGAAGAAGGTGAGAGCTCCTGCCCCAGATCCACGATTGCTATCTGCTCACCATCGACGACAGGCCGACGAGATCCTCCGCCAGGACCCCGACCTCAACCACGAGTACCTGCCCATTGCCGGCCTGCCTGACTTCACGACAGCCTCCCAGAAGCTCGTCCTCGGCGGCGACAGCCCCGCCATCAAGGAGAAGCGCGTGCGTAGCTCTCCCCACCATGACGTGATCCATGGCTGACACACAGCGCGCAGGTCACCAGCCTGCAGACCATCTCCGGCACCGGCGCCGTCCACCTGGGCGCCCTCTTCCTGCAGAAGTTCTACAAGCCCAACTCCGAGCGCACCGCCTACTTCTCCGACCCCACCTGGCCGAACCACTTCCAGATCTTCTCCAATGTTGGCCTGCAGCACAAGACATACCCCTACTTCTCCAAGAAGACCAAGGGCCTCGACTTCGATGGCATGCACGGCGCGCTAGAGAGTGCGCCCGAGGGCAGCATCGTCGTCCTGCACGCTTGCGCCCACAACCCGACCGGCGTCGATCCCACACAAGACCAGTGGAAGAAGATCGCAGACGTCATCCGCGCGAAGAAGCACTTCCCCTTCTTCGACACAGCCTACCAAGGCTTCGCCTCGGGTGACCTGGCCAAGGACGGCTGGGCCATCCGCTACTTTGTTGAGCAGGGCTTCGAGCTGTGCATTGCTCAGTCGTACGCAAAGAACTTCGGTCTCTACGGCGAGCGTGCTGGCTGCTTCCACTTTGTCACATCGCCTGCGTCTGATGCGCAGTCAACAGTCACCCGCGTTGCCTCGCAGCTCGCCATCCTTCAGCGATCCGAGATCTCAAACCCTCCCGCATACGGTGCTCGTATCGCCTCCACCGTCCTGAACGATCCCCAGCTCTTCTCCGAGTGGGAAGCCAACCTCCGCGAGATGTCTGGCCGCATCAAGGAGATGCGCAGCGCCCTCCGCAATAAGCTCGAGGAGCTCGGCACACCTGGTACATGGAACCACATCACAGATCAGATCGGCATGTTCAGCTTCACGGGCCTGACTGAGGAGCAGGTCCTCAAGCTGCGTGAGGACTGGCACGTCTACATGACCAAGAACGGTCGTATCTCAATGGCAGGCCTCAACACCAACAATGTCGAGTACTTCGCCAAAGCCGTCGACAACGCGGTTAGAGCGACGCAGTAAACTGCTGAAGAAGAGCTGGCTGGTACTGGCGGCTTCGGCGAGAAGCCATTCTAGCCCAAGACAAGGACTGCGGCGCCTAGTATAGACGTGTCGCGGACACGATTTTGACGACAGGAGCATCGAAGGATCTCCTTGTGTACCTATAGACCATTCTCAACCTCAGTGAAGGTTTTATGAATCACGATTACATCTTCATCCGCCTTTTACACCACTCCCGACTGACGTGCATTATGCTAATCCAAACTGCCCGCTGTGACACAGCCGCTGTACAAGTCAACCAAACACCTACAGAGACGTGACCACAGCCGCCGGGACATGACTCGGACAATTGGACACACTGTATACATTACGCACCAGGCTCGAATTGTTGCACCAAATCATCCAAAAGTTTACTCTCGACTGCCGAAGTATGTACAGCAAGAGAAGGGTATCTAACAACATCCGTCGATTACACAATCTCTCTGACCCCCTTTCCTGGCCCAAACCGACCCAGACCAACCCCCAGACTCCAACTCTTCTTCCTCTCCTTCCTCCCTTTCTCCTCCTTGCTCTCAAGACTGTCCCCGCTCAGTCTTGCAACCAAATCGCGCACAGGACTGCGACTTCTCTCAATCTTGCCGCCCTCGAATCCGTCCGGCGAAGTGCAACACGGAACACCCAGACTTTCGAACGTCGGCGTTCGAAAGGGTGCACCAACAGACTCGACTGTTGGTGTGCGGCCGGGGAGGATCCTGGGAGGAGATGTAAAGCCCAGTGGTGGCGATGTAGTTGTGCTTTTCAGTAGCGGACGGTCTTGTAAGCGAGGGGGTGAGGTTGCGCGGGAGCCTGTAAGTGGGAGCGATGTCGTGCTTGCGCCAGACATGGCTCTTAGACGCGTGAGAGCATCGAGTTCAGGTAGTCTCTGGACGGCCAGGTCGGGCTGTGAGCTCGTTGGGCGGTCTGGTGTGCAGGGCCATGGGATCGCAATGTTTGTTCTGGGCTCGAAAGCGGCTGAGAGGAGCGGTGGGGTCACGCGCAGCGCGGGATGCAATTTCGTCTCGCTTGGCGTAATGGGACTTGGAGCTGGTTTGGGCCCGAACTCCTTTTGGTCGAGCAGTGTAGGCGATTTGGGACGCAGTGTGGGGTGTGTTGTCTCGAGTCTTAGGCATGGTGTCTGTGGTTGGGTGGTGGATTTCGCTGAGCTCTTGGGCAAGCTGATATTCGCATTGGGCGAGGGCACCATGATGCGTGGCGAAGCTGAGCGTGCGCGTGGTGAAGCTTGAAACATGTGTTTTGGAAGAGGGGGAAGAGGGCGATTCATCGGTGGTAGAGGGTCCACGAGAGGCATGCTCTTTTTTGAGGAGGGATGGCATGGCACAGCAGCTGGGACGTATTTTGTTGCGGGGAGTCGAGGGAGAGAGGTGATCTGGGCAATATCTTCGGATGAGGCGTGGATCGTTATCTCTAGCGAGTGTGTTGTGATCGCTGTGGTGTTGGACGTTTGCCGGGAGTGCAGTTTTGAGGGTGAAGAGGTAGTGGAAATGCTCGATCCGTCGGTATCAGATTGTGAAGAAGTGTCATCGACAAGCTCTTCAGGGATAGACTCGGTCTTCAAGTTCGGTGAAGCGTTTGTACCGGAAGGCTTGAATGTCCAGGGGATGGATTCTTGCATGAGGTCTTCAAGCGTCGGAGTCGACGAGTGTGTATCCCATTGGTCAAGCTTCTTCGCTACCCACGGGTTTTGTGTGCACCGGAGCTTTGAAAAGTATGCGCTGCAGGCTTGGACATTGGACAGTGGGTAACCGTAGTCGTGCAAGTCTCCCAATGTTGTCTGAAACTCGAAGTTGAAATCCTCAAGACTGGCATACGAGTCTATATGTAGGTTGAGGAAGTGGCAGAAAGCGTGATGGTAGTCTTCGAACTTGAAGGCTGTGAAGCGTCTATCAAGCGCTGCCAACATCTGCTGGGCATTCATGTTGGATGGCGGGAACGGCGGGCCAGCGTGAAGGACTTCTTCCATGACCTCCTCTGATAACGAAAGGAAAATGTCTAATTTGACTTCGCGATCTTGTCGAACCCACGCTTTTCTTTCGTCAAGCAGACATGATTGCAGAGTGTTGGACACCCTTGCAGAACTGGATTTCGTCCCCATCTTAGGCATGGGCATTGGATGTGAGCCATCACAGAAGCCCCACGTCCCCTTGGTCTCGCAAGCGAACTTCATCCCTCGACGCCATCTTGAGTATTCGGCCCCTGTAGCATGGGCGTGAAGGATAGGCACACCTGGCAGGCGAGGCGAATTGATCGTCGACATCCTGTTAAAAAGAAAGGCAGCCGCAGCACTCAAACGGGAGGCTGGGTGGTCGGAAGGAAAACAGCGCGACATAGATTCTTCGATCGCAACAATGACAAACGGGTGTTGTACCCACGCATGCTGGACAGCATCGCAACTATATGCTGTACGCTTCGAAGACCGAAGTGCGCGCTCCTGGTGAACCAACCGCAGCCTCGGGCTTCATTAGCCGCGTCTCACAAGCAACAAGCCTGGCATTCGTCCTACAGGGGCCCCTGAAATGCAAGATTCCCGTAGCGGGCTTTGCTTCTTTGTTGCCGACCATGTCGGCCATTTCAGGTGGATGTATCCTTCAAAGGGACTTGTGCGTGTGGAGTCAGCAGAGGTGGAAGGTCGATGGGCCAATCGAAGCGTGGGATGTGAGGCTTAGCGGATCAAACGGGGCTGGCGCCGGGGATCAAAGGTTGTACACCAACTTGAAGTCCGAGAAGTGGCACCTTCTTCTTTTCTGCTACTGATGAGTAGCCGTGTGTAGACGGAGAATCGCTTCGCAAGGTGGTCAAGTCCGCAGGTCGACCTTTTGGTGCTCTGCTTGAACGGGCAGTTGCTGGTGCTTCATGAGGAGCTCCACAGCTACAAAGTACGACAGAGATCGAAGCAACTGCCTTGTTACGACAAGTATAGAACTGGACTATTGAATCCAGAGTATGGGAGACGTGTGGATGCACGAGGCTCCATCATCGAGGTTGGGGTGCCGAGGATGTGGTTCGCACGGCTGTGGGGGCTAATTTTGGCACATTGAGGTCCGACCTGCTGCATCCAACTTGGCACTGTGAACGTATTCATCCTTTGACCACCACAAAACCAGCTAACGAGGGAAGCAGCTGTGCCTCAATTACTCCACATTTACAAATATTAGTCGCTGAACAAATAAGAAACAAAGGTTGCTTATTCCTGTACATGACTATGTCGGCAATTCGGATGCACACTGATCTAGTGACTCAAACCGTCAAGCTTTAAGCTTGTGCTGTTTCCGCACTAAGGGCTACTTTCCGGAAGGCAGGTAGAAGAAATTCGATGATTAATTTCGGTTTTCTTAGACCTTGGAATGTTCAAGAAGGCGCATCCTTGGTTGAAAGATTTTGAAAATGAGTATATATTTATTTCTGTCTTCTTAATTTTCATCGAATCACTAGCATTAACCAGCTAGCGATGTCCGGCGTTGTGGCGGAGTGGTTATCGCGCAAGACTAGAAATCTTGTTCCTTCGGGAGCGTAGGTTCGAATCCTGCCAACGTCGTCTTTTTTGCTCTTCCGTTGCCTATGAGTATCTACCTACACTAAGCTTTGCTTTTTGGTTATGAATCCTTGTTGCGCAGCGCGTTGCGGCTCTTAGCTGCAGGCGGAACTCCACGAGGCGTAGTCATTACCGAGAAGTGAGGCCCCTTTGACTTTAGACCGCCATTTCAATCATCAATGAGGCGCTCGAGGTATCTTTGTAGAATTATTTTCACTGTGATCTTACGGGAGAATAGAACTAAGAGGGGGAAACCTGAAGGAGCCTGAGGTAAGACGAAGGGAAGGGAGCAGGATTCGCAGTTAGTAGCTGAAGAAAGTATTGAAGCTTTGCAGATAAACTTAGTGGGATGACAGAGTGAGACACTGGAGAATCATATCAAGTAGATAGTAAGGATTACCAAATGTGAAAATACAAGGCTGTATCAAACATATAGTCAGTCCAACAGTATGATATCGTTGACACGAATATTACGTAGCAATCGATACCAACAGTTTGGATAGATGAGAGAGCACGCCAGTGGCTTTAGCAGAAAGCCAACGCCGGCGCTAACAAGTATGCTGTATATTGCAAACCCACGACATCCTCACTTCCCTTGTCCAGCAGCACCGCCTATGCCGCACACTTCGAGCCTACTCAACGTGGTCGACCTTCTGCTTCTCGCTGGCACCCTTGATCAAGCCCGAAAGATCGACGATCGGTAGAGAGAAGGGGAAGTCTACGCTAGCAAGCATGATGGCGAAGAAGATGTACCAGCCCAAGATGCACGTGACAAAGGCGAACGCGCCAGCAGCCTCTTGACACTTCGAAGCGATGCCCGCGTTGCCCTGTGCAAGCTGGAGGAAGGTACCGGCCAGCAGACCGAACGCTGGGACGAGGGTGAAAAAGATAAGGAAGAAGACTAGGTTGGTTCGCATCGAGCAGACGAGGTAAATGAGGCAAAGTATGCCCATAGAGATCATGAAGTACCCTGTAGTGAGTTAGCAGACAGAATTATGTTAGAATGGTTAAAGGCATACCGATCCCTACGTTGAAGCCGCGAGACTCCAGTCCAGTGCTGCCTTGGACGCTTGGGTCAGCGTAGTTGCCGTAAGCTCCGTACGCGGGAACAAGAGTAGCACCGTAGCCAAGCCAGAAAGCGCCAAAGGAGGTGAAAACGACGAAGGGAAATGTGTTGCCAAGGATCCACTGCAGAGGCGTTAGTTACAGAATGATAAAATGTGGAAACGGATAGACATACTTCACCAAGACCACCGAGAACCATCAGTAGACCACCAGCGAAGAAGTACCATCCAATGCTTGCTGAGCCACTGCCTCCAGCACCGCGCCATCCCATAAGTGTCCAACTCAGGGGCGTGAGAGACAGCAGAAAACCAACAAGAGCCCTATAGCGGTTAGCAAGGGCTCGAATACAGATGATGTGTATGACTTACAGAGGAGTAGGGTTACCAAATGTCTTTCGAAGCTCGCCCTTCACCTCGTTCTTGGGCGAAAGGTAGAGCTTCTCGAAAAGCTCGGGAGAGATGGAAATGCTACCAGCAGTCCTGATGTGCCTTAGAGCCAGGTCCTCATCTAGGCTACCGTCCAGATGCTGGTGTCCGCCGGGAGTACCCCCGTAGCCATAACCTGAGGGGTTGTTAATGGGGAATGCGGATTTGCGAACTGCGGAACTTACCATTCGGTCCATTTCTGGTTGAGAAATCTTTCTCGAGATCTCCGTTGTTGTTGCTCATTCTGTACGCGTTGGACTCTGCTCGAGCTGTTGATCCTGCGGAAAGTGTCTCCTCGTCGCGCGCCGATGTAGGACCTAGGTGTGTGTTGTTGTTGGCGTCGGATCTACCTGATGACGCTCCAAGATGTTGGTTGTTGTTGGTATTGACAGACTCGTGTGCGTTATCAAAAGCCATACCAGTACCGTCGCTGAATAGACCAGCACCTTTACTGTCAGAAGCGAATTGGTTGCAAGTGTTGCAATTTGTAGCCGTTACTATTGTTGAATCGACTTGATGGGACATAGAGATAGTTCGGCTGGAGGGCAGGGGAGATTATAAGCCGGGAGGGGGTGATCTACTCGACGGGGATATATCAGTGCATCCTAAACTCAGAAGCATGGAATCCAATTCCAAAACAGCGTAGTCGCCGGACGAAAGCAAGCGATCAACAAAGGACTGGGGAAGGCTGCAGCCCAAAATCCATCAAGTGTGCTGAGGTCACGACCAACCGCTGCGGCTCCGCGCCAGCATCCCTCTCTCCGCACTGGCAGGGGGTGAGATTTGTCTGGACTAGAGTCTAATGAGGAAATGGCTTGTTCCTGCACGACAGATGACTGGCTCCGTACTCATGAAATGGCTTTCTTTTTGAAATAACACTAGATTCCTGTGGCAGCCTTGCACCGTCCGTGGTAACAGAGTCGTTACCTGTGAGTGAATGTGAGCTTCGGTTGCTCAACTCCGCTCTCACCAAGCTGGACACTGATGCTGAAAGCATTCAATGACGCGCAGTCTATGCCATACTGGTACGTCAATTCTGCTTGCCAACCACACAATCACCGCTAAAGCCTATGGAGAATCTCGGCATCTAATACCAATTGAGTGGTTATGGCAAAGGTTTGTAGCTGGGATGACGGGTCAGTCGTAATTTTTCGTGATTGTGACCAGTAGTAATTTGAGCCACAAGAACATCGCCGGTTATGCGGAGAAGTGGAGATGAAAGCACGCGAAACACTGGGGGATCGTGTGGAGTGGCCAGGCTCTGGGACTAGATGATTGTCGGCCCGTCACCTAACGGGATTGAGTTTGCGGGGAAGCGTACTACACCCGCACTTGCGATACCAAGACCTGGAGTTAAACCCACACGTCATTTCGCAAATCGGGAAATGTACTATTACCGCAGACTACGTGCTCAAGTTCGTGGTTGAAATCGAACCGATGATTTCAAAAATATCTGGGCACAAGGTCCTCGATATTTATTGAACTTTCGGTGTGCCTTTTGAGGACACATGCCATAGTTCTCCAGATATGCCTGTGACCTGCAAGACGGCACTAAACCTTTGCAGTGTTGAGCTCCTGGTTCGGTCAGAATGTACTTTTGACGACTCGGTCATGGCGCGAAGTAGCGTTTGTTGTCAAATAATGAATTGACGTTGTGCAGATCAACAGCAGTACCAGCCAATCGTGAACGCAAGCCATCTTTGAGATCCAAGCAGCTGCATAGCTTCCCCGCTTGCTGGCAGAGCGCGACTGTCGCTCGACGGTGGTGTGATGCAGGAAACCCGACTGAGTGTTACCTGCGCTCATCCGACGGTGTTTCGGGAGTGAACAAGAACGTGACCCGGAGAAGTTCCGCGATGTGGCTTGCCTAGCCGGATGCGGTGGACTATTCTGGGAGCCCTGAGAGGTAGACGAGCAGTCCTCCAGATTGAATAAGGAAGTTTTCAGGTACAGGGAGACAACCGTGAAGGCTGAATGAGAGCTGTTTTCTACAACGCCTTTCCCAAATTGTAGTCTCTCCTGCACACCTGTTACCGACCACATAAGCCGATGCTCACGCCTTTCGACCTTCATTCCGCTCCTAGCCTTCTTGGATGATCGACGCCTGCGAGTCGCAACTTCCGACATGTCCATAAGGCTATATGAGTTCGACCCACAACTCCATAGTCGATCTCAGTAGACCTTCCCAGTGAGGATCCGGAGGTTCCGCAAGTTGTACGGTGAACGGCGAAGTTGAACGGACAGTTGTTTGCGTCTTGGACCATCACTGTAGCTCGAGCTTGTGGTCAGATGACCGAGCTTCGAGCTATTAGTAGGTTTCCCTAGTATTTTCGAATCGTACGTCTTGGTATTTGTCGATGCCCACATCGAGCCGAATGACAGGAGCGAATCGAGAATACACGTATAGTCCGAGGTAGTTGGTTGAGAGAAATACGGCCATCTTCGAATGACAGGGAAGCTCAGAAGTTCGACCATGGGATGCTAGCGACTTCTGATGTGTGTTCACCAGCAAGTCATAATCAACTGTTGTTGATCAAAGACAGTGCTAGTTCCGGAAGACGACAGACGTCCGTGTTTCATTTCATTTTGCTTGGAGCTCTACACGTAGTGTGTCATAAGGCCGCAACACTCGATGAGCGCTGGTCTGGACATGGTCGAGATCTCGCAAGCTTGGCTCTTGCCAAACTGTCAGGGAAACTGCTCTACAAAGGACGTAGAATGAGCGATCGGATCGTACGATGATTCTGAGGTTGTGGTGAAGACTGTGAGTCGTCGACGAAAACTTGCGAGACAAGGATCTTTGGATGCAGCATCCCCGGTGACATTCAAGACGATTGCGGTTGTGGTAAGGCAGTGTTCTGAATAATGTAGCTCAAGACATTCAGATACAATTGAGAGTCAGCTGTACAGAACAGAACAAGGCTCAAGTCGTATAGAGCTTGTTGATTTGTGTAGTTTCGAGGTGAAGGGTTGCGCGGAGGCAAGGAGGCAGCTTGGTATGATAGATAAGAGCACGCAGCAGCAGATACCTGACGAGCGACCTCGTCCGTGCTCAGATGTTATACGCAGTGCACACTACAGCAGGAGGTCAGTGCATGTGTGGGGAGACATACATCTGGTATAGGCTCAGTAATCACAATTGATTACAATATCGTCGTTTCAGCGCCATGTCATGTAGGACGGACCTGACCCTAGCTCGATCGTCGAGTCATCTCCAGAGACATAGCCTTGGCCTTTAATTTTACAGGTACAAGACGGTCGCTCTATGCTCCGCCCACTTCTTCAATCACCTTCTTGAGATTCTGTATGTCATGAGCGAAGCGACCAAGGAACAAGCCATCTACACCTTCAGCAATCTTTGCAAAGGTACCCGGCCCTGCGCTGCCGCCATAGACGATTCTCGTGACGCCACTTCTGCCGGCTGCCAGCTTCCTGAGCTCTTTGGTAACGTTGACGACATGGTCTGGGTCTGCAGGCTCTTTCGCACCGATTGCCCACACCGGCTCGTACGCCAATATGACCTCTTGGTGGTCAGGTACAGCAGCCAAAACAGATGTGACCTGTGGTTTGCACTCTTGTATGGCCGCACCCACAGCTGCTGAAGCAATGCTATGATGTGTCTTCTCTCCAATGCAGACCAGCGGTATTAGCCCGTTTCTCGCCGCGGCCCCAGCCTTCTTCGCAACTGACTCGTCTGTCTCGCCGAACAGCGCTCTCCGCTCAGCATGCCCGATCTCGACGATCCTGGCACCAGCTTGCCGCAGCACTACTGGGCTGACTTCTCCTGTAAAGGCTCCCTTGTCTTCCCAATGGGTATCCTGTGCGCCGAGCATAACGGACGAGGGCTCTAGTATGCGCTGAGACTCGGTGAGCGAGACGAAGTCGGGGATGACAAAGAGGTCGACATTGGCATTCCAGGCATCGCCGTCTAATTGAAGCACTCCGCGGACGTAGGAGAGTGTGCTGGTCAGGTCGAAGTACATCTTCAGCGAGACGCCGACGATGCGGCGAGGGCGCGTGATGGGAGGCATGGCACACGTAAACCAGGACAGATGACGGGTGAGGTGTAGGAGACTAAGTAGCAGCAAGCAGGGCAGGTGTCGAGCTGTTCAGTCGCTCGATGCACATGTTCGCGGGATTACTGTTTTAGGTGACTCCGCACCTTCGCGTTCGCTCCAACCCATGAGGGGAGGGGTAGTGTGGGGGTGACGACACAACACTGGCCTGTGCTACCTACCCATGTTGTATATACAGCGGTGGGACACACAATGGCTCCCACGCGAACGTGGACAGGCGCACGCGCGAAAACAAACAACCTTCAGTTGGAGCCAGCGCCGCCCGTGTACGCGTCACAATGCCAGCCTTGGCACTGCGACCATCGGCGGCCGCCGTCGCCCTGCCACTAGTCTACTTGCACTGCATCGGACGCCCGCTCTATCAAAAACTTCCACTCCATGCATCATTGACTTGTATACACCTGTACACACCGACTGCATATACCGTTTTCTGAGCTTCGGCCTACATGCAAAGAGACCTTGCAGATCGTTGGGCTCGCGCTCGCTACTTCGGATAGTTGTTTGAATTTGCACTTGCACCTGCGCTTGCGGGGTTACTCGAGTTCACGCACCCTTGTAGGTCCGAAGCTGTGGGGTACTCGCATTTCTCGACGCCTACTAACATTCACAGCATCCATTGACGTCCCTCTCCCTTCTCCTCTCCTTTCTTCCGGCTTCGTGTCGCTATCATGCATATCTCAGAGAAGCTCGCCCGAGCGCGGGCTGAGGGGAAGCCCACCTTCTCCTTCGAGTTCTTTCCCCCAAAGACGGCCCAGGTACACAACATATTGCATTGCACAGTGGGAGTGGCAGCAGCTGACATGCACAGGGTGTGCAAAACCTCTACGACCGCATGGACCGCATGCATGGTTTCGGCCCTCAATTCATCGACATCACCTGGGGCGCAGGTGGCCGCCACTCGAAGCTGACCACCGAGATGGTCAAGGTCGCCCAAACTGTATACGGACTTGAGACGCTTATGCACCTTACATGTACCGACATGGAACGATCGAAGCTTGACGAGGCCCTCAACGACGCCTACCAAGCTGGCTGCACCAACATCCTCGCTCTGAGAGGCGATCCTCCTCGTGAACGAGAGAAGTGGGAGGCCACCCAGGGCGGCTTTCGCTACGCAAAGGATCTGGTCAAATACATCAAGGAAAGGTACGGCAACCACTTCGACATCGGTGTGGCCGCATACGCCGAGGGCTGTGACGACAACGACGATGTTGACCAGCTCATCGATCATTTGAAGGAGAAGGTCGATGCAGGCGCTACCTTTGTCGTCACCCAGATGTTCTACGACACGGACATCTTCCTAGACTGGGTTAAGAAAGTACGTGCTAAGGGCATTGATGTACCTATTGTACCTGGCATTATGCCCATCCACACACACGCGGCCTTTCTGCGCAGAGCAAACTGGACTCGCTGCAACGTTCCGCCCAAGTGGACAGAAGCACTGGAACCCATCAAGAACGACGATGTACAAGTTCGTGAAGTTGGAAGTGAGCTTGTTGCGGACATGTGCCGGAGGCTCATCGATGCCGGCATCCTGCATCTGCACTTGTACGTAGCATCCTGTTTCTTACGTTGGCTATGCTGATCTTTATAGTTACACCATGAACCTGGCACAGGCTACGCGCATGGTTCTCGAAGAGCTTGAACTGCTACCCGATGTCGAGTCTCCTCTGGAGAAGCCTCTTCCATGGCGACCATCTCTGGGTCTCAACCGTCGCGACGAGAACGTACGACCGATCTTCTGGCGCAATCGCAACCGTTCTTACGTCGCTCGCACACAAGACTGGGACGAGTTCCCTAACGGTCGATGGGGAGACTCTCGCTCGCCTGCTTTCGGTGAACTGGACTCATACGGAGTGGGCTTGAAGGGCACGAATGAGCAGAACATCAAGCTCTGGGGTACGCCCACTTCGGTTCAGGACATCTCCAACCTCTTCGTACGCTACATGCAAGGTGATCTCGAGTCTTTGCCTTGGAGTGAACAGGCCATTACCGAAGAAGCCAACGCAATCCAGAAGGACCTGATCGACTTGAACAGACGCGGCTTCTTGACCATCAACTCGCAACCTGCTGTCAATGGCGCCAAGTCGTCTGACCCAACGTTTGGATGGGGTCCGCGCAATGGTTACGTCTACCAGAAGTCCTACCTCGAGGTTCTTGTATCTCCTGAATACATCACCGAAGTTATCACACGCATTGAGCGCGATCCCGAGTTCACCTACTACGCAGTCAACAAGAATGGCGACCTCAAGACGAACGCCCCCAATGAGGGACCCAATGCCGTCACCTGGGGCGTGTTCCCAGGTAAAGAGATCGTCCAGCCTACTATCGTTGAAACTGTCAGTTTCCTCGCATGGAAGGACGAGTTCTATCGTCTCGGTCAGGACTGGGCCAACTGCCATGCCAGCACCAGCCCTGCCAGGTATGTGATTAGCGATGTGATGGATACATGGTACCTTCTCAACATCGTCCACAACGACTTCCACGTCACCAGCGGCATCTTCCACATCTTCGATGGCCTAAAGGTCGAAGGCATGGAAAAGAAACTCGAAAACGGCATCACCTCTGATGCCCTACCCACCAACGGGCACGCAGAGACCAATGGTACGAACGGCACTACAAATGGCGAGAAGACCGAGGCTCAGAAGGACTTGAAGGAGCAGAAGGATGAGAAGACCCTCCTTGAGACCGCTAAAGCAGCTGCTGTCGAGGTCACTAACGGCGTCAAGAACCTCGCCGTATCAAACTAAATTATCATCTGACAGGTGAACTACGATCTTACTACATTCAACACAGCAAGACCGGCACATACATGGCGTTTTGTCTCTCACCTCACGACATCATGATATCTACCTTCATCATCGATGTTTCTCTCGCATCTCAACAAGCGTTTTCGTATTTATTTGGGCAGGGCGTACTTTGCGTTTAAGGAAAAGAAACTAGGCAAGCACATGGGATGTGCATCACACACAACAAGGCAGATGACAGTATCTGGAAGGCGTCTATTCAACCTGACGACCATAATGACCGTAATGGAAGAGGGAACCAGTGCGTCTTGACGCGCATGAATGGAGGCGACGAAACGTAAAAAGTTCGGAGAAGATTTGCGGAGGAATGGCTTTCTGAGATACCCGACCAGTGCCCTCAACGGAGCTGGTCAACCCAAAGCTCCATATTATCAAAAAACAACTATCAATCTTGTGAGCGCACGGCTCGCGACTCACACCTGCATCCCATTGTAAATGCAGGGCTGACACACTCTCTGCTTCAACACCAGTCTGCTCAGTCTAAGCTATCCTGTGTATATCCTCGCTAAATGTGATGGGATTTTACTACGCGTACAAGGTTGTACTTTCGCCTTCACATACATCACCTTTGCCGGTTCGTCATGTATACAACTCCCCACCCACGTGAGCGTCATGGCCCTATGAGCGTGTGGCTTAGAAGATAACTCATCGACTGAGCCACCTACGAAGATGTCGGACCTCCGAGACTGATATGCACAGTGCCCGTCAATCAAGTTCAGAGCATGTCATATGCAGTTCTCTTGCCCGCTCCAAGGGTGCTGAGTGGTACCTAGCAGGCGTAGTATTTCAGAATCAGCGTTGACGACACGACATTGGTATGTGTTTGTCTACTAGACATGCAATGCTTAGTCGGTAAATTGATGAAAATGCCGTTTCTTCTTTCCTTCCTGCTGTGAGGATTTGGTGTTGTTCTTGACTTGTTTCAATATGCATTATTTTGCGCCAGCCATAGGTCTTACATAGATACACAATACACGCCAACACATGCTCTTGAACCCCAAAAGCTGAAGACCGCCCGTTCTTATCTAAGTGAACATGTACTCCACCATTGACACAAGTATTGTACAATAGGCAGCGCCCGCGTGGAGAGTGGTGAGAAGGACGCCGAATCGAGCAAAAGCGATGCAAAAAGGTCGAATATCGAAGTAAAACTGGCCGAAATAAGGGTTCGGCTTGTAATCGCCTGCTCAAGGTCGTCTACGGTGATGGTCGTGGTAGTTTACGCGTCGGCAGGTACGGGCTCGAAGAAGACCTTTCGTGTGACCTGGTAGGTTGTTAGTGTGAGTTCTTGCACCTGCTGGGTGGTTAGACTTACAGCCCATGTTCCTGCTGCAGTTGCGCAGATGGCAGCGCTGATAGCCATTGGCCGTGTCCCCCTTGTGCTCTTGAAGATGGCGCCAGAGATGGCACCAGCGACAACGCTGTTGGTGGGGTCGTGCTTGCCGCGGAGGGCACCAATGGTGCTGTTTGTGCCATTGTAGATCAAAGCAATGACACCGGCGCTGTTGCCCAGGAAAGGTCCACGTCTTGTGACAGCGTTCAAAACACCGTTCAGGCGCAACCTCGGTGGCATGGAAGACGGGTTCTTCTGCAGACCCTCGGACAGACCCCACACGCCACCAATGGTGAGAGCAGTCAAGTAGCTGACACCGGTGCCATAGCAGAGATCGTCTGACCAGCCGCGGCTGGGGAGTGCGGAGTGGTCTACGGACGCGGATTCTTCGAGGGAGAGGTAGTCGAGGGTATCTTGGTTCAGACCAGCGAGGGGATGCAGTTGCGACGGGTCGAGGATGAAGTCTGAGGGGTTCTGGATGGCGGTGGTGGGATCAAAGGACGCGGGTGCCGAGGGCGATGTGGAGAAGTTGTCGTGTGGTTCTTGCGGCGATTGCGCGGCTGTCGCGGTCGACTTCTTGCCGGTGAAGACGTCCCAACTGGCGGCGCATTAGCAGACGTACAACAGCGATCGTGGAATGGGTGAAGCGTACACGCCCATGTTGAACGAGTTGGACTGGGGTGTGATGTGGATGTGATGGAAGGTTGCGCCGCGCGATCAACCAGCTCGTGGGTATCTCCTAACGCCGAAAATGCCCAAAGGAGAGGAAGGAGAAATATTAAGAGATAAGGCACGCAGAGCACAGATGCGCTGGCGATGGCGATGGCGGCTCGGGTATGGGGCGTTGGCGGCGGTGTCGTCTCGTGGTGATTGAAACTTTTGGGAGGAGTGACGACTTGACTAGCGCCTGATCCCTGCCGCTCTTCGAGAAGTGTCTTTCCCCATTCCGAGACTCGGAACGGAAAGAACTGCACACAAGCACAAGAGACTCCCAACGCCGCACCAGCATCACAAGGGAAGGCATCCAGAATGGCGCTTCCAGAGTACAAGAAGAACTTCCTCGAGACTTGCGTGTCTGCCGGCGCCCTCAAGTTCGGCACCTTCACCCTCAAGTCCAAGCGTGTCTCGCCCTACTTTTTCAATGCGGGACTCTTCCACAGGGCAGATCTGCTGCGGTCTATGTCTTTGGCATATGCCCAGTCCCTGAAGGCTCACTGCGACGCCGACTCCTCCTTCGACTTTGATGTTCTGTTTGGCCCCGCCTACAAGGGTATTCCTCTGGCCGCAACAACCATCGACAAGCTCGCCGACTTGGACACTGCAAAGTACGGCAAGAAGAGCTACAGCTTCAACCGCAAGGAGGCCAAAACCCACGGTGAGGGCGGTAACATTGTCGGCGCCTCGCTCAAGGGCCAGAAGATCGTTATCATTGACGACGTCATCACTGCCGGAACTGCTATCAGGGAGGCTATCGACATCATCAAGAGGGAAGGCGGCGACCTTGTCGGCATCATCGTTGCGTTCGACAGGCAAGAGAAGACTCCTACTGAAAACGACGACGACGGCCAGCCTGGACCCAGTGCTATTGGTCAGGTCAGGACCCAGTATGGCATTCCTGTGCTCTCTATCTTGACACTGGACGACATTGTCGAGTTCCTGCGAAGTCAGGGCAGTGAGGAGGATATCAACAGGTTGGATGAGTACAGGGCGAAGTACAAGGCCAGCGACTAGAGTGCAAACTGGACGCGCTTCCTCGTTAGGAAGACGATTTACGACTGTTACGTTGGAGGCTCTCAAGACTTGTGGTGGGCAAGTCAAGTGTAGCAACGGCGCTCATGGGCAGGGAACGGTTTAGACAAAATCAAAGTGTGCCATGGAAGCACGATACTCATCGAGACATCATACAATTACGAACTAACGAATCGAGTTTAACTTTAAAGTTGAATGCTTTGGAGATGGGCTCTCATGGTGCAGAAAAGCCGGGATGATGTAAGAGCAGCAGCAGCAGAAGCAGATTTCATGTCTAGACGTAAAAAAAGCCCTAATTCTAAGGCCTGCCTGCTTGGATCCCACCTTTTCGGCAACATGAGAGATAGGCATGGGGATGCCGAGCGCAGGGAACGGGTACAGGCATTTCATCAAACGTAAGCGAGCCAGTTCGAGAGCGCGCTAAGGCACCTCAGCCAAACTGCGACATCTCGAGCGCGACACTGGCTAACACCTTTGATGTATGCGTGTTTGGAGCGCTCCCATAGCCTCGCGCCAGTTACCCACTGGTACCCGCATATTCACATGTAGTTCCTTCCTTGATTCGGCAATGCGCCTTCTTGGCGGATCTACCTCTCCTGAACAAATGAATCGCCGGGTAGTTCAGTCCCCAACACCGATATGGAGCGGTCACAGCAGCCTTTTCTCTTCTAGCAAGCTTACCTTGCTGTTTTGCTCTTTGTTTGCCAGTCCATCTTCATCTTGAACTTGTAAAGGTGCTGGCACCGTCGCAGCTTGTCGATACCCCAGTTTCTTCCTCCATTGCAGCCCAGCTCGACCAACATCGCGACTCTCGTGGTAATAGCTCTACCAGTCTACCTAACAATGCGCAGAATCAAGATACCTCGCAATGTAGCACGTAATCCCAATATGTCGCGCCAGCATCGGCGAGCCCTCACATACCTCATCCTCGGAGCGATAGCACTGGGCGCATACTACACCTGGTTCTGCGCACCTATCGACATCCTCGCAATTCCCTTCGAAGATCACGAGGCCTATATGAATGATCGCTCGAGATTCAGGTCCTATAAGTCTCGCCAATCATACGATTGGAGGGACGCGCCTTTTCGCAACGTAGTCAAGTCACACACACCGCTGCCGGCCGGGCAACCTCGAGCGCTGCCGCAAGTCCAGCATAAGTTCCCACCCGAAACGAAGGCACAGAGAGAGCGTCGGGAGATGCAGAGGGTTGCGGTTCGAAACGAGTTCAGGCGCAGCTGGGACAGCTATCGTGCGTATGCATGGGCAGAGGATGAGCTCAAACCTATAACAGGGATTGGTCTCAAGACCTTTGGCGGATGGGGCGCAACGTTGGTGGATTCGCTGGACACGCTGTGGATCATGGGATTGAAGGAAGAATTTTACGAAGGAGTGCAAGCAGTAGCAGCCATTGACTTTGGCAAGTCGGACATGAAGACTATCAGTGTTTTTGAGACGACGATCCGGTATCTGGGCGGCATGCTCAGCGCATACGATCTCAGCCAAGAGCCTGTTCTGCTGGATAAGGCTATACAACTCGGCGAGATGCTCTACCGTGCTTTCGACACCGAGAACCACACGCCCACAAGTTGGCTGGACATAGAGAAAGCAAAGGACCCTGAAGGCATACCTCCCAAGCCTGAGACCAGTATTTGCTTCGCCTGCCTCGGATCGTTAACCATGGAGTTCACACGTCTCGCGCAGATCACTCAACAATCGAAGTACTACGATGCTGTAGCCCGCATCACTAGGCTCCTCGACCGCACTCAAGATACAACACGCATACCGGGTCTCTGGCCCACCACGCTGAATGCGCGCAAAGAAGAGTTTAATCAAAGCCGTTTCTTCTCACTCGGCGCCCTCGCCGACAGCACATACGAGTATTTCCCCAAGATGCATGCCCTGCTTGGCGGCCTCGAACCGGTGTACCAGAAATTGTACACCGATTCTGCAGCCAAGATCGACGAGTACATGCTCTTTAGGCCTCAACTTCAAGATGAAGAGCTCAGCAGAAGCCTCTTATTTTGCGGAGACGTCCACTCCTCGCGACCTAATGAAGTCACACTCGACCCAGAAATGCAACACCTAACCTGTTTCATTGGAGGCATGTTCGGCCTCGCTGGCCGTCTCTTCTCCGCCCCGTCACATATCGAGCTGGGTGAGAAACTGACCAACGGGTGCATCTACGCCTACGCCGCAATGCCCACCGGTATCTCACCCGAGATCTTTAAAACGCTGCCCTGCGCAAGCCGCACAGAGTGCAAATGGAATGAGACAACGTGGCAGGATAAGATCCTGTATAGTTATGGCGGTAAATATGCAAAAGACGCAAAGCAGGTAGCACAGGACAAGGGCCTACCAAGAGGTTGGACGAATATCCGTGACAAACGATACCTGCTCAGACCGGAAGCCATTGAATCTGTATTCATCCTGTACCGCATCACAGGTAAACAAGAGTATCTCGACGCCGCATGGGAAATGTTCACCTCCATTGTCGCCAACACACGCAGTCCCTTCGCCAACGGACAGCTGCTTGACGTCACTGGGCAAACCGACTTCGGCGGGGAGCAGTACACTATCGGGCAGAGGTATCGTGGCCATGGACCAGCCACGGTTCGCCAAGGGAACATCGAGGACAAGATGGAAAGCTTCTGGACGGCCGAAACATTGAAGTATTTCTACCTCATTTTCAGCCGCCCCGACATGATGAGCCTAGACGAATGGGTATTCAACACCGAGGCGCATCCTTTCCGACGCCCGAACCTCTAGCCCAAAGGTCTTTAGAACCCCCAAAAAGTCCATGGAATCATTTGTAGTCTTACTATAAAACACAACCTGAGACGCTACGCGTTGGCTACCTCCTGTAGTTTTCATGTCTGGTCTGCTTGAATCCGACGTTTTCGGCAACCACAAGAGATAGCGCATGTGCTCTGGTGCAAAAGCTGCAGAGACAAACAGGCGTGTTTGAGCGACCTCATAAGCACTTGCTGCTGCACTGGCAAAGTAAATGGACTTGACTTGGCGTGATTACGCATTGACTGGGATCTTTCTTCCTACAATGCCTGGTGGATTATTGCACAGTCGTCATCGATGTTCTGCCGTAAGTGGAGTCGTTCTCACTCTTGCGGTTCAATTACATGCCTCTTGGAAAACAAGACTAGTGCGAAAGGTATACACCACATACCTGCATAGTGCAGTCGAACCCGGACCCAGGACGGATATGCATCCGTGTTTGCTGGCTGTGAAGTGGAAGATACATGTGAAGGAAGAAGGCAAGCGTGCCGTTAGTGAACGCCACTTGTTGTTTGAAATCAGGCGTGGATAAGGGTGTGTCTTTTGTCATCCATGCCTGTCTATATAGAAGGGTTGTAGTATGCAAAGGAGAGAGCTGTCAAGAGTGCGTGTGTACTGAAGAGGTCTGACGATGGGGTTGTTGACCTTGAAGACTTGCTGTCTTGGACTAAAGACGTGGCTTTGGGAGATAATAATAGAGTACTATTAGTGTAGAATAAGAACGCTATAGACCGGTTTTGGTATCATGAAAACGCCAACCCTACAGCTCAAGACCATGAGCGTCTAACAACGGGGACCGACAACAATCACCGACTCTTTCTAAACCAACGAACTTGTACCACACCCTATCACAGCTGGAAAGTCACACGGAGATCACGGCGCCTCATGTACCTGTCCTTCCCCGGTACGATGGGCATACTTCGTCGTCGCAGGCAGCTCAGTCCGCGTTGCCGCTGCATCAGCTTCACTCAGCGGATGAACGTCGTAGTATCCAGTCTCCTGGGGCGTACCGTGTGGTTGCAATCCAGGGCTATACACCGGCGCAGCATCATACCGCACACCATCATGTTTCTCGCGCGCCGCAGCAGCGTTGCTGTTCCGCCTGCGCCACCAGAAGACCGCAGCGCCGATGATAGCAAGGCCCGCAAGACCGCCAACCACGGGACCGGCGATCCAGGCTTTGCTTCCGCCGTCCGAGGACGAGGATGAGCCAGGGTCGGAGTTGGAGGTGGAGTTGCCGGGTAGGGAAGACGCAGACGAGGAGGGGATGTTGGATCCAGAGAGAGCGGCGAAAGTTGCAGATGCCTTGTCGCTGATTGTGCTGGTCGTGTTCTGCAGGTAGCAGTTCTTGAACCCGTTTTGTAGGGTTGAGTCAAATACGACGCCCACGCATTTGTTTGTTGTAGCGCACGAGTCCAGACAAGACGTTATGTTCTGCGTGTGGATCTGGGTGATGTTTGTTCCTTCGTTGAGCTGGCCGCAGTGGATGTCGAAGTTGTTGTTGTTAGTGGTGGAGTACGTCTTGGAGGAGGGACAGTTGGCGTCGACGCGATCGAAGGAAGTGATGGTCACGGAATGCATGACGCCGTCTTTCGTCGGAGGTGTGGAGATGGCATTATCGCTCCACCCTGTCTTGGGCCAGCAATTTGCGAAGCCGATCGAGTAGTCGGGATTCCAGGATACGCCTTTGCAGAGAGGGCTTTGGTCTGCACATATCTGCACGCAATCTTCGAGGGTCTTGGTGTGGTAGAAACCGATGAAGACTCCTTCTACGTGCTGCACGTCCCAACATGGCTTCGGGTAGCCAGACCAACATGTATCGAAGCCCCCAATGACTTTGTTGCATTGCAGTGTATATTCCAGTCCTGGAATGCCGTCGATCGTGTGGGTAGATAAGTCGGTACCTGGACAGGCTGTGTTGATCTTTTCGTACGTGTTTGGGGCGATGAGCGCGGAGTGTGTACCATCGGTCGAGTCGACAAGGCCATTCACGGTGGTGTTGCTGTTTCGTATCCAGCATTTGTTGTCCTCTCGCCATACAACGCCGTAGCAGCCTTCGCTGTTGCCCCAGTATCTCGAGCAATGTTCCATACAGTCGGACATGGAAGGGGATGTGAAATACTTTATGTCCATAGCATCTGGACGATATCAGCTACTCGGTCGGGTTCAGTATTGGACCAGAAATCTTTTGACGCACCATTTAGAGGATTGTTCTGTTTGCAATATGTTGTGAAGCTGTTGAATGGTCAGACAAGTAACGCGCATACGGTTTTGTGATCAGTACTTCATGCCGTTCTTCGATGTGTACCCAGACTGCGGACATACTGTATCGTCGCGTACTGTAAGGTCATGACTCCGCATCGGCTTTGCGATCACTACCGAACGTTAGATACTGATTCTATGTTTCTATCACGCTAGACTGTTTGACTTACACGGCGTCGCAAGCACAGTGCTGGCCCAAACTAGAGCCAATAGGCTCTCTGTCGACAGACACACCATAGCAGTTCTCTTGTTGATCGCAGATCGCAGGAAACGTGTGAGGCGCCTGATCAGCAACTCTAAGTGCGGCGAAATTCAGTCTCAGCACTGTGTTTGAAGAAAGATGCAGTACAGGTTCCCAATTCCATGGGAAGAACTTCCTCAGGCGTCCCGCTATCTGCTGCATACGACCGAGGATCTGTGGCTGTGATACTACTGCCTGTCACAGGAAAGATTGACCTCGCGCCACTTGTGTCAGCCCCAATTATGGAGCATGCTTCTTCGATTTCCGACATGCATGGTTGTACTGTCCAATAGGGTGGTCAGCAATGCAGATAAGGTTAGATCAGGCCTTGAAATACACGCTGGATTCAAGGTGGTTGGCGGAATTCCAACCGAACATGGATCGCTGACAAGAGGTCGTGAGACTTCAAGAATTTGCAGCGCTTGCTTCATCTCCAATGAAGTCCGTCGCAAATTGCTTCGGCTCGACGGAGGCACTGTATCGAATCTAACCCAGTATAAGCTTTCATTAAGATTTTGGAGCTCAGCATAGTGATGGGGGCTGCAGGTTGTAATTTCCCAGATGCTGCCAGGCATCCTTTCGAACCAGGGTCCTTCTTAGCGTAGACTTCACGGCTTTTTTCCGAGTCAATGGACAGGCTCCTAGGCAGGGGTCATATATGGCCGAGCGAGCTCGCAGTGCTGTTCTTGTCGACTATGATCGTGCCTTGGATTCAACATTGGAGTCATTGTACAGCCATGGCTACCGCCAAGATCGGAAGTGTGAACCATGCTCACTGGCGAATGTGCAGAATAGTCTTCATTTGAACATAAACTTGCATTACCACACCAGTGTAAAAAACCGGCGCGTAGGTATCTGATGCATCCTGAACGCCAACCATGAATTTTCTACCTGTCGCGCCACGACAGTAAGTAAAACAAAGACATCTAACATGACAACTTTTATCGCCTGTTGGTCTTTCCAATACCACGCTTTCCAGCAGTCTGCATGTATATTAGTAAGAGTCGCGTGCAGATGAAACGACAAACTTACCAAGTGCTTGATCAAAGATCCGGTCTGATGCCTATCGGCCTCACCCTGCCTGGCATTCCTGTTCATCTTCTTCTGTGACAGTTTAGACAGCTTCTCTGCCTTCGTGGCGGCCTCCTCGTTCGTAACACCATCCGTTCTTCTGTTAGTGCTCTGGCTGCGACCCCTCATCTTAGCCCTCTCAATGGCGTTCATGGGCTTGTCGACCTCCATGGCATCGCCATCAGCAGCTGCAGCACGAGACCTGCTGCGACCACGAGCCTCTTCTGCGCGAGCTGCAATCCTGGATGTGTCGTGACCAAGGCTCTCGAGGTGGGATTCCATCTTCGACAGCTTGACGGCCTTTGCTGTCCTAGGAATGACAGCCCTGTTCTTCAGACTCTTGCGCATCTTTGCCTCGTTGCGGATGAGTTGCCTCTTCTCGCGGATGAGCTCTGCCTTGTACCTGATGTCTGCCTCTTCGGCATCCTCAAGATCCTCCTCGGACTCATAGTAGCCCTCCGCTTCGAGCTTCTCCTCCTCAGCTTCAAGAGCCTCAAGCTTAGCCTCGATTTCAGGATCAATGAAATCGTAAACATTCTGGCCCATGAACACCTCAGGAATGCGGTCGTGTTTCCACTCGTCATTCTCGAGCAAGTAGTTCTTGCGGAGATCGATGTTGTAGACACCCGCACCACCTTCCTGCTCCTCCAAATCGCGCTCAAGAAGGACCCTGTCTGGATCGTCCTTGTCGTACTTCTTCTTGTTAAGAACTGCCTCCGGGATAGAGGTCTCACGTGTGACACCTCCAAGAGGCTGGGCAACGTGGATACGGCGAAGCAGTTCGCCGAGGCGGCCAGAAGGCTCGCCGGCGCTGTTCGTACCAGCCTTCAGCTTTTCTGCGTTACGAGCGGCGATCAGACGGTCGCAGACATGGTTACGGACTTGCATGACACCCTCCTGGGTGTTGCAGGAAAGCTCAAGCATCTCGACCTCGCCAGACTTCAGCATACCCTGAAGCTGCTCCTGTGTCTCTGCGTCCAGTTGGCTTGGGCGCATGAGGTCGATCTTGTTGATAACAATCGTGATCAACTTGTTGGCAAAGAGGGGCTTGATGTTGTTGAAGAGAGCGATCTGCGAAGCGACAGAGTAACCGCACTGCTCGCTAAGATCCATGAAGTAGAGGATGTGAGCGCGAAGATGGGCAATGGCACAGATGGACTGGTGCTCAATTGTGTTCATCTCCTCAAGAGCATGATCGAGGATACCGGGTGTGTCGACTGCCTGGAATCGCAGCATCTTGTAGTCACTGATCTGCCTGTTAGCTGCTACTCCGAACTAGCCCACGTGTCTGAACTTACAAGTGACCAACGTAGAGACTCTTAGTTGTGAAAGCGTAGGGCTGGACCTCGACATCTGCGCGCGAGATGTTCTTCAAGAAAGAGGACTTGCCAACATTGGGGAAACCAGAGATGACAAGTGTGCGTGTGTTGGGGTCGATGGAGGGAAGACGACCCAGATGTTGCCTGACCTGCTCAAGGTAGACGAGCGGGTCCTTGAGCCTCTTGCAGATTGTCGCCATGCGACCCAAGGCCGCCTTCTTCAGCTGCTTGCACTGGAACAGCGACTGCCCATACTTCAGGAGACGGACATAGTCACGGGCGACAGTCTCAATCAGCGATTTGGCAGTCGACAACTGACCAAGAGCAATGCGGAAGTGGTCTGCATCGTAGAGGGTGTTGAGCAAATCGCGGTGGAACGGGTGGATGTCCTGCAGGCGGGGGAAGGCGTCGATCGTTTGTGAGAGGCGCTCGGTGAAGGTCTCGGAGGTGTACTTGACCTTGCGGGTGTAAAAAGCTCGGATACGGCTGATCTTGAAGCCTGCACGAATCTGCGTCTGTGTGAGCACTGTGCGCCTTCAAAGAGTTGCGACGGAGCCGTACCTGAGTCGGGAGACGCCTCTGGGTCCTGGACAAGACAATGTCGAGGAACTCCTGGCTCGTAGGCACAACGGGGATGTCTTTCCACTGGGTCTTCATTTTGGCGGCGGGAGAGGGTGTTGCTGCACGCTCTGCGGAAAAAGTGCAGGAACGATATCGATAGCCAAAACTTTCTGAGTGGCGCCAGCCGCCCCACCGCTTAGTCGCCAAGATTTCAGGGCCCCAAAAGTCCAGCCGAGGCGGACCCGCTTCGCCCCGACTGTCAACTTGACCCTCGATGGATCAGTGAGTTTGCTTCTGCGACCACTATCAGCTATCGACGGCCAAGCAGGGCAAGTAGTACACCGCTTGCCAAGCTGCTGGGTTTCGGAGGTGTACTCTACAGAAGACATTCCGTCCAGGGACGTGTGAGCCTCTCTGGACCTAGAATGAGACGTGCAGCGCATTTGTTCGTTCATGGTATTGCATTGCTTTGTCTATTATTGATCCTGTCCACAACAAGCAGGGATACAGTCGTCCTACCAGGCAACTCCACGCTCATGCCATATCAAGCCTTGCCCCCTGCAACGTCCAACGCCGGGTATGCTCTAATGCGTTCCTGAGCCACAACACCTTCCCACTTCCCACTGCACTACGACAGTATCTCCCAGGGTTCCATGTTGTACTCGGGCCTGGTCACCTCCGTTTCCCTCAAGCCTGAAGAATGATTTTGCGCTCCACCGTTCTCCAACACAAATGAACCCTTCTACGAGTTCAAGTAGTTGCGAATAGCGCCCTGGAGTTTTCCAGCGCCTTCACCGAGCAGGTTTGATAGGTTCTCCAGGTCGTCGCCCGCGGTAAGGCCAAACTTACGGACAAAGTCCTTGGCCGCACTCTCGAGGTCACCGTAGTCATCCTCTGGGATGTCGTCTTCAGGGCGCCCGAAGTACGCGTTCGACGAGATGGCTGAGGCGCCTTCAAAGCCTGCAAATTGTCAATAAGCTACTTGAGAGCTTGGAGGTATAGAGGTGGTGCATACCTGATAGTCGCTCCTTAGCCTGAGCACTGGCCGCAGGGTCGTAGTTGTTTCGCCCGAAGAACTCGTCGCTGGAGATACCCTTCTGTGTGCCGAACTTCTGGCGCGCGTATTTCTCACTGTCGTCTTCTACGGGCTTGCTAACACTGCCGAAGCCGCCCATCTTCTTCGCTGGCGCTGCTTTCTTAGCTGCACCGACCTGTCCGAAACCAAGACGTGCGACGCCCATACCCAGCCGTTCCGTGTCCGCATCCCAGCGGTCTGGCTTGGCTGTAGAGCCAAATCCTCCACGAGCTGGCGAGACCGGCGTAGGAGCTGCGATGTTCGATGCTTCAGCGGCCTTCGGCTTCGCTGTCGCAGCCGTCTCAGCGGCCTCAGCATCTGGGTCGTACCCAAGTTTCTCAATACGCTCAGCCTCCTCCCTCGCCTTGCGCTCAGCTTCTTCAAAGTCCAATCCCCCGTCAGCAGGGACCACCTTCTTAGCTCCCAGACCCTTTTTCTTCGCGCCCAAGATATTCTTCTTAGGCGCAGCACCCGCCGTGGTCTTTCGTACTGTGGGCTTCACAACCGCAGGTGTGGTGTTCTCGGCCGTAACGAGAGGCGACTTGGGGCGGTCTGCTCCATTGCCAGCGGAGGCGCCTGGCTTGAGGAAGGGTGACTGAGCGCGCGGTGTACCGGTTCGCGAGGGAGGGTTCGAGGGTCGCTTGATCGTGGGCTTGTCCCATGAGGAGAAGAAGTCGTCGTCTTCGCCAGCGGGTGTGTTGCTTTCGCTGCTGCCAGCAACATCGGGAACATCTGTGATTACAACCTCTTCGGGGTACCTGGGGAATGTAAGCGCCCATATCCAACGCTTATCAATACCAAACGTACAGCTTAGCGTCTGCAGCGCACCGCCTTTGTAGCTCCTCCTTGTACTTTGTCGCCGCATTGCTAGTGTATTTGGCCTTGGAGTCCTTGCTGGCAAGTGCAGCTGAGCCGCCGTGCGATTGGAAGTACTTGGTTGCACTCTCGTTGCCGCCGACCTTCATAATTCGTAGCTGATCCCATTGCCATACTGTTCCTGGTCAGCGATCGTGCGTTGTGTATGCCACTTCCAAGACTGGGTCCTGACGTACTGTCGAGGTTTGTTGAGCGGACAAAGGAGATGTGGACACCCATGTTGCGGTGGTTCGAAGAGCAGTCGAGGCAGAGGTAGATACCGAAAGGTACAGAGCTCCATGTTGGGTTCTTTGCGCCGCAGTCGAAACATATCTACAGTCCATGTTAGCCATCGTTGACCGCCCCTCCCTGCACAGCAAAACGTACTTTGTTCGCGGGCTTTGCCTTCAACTTCGCAAAGATGTTCTGCGACTGCGTCTTCGTAGCGAGCGCCATCTTGACGGTCAGGTAGGAATGCTACTGGTGTGGAGAATAGGAGGCCAAGTTGCAGTGGGGATATTTTGGCGGAGCGGGAATGCCTGTCTGGCCGTTCCAGCTGCGAGGGAGCGGAGCGCACGTGCTAGCGCATCCACGACATCTCGAGGGCTGCTCCTTTACCTTTACTCCTCCCACTGGCATCACCAGTTTGACGAGCTTATTTTCTTTTTGTCTGAATACAAGGCTGAATCATGCCAACTGCTTGCGCATGTAGCGTTTCCTTACTACTTACCCCCCAGCGTACTTGCGTTAAACCGGTTTATCAGCTCATAGTCATCTTCCCCTCATTGCTCACAAATCGCATGCCATCCTTCAGCTGCATGACGACTGGAGAAGACTATAAGATGGAGAGCTATTCTGGCAGCCTGCTCCACTTGTGATTTATCTGCATTTTCCTCCCAATACGACCATGATACAGAGCTTGTGGATCCTCTCGCTCTAATCGAAGCGAACATAGCATATAACAGCACACTATGATCTCTACACAAACAGTCCCTGCTCGCCGAGGCGCAGCGACGATTGTACGCGCCAATCAAAAGATCAAGATCATCAACACCTACGGCAACCAGGTTGTCGACACCTGGATTTTCGCACTGCCGTCTACCTCGATAGGCACTGCCTCTTCTCGCCTCGAAGCGGCTCTCTATCCCGCCGCCTTCGCTGCCTCCTCGTCTCAATACTCTGCAGCTGCAAATCGCGCCGCCGCCGCACCAGAGTACATGTCCATGTCGCATTGCCGCGCTAAACTCTTGAAGCTTGTACCAGGCGTAGGCGACACCCTGGTCAGTCAGAAACGCGCACCTCTGCTCAAGGTGGTCGAGGATACTAGTCTGGGCGTACATGATACGCTAGTAGCAGCTTGTGATCGGTGGCGGTACGCAGAGTTAGGTGTTACGGCATACCATGAGAGTTGTACAGACAACTGCTGGGACGCCTTGTCTGCGTTGGCTGCTGAATTGGGAGACTCGGAGGAAGGCGAAATCCTGCAGGGCTTGCAGACCAGATTGGGCGGGACGGTACCAGACCCTTTCAATCTGTTCATGAACATACCAGTCACCCAGGAAGGCGAGGGTACAAGAAGAAGTATCAGCTTTGAAGGGCCCTTGACGAAGCCTGGAGATTGTGTGGTATTCGAGGCGCTAAGAGATGTAGTGGTTGTTATGAGTGCTTGTCCGCAGGACGTGCTTAACATCAATGGGAAAAAGCCTGTTGATGCGCACTTTCAAGTTTACTGAAAAGAGGCGTAGTGGGTCTTGTTGCTGATGGGAAGACCGTTTGAATCTATGATTGGGCTGCTTCTTCAATGCAAAGTGTACAACGTTCCTGATCTTTAAAACCCAGTAACACTGCCTTCGCTTTCATGCCGGGCTTAGTGCATGCGATGAGCTTGGTCATGCAACACTTTTTTTTCCAACAGCGTGTTTGCTGCCTCGCCTTTCTTAAGTTGCAGAAAAAACCGGACTCAGGCACCCCAACGATCTGAATTGTGGGAGCAGTCAGGGAGGCTCTGTCTATTTTTCCCGAAGCTAATAAATATCTACATGATTGGTTCTTGGATTGTGGAGTCTGCACAGGCTGCTTAGATGGAAACAAGGTAAAGGAGTATCTTAGATGATGTCAGTCGATTAACATCGGATCGGATGGACAACGAAGACCCAGAATCGTCTGCGTACTAGCTTCCATGCTGCGAGCCGCTTGGCCCTCTTCCCAAAGTACTCACTCATGTGGAGTACCTCGTCTGTGCTTCTTTCCCCTTTCCCTTTCACTTTCGCTGCAAACGAACGGCTTGCTTGGCACAACATACTTTCAAAAAAAAGGCAGTTTCACTGCTGCTGAGCTTCATTCCGACACTACTCTGTCAACAACGTCTCGCATTCACTACTTGTTGACGGCCTTGTACGAACGCACCCCCCGTGATTGATGCTCACACAACCAGTCAACCTCTCATCTTCGGACCTTTGGATCTATCCACCCAGTTGCATCTCCTCTACGATCTTACGCATATTGAGCTGACCATCAACATCAACAAGTTATCTACCTGCGCCGTCACTCGACACCGAGCACGAATGCAGCACTTCGTCGACGTAATGCGAAAGCACAACGAGGACGATAACAAGAAGGCCCCCCTCCATGATCTTCGTTTACGATTGATCAGCCAGCTTACCTCTCACCTTCGACCGAATCAGTATCCCCGTCTTGGCTTCCAGTTGAACCTTTGACGATTCGAGAAGCACATGTTCGCTCTCAAATGCCTCTGCGAGCCGACCGGGATTCCCAAGGTCAGTTTCCCCGGCCTCCCGACATGGTCCGTACAGTGTCTCGAGATGCGCATTCGTGGCGAAGGCGGCAATCTGGCGAAGTTAGAGTGGCCGACCAAGACCTTCAGGCAGGACGGTAAGTTGAAGGTGGTCTCTACGCGTGCGGCGTGGTAGCCTGTATATAACAGGCAAGATTTCGCTGTGCCAAACGGCATCGCGCTTTCAAAACGCGTTGAAAGGTTCTTCCCAACCTCATGTAAGGTCGTCTCTTGACGTGTCCTGACGTCTTTGGGCTCCTAGATGATGAGACAGCAGCATCCTGGTCGTTTTTGGAGGAGGAGACATTACTGCGCAGCCCGTCAGGGTCAACGATGCAATCTAGTTGGTCGACGGAAGCGAATTTCACGGAATAAATCTGCAGTGAAAGGGGTGGAATTAGAAGAGCTGCAAGAAAAAAAGTGGTACATATACAATCATATTTCAAAGATCTAGAAGAAGAATGTTGCCTCAACGCCTCGCCTCAACTGTACAGTAACTCAATCATTCATCATCCCTCTCGCCCCAAACACCCATCTCCTCCCTTGCCACGGCATCTAAATCCACCAACTTCCCCTTCCCTTCTTCTTCGTCATCGCTGCTTTCCTCCCTCGCGATATTCGACTCCTTTCTCCTGAGATCAGCCCACCCAGCACCCTCTTCTTCATCCTCGACCGGCAACGACGGCGAAGCAGGCACGTAGTCGTCCATGAGGTGACTTGGCAAGCCAGCGGGTACTTTCCAGCTCTGCTGCGCTGTTGCAGGCGGAGGCGAGAGCGGCATCATGGCCATTTCCGGCGCCCTGCTCAGCGGTGTCTCGGGCTGTTCGTCTACCAAGCGTGTCTGAGGAGAGATGGGTCGTGGCGGTGGCGTAGTGTTTGGTGCTGACGTTTGTACCCTTGCTGCCTCCGCTCCTGACGCCTCCGCCGCTTCATTGCTTGGTGGTCCTGAGTGCGATTGGGATTTTGGCTCGGATGGATGGGAAGTCCTTCCCCCGTGCTTTGCATCTGGCTTCGCCATACGCTGCGGCTTTGGTCTCTCGGGCTCTATACTACTCGTGACAATGGCTGGTTCTACAAAAGTCTGCTGAGTCGCTGGCAGTTTGGCGTGGTGTTCTTGCTGGTGTTGCTGCGAAAATGGGAATATGGAGAAGAGTGTCGAGCTGAGACTGTGTCTGTTCGGTGGCCCAGGCCTTTCCTCCGCTTTGAGGCGGTCAGGAGCGGTGGCCGGTGGTGGAAGGGAAGCAGAGTGTGTGTGAGATATCCGTGGCGCGACTGGACTTGTTGGCTTCGTGACGGTGGTGTTTGGAAGATGTGCGCCGCACATTTCGCACTCGGTAAGGGAGGTGTGGTTTAAGAACGTACAGCGGGAGCACTGTTTCTTCTCCTCTGGAGTGGGTGGCCTCGGTTCAGATTGAGCTTGCATTTGGGGTCGCGGTCTAGGCGGTTGCGGTGGAGCGGCTTCTTCTGGTCTTCGACCCTGCCTTTCTCCAGCTTTCAGTCGCCTCTGAACAGCCGTGTTTGTTGTGATAGACTGCTTTGATCCAGCAGTAGCTCCACCATTCGGATTTGGATCCACGGAGATCACAACCTGCACATCCCTCTTCGTGCCACACTTCAAGCACTGACATTGTTTAACGACACTCGTCGTATACGTCTCATCCACCTGACTCGGCGCATCGAATCTGATCTCAAAGTGCCCAGGCTCTCCATACCCATCGCTCCTAATTCCCCTTCTGCTATCCAAGCTCTTGTTACTCGCATATCCGGCCCCTCTCGCGACAATCGGCGTAATCGGATCAACAGCCCCAATAACGAGATGGTCGACAAATGGTATCAACATCAGCGTCCCACTAGACTTAATACTATGATCGACCTCCGGGCGCAGCTCAAACTCATCCACCGAATGCAGCACCGTGAAGTACTTAGCAAACATATCGCCATACCACCGTCTGACTTGCACACCTTGCGCAAGCAGCTCTTTCGGTTCACTCCGGGGTGCAGGACTCGGCCACAGCGCATCGATGAGGTGTTTTTCCTTGAGAGACTTGCGCACCATTAGGTCGAGGCGTGCACACTCGAAGAGCTTCTTCTCAAGACGTTCGTGCAGTTCGTACTTAGCGAACCGCACCACCAAACCACGCACGAATCCTGAATCGAGATGCCATTTCCGTGTGAAGTAGTCGAGAGATTCGAGATCTTTCTGGGCTTGCGCGTTTGCTGGGCGGATACTTAACGGCTGTAATTCATGGCCCTGTAATCTAGGTTAGAAATGAGTGGCCTATTTATTGTATTGTGGGAGAACGCACCATGTTCACCCATCGCTGCGGTTGCCGCGGATCGGCTGTTGCAGTTGACCAAAACGACCGTATCGGCGCGTATTCAGCCTTGAAGTAATTGTATATGAAATCGAGAAAGTCTCCTTCGTTGAGCGGGAGCATCGCGTGGCCTCTGGGGATGTCCATGGCGTACGGCGACCCTTCCACCTAGATCAAGATCGATGGAGGTTATCAGGTGAAATCTTGAACCGCGCTTTCACAGAATCTCGCACGAACGCTCGAATGGAGTAGTTCAGAGGCTCTTAAGCAGTTTTCCAAAGCTATCTCTTTCTTTGAGCTCACGTGGCGCTTTGTTAGTTGGTCAAAGTTGCTGCCTGGGGCTGTTGAAGGAAGAATACGTGTGCAGGTTGAACTGCAAAGAGATCCAAGTGACGGTACGTGAACGACTGCGCCACACCGCGTGATAGTTTCAGTAACTATCTTTGACTGGTCCATTGTGAAAAGCTGCCTTCTGCCCATGAGTGGTTGTTCGTGAGAGCATACGTCATCTGCCAAAGTTGTGGCGGCCCTCGGCTTTCGCCCCACCGGCTTGTCCTGCCATTTGCAGCACGTACACCAGAGACGATGGGTGTTGGATATATCACTGTAAATATTGACAAGCAAGCGGTGTCTAAATAGAGATGTGAAATGTTGTATAATGCCCGCCCGTTCATCTTTCGAAATATTATCGCCCAGAGGTATCCTGTCCCATCGCTCCATCATGCTAATGCCCCAATGCCTTTGATACAGTCCAAACGAAAGCTACCGCATTGATGTACACACTACCACACAACGATATGTACACCCTTCTCACTTCCCGCGTTTCCGCAGAAGACTCGCGCCGGAGAGTCTGGCACCTAACCAGAGAATCTGAAGCGCGAAGCCTCTAGTCTGCCCAGACCCTCTCTCGGCGCAACATTGCGGCGGCGGTAGCTGGTCGTAAAGTCCTGTAGGATGGTTCTTATCATCCTGACGTCGCCACTCTGGATACGTTGACGAATGTTGTTCAAGAAGCGCTCGCTTTCCTGAGGTGTGATGCTACCCTGCGGCAACATAGCGACAGTATTGGCGACCCATGAGGCGACCTGCTCAGGGTTGAGCTCGAAGAGGTCGAGAAGCACACCGGAGGAGTCGGCGAAGCAACCCTCTGGAAAGCTATACATCATACCTGTCATAATGCGCTGAACCAAAAGCTCCCCAGCGGTCAGAACAAGCTGCTTAACCCGGTCCTGTAGCTGCTTGGGAACTTCGTGCCGTGTGTGATCGAAGCTAGACGACGGGGAGGCATTGCGACCATAGCCAAGTAGGTCACGGAGGAAGTGCAGTGTTGCAATTATGGGCTCTTCTTTGAGCAGAGCAAGCGCGTTGCAGGCTGCAAGAAGAATGGTCTCCATGAGAGGTGACATGATCGATTCGGATGGGAAGTAGAGCGCCATGTCAGAAGCGAGCCGGAAGTAATCCTCAATCACTGTAACACCGTTAGTCAGCTGTATGAGATTGTAGAGTTCACAATAACGTACAGTCAGGAAGCTCGTCTGGTCTGACGACGTCGCTCAGCATCTTCAAGAAGGTCCTTGCTTGCTGCTCGTAGAACTGGTACACGTCATTGGCCAGCCCAGTATCCACTTGATCCACACCCTGTGAGAATTCGCGTACAATGGCAGCTGTGGCCCAAAGGAAGCAGCCTTGCCTTGATGCGTCGAAGCCCTGTGTCAGTCTTGTTGCAAGCTCAGGTAGGAGTGGGCGCATAGCCGTTCGGTACGACAACACCATGTATCGCCAACAACGGCAAACTCGTTCTAGAATCGGCACACTCCGATTGAAGTGTGTGATGAGATTTCCGAGCAACGGGAACAGCTCCTGGCAGTACTTGACAGCAGGATTCTCCTGCCCGGCTGGTACCTCGGGCTGCACGAACTCGATGAAGATGGTGACGAGGTTGATCTTATCCGCGAGAAGCTTTTGCGATGGCTCATCCTTGGCTTGGTTTGCGATCGCAGCCAAGTTTTGCATGACAGGGTCGACGTATAGCTTGAGTGTTGGATAGACTTGGTCGACAGGTACCTTGGCGACTACCGAAGCCACACCCTCTGTGATTTCCTCCTGACTGCTCACTGGGAGTTGATCAAGGTGTTTCTGGTAGAATTGTTGTAGGGGAACAACGAAGTTGACAAGCAAGCTGGCACAGTCATTACAGAAGAACTTAAACGAGAGTGCAGCAGCGCGGATGACGTCCTTCGTAGAGTGATCGAATGCGGCCATGATGTAGTCCAGTTGAGGCTGCAGGGTGTCCGGGTGCTGAGCAGTCCACTCTGTGTATCGTCCAAGAGCCATGACAGCCTGGAAGCGAAGTTTGTTATGGTCAGGTATCGAGACGATGAGTGGAATAAGGCGCGGCAGCATGACGTCTTCGTCCGGAGGAACCATGCGACCCATCGCCCTGACAGCGAATAACGGTGCTTCAAGCTTCTGCCACTCCGGCACACTATTAGGTCCAGCTTGAGAACCGTATGTCTGTACCCATTGCTGAATGAGGTCGTAGGGCTTCTGCAGGCATTCCGTCACACCCATGACTTCGCAACAGTCCTTGAGTACGTCACCCATCTGGTGACGGAACTCCCTGAATTTCTCCTCTTGCTCGCGATCACCCTCGAAAAGATCTTTCTCGTCTCCACCTTCAGGCCTTGGGTACTCCAAGTGGCCAATCATGATGTCAATAAGCTTCGAGTAGATATCCAAGCTCTGCATACGAGCTGGCGTGTACTTGTCGATTGTCAAATACTGCTTCAGGTCGTACCAGAACTTGAAGGTGTGGGCGATGGCGTCGCGCTCCTTGTCGAGCGCCGCAGTCTCGAGTACAGCTTCGACTAGGGCCCGGAAGTCGTTGGGCAGTCGTGCGATTAACAGCACCCATGACTCTCCAGCCTCTGCAAAGATCCTGGCGATTCCCTTGAACTTCTCTTGGTCTTCCTCCTGTGCGGCCTGCGCAAGTTTGGATCGCAGGGCGATAACTTGAGGGTATAAGACCAGGATAGACTGCATGGTCTCATCTACGTCTCTTGTTTCTGCAATAAGAGCACTAAGACACTCAACAGCGGCCTCGAATGCATCGTCGTCCGAGTTCAAGTCATCAATGATGATTGCCAGAAGGGGTGAATTCAGGATGGAGTCGAGCGGTATCTCACGCATCCATGATGTAATGCAATTCAACAATTGAGGGTTCCGAGCAGCAGCCGCTGTACGTCTTAGCGTAGACTCAAAGACAAGAAAAAACTCGACTTACGTGATGATGTTGCATATACAACGAGGAGCTTCAGGGCTTGCTCAGCGTTGTCCTCGATCAACTCGACCGTCCTCATAGTCAATTCGTGTTCCTGACCACCAAGCATTAGACTTTAATTCTGATATCACATGTCGGGACCGTGGGAAGGTGCCGCAGGCTGGAGGTGGGTTGTGGGTCGGCCGGACGTACAGTGAGTGCGATCTTTCGTCCATGCGTGACTTCTTCTGGGAGGACGCGGAGGAAATCCAAGACGCAAGGTAATGTTGCTGGGTCGGACCCAAGGGCGCTGACGATGTCTGAGAGGACATCCTTCCATTCTGTCATCTGTATCGCCAGGTTCGCCAAACAAACGCACAGCGTCAATCTTATAGGCTTAGGTCCAGCATGGAAGACTGTCAGGTTCTTCATGATAGAAGCTCGGAGTTCTGGCAGCTGTTCGCGGGGTATCTGGTGGAGGTCGTATACGATCTGGGTCTGTCAGGAAGGAAGCACCTTCACGTGCTGAGCCCAACGTACCTTGCCCTTCAGGGTGGTGGCAGCGAAGAGCTTCGCTGCAGCATCCACCGAGCTTGACTCCAGCATAGCCAACGTTGTTGTCCATGCCTCTTGCTACGACCCATTCCGTCAGCCCTGTCTGCCCAGATCCACATCCTTGCCTATGCCCAACGTACCGACTTCTGAAACTTTTCCAAGAACTCGTGTGCTTGCTCTTTCTGTGTGCGGTTTGACGCCGATTGCATAAGGTTATGCGCAGCCAGTACAGGCTCATACACCTGCTGAGCGCCGTTTGTGGCCATGGCGAGCGATAGTCCGGAGGGGCTGGTGGGGGAGAGGAAGTGTAAGGAGCGTGGTGGGGAGACGGCGGCGGGGTATTATTTGCGTTGCCTCATGAACCGGTGAGATACGGGGGGCCAGGTGATAGTAGTCGGCAGAACGGTGCAAGCGGCCGGTATGTGCGAGGTTTGTTTGTGTCTTTGCTCGGGTATGATGAGAAGTTGCATAAAGTGACGGACTGGCGATCCCGCGCCCGCGCCTGCCCGCCAAGGCCAGCCTTGTCACTTCCCAAATTGTTCGCGGAACTCACAGCTGCACCTCCGACGACCCACCGCAGCGCCCTTACACCTCGACTCTGCGCACCTTTGGGATCGCCCAAGCACTTCAACCAAGTCTCTCAATATGAATCGTGGTGGTGAGATAGCCAGTATAAATGAGCGCTACAGCAAAGCTAACGTATCCTAGGCCGCGGTGGAGGAAAAGGTACGACCAAACGACGAAGCGCGTTATCTCGAGAGCCGCGACACTGACCCAACGACAGTCCTCCTTCCTCCTATCAACTTCATCTTCAAGCTCCTGCAATCACGTGCCACAGTCTCGGTATGGCTGTACGAAAACCTCGGCCTGCGCATTGAGGGCAAGCTCAGGGTATGCCCCAACCACCCATGGCACATGTCGCGTTGGATGCTGATGCTGCATAGGGCTTCGACGAATTCATGAACCTCGTTATCGACGACGCCGTAGAAGTCACGATTGCGAAGAAGGACGGCACACCGGAGGAAAGGCGCAAGATCGGCCAGATCCTGCTCAAGGGCGACAATATTTCGCTCATTCAGCAAATTCAATGATTACAAACGCTAGAAACGGGCTTCGAGGCCTCTCGATTTGCACTTTGGATTGCACAGGAACAATGCCGAAGTGGGCGTATGCAAGTGTGCTATGTGGTGGCAGAAAACAAGTTAGGCGGGAACAGCTCGCGTTGCTTCAGATCAAGCGCGACGAAGCTCGCCGTCACCGGTGATCAAGGCGTCGAGGCGAAAATCGGACTGGTCCATAGGGACAGACTCATTTGGCGGAAGCAGCTGCTCGGTCAGAGACAGACCAACTTGGACGTGGTTAGTTAGCCCATCAGCCACGTTCGAATACCAATAATTCTTACCGCGAAAAGGCATGCGCGACACTTGGTGACATCGACTCAGAAAGAAATCATAGAAGCCTTTGCCGTGTCCAAGTCGACCGAAGCCTGTGTCGAATGCCATGCCGGGCATGACGATGAGGTCAAGGCCATCAGCAGTCTGTTCAGTCTTGCCGTGGGTGATGCCAGTGGTGCCAAAGCAGTTTGCACGCGATGGGATGGACTCTTTACTGGGTGTGGGAATGCCCCATTTGTCTGCCTCGAGCGACTCGAAGTCCTTCATTGAAGACAACTCGACCATATCCATAATCGACTTTGGCTGACCGTCAACGGGTTCGTCCAAGTTATAAGTGTAAGGAATGAAGACCTTTTTGCCCTGATCAAGAGCATCACGCACGATGCTGGACGTGTTGATCTCTCCGGTAGGCATAGAGAGATATACGCTTATCCGCCGGGCTGCCTTGTACTCTGGCATGGCTAGCAATGCCTTGGTGGCATGGACAGCTATAATGGTCAGTCCAATTGCGACAGCGTCTTGAGGTTTCAACGACGTACTTTGCGTGGCAGCAGCAGAATCAGAGACATCTTTTAATATGGTCTTGATCTTCTTCCTCAGATCCTTCTTAAGTGCTACTACGGCTGCCATGGTGAAACCTCCTGCCAACGTCGATGCTCCGTTGTGCTTGCAGTGAAGTTGTGTACGATGCCCCGATACGTGCAGATTATCCTTGATGGATGGAAGCCGAGCTTGGTGCGTATCGAGAAGCACGAGCCCTGACCTTGCGCAAGCAGTTCAAACGGCTCGTGCTAAATTGCGGGCGGTGGTGATGCTGGCGCGCCGTTCGATCTGCAGCTAGCCGACCCCGGTCTGACACCCCCCAGTCATTCGCCGCCTCCTTTGCGACTGCATTCGAGATCCAGGAACGGAGCCGCCAACCTCAACACACAGCCCACCGCCGCCAACCCACCCTTCGTCGTGCGCGTCTATACCAACCAACTACCAACACTCGCTTGAATACGTAGGAAGAAGACATTATGGTGTCATTCAAGGCAGTGCTCCTGCTCGCGGGAGCGGTGATACACGCGCAGGCGCAAGACTTCTCCGACTTGGTTGGCACATGGAGCAGCAAGTCAAACTCGACATTCACTGGCGACGTATGCTGTTCTTGAAACACCAAATTCTCCGGGCAGAGCTAACAGTAGCACCAGGGCTTCTACGACCCGGTCAACGACCACTTCACCGAGCCCAAACACACTGGAATCAGCTACTCCTTCACCGCAGACGGCTACTTCGAAGAAGCATACTACCGCGCTGTCGCGAACCGTACGTCTCACCCTTCTCCGCACCGCATTGCACCGCCTATGAAATCCAACAGAAACAAAGCAGCCATCAGCGCACTGCTAACACACACCAACAGCTACCAATCCCAAATGCCCAAAGGGCGTAATCCAATGGCAACACGGCAAATTCGAAAAGCTCACCGACGGCTCGCTGAAACTGCACCCCCTCAAGGTCGACGGCCGTCAGATGTATTCAGACCCATGCCAGTACAAGAACTCGGTCTACACGCGCTACAACGCGAGCGAGACATTCGAGGTAGGCACCCCTTTTCTGGCCCTCCTTTGTACTGAATTACTGACGTTCTCGTAGCGCTACGAAGTCCGCATAGACGACTACCACAAGATCAAACGCCTCAACCTCTACAAATTCGACGGCTCCCCAATGATGCCCTTGTACATTGCCTTCAACCCGCCGAAGATGCTGCCCACCACCACACTGAACCCCATAGTTACCGCGACTGCCACGGCGAAAGCGAAGCGTGGGCTGCCCATTGACCACGAGGTGCTGTTCAGAAAGAGCGGGAACATGGCTGACCAGTTATTCTGGGCGGGCATTCTGGCGACGGGCACTGGTGGATTGCTGTGGTGGTTCTTTTAGACAGGATGGAGACATGTGTGGAGACGGACGAAGGTGGACGATTACGCACGAACGGTGTTATGGAGTTTTGGTGCTCAGAGCTGGATATCATGGTTCTCAAGCAGATTCTCTGGAAAGCTTAATTTTGGACAGCACCACTTCGCTTCGATTTGTTTGCATAGATGGCACATGTTTGAATAGCGCAGCGTGTTTGGGGAAAGCCCCTTTAAAAGATTCTTTCTAGCTTCTGGTCCTCCTTGCACTTGTTTTAGGAGTGGGGTATGTTGTAGTGCTGATAAGTCTATTGATGCCTTCCAGGCCATGGACATGAGGTGTAAGTTCGTAAGAAACGTTATTGGTGAGGATTGGTAGCTTTGCAAGGAAGCTACCTGACTTTACTCGCTCGAAATTGGCGTCGTGTGTGCGCAGCAGATACTTGTGCATTGAGGAGGCATAGATTGTAGGGCCGGGTTGGACGTTGATCCCTCGTAGCGAAGTAAGGCCTCATGCCATCATTGAGCATGCAGGTGGTTCTGGCCTCCAGGAAGGACACGTTATTGCAGATGTGGTGCTCATCTTTACTACGCGCGAGTGGCCATTCGGGCTTTGCTAGACAGACGCTGTGGTTTCGATGTCCTGGCTTCTTGGTGTCCCAGTGATGGCTGCATCATGCGCCTGGAACCTTGCTTTCTCCTCATCAATATCCGTTCTTCGATAATCCTGGCGCTTGCCTCTTCCCGGTTACTGAATTTCAACCCTTTCCATCCCAGCTTGCAGATCCTCCTCCGTTCCGAATACGTTTTTCGCCCAAGTCACCATTTTCGGCTTCATCAAAAAGCGTCTCTCCTGCTGCCCATCTGCATCCACCATCTCTTCCATTCGCGCTCCCTGCCCCAGAGCGTTGTCTCCTTCCTTTTGTCTCCAGTTCGACGGTCTAGCTCCTTCTTCATCAAGCACTAGTGGTCCTTCCTCGCCAACCCTCCTCGTTCTGCGTTTGTACGGCGGCCCCCTACCCATCTGCGCCGCCCGCTCCCACGACGTCTCGACTCCACGTGCAATAACACCGGCTGACGCCCAGCCAGTACGTCTATCAATCTCAAGAAGGCGAGTGATCGTCCACTCGCGCTGTGCCGGGTCTTGATACTGGACTCCTGCAAAGAACAAGCTCATGGTCGATTCTTGGAGTACTGAGCCTAAGAACGGAGAGAGGTCTTCACCCAAGGGAAGTTGCATGCCTGCTGTTATGCGCCCGATCAGCGTCGCATAAGGGCCGGTTGCTTGTGCGCAGACGCCTGCGGCCATCATCATTGCTGGTGGCATAGCGGGGTGGGAGCGCAGGAGGATAATCTTGGAGAGGTGGAGAAGAGTCCATAGGACGCTTATGTCGTAGCTTCGATGCACAAGGGTAGGACCGAAGGGTGTCATCGTACTGGTTTCGCCGGGTGGGATCACTTGGAGTTCTGGAGGCAACGGTGCGAAGGATTCGGTGCTGGATAGGACCTGGGCAATGGTTGCATGGGCGGCATTTATACTGTCCCATTCTTTGATCGCGTCTTCGTATGCAGATGGGAGATCTGCGTATTCTGGAAGAGGTACATGAGAGGCTGGAGGTGAGCGCTCATAGTCAGGGTTCGAGTAGTGGGTGGTGATCGGTGCGTGTGGTCGAGCAGGAGCCATGCCGTAGAAATTCGGCATCGCAGGTGGTTGTCCGCTTGGAGGGCTTTGTTTCGGTGTCGGTGGACTGCCTTGAGGTGGGCCAAATCCTGGTGGTGGTGGCCCTTTCCACCCTGGAGGAGGTCCACCTGTCCAGCCTGGAGGGGGTCCTTGCATCTGAGAAGGAGGTCCAGCGCCAGGGGTTGGTGGCTGGCTTCTACTCATACCTGCTGGTGGCCCACCAGGCATTCCAGGTCTAGGTCTCCACTGCCCTCCATCAGCTTTGACTTGTCTTAACTTTCGTTCTCGATCACGACACGTAAAGTCTGCTATACGGCCAATAAGTAAGACAATATGATCGTGAGAGCCGTACTGCGCATCTGCGCGGCCAAGTGGCGCTCGTGGTGGGCAATCAGACCATTTTCGATAGGGCGTTCTGCAGATGTTTAGATTTAGAAATACCAGAGAAACTCTATGACTTACATCAAGGGGTTGCCGCTCACACAACTCTGCCACATGTCATGGCGACAGTACCACCAGTATAGGTCTTGAAGTGTCTCAAAACTCCTCAGATCTAAATCATCCGATAGTCGCGTTTTCGTATCTTGTCTGGCACCGTTGTCCTCGACGATAATACCAAAGTCGTCGTAGTTGACTTGCTTGCCAATGATCGCGCTGACAAGATTCTCGTCTGGCTTGAGGTCCTTCCCTTGAAGGTCCCTGTCAAACTGCTGCTGGTCGATTATGACTTCGGGGTTCTGTTTAGGGTACTGTCTCTCTTCCGCCATTTGCGCGGCCCTTAATCGTCGAGCCTCGTGCGTCAGTGAGCGGAAGTTGAGCTCTGTCAGTAGTTGCGCCGCCCCCACGAGATGTGTTGACCACTTCGTGTGCTCAGCCGTCCAGACTTCGTAGAAGGCCAGGAGCAGAGCGGTTGCAAGAGTGGGTATCGACAGGCGTTTCTTCGGGTGGCTGAGTGACCTTCCCAGGCGCTTCAAAGAATACGCATAGTGCTTGTACGAAGGCGTTATGGATGCACCCTGTAACCTAGCAATATGCAGACTTGACAGCGCGAGCATGGCATGCAATAAGCCTTGGTGATCCAGAGCCTTCAGCGGTAACACATACGTCCATAATCCTTGTTGCACAGGCGGTGTGGAGCCTTCGAAAATCAAAGACGAGTTTCTGGGGTTTCTTTCGTAGATGGATATACTGACGGCAGTCTTGACTGTGTGGTTAGCGAGTGTTCTGCATCTCGAAGAAAGGCCAAGTTGTAATACTCTGCGCATAAGGTGCGCTTATCGATTCCTCGATGCTGCGTGCCAAGAGCCCGATATTGCCTTTGTCGGGACAGGAGAAGGGTCACAGGGTTGTACTCACCACGTGAATGAAGTGTGCAAAGACCCGGGCTGTTCTGGGGTTCCTCAGTGGACTCGCAGCATACTCTGGCTTGTATTGAGTCAAGAGACCATCATACAAGAAAGCATCATAGCGTCTGATACCCAGCTCACTGGAGTTTTCGAAATGTATGCGACGAATAAGCTCGAACTCTTTACTTGCAACCATTGTATTTTCCCCGTCTTCGCGGTTGACCATTTCGTCGTCAGACTGTACGTCCCAGTAATCGTCGTCTTCGCATTCGATCGCGGCCTCGTCGAGGGCCTGTGAAGGGCTGACGTGATCCTCACCAGCAAATCCGCTGAGAAGTAGCCAAGGCTTCATGGACTGCGATTGTGCACCGGCGATAGGTTGTTCTGAGGGTGACGTCGATGGTTAGCTAGGGACACATCAGGCGCATGAGCCATTAAGGGGTTGCTATTTGTAGGTAGCAGGCACCGAACGGCAGACACGGTGCGATGACTTTATGTAGGAGCACTGAAGAAGAAGTAATGATAGTCATTGGGGTATATGAAGTATGTGACTAGACATGAGACATACCGAGGACTGGTTGAGGTAAGTACTTTACATCCGTAATCATATCATGTGAGGATATCTGGACAGGTGGATAACTAGAATGTGTGAAACTTGCATACGAAACCGAGGAAAATGGGTAGCCAGCCTGGCTAACACCAACGGGACTGAGCTGAGGATGATGGTCAGCAACCTGTGAATGGCTATTATATCGTTGCATTACAGGTCTTTGTGCCGCATATTGAGGAAAGCTATCGTCTCTCGGTGATATGTTCGAGTGCTGGATGTGCGGATTGTACCCTTCGCTTTGCGTTGGCGAAGGATATTGCTGTGGGTACAGCGGTTGGTTCGGCAGCGCTTGCGACGTAGCGAGCTTGTTATCGATGAAGCCGTCATACGAAACAGGTGTTTGTTGATAGAGGCCTTGACCCTGGGTATATCGCTGAGGATCAGGAAATGCAGCATTGTGACCATGGCTATATTGGGTCTGGAACGTGGTATGTATTGGTGACTGCTGCGGGAAGTAGGATGTGGTTGGAGTGGGGTTCTGGATGAGGTGATGGGGTGAGTGAAGCGGTTGCTGATGACGTGGTGATGGTAGTGGCTGTTGGTAGGTCTGTTCTGGAGAATAAGTGGCAGGCCCTCCAATTAGGGCCTCCATAGTGCTACCGGTGTCCATGTTCGAGATGTCGAAGCTGCTCGAAGGTCGAGGCTGGAGCGGAGCAGGCGCATGTTCTTGTGCTTGGCCAGTCGGCGGAGGTGCTTGGTATTGCGGGTTTCGTGTTCCGGGTAGCATCGAAGTGTGATATTGAATAGTGCTGACCACACCTGGGTGATTGGGCCAGTCACCAATGGGAGGTTTGAAGACCACGCGCTGGTTGTAGCCCTCACATTGTCGCTTGGATTTGATGCAATTGGCACATGTTGGACGCTCTTCGCCACACTTGATACGGCGTTTGCGACAGGTCAAGCAACCAGTCTTGGTCCTCTTGCGCATCTTGGTAGTGGCTGTCGAGCCTGAGCCGTTACCTGTCGGTGAAACGTCACCGGCGCCGCCCGGTGGTGACTTTGACCGGGCGTTCGCCATGTTGAGCTGGTGGAGTCTGTAATGATATCGGTGTACTTGGCAGGTGGGCGTAAGGGACCAAGATGTTACAATCGTTCAGAAGGGAGGAAGCAAATGAGGTACTTGGTGGGGAGACGCCTGATCTTGAAGCAAGATGACACTAGCCACTGCGGACAGACGATTGTCCGTTTGGATGCGGGCACGGCAGTGCCAAGTGAGGAATCAGCTCCAGTTTATGGCAATCGGTAGTGTGTGAATTTCGCGGGCTCAACCGGTCACCCAAATGACGGCCGTCTCCTGACGCAAGTAATAAGTTGACAGCGTCGCTTCTAACTGGATAGCGTGGAAGACTGCTGCAGGGCAGGAGTGAGACGACACAAAGCTAATAGTCCAAGCCCTCGGGAGCCATGTGGAGAAATATGTTTCTGTAGTAGTTTAGACTGGACAAGGAAGGCACGCACCATGTGTCAAACGCCTCTGAGGAGACCGAAAGGAGTAGGCGGCAAGCCGTCCGTTGGCAGACAGGACGGAGAAGGCTGTACGTAAATTCTCGGCACACCCAAAGAAGGCTTCAGCAGCTCAGGATGATGTGAATGGCCTAGATCAGAGATCAGAGCTATGCTGCTCCGGGGCGAGCAGGGGCCAATGTGTTCGAGTCAAGATAGTCAATTGGTCTCTGATGCAATTGCTGCGGAGACGGGCAAGGACGAGAGCAGTGAATAGGTGGATCTCAGAGGAAGCATGTTTCCGCTCAGCAGTGGTGGTGCGAGGTGCGATCGAACTGCGTGCCAGGCAATCAGGGTTGGTTGATGGCTTGCGCTAGGGCCGTGGAGGCAGGAACCGCAGAGTGAAGATGGCGGCTGTGGTCTGTGTGAGCGACCCAGGGATCATGGATCTCTGGGCGGCAGGCTAAGGAGAGGGGTAGGTTGTATGGCGCTGGCGCTGGCGGGTGAGTTCACTTGCCCAGAATAGCTGCACGAACCTGATGAGCGTCTGTAGTCGTTGTTGAGTCGTGTGTTGAGTGACAGCGCGGTGAAGCTGCATCGGTCACATTCTTTCATCCTGCCGGCTTCGGAAGGCTCGATGCGCTTGCCGGCGCCGAGGTTCTTCCCCGTCAGCAATTACTCGTGTCAAAGAGCAGTTTCCTCCGACCTGACGCGTGCGGTCACCAGCTAGTCATCTGGCAGCGGACGACGATAACCGCAGCGTTGACTTCACGGTTCGCGCATCTCTAGCTCACGACGCTAGTAGCTACTGAATTTCCGTGGAACGTGGAATTCGGAAGAGCTGGCGTGCCCTGGGGTTGCGCCGACAAGCGCACGCCAGCAGACCTTGCGCTACCCTCCAGAGCCATCCAACGTGACAGGTTTTGACAACCATCCATCACCAAGTCGTCAATGACAAGCCTCAGACCCAGAGCTGTCTAGATCACTGGAGCTGAACCCGCGACTCTTGACCTGCAGCACTCTGGCACTTTCCAGCGACAATCCCCTGCCGGAACAGTCTAATCGTATCATGCATACGGCTGCAAAGCTGCATCTGATGCTGCACTGACTAACCCGGAGCCACACCAGAGCGGGACTGGCGTGGGTGACTATCGTGTCGTCTCAAGGTGGGCTGCGTTGGCGGACAAGCGTGCCAACCGTCGGCCATTAAACCTTACCGCCATTGCCCAGTCTCGGAGTACTGCTCTTTCATGGTAGAATTGTTCAGGGTACTCGTGTTGATGATCTGTTCGTTGCCAGTCAATGGATCAAAGACAGCCATTTGCGCTGGTGGCGCTGCAAGCCAGCGAGCTGAATCTTTGGGGGTCAAGACCCTTTGCCAGCCGTGTGGTCCCGCGTTCCTACCCGCTTACGCGCATCCTACTATGATTTGCGCCCGGGTTATGCGTGGATCCGAGGATTGGGACGTCGGATTGTGATAGGTATGACATCTTCAAACACATAAAGCACCTCGCCGAGGGCTGACACTCCCCTGGAACCTGCAGCGGAATGCACGTAGGGCGCGGCTTACTGGTCTTCTTTGCAAGACTCACCACTGAAGTCGAGCTAGACAACAGGTCCCTTAGGCAGCAACGCAACAAGCATCGATGATCGTCCGGGACATTACCCCCGAACTATCTGTTATTCGATGACGACCATCTGGGTGCAAGTGCCTATGTTGAGCGTTTCGCATTAAACACGAGCGAATACCTTACCAACGACGGGGATGCAGCCACTTTCCTCTCGCCGCAAGCCGAGCCGCAAGCCGAGCCGATAAAATGCGCCAGCACTAAAGTCAATACGTTCTGGACGAGTTACGATTATATTTGGGCAATTGCCCGTTCATCTAAATGGCATGACTAGTAAACAATTATGCGAAAGTACCTTCCAGCCGCCGTTGGATCATCTGCCATGAGTTTTGACCGGTACAACCGGTATTTCTCCACAACTGAAGGACAATGTGTACTATCATGTGATGGTAAATGCTATCCCGCAGAGAACCATTGGCACGCGTCTGCTTCCATAAAGTTCGACCATAGTATCTTTCGGGGAAGATTACCGACCTCGCAGATATGGTCAAGCTTATTGTCAATGCCTTGACAGGAGGACGTCGCAATGTTCCGGTCCCGCGATACTGCATCCAACTGGTGGCGCATGTACCTTTAGCTCCCTACCCAAAAAGCAAGTCAGCTTCCGTCCACATATCCAGCCGCTCGGTAGCAATCCAAGCACAGATATCATACGCAAGGCAAATAGACCTTAAGTATTGAGCATGTAATGTGTTCGAAACTGCTCTAAATTTGTCTTGATCACGGCCGGAATGCTGCGACAAGATTGCACATGCACATCCACGAACAGTTCCGAAAAGCAATATGCAGACTCCAGGAAGCCTGCATCCATCCCTTTGCTCTGGTCATGGCAGACAGGGGTCGACACCTCTAGTGCTGTGGCTTCCACGAGAGACGGCCTACACTGTGCACCTGGCGGACGGCGACGCGCGAGCGAAACCATTTCCCAAACCGGCATAAACAAGCGAGTGAGCACTGACCCTCGGAAGCTTGAGATCGAGAGAGCGCTAACTGAAGATCCACAACCGTCATTAGCTGCAGAGCCCGAAGTTATGGTTTTCTCACGTGGCGTCTAGCCGTTCCTGTCAAGTAACGCGAACGGCACGTGCATTCACTTTGAAGATGAATTGGGGGTCAAACGCATCAGCCTGCCCTTTGGGGTTTGGAAACTCTGAATCAACCTCGCAAGCTGCTAAAGTACGTAGAGAGTTTCAAATTGCAGAGATTAGAGCGTCAAAGATCAAACGCTCGAGCACTGGGGGAAGCCACTATATCTACCACTTGGCCGTTTCGCTTACCCACGTACGAGAGCGAATCTCACTTGCGCCTGCACGTAATCCAACTGGTCCAGATGCCGTTTCCATAAGTTCTCTCGCTACTGTTCGTGGCTAGGGCCCAATCAGTAGCGTGCATGATCTCAGGTGTAAGGGCAAGAGAACGTACTAAATGGCGCTCAGGGCCCTTCGCAGCTTAAGAACACAAGATCTGGTGTCGCTTAAAAGCTGGAGAATAACAAAAAGGAGCTTGAGGTGAGAGCTACGTTATCAGTAACCACGCCATTCTACCACTGCACCATTTGCTAGATCTGGCTCACAACAACTGGCTGCATGCGTCCCATGAACGTCAGGACTTAGCCATCTAAGCCCACGGAGGATCCCGCGAACTCTGGAAATTCTGACCAATGTAACTGCTAATGACCAAGACGTCTGCACACTAAGGCTTCTGCCACCGGTTTCATCGTCTTCACAGGCCGTTCACGAGACAGCTCGACCCTCACCAGGATACCATTCCTACTATGAATCACAGCCTTACGCTTCGGCCAATGGTCCCACACGATCTGCTTACGGTGATACTACGGCAAGGTAGTATTATGACTAGGACGCAACTCCTGCTAGACTAGTCGCACACCCCATCGGCCAAACATCCTCGCTTTACACTGTCAAATTTCCCCAGGATCTGGAGCTGGATCCTAACGGTTCGGACCGGCTGCAAAGTCCGCGGGAGATGAACATGTAAGCGAGTATTCGCTCACCCTTGTGCTCGTGCATTGCAAATTTGTTCCGTCGACAATAGACTGGACAGTCCAACTATTGGCTACAGCTATCGTTCGTCTCTTAGAATAGCGTTGAGCGTGCTGGACCTTGCTGCTCGCATGCAACATAGTGTGCCGCACATGCAGGACAGCTATCTCGATCACTGATAGCATGCCCGGGTACTGTATCAACTCATCGATTCCTGGACACCCAAAGATTGCCCACGCCACCTGCGCATGTCAGTCTCCCGTCATACATTGAGATAGAGTCTGCTTTGGAACGATACTGGTTCTGTGTTACAAACCTTGATGACGCTCATAAAATGCACTCCATTTTGAAAGTATCAGAACGCTACGCGTACGGTCAATGAACATTCCCTTGCACAAGCTACACGCATCGACAACAACGCACCTATGATTGACGCTAAGTCTCCCTAGCCATGCCATCACTCTGCTTCAAGTCTTTTTACGACCTTTGAACCCGCAAAAGTGTGCCCCAGCTGTGCTTATTGTTCGATTCAAATTGAACACACCTACCTTGAGATTGTACACAATAAGATCTGTGTAGCAAAAGCAATGCTCATACCATGTCTTTTCAAGATACTACTGCAGTTAAACCCAATCTTCATCGTCTTCAAAAGAGTGTCTCATTCGCTCAAAGGTAAACGTTGGTGTTCTTACTGAGGCCTATGATGAGCTGGATTTGGCAGCACGAGGACCAGCAGATATTGTCCGCCATGAGAATCGAACGAGTACACACGCTTGACGGTATCGCGTCAGGAGACGATATCCACAACAATACCTCGCACGATTACCAATTATATATTCATGTTGCGGCAACAACGACATGCACGCGCAGATTTCAAGGTTTTCCAAAGCTCATCGGGTATTCGAAAAATCCATGCTTGGGCTTTACAGGCTCGTCAGTAGAAGGGGCCAAACAACGGGCTTCGATTACATTTAGACGTTCGTTGGGAACTCCATGGAGACCTTCAAGTTCAGATCCAAGACGAAGAATGATGGCTGCTCCAAAATCCTGCCGCTGCGTTTAGAGAGTTACTGTTCCACTTCGACCGTCTAACCGGACGAGCTTAACAGTAGGAGCCAAGTGGGTTGAAAGTCGAGTAAGAGCTTAGAAGTGCAGTGGAGCTCGGGCGCGAGGTAGCTCAGGAGTTCAGTGGGAGCTTAAATTCCAGTGGAAATAGGGGCTCAGAAGTCTACTGGGAGCTCAACAACGAGTTATTGGCTAGGAGTCAGGTGGAGGCAGAAAATCAATTAGGGACTTAGAGTTTAAGGGGTAGATAGTCCAGTAGGAATTTAAGGGTCAGGTAGGGGCTTAAGAATCAGGTGGGGGCGTAAGAATCAGGTAGAGGCCAAGAGTCAGGTGGGAGCCTAGGAGTCAGCTCGAGCCCATGAGTCCAGTAAGAGCTCGGAACTCAGGTAGCAGAGAGTTAAGTATGAGCTTGGAAGCCAAGTAGGCACCCAAGAGCCCGTCAAGCCTCAGAGTCAATGGAAATAACCTTCCAACCCCACATGTTCAATGTTTAAATACAAAGCTGGCAACACCTCTGTACAGTCCACAAACTCTCCCGCGCAAAGCTTCGGGGATGGTTAACCGAGTGAAGAGCATACGAACAGTAACACTGTTGTACCATCAGTAGCATGTTTTCGCCGCTTTGAAGGTCCGAACTTTAAATGCAGTAACTTCGAGTCTGCTTCTGAAGGCTTACAACTAAGCATCATGTGTGGATGGTTTCAAGGCTTTGAATAATTGTAGCAGTCGATATAGCTGTACTGTAGGTGATGGTAACGACACACGTCTGACATGAGCTTCTGGTGACCTCTGCTCTGTCCAACATGACCTACAACGCTACTCTATCTGTTTCTCATGCCTTCGCTGCTCAGCACTGATGTGATACACTCCCTTTCTCGCCTGAATGAGCGGGTCCTTACTCGCCGCAATACCCTTAATGCCACACAGATCCGGCGTCGGACTGAATGCAATCTGCTGCTGCTTCGCAACATTGTCGTCACTCACCTTGTTGATGACCAACTTGCCCACTGGCACGAACGTCACACTCTTGTAAGGTACCGTTGCATCATCAAGCACGTCATTGGGGTCGGCGATGTGTGCTTGGATAGTGAAGACGATGGGCTTTTCTGGGAATCTTTCGTGCAGGTCTTCCTCAAGGTAGCTTTGATTGAGATTTTTCAGTTGCGATGGGTCGTTAGGGTATAGATGTTCGCCATCTGCAGGTTCGAGGCGGTAGCGGATATTCGTGACCTTGCCATCCGCGTTCGTCAAGACGTGTGTGTTAGGCTCGAAGTATGTGATGGTGCCGTAGTTAAAAGGATTAGGTTTGGGCGAGTTGACAAATGTGGCTGCAGATGGGTGGTTGGCTAGGAAAGTCTGGAAAGGACCTGCGGCTGCCTTGAAGTCTGCTGTTTCCTTGGTGGTGTCACCCCCTGCAGCTTTAGCTTTGTCGAGCGCGGCTTTGGTGGTCTGGAAGGCACGGAAGACTTGGAGGAAAGCAAGGAACCCTTCGCCTGTGGAAGTTGCGAAGCCATTGAAGGTGTGGCTGACCAGGTCGGTATGTGTATGCTCGTCGACCAGAAAGCGAACAGCAAGCCCCTTTGGCGTAGCACCGTCGTCTACGTCGGGGATATGTGGGATACCACCGCCCACAGAGAAGCGTGCTACGACTGGAGTTGAGGCTTGGTTGAAGTGAGAAGCTATAGAAAGTGTCCTGGCTTGCTCGGTCGGTGTAAATGTTCCTTCTACGAGAAGACCCTTGGCGTGAGCTAGAAGAGATTAGCAAAGTCCAACCTTAGCTTTGGAGATACCATACTTGTTCGATAACCCATATGTTTGCCAAACAGTCTTTGCATCTCATCAACCAGCTCTTTTGGTAGTGTGTCTGTGGGGTGTGCTGCTCCACTGACAGCACTGTTTGTGGAACCACTGATTTGGCCAGGCATTGTAAGTACGGTTGTGATGGCTGATATCAGTCACTGTCTCAAGGGCTGCCCAGGAACCAAGCAAGATATATCTGTTAGTGATGGTTAATAGGATTAATAATGAACGCAATGGGACAGTGTCAGCTCAAGGCTAGTCAGACGGGCTGAGCGATTGACCCTAGGATCACATTCCCTTCTTCCAGCCGTAGCCATCATGTTGGAGTGCGCGCAGCAATACAAACATAGAGTACTGTGGTGGCATTGACCGGCTTTGGAAAACAGTCCGTTCTGACAATGTAGCGGACCCCGGTTGTTGCTACACTGTTGAGGCTGACAATAGTGCATTACCACACGCATGACTTTGCCTTGTCTACCTACTAGGCGGTGAACGATAAATTTAGCGGTGTACAGGCCATGGGATTTCGCCATTGCAATCAATAGTAGCTTCAATAGACAGTACTAGATGGTGTGCTGACCTCTCAGCTTGGCGTGATTGGGACATGGCGAACATCAGCCAGGTGTTGTCTGTTGCGGGTCGTTTCTTCTTCCGCCTGCCCCACAATGTACCTGCACACCAACAGCTCAACCACGACTACACATCGATGGTCTCAACCATTCTCTGTAGCTCCGCTGGATTTCCTCACCAAAAGACGCGTATACTACAAACAGCCTGAGATGGATAAGCTTGTGTGCACAGACGATGTCAGCAGCCAGCCACAACCGGCCATTTCATTGTTCATGCATCGCTGGGCCCGCTTCAGCCCTGTCTGTCAGCTCGGGCACAATGAGGGGCAGAGCCTAAAGTGCCTGCCCACATGGAGGGAATCATTGGACTTTCAAGTACCGATGTCATAACTTTCTGACAGTTGACGAATGCAGATCTTCTCGAACAGGCTCTGCGGACTTGCTGTGGTCAACACGACTGAGCCTCTTGCAAGGGCCATATCTAATCGGGGTGTCCTTTCGGATGCTTACAGTAAGCGTGCTATATCAGATCCGTGTTTGCCGTATACCCTGGCACGAACAGTATGTCAGACTCGAGGTGACTGATGTTCTTGCGCATCCAAGACAGAAGTAGAGACAACATACGCGCTTGAGGAGACTGCGGCTACCAATTCATTGGTTATGGAGATCATAACGCAAATGGTCGGAGCAACGAATAAGAGGCGCAAAGAATAAATCCGCTTTCGAGGGCTGAAATGGCCATGCACAATCTCCCAGTCTCCGATCACATACTCCCACCAAAATTGGGAGCTGCATTTCAGCTCGCATGAGCGAATTTAGCAGGGTTACATGTCCTACTCATATGCAGATTCGCGAGAAGTTCGCGAGTTTGTGGCGGAGCTGTATCTCACCGTACCTGGAAGCCGTCCTCTGATCATCTTCAGGGCAGCCACGGCCAAGCCGAAGGCTAAGTCCATGCAACCTACTTCCTAACTGAGCAAATCTAGTACCGTCAGCCTCGTAAGCTTGACATTGTAAATATTGATTGCAGACTTTATAAGATGTTGATTTCTTCACCACTCCTCTCTTTCATCACTCTAATTCCTCATTAGTTAATCAGACACGTCTTCTCTTCATAATGTCTATCGTTGCTAACTCTCTGACCAACGGCTTTGGCCCCTTACCGAGACTGGGAGATATCTTGCGAGGAGATATCACGCACGATGTTGAAGAAGAAGATATGGTCGTGTGGGACAAAGGTGTCTTTCTCAATGAGCTCTTGAAGCAAGGCATTGTCCTCAATACCAGCGACGATGGGCTCATTGACGGCAGTCTTAATGCTAGCCGAGGTCTGAGGCGGGGGACCTACAAGGGCACTCGCATGGCATTGACAGAACTCTACAGCTTGATTGAAGAAGCGTACGACATCTTCTGTAGACTCACACTGCAACTTGCTGATCAGAAGCCAGGGCCACATCACACTTTGACACGCGAGGCTTCGAGCCCATTATCCCCAAAAAGAGAGATCTTACTCAGAAGCAAGACCTTTACAAATGGAGCGACCCTTCTAAAGATGGCTATCCTCCTCATCTTGAGACAGTGCCTCCAGAGCAGATCAATGGAGCTCCAGGCATTGGCAACATCTTCGACGTCGCCGAGCTTGATTTTGTCACCCTTGTAGCAAAGGCCGTATCTTTTATCATACCTGAAGACATCACCAAGACGGGCACACCTTTCGAAGGTCCAACAATCGCCGACTGCGAAAAGTACAACCAAGAGCACATCAGCCCCAACACCGATATCATGGGCGGTGAGAATATTGGCAACAAGGCTGACTGGTACTCGGATTCTCGTTTTGCTCAACAGCATCTGAGTGGAGTCAATCCGTCAACAATCGAGAAGGCCACGCCAGAGAAAGTACAAGCATATGCCATGGAGGCTGGTAAGCAAAAACTTGATAGAATGGAGGAGATACTCTTGGAGGGCAAAGACTTGTTCATGCAAGATTACTCGTACTTTCGCAAAGCTACTGGCGTGAGTGATGAGGAGGATTTCCAAAATATCGTGCCAGAATTGGCTGCTGGGAAGCCGACTGGTAACATGGCATTTCGATTTGCCTGTGCACCCGTTGTGATCTTCCAGCTCCATTGCGACGGAAGATTGCATCCTCTGGCCATCACGCTCGACTATAAGGGCAGCCTGGACAATTCTGTCACCATCTTCAATCAACGCCTAGCACCAGACGATGAGGGCGATGTCGACGAGAAGGATGATTGGGCTTGGAGATACGCCAAAACTTGTGCTCAGACAGCTGATTGGGCTAGACACGAAATAGCGACCCATCTTGTCGACACGCATATGGTAGAAGAAGCCATCATTGTAGCCACCAACCGTACGATACCTGAAGATCACATCGTGTACGAAACATTGAGCCCGCATTGGTTCAGAACTTTGGCATTGAACGATGCCGCCCGCAAGGTCTTGGTTCCAGCCGTTATAGCCAGACTTGCTGGGTTCGGGCCATCGATCGACCCTAAGACAAGCCGTACGATGGCGTTGATCGACTATTCGTACAGAAACTTCGACTTTCAAGGCAAATATATTCCAAACGACCTTGAGAAGCGAGGCTTCAACGTTGAGGCGTTGACGGAAGAAAAATACCGCAATTACCCATACGCAACCGATATGTACCTGCTGTGGGGAGTCATTCGCGACTTCGTCAAGTCTGTACTTGGCACTAAGTACAAATCGGATGGTGATGTCCAAAAGGACCCGTATATTGCGGACTGGTGCAAGGAAATCCAAACAAATGGCCGGATCCCCACTTTCCCGTCCATCGCTACTCTGGACCAGCTGATTGATGCTGTCACTATGTGCATCCATACTGCCTCACCTCAGCATACAGCAGTAAACTACCTCCAGGACTACTACTACAGTTTCGTCCCCGCCAAACCGCCTGCGCTATGCAGACCCCTCCCCAAAGACCTCGCGACGCTGCAGAAGTACACTGAGGCCGATCTCACTGACGCACTGCCGATTGGCTCTGAGGACCCTAAATGGAAAGACTGGCTGCTCGCTGCTCAGCTGCCCGAGCTTCTCAGTTTCAAGGTCGACAACAGGTACAACCTCATCACGTACGCTAAATCTTTGTACAATGTCAACAAGAGCCGCACGAGCTTCGAAAACAAGGAGTGGGATTCAAAGACTATAAAGCGGGCTGCTGCATTATTCTACAGCAGACTGAAGGAGCTTGACGGGGTGTTCAAGCATGTGAGTGACAGGCAAACGGCGGGAACGATTGAGTATAAGGTGCTGCAGCCGGGAGTCACTGCTGTTTCGATTCTGATCTAAGGACAACCATTTCGCCATAGCTTTCCCCTGTAGTATACATATGATTGGCCTGCTTTATTTAGGTAGAAATTGCAGTACTTGTTTGTATTACGTTGTATTCCGTTATTGTCAACGTTTTTGGCCAAATATCATGATCGTTCTCTCTTTCGATCGCTTCATTTGTGTCATTTCCTCCTAATTTGACCTAGATTCTCCTTCCACTTCCAAAGCTGAACTGGCTTGACTTATATTTGTTCTGTTCTTGAACGTTTAATTCAAATTGGTCGCGCTCCGTACTGATGTCTGGAGGATACGGCAGCTGGGTCAGATCCACACGAAGTAACCCCACTTTTGCAACGGCACCAAGGACTACCTTCCTAGAAGATGCAAGAAGTGTCTGGCATCCCCATAGTCATCCAATTCTCTACGGAACTACTTGTGAGAAGCTATACGTTACCATCACCGTCGTAATCCTCTGATTGTTTCTAACCAACTACTTTTACTCTCCACAGCTTTGAAAAATTAAACGACAGTTTTGTGTTGTCTTTTTTTGTCCACAAAAGCCTCCACACCACGAGCAATGTTGTGGACTGAAATGTAAAGATCAAGAACACACGGTCTATTGTCTTGGTATCGAAAACAAAGCTCACACAAGCTTCGAAGGTGTATCCTGGATGATTGAACGCTAGAGAAAGGTTATAGTACCTGCTGGTTTCAGATTCATACTTCGGCAGAGAAGCTAGGCAACTACAAGTCCTCGGCTCTGCAAATACCTCAGTATTTCAAGATTGTGAATTATGCGGCACTATGACAAACACTATCTACAGCTTTCTTGTTGTCAGAAGAGAGACTAGAACTGTTATACGGGCCAGCTTCTTCTGTATTGAAAGACTATTGTTCGTAGATATATACGTGTGGACTGATGAACTCGACTAGGCTATGTCTAATGCTCAGCAGTAACCGGGCTAGCCCAATGTACTAAACTATGATACCAACCACGTATATTCTACCTACCCGGATTTTGCTTCTACCTGACTTTTGCTTCTTCTTGGATTTTGCTGCTCTCTCTGCTACCTGACTTTCGCTCCTATCTGTGTTACAGTTTCACCTGACCGTTAGCTACTACATGGCTTTCTGCTGCTACCGGGCTTTTGGCTTCTACTCGACTTTCTACTATCTGACTTTCTACTGTTACCTGATTTTCTGCTGCTATTTGACTTTCAGCTTCTGTCCAGCTCTCAGCTTGTATGCGAGCCAGGATATCCGCCCGTGGGAACGTAAGACAGCCAGGTGTAAAAGGGGTGGGATTTGGTCCGCACAGACGATTCAAGACCTGCCTCTAGACCTTCGTCTTTCCCTCTGCACGCACAAGGTACAAATCATATGTTGATCGATATCGGCCGTATATTTCATTTCTTCATGTATGCTAGCTCATGGTATATCCAATATCCTCGTCGACATTCCTCAAAGACTGGGCGTCGAATCGTCTAGTTGTCGTATTTCTTGAGCAGCTCGTTGCCGAGCTCGATGTACTTGGCCTCGGCGTCCTTCTGGCTCAAGCCAGCGTTGACGACCTCCTGCCACTTGTTGTACTTGGCCTTTCCCTGTGCGGTGTCAGTATATCTTCCTGCCTAAGCGTGCGTGTTGTTTGTTTCGGCAATGGGTTGAGGCTTCGATAGGTGATTGCCGCTTCATGATCAAAGGTGTCTGTTTTCGAAAGTGTGGGGGAGGTTATCAACGTACAGCGAGGTTGAACATGCCAGGCTTCTCAGCCTTGCTGAAGTCCTTGCCCTCGGCAACCTTTGCGTAGGCGTACAGCTGCAAGCAATTGTTAGCAAAGCTCTGTCATCTTCTCATAATCTCTGCACATAGCTTGAGGCTCGAGTGATTGTGGGGAACATACGTTGAGCTGCTCGTCGTTGCTAGGGCCCTGCTTGCCAGCAGCCTTGAGCTTCTCGCCCATGTTGCTGACCTTCTGGTAGACCTCGGTGTACTGTGCGGAAGGCATGTTGATGTTTCTGTAGGTTCTGGTAAGTGAATTGGAATTTGCAGTAATTAATCACGGGTTCGTACGTTGATGATGTTGTTGTGTTTGGAAGGTTTGTGTTGGAGACGTGTTTTAGTGAGGGATGGTGACGGCGGGGTCGAGAACAGGAAGACCGCTCGGCTGGGGTGGGGCGCGCGTGGCAGGCGCGCATGACGTACGTACCCAAACAAGACTAGTCGACTGGATAGGGCATAGAGATGCTGGCCTTGGTGGAAGCTGTTGAGCTCCTGCAGGATCTCGTTGAATGCAGAGTATGCCTGCTCGTGCGTCCTGCATGTATGTGGATTGAGGGTCGCTTTTGAACATCATTATGTTTGATTTGAAGAAGGGCTATGCCTTCCGACGCCTGTACACACTCCGTGTAATGCTATAACAATGCTCTCCTACTAGATCTCCGTGGAGATCGAACTCGAAACCCCAGAACATGCGACACAACTTGCGAAGCGTGACAACAGCTGTTTGTCACCGATAGTACCCCAAACGCCCTTCCCCAACAAAATCTCGCGAAGGCTTCAAGCTGGAAGATGCTTAGTGATGGCCATTTATCCCATTGGCGCCGTTAGTTCCATTGATACCGTTAATACCATTGGTATAGGGCTTCTCCTCAAAGCTCTTACGGTACAAAGGGCCAGCGCATCCCCTCAGGCGGTCTGCGGCTTGCTCGGGGGTGATATCACGCTGAGGCTCGGCCAACATCTCGTAACCGACCTGGAACTTTCGGACAGTGGCACTGCGGAGAAGAGGAGGGTAAAAGTGGATGTGGAAGTGGCTGCACTCGATCTCATCAGTGGTACCTTCTAGGGGCGCTTGATGGATACCCATGCCTACAAACATATTAGTCACGTGCTCGAATCTGCAAAAGACAATGCAACTTACTGTACGGGAACTGTGTCTCGAAGAGGTTGTCATATCTGCGAGTGATCTCTGCGATAGCCTCTGCAAGTTGCGCACGCTCTTCTTTGTTGAAGTCGACCAGCGACCGCTTGTGTTGCTTGCTTGTAAGCAGGATCTCAAAGGGCCAAACACCCCAGTACGGTACACCAGCCCAGAAACCTTCATTTTCAAAAACAGTGCGAACCTTCTGCTCTGATTCTAATGCGGCATAGTCGCTAAGCATGTGCGAGCCGTTCTGCTCTTGACGGTACTTGATCATCTGTTGAATCTCAAGTGCAGGCTCTTCAGGAAGCGATGTTGTGGCCCAGACTTGGCCGTGGGGGTGAGGATTCGAGCAACCCATCGCTTGACCCTTGTTCTCGAAGATCTGCATGTAGCGATACTGCGCATTTGGTCTCTCAAGTTGACCTTGATCCAGCTCGGGTATCGACTGTGTGGCGGCAAGCTTAGCAAGTGGCGACTTTGGGTCCAGATGTAGTGTGTAGATGTTGGTCCAGGTCTCGATGATGGGAACTATCTCGGCAGGAGTCATATCTGCGAGAGTAAGACTGTGATTTGGTGAAAAACAAATGACATAGCATTTCCCAGTGACAGCCTCGGCACGGAGTAGTCGCGAAGCTAGTGATTTGCTGTTGGAGTCTGGGTGGTAGCCTTCCTGCTCTTCCTTGACAGCGCTGAAGTCGTTCACAAACACGAATGTGTTCTTAAATCTTGGGTTGTTTTCGCCATTTGCTCGTGTGTTGCTAGGGCACAGATAGCACTGACGACGTCAGCACAAGTATCAAATTGATTACTTGGTGGGGTGAGCACACACCTTTGGGTCGTACTCTGGAAGCGTGACCTTGGACGGCTCTTCTTGCGCACCTCTGGAGAGACTTAGTAACATTTCGAGACAACGAAGATGGCCATTCTCACTGCCATGGTCGCTTTGTGCGGTGCGGCGAAACCAGGATCCAGCTTCCTCGCAGCAGGTTGAAGCGCCTGTGGGAGATGTCGTTCAAAACGGGGTCGGTCATAGTGGGCGATGTGCAATGATGGAGCTGCCTTCAGGGCGGGCGGCGTGGGACACAATATATATCGGCGACAGATAACGCGGAGACGGAAGCCAATAACCGTGACATGATTCGGGCATAAATAGTGAATAGCAACGTCTGGTGCCCTTCACGCGCTAGAGGGGACCAAGCATCCCTGCCAGCGGAACTCTAACCGTCTTCGGTACCGCAACCTTCAATTTGGAGCTCCAGCTGGCATCATTTTGATACAAGCGCATCTTCAACAACAACATCCAAGCTAACCACGTGCCCATTGAGGAATTACTCCGCGTCCCGTTCTCGCAGGGTTTTCACTATGGCGGCAATGATGCCGAGCGCTTCCACTTCCAACGCGGTGTATGACAACGACGCGGTGGAGCGGGACCTGATTGACCCCGATGATGGTGCGTTGCGGCTGCCCAAGGGACATGCACGATGCACCGCAACACCAAGCTAACGGCTCACAGCAACACTCGACGATCTCGATGACCCATTGCAGGGGACGTCGGACCGCGCCCCGCTCACTGGAAGAATTGCGCCTGGCGGTACGAACACGCAGTCGTATTTGACGTCGAGCATCCCCGGCGAGGACCGCCGCGCGCCCACCAACACCATCGACGAGACGGTATGGGAGACACTGTCGCGCGATCTGCTCGCTATCTGGGAGAAGATGAAGCAGGTGCTGTACCCCAAGTACCTGCTCGGCGGCATGATGCAGCAGGGTGGAGGCATAGCGGCCGCTGAGCGCGGTGAAGCAGACGGCTTCGGCGGTGGCATCAGGAGCCTGGCAGGCAGATGGCCAGATGCCGACGTGCTGCTGCAGAGCGGCATGAGCGAGGGCCTACGAGACTGGGACCTGTGGGGTCCGCTCATCTTCTGCCTGCTACTCAGTCTGTTCCTCTCGCGTGGAGCAAAGGCCGAGCAGAAAGACCTTGTGTTCTCGGGCATCTTTGCCATGGTGTGGATTGGCGAAGCTGTCGTGACGCTGCAGATCAAGCTTCTAGGAGGAAACATGTACGTCGAGCACACTGTCACCCCCACCACGGCCACCTTGCTAACCAGCCCCCAGTGCCTTCTTCCAGTCCGTCTCGATCATAGGCTACACGCTTTTCCCTCTCGTCATCGCCTCGCTCCTCAGTGCCGTCGGCATCCCAATGATTGTAAGGATACCAGTCTATCTCGTTCTCATTGCATGGTCATTAGCAGCAGGAGTCAGCATCATGGGCGGCTCTGGGGTAGTCAGGAACCGTGTTGGCATCGCAGTGTATCCTCTGTTCGTTTTCTATATTGCGCTGGGCTGCATCTGCTTTATCAGCTGAGCTAGTTACGTGTAAGGTATGCTGTACTATACCGGGCGTTTGGGTGGGTGTTACGAACAGCACGTCTCGACTTAAGACACGGGAGTCCAATGTTTCTTTCAAGCCTTGTTGACCAAATTCAAAAAGTCACATGGATGATGTAGCTCAGAATTCTTGAGTGAAGACGTGCAGTCGACGTGCCGCCCGAGTCAATGTACATAGTCTAGACCCCACCATTGAACCTCGTCACATCGACAACACACTCGACAGCCAAGCGCCAGCACTCTGCGCCTTTCCGACCAGTCGCCTGCCACAACGCGCTCCCACCTGTTCGTGCCCCTTTTCGCACGCGTCTGCTAGATCGTGTAATTGCATGTTTCATAGCGAACGCATTGGTCTGCAGATCCGAGTAAATAGTCAAAGACGCATTGACCGAACCCACCGCGGCAACGGCTCTTCACCAAGCTCGAGCCCACCACCTTACACCACGCCAGAATTTGCAGTGCACCAGCCCGCAGTTCACACGACCAGCATCTCACGCCTTTCTTGGAGGTGGACGAGCCGCCGGCCCTTTGTCGACCGCCCAGCTCGAAGCTTCGCCGCATTGCCTCCGTAGCTTACTATCGCAATACCACGCCCTTCACAGCTACGCACAACATTATTGTAGCTGGACCCACTTGATCTGCGCAGGCCAAGAAGCACACCACCTGCAGCACCGTCGAGGCCTTCTGCGTCTGGACGGCACACCTCCTCGAACCCTCCCCGAGCGCGCATCGCAGCCTCCTCAACACCGAACATACGAACACACAATACATCTGCCATGAGCTCGTCGGAACAACAAGAGATGGTGCTCAAAGCCGCCGAGGCTGCCGTCTCGCCAGCACGCAGCGATAAGGGCAGTGACAGTGAAGGCAGACCTGTGCGGGAGAAGTTTCAGAAAACAAGCATCGATGCCACGGCAAATCCGATATCGGTCTCAGGGCAGACCGCGACCGACAATGCGAATGGTAGCCTGAAGCCAGGAAGTCGCAGCGCTTCAGGATCGGATAGCGAGCGCGGACGGTTGCGGAGAAAGCGCAGCCGCGAAGACATTGACGACGACCACGAGGGGGATAAGCAGCCGGGCAAGAAGCAGGAGAAATTGGAAAAGTCCCCTGAGAAGCCTGAGAGACATGCACGCAAGCGATCTAGGGATTTCACAGAGGATCTTGAAAATGGAGCCCTGGCCAAACCCACATCAACTTCCGTGCCAAGGATTGAGGAGACAGACGCCGAGATGGCGTCGCCGACCAAGGACACAGCGAAGTCTGCAGACACCGAGGTGCGCGCTGCAACAAGTCCGAAGAACAAGCGCCCACGCGATGAGACTGACGCCTCCGAGGCTACGAACGACAGCACAGAGGTCGCGCCTACTAATGGCCAAGCAGCGACAAAGGCTGGCGACGAGCGCGAATCCAAGCGAGCACGCGACAAAGAAGAGATCAAGTCCGCGGCATCTATTCCAGCTGGCAGCGGTTTCGCAAACACATCCGCAGCATCCCCATTCGCTGCCATGGCTGCGAAACCTGCACCATCCCAAGTATCAGAGAAGCCAGAGGCTGTGCTCCAGACTTCAGACGGCAAATTCAAAGCTTCCGGATTTGGCAGCTTAGCAACCTCGAGCACGTCACCTTTTGGAAGCTTCGGTGCAGCTGCTAAGACAGCGTCACCGTTTGGCGGCGCCCCTAAGCTCAGCTCCTTTGCTTCACCAGCAGCCACATCTTCGACAGCAGCAGCACCCTCTGGAAGTGGATTCGGGTCCTTGGGTGGCGCTAAATCAAGCTTTGGTGGAAGCACGTTTGGTGGGGCATCAAGCAGCCCCTTTGGCGGTTCTTTTGCCTCGAAGCCGCTCGGAGCCAGCTCATTCGCAACTCCAGGCGCGCCAGGCATCACTGGGCTTAGCTCGAAACCCGAGCGTGCATTCGGTGCCCCTGGCGACAAGGAGGAGGATGATGGGTCTGATCAGGAGGACGATGGTGACGATGATCCCGAGAAGGATCCCGAGGAAGGCCGGCGGCCAAGCCAACCGCTGTCTGCCACAGCTCGTAAGTTGCAGCACGTCAACCAGTCAGCTCTTACTGACCCCTCCCCAGCCACAGAAACAGGTGAAGAACACGAGAACTCTGCATGGGTCGGCCGTGCAAAGCTTTACACGATGGACGGCGAAGGCAAAGAGCGAGGGTGGAAAGAACGTGGCGTTGGTAATATCAAGCTCAACGTCACTAAAGAAGAGCCAAAGAAGGCACGTTTCGTACTTCGCGCAGACGGCACGCACCGCCTGATCCTCAACGCCGCCGTTACAAAGACGCTGGTCTTTGGCGCAGACTCGGAAGGCGCAAAGCCCAAGGATGGACGATTGCTGTTCAACTCGCCAAATGCAGAGGGGAATTTGGAGATGCATCTTCTTAAGGTATGTCGCTGTTAGATTACAAGACTCGTGTGTCACTGCTAACAACCGTGCAGCTAAAGTCTGAACGCGCCGTCGAGCTCTGGGAGCGGGTCGCTCAGGTCCAGAAAGACGAATTGTAGAACAGTTCTGATCGGAGCCTATCCATTGGCAGCTTGAGCCTCTCCTCCTCATCCGACGATACAGCGTACACTACCGATTCAAACGAAACGCTATCAATTGCTGATATCGATCAACATGGCTCGTTCAGATAGCTGCGTCGTCAGCTCGCACGTTGGACACTATGTGCTTACGGTGTTGGATTAAGACTCGCAGCCAGCTTGCATAGATGACGGTCGCAGCGATGAGTATACGAATAGCGGTTCTGCATCAGCCGAGAAGGCTTACATGAGAGATGCCAGTTTTAACAATGAAAAGCATATTGTAATCAGTATTACGCACATCAGCCTGCTCCATGTACCACATCTGACGGCAGTTTTTAATATTGGTAGCCCGCGTTATTCATGGTCCCTTGCATAGCACCATTGGTTTCTCCAATACGGATCCTATACTTATTGATTCCGGCGTTCCTCGCACAAGATACTCATTTAGATGCCCAGCCTCGAGGATGCGCCATCCATGTACATACAGGAAGGTACTACATCGAGCCAGTACTGCGGAACCGAGGCCTGGCGGAGCCATCATCCAGCCCTGCACAACGTGGTACACTGCACTTCCGGTGTCTTCATCACAATATCACAACATCACAACATCACTCCAGGGGAGTTAAATTGGAAACTCGAATTCGGACCTTTGGTACTACTTTAAACGGGAGTTGGTAGTAGCATCACGCTTGCTTCATTCGGGATCCCGAGACCCAGAACCGCAGCGCTTGCAGGTGCCGCGACGCGTCGATTCGATTCGCTTCGTTTCGTTCACTATCGATATCACTTTTTTTTTTGCTTTTGCCGCGCCACCCATACCGCAAAGAACCATGCGTGCATACAACCACCGCACAAGTATCTGTTGGTTTTCTGCACTCCTCTCCAACTCTCGGACCAGGAGTTGGCCATCAATCGCTTCAATCGTGGATGTGACTAAGGGGATCTGAATTCTCCGATTTGCTGCACATCAGCGATGTGGGGCGGACGGATGCACACCAGTGCCCAATGAGGGATAAACCCACAGGGCAACCCTTTGTGAAGGCTATCCTCCACAGGCAGGTAGGCACTAATGCTCTCGTCTACTCTGCTAGTAAGGGCCACGATACTGCGGGTGTGATGTGATGGGAGATGGAGGCGTTGCGGTGTGGATGGGTTCACGGATGCTACCCATGTAGAATGTGTACTTACAAGCCAGCCTGACCCAGTGCTTTGGTTGCTTTCGAGATCCTGGACTTTGTGCAGCGTTTTGAGACGGCTAAGAAGCTTCGACCTGTCACCGCGGACTCGAATCGGATCTTGAGGTTCAAAAGCGCTTTTATCTGCTTGCGTTCTCGTGGTTGGTAATCTTCTGTATACCTCGCGAGGAGACTCTTACTGCACATCAATCGTTTCCATAAGAAACGTTGTTCATCTGTATTACCATTCACAACGACTTGAGCTTCCTTACACACATTGCGACCATGTTCGTACCGCACACAACCTCACGACCAACCGACATCTACACAGTACGGATCACAGAGCACGAGTCGCAAACCAGCCTCGCCATGTCGTTACGGAAGCTTGTCACAGCTGCGGGTGGAACATTCATGATCAACCTGATGGAAGGACCTGGCTTCATGTGAGCTCAATCAATGTCCCAACACAATGACTGGAGTTAACTGTTGTCAGATTCAGGATGCCCACAACTGCACCTTGCCCGCTTACATCATACATACATGGCGGATTGCTGGAGGAAGGCTGCATACACGTCAGTAGGATGAGGCTGGAGAAAGAGGAAAAGAAGCAAGCGCCGGTTGAAGAGGACGCAAGTGATGCTGAATCAGTAGAGGAAGATGATGCGGACCATCCGGGCTTGAGGATGCAGTGGAACTGGACTGAGCTGGAGGAGGAGGCAAAGTGAGAGACAGATGGATGTTTTTGATGGGAGCGAGGCGTTCAGGGACTGAATGCTCGATAGTGGTATATGACTGATTATGAACCATGGCCGTCTCGGTCGTCAGATTCGCGTACACTGTGCGATATTCTTATTACATGATAGATGTGATAGTTCGACTGGCAGCTCGAGAATCGACTTCGTCATCTACTGCTTCTTGGCATCGCGCTCTGCCTTCCTCAACGCGCGGTTACGGATATCGATGTGCATACCGCGATTGACCTTGACGACAACGTGCGACCTCTCACCAAGGAACCTCGACAAGAACCACTGCATCAGACCGTGGCTCCAGTAGGGTGTGCTCGTGAAAGCAACGTTCTGCGCACCACCCGAACGACCAATTTTGCTGAGCGCAGCCTTAACAAATTGCTTGGGGTTAGGCACGAGTGCTGATGACTTGCGGATCTTGGACATGGCGGTGGTGATGAGGTGAGACTGCACGCACTGAACGTGCACACCGTAGGGCTGCAGCTCGGAGCCAAGAGCCGTAGACCACTGCTGCAAGAATGCTTTGCTACCGGAGTAGGTTGCCAGGAGAGGTGTGGGGAAGAAACCGCCAAAAGAAGCCATGGTGAGAACAAGGCCACGCTTGCGCTCCTGCATGCCAGGAGTGATGAGCTGAGTAACCCTGAGGGTAGCCATGCAGTTGATGACAATAATGTCATTCATCTCCTGCTTGGGTGTCTCGTTGAAAGGCACGGGGATGTTGTGGCTCAGACCGACGTTGTTGACGAGGATGGAGATGTCGAGCCCCTCAATGAGCTTCGCCAACTTGGTGTAGTCGGCGTCCTTGTTCTGGGCAAAGTCCATTGCCAGAGTCTTGACGGAGGTCTTGGGTCCATACTTGGAGGAGATGTCGGCGGAGAGAGCATCCAGCTTGGACTGGGTGCGGGAGACGAGGATCAAATTGTAGCCCTTGGCTGCGAGAGAAAGAGCGAACTCCTTGCCAATGCCGTCAGAAGCACCGGTAATGAGAGCCCATGTGCCACGGGGACCGAACTCAGTGAGCTGTGATTTCGTAAGCTTGAGGTGGGTGCGTGTCGATGAAGAGAGGCACGTACAGACCTGCCAGGCAGGACAAACAAGCTTAACAGGACTCGGATGGTGCTGATGATGGGTGCTGCAAAAGATACGATGCCGACAAGGAGGAAGGCAGAGAAGGCAACCTGCACAAGGGAGTTGCTAGCTTCGATGCGCACGCCGAATGGTGCAAACAGGCCGTCCATGGTGGGCAATGGATGGACAACAGCAGACAAGGTCAGAGCTGTCAACACCAGCAAGTCAAGATGGCTCTTTCCTCTTTCCGAACGGCTGACCCCAAGTTCCGCTAGCGTGGCGGTGGCCGAGGCTCATTGGCTTGCTGCTTTGTGCTGCTCGGCCGGAACAACCTCTCGGAGCAGCGCTTCCAATTCACGCTAAGGCTAAGCGACTGTCGAAATTCGAAGTGCCTCACTGTGCAGCGAACCTCACGAAGACCGACCGTCAACTAACCAACGACAGCAACCATGGCTACCGAGCTCACGTACGTCGGACGCGCAAACAAGACCGCTGCGAACAATTGCTAATAATTCTACAGTGTCCAGTCGGAGCGCGCTTACCAGAAGCAGGTACTACAGACCTCCCGCGACAAACACACCGACTGCGAATGCTAATGCGCTGCGATAGCCTCACATCTTCCAGAACCACAAGGCCGGCGGTCCCCGCAAGAACACCCGCACCAGGAGATGGTACAAGGATGTCGGTCTGGGTTTCCGTACCCCCAAGACCGCCATTGAGGGCACCTACATTGACAAGAAGTGCCCTTTCACCGGCATGGTCTCCATCCGTGGCCGTATCCTCACCGGTACCGTCATGTCCACCAAGATGCACCGTACGTTGTCCCGACACTCGAATCGCGCAAGAAGAAGGAAGACTGGGCGTGATTGCATGGCAGAACGAGATGCTGACAGAACGCAGGCACTTTGATCATCCGTCGTGAATACCTCCACTTCATCCCCAAGTACTCCCGTTACGAGAAGCGCCACAAGAACCTCGCCGCCCACGTTTCCCCCGCTTTCCGTGTCGAGCCCGGTGACCAGGTCGTCGTTGGCCAGTGCAGGCCCCTCTCCAAGACTGTCCGCTTCAACGTCCTCCGTGTCCTCCCCCGCAAGGGTCAGGCTGCCAAGCAGTTCTCCAAGTTCTAAATGCATCGGTTGGAGTAACGGATTATGACGAGCAAAAGGAAGCAGGAAGGTTGGGCTGAGCGTGATGGTTTTCGATATGGTCACTTCGCATCTGGGTTAAGGAACCGGAGTCCAATGGGCCATGTATGTTTCTCCAGCTACGATCAATGAAAGTCCTCGGAGGTCAAAAACGCCCCGAGGCGGGTCAAAAGTCAGAACGCTTTAGTCGTGTTGGTGATGTGATGGATGACCCAGGGCACACTGGTGGCGGCTGATGGTTATGTACCTGCTATGCTCACGCCGCAGATTGCAAACAAAGCCACCAATTCGCAGTCGATCGACACTGGGGTTTGTGATATTGTGCATGTTGTGGGTTTCGGATCGCAGCCTCTACTAACTCCCCAAGTGACCGCGCTGCACCATATACTAACGCCAACATCCAAATGCCCCGATCAGCTCACTTACTTCCAGCGCAACCTCACTGGCACTCGTCATTCAGAGCGAGCTGACCTGCATGACCAAACAGAACTTTTTCATGCCTCTGGCTAATGCTGTGCAAATGCTATGATACAGACACCCATGTTATTTATACACACTCGAACAACGTGACGTCTCTCCATGATCAACTCCCTTGCGCAATCCTTACTACACCCCTAGCCTGGACCCTCACTTGACATAATATCCCCACTGCGAGAACATCCACACCAGACTCCCCGTACTCACGAACACCGGCCCCGCAAGTGCCTTCCCCCACCTGGTCGTCCCAAAGATGAACCATTCACTGCCAAAGTGCGCAAATGCAACGACATACGTCCAGATTGCAAGCTGGTAGAACGCCGGCTCGTTGATGTGGTAGGCTGCATAGAAGCGGATCACAGACGTCAGGAACGTCCAGGTGCCGAACGTGCGGCTGGACAGCCAGGTTACGTGCGCGGGTTGCTTGACAGGAGGGTCGACGGACGTTGGATTGTAGACGCGCGAGGTGTAGGCGAGGGTCGAGTAGGCTTGGATGCTGTTGAGGGTGGAGACAAAAGACACCTGGGGAAGATCAGTACAGGAAGAGGGTAGTGGGTGGGTTGCGGTGTCTCAGAAGAGGGTGCAGTTGTAGGCTGAAGTGGGCTGGACGTACAAAGAGGAGCCACTTGGGTAACAGGCCCTCGGCTGGAGGGATCCAGGATGATAGTGCGGATGCCATTGGTACAATTGACTCTGTTGAGTTTCTAGGACAGAGTTTTTGGGCGTGAGATTTTGTGCTCGTGGGTGTTGACGTTTCGGAGAGCTGCGATCCTTTGGCTTGGAAGATGTCACGCGCGGCTCGTGCGTCGCTCCGTAAACACCCCTTCTTGAATGACTACTCAGCCGCCACGAACAACGGAGAAATTCCTTTTGTGTATCTGTTGGCTTATTGCTTGGCTCGTTGCGGACGGCGCGCCATTTACGGCGAAAGACTGAATTGTGGGCATCATTTCTCAAGCATCTCTCAAAGCTACTGTCATTTCTGAGAGCTCATACTCAACTCAAATCCAGACTCATGATGCCAAAAACAACTATGATAAGCCTTGCTGCGCCTGGCTCTCGCTTGATACCGCAGTGAGGCTTACCCCTGCTCAGCGCTTACGTTGCGCTCTATGTCTCTGTCAGCCACAACAGACTTCGTCTTCAGGAAGTCTTCAGACCTCAAGGAGCAGTTCAATGCATCTCTGACTGGCTAAAACAACTCAAAGTCATGGATATCATCGTACGCGCGGCTCGGGATGAGCTGACCATAGTCACGACCCACTGCCCCTCTAGACCATATCTTGAGCTGCAGATTCCAGGCAACGTTGCGAAGGTGAATAGCATCATCGTGAGACTCACATCTCGAGATCAAGGTAAGGTTCCTATTTTCCTGTACCGCTTGATCTGATTTTCTAGGGTTTTGCGATGAGCAAGATCGCATTGGTCAGCCTGGATACACCTGGTACGAACTGAGTGTTGAAAGACCTAGCGGACGAAACAATATCCCACGAGAATGTATCCACCAAAACCCAGCGGGTATTCCGGACTGGCAAGATACCGTAATCGATAGCAGTGATGGCAAAGGTGAAATGTTGCAGCTACTCGTCGATGAGATTCAACCACTTGACATCATACAGCTCTGTCCACGAGCTAATTTCATCGGCTGGGTGAACTTCCTTCAGAAAGCAGAGATTGAAATTCGATGCACAACTTCACTCACGTCACGGGAACCGGCGTCCTTACTGCGTCCACAATACAGTAAGCTCGACTCAGACGGCAACATGATACGTCTTCTGGAGCTCCTACCTGGTCACGACGCAGAAATGATCTGTGTGAAGCTCGCCGCGGTGGACCTCCTAAGTCCCAGTCATGACCCGTTCGACGCACTTTCTTACTGCTGGGGTCAGCCGTTACACGGCCGGTGCGAAAGGAGCGGAAAAGATGTCAACCAACTCGGTTGCCTCGAGGAGGATGGGAGCATCCATCAAGTGCACGTTTCGCCAAGTCTCTGGGGTGCGCTTCTGCATCTTCGAGACTCGAACGACTCTCGCTTCTTGTGGGTAGACCAACTGTGTATCAACCAAGCAGATAAAGACGAGCTAGCCCGACAAGTCAGCATGATGGGTCGCATATACTCCGGAGCTGAGCGTGTCGTGGTTTGGCTGGGCGGAGGTGACGCTGAAACGGAACGCGCAATCGACACCGTCAACAGACTTCTGCCCAGATTTCACGAACCAGGCAAACAAGAGCTCGATGATGGGTCATTCAAGCTTGAACTTCAAGATGTCGGCTTGGATGAGTTGCCGCACAAAGAAGTCAATCGACTCTTGACACTTCCTTGGTTCTGGAGGGTATGGGTTGTACAGGAAGTTTGGCTTGGGCGCCGACGGACTTTTATGTATGGTCGACATACTATAGAATGGGACACGATCCGCAAGGCAAACGTCTGGTCCAAGTACGGCAGCTTTGAGATACCCGGAATTCAACACACTAATCTTCCACTTATCTGGACCAGCTTCGCTGAGATGGATCTCTCAAAGCAATACAACGGCAACACCGAGCAGAAAGCATTGACGTCCTCCCAGGATAACCTTCTCACGCTAGTAGTTCAAGGCTTGGACCTGAAGGCATCTGATCCTAGAGATCACATCTTCGGTTTCCTTGGTCTTCTTGAAGGTGCGCAGTCGGACCACCCTTGGGCGAATCATTTGATATATCCAGATTACCACAAGTCAGTGAGTGAAGTGTTCACTGACTTTAGCATCTGGTGGATCATTCGTACTAAATCACTCCGTATATTGTCAGCGGTCCAAGCCATCAAGGGACGCACTTGGCAGACGTTAAATTGCACTGCCTCTACCAAAGTGCCGTATCATGATCAACCGCCATCCGACCATCCAACCTGGGCGATGTGGTACTCTGGTATGCGAAAGTGGGAGAATGAGTCTCTTGCGGGATCAGGACGGTATCGAGTCACAGGAGATACTGAAGTATACGTCCCGCTCATTGAATGGGAGGGTTCCGAGAGAAGGCATCTCAAACTGCGAGGACACCGAATAGGCCAAACACACAGTATTGGACCCTATCGGCTCCGTCCTGATCATCTTCATAACGACATGTTCGAGGCGTTCAACCGTGTGTTCGATGCCTCTGGAAGTCGCCGACTCTACAGCACGCCAGTCACCGAGGCCTTCAAGGGGTACAAGCAAGGTTGGGACAACCCTTTGCAACACTGGGTAGCTCATCGTCATGGACAGCATATGCCAGCTGCACTTCCCTGCCTCGATCATTCCGTTTTTCAATTAGATGATGGCGAGGGCCTGTGTCCTGCGGGTACTAGATGTGGCGATTTTGTAGTTGTTTTGTACGGTGGAGATGTGCCTTACATCCTGCGGGAAACAGAGACCGACGGACATTATACGTTCGTGGGTGAATGTTATGTTGCGGATCGAATGGATCAGAACATGCTCACGCCTTTCCAAGACAAAGGCAAAGCGCCAGAGACGTTTATCCTTGTCTAGGATTGCCGGTTCTCCTATCCTGTAGCAGTCTAGTAACACCGTTTGTTTAAAGGCTGCTTGAGGCCACATACTTCTCTTTCTTGTTTGTACCTGGTGGAAAAGCCCAGAGAGAAGATGAAGGAGAAACCCAACGCCTTGTGGAGAAGAAGTGGTACCCAGTGAAGAGCGAATCTTTGCACGTGCACTTCACTGGCTTCACCCGCCTTTCTGTTTTGACATGACTGTTCCAACGAGTCGAGTCGAATCGAGTCGAGTCTTCTATAATCCCACATTTTTCAAAGCATTGACAGCTTCTATGACTATACCGCCGCCCTCGCTTCCGCCAAGATGGCAATGGGACCGAGTCTATGTCAGCGAATCCTGGCCCTGGCTGGAGATGATTTAGATTCGGACTATACAAGATAGGACGTGCGAATAGGAGAACAGTGTGCTGTGTGCGGGTAAATACTGTGTTCTGGAATAAGCTGAAAGCGCAGCATGAGAACTGGTATATGTTTTCATTGTTTTTCGTTGAGAATTGGTTGGAATATTCAAAGTTGATGTGTTTTGAGATGCACGTGTGTCACAAGCTGACGTCGATGTAGACTTGTCTTCTGGTAGTTGGTGGCGTTTCGCTGTTGGTGGTTGTCGATATGTGCGGTCCTCTTTGCCTGAGTACTACAGACTTGATAGTCAAGACGTAAGCATGGTTGTATGATCAGGACATCTTGCTGAGTAGGGGAGTCTTAGTGCTATATAGTGTAGGTTATTAGCCCCTATCGTACTTATTACTGTATTTTGGACATTCTGAGACTCCTGACTGTCTGGCATGGGAAGTCAGAATGAAAACTGTGTTGGATGGAGTGCAACTGTTGTGATTTGCAGGAAATGCTTGGGTCAGGAAAAGGGGGCATTAGGTGGGCGAGCGGACGAAAGAGTCCGTGGCAATTGATTAATACATAATGGTAGCCAGTTACGTCTGCAGGCGTGAATTCATCAGCCCACGACCTTCTCGCCTTCGCCTGCGAGGAAGTGATGGTTTCCTGTTTCTAGAACTTCGATGGTGTCTCCGACCTTCACCTCTCCTGCCTCCAACGGCGTGACCTGCATACCCAGAACAGCGTTCTTGCTTCCATCGTCAATCACCCTGTACTTGCGCATCGTAGTCAATGGCTCGTTGGGATCGGCGATACCAGTCTCTGGATCAACATTCGGCAGCTTGCAGCGCGTTGTGCGACAAGAGATGTGATAAGTGGTCGAGCCAATTCTTGCCTTTGTCCAGTTGTCCTCGTGGAATGCTGGAGGACCGGTGAAATATATGTTGGCCCTATAACGGAGGGCGTTGACTATTGGGAATTTCCACATGTCGTTTGGTGTATTGGCCCTGGGGAGCTTGCTAGCTACGTCATGCACAGAAGCGAGGTTCAGAATGTGTACCGGGTACTGTCAGACGCGTTAGGTTGAGTTAGGAGGTCGGGTTGAGGGAAAGCTTACCGAGTCCTGCATGCCGATGGCTGTCTGGAAACCCACATCTTCCTTCTTCGGCGCGCATTTGTACACCTCGCGGTACTTGTTTGTGTCGATTCTGAACAGTGTGATTGGGTTGGTTGTGCCAATAGTGTATTTTAGCTTGGCGAGCAATTCTGGATCAACTTCACATCCCATGTTCAGAGCTTCTGGGGAATCCTTCCATATGCGCAGTGTTTCACGCTTGTAGCCTTTGCTCTTGATACGCTCTTGAGATGGGTTGAATGGTACTCGAATCTCCAGCATTGGCTCTGACTTGCCCGCCAACTGTGCAGCGATGATTTTGCCCCAGCTCTTGAGTCCTTGGATGGAAAAATCTGTATCTTGTGAAAACGGGAAGCGAATCACCAGACATCCCTCACTCTTGACCCATTCGCCGTCCTTGTCGTAGCCAGGCGCTAAAGAATCTGGAATCCAGATCTCGGTCTCAACTTTGGCAAGGCGTGGGAACTTGCGTTGAGTACAAAATTGCCATTCGCTCGTGACTTTTCCGTCCAGACCTGGCATGCTCGTGACATACTGTCCGAGAGTGAATTGGCGATCGTACTTGAGGCCTGTATGGAAGACTTCGCTCCTGTCCAGCTCAACTGGCGCAGCTGACTTTAGAGGGTAGATGAATAAGGCTTTCACAGTCCACGGCTTCTCCTTGGTCGCATCACCGCCCTTGGCGTACTTCTTCGAGTACTGGTCTTCGAAGTTGCCACGACCGCTGACACCAAGTTTCCTGCATCCAGCTGGGGGCGGCAAAGGTGCTTCGCGCTGTGTAACAGCGAACAGGAGGATGAGGATGAATGGCGATAACGTGACCAGTATTGTGTAGGCAATTGTCAGCGGGGTGACTTGGATGCCAAGCTTGGCGATGATGAACTTGAGGAATTGGTTGGTGAAGGTTGGTATCTCGCCGGATGGCTTGAGTGGGGTGGTGTCCCAGGGCATTGTCGTTCGTCTGGTGTCGAGCTGGAGTAGCTCGAGCTGTGCGGTTGTTGGTGTCCAGAGGCGAGTGTTAGGGCATGCCGAGCACGGGGTTGGCAATGCGCGAGAGGTTTGTTTTAAAGCTGGCCCCTATCGTATTTGGACGATGTGGCTTCAGCGATATGGCATCGAGGCGGTGCTGGTGTTGACTTGGCGGATTGAAAGCGGAAGGAGACAAGGATTTGGGCGAGTCATTGCGCGGTTGGCCGCCTGCTCTCGTGACAGCGCGCTCTGGACGCATCGACTTGAGCCGCAAGACGACGGTCTGCCTCCTGCGTCTGCACCGTGCGCGCGTGCGGTATGGCAGCTAGACGCGTCGCATGATGTGCTCCCGCCTCGAGTCCCAGGACTAGCCTGCAGTTCCCCAGCCGCAGTCTGGCACAATGGCAGACAAAGACGACCCTCGGCCACAACAGTCGTTGCGTGCGTGCAGGCCCCGTCCCCCCGTCCCCCCGTCCCCCCGTCCCCCCGTCCCCCCTCTGCTGCGACTGACGCCCGCGTAGACCGGCTGCCGACCGTCTCGGCCTCACAGGCGCTGCAGCGGCTCGATGCACGCGGCGCCCGCACTGTGCCGACGGGCCTCGCGCAGCTGGACAAGCTCCTGGCCGCGACGAGCCTCCCGGGCCAGCACGTCGCCGGCGGATACGCGCGAGGAAAGGTGACTGAAGTGTCTGGGCCGCCTGGCGTGGGCAAGACGTCGCTGCTCCTCCAGGCCGCCGCCAACGCCCTGCTCGAGGGCCAGCACGTCTACTGGATTGGTACGGCAGGCCCGGCGCGCCCACCACCTCCCCTGCTGACGGCCTCCAGATGCTGCCTGCGCGCCGCTGGTCCCCCGCCGCCTCGACGACATGCTCGCTGCCTCCAGCGCGCCGCCGTCCGAGCGCACGCCGGCCAGGCTGCGCGGCCACGTCCACCGTGTCGCCGCGCCAACGCTCGCCCATGTCCTGGCCCTGTTCACGCACCCGCCTGCTTCCTTCCCCCGCGCGAACACGAGTCTTGTCGTAATCGACTCGCTCTCCACGCTCATCGACAATGCATACCCGCGCAACGCCGACGATCGCACGAAGAACAGGACCGACCAGTCCAAGTGGGCAGCCGGCCGCCGATATGCAGTCATCAACGACCTGATTGCCGCCTTCACCAAGCTTGCTGCACTGCACGACCTGGCCCTGATCATCACATGCCAGACCATCACCCGCATACGAGGAGCCTCACGAGCACTGCTGGTCCCCGCCATCGCCGGCGTCGAATGGGAGCACGGCGTCTCCACACGCCTGCTTCTCTTCAGAGACTGGCTCCCACAGCAGCCGGAGGCGCAAGACAACGTCGACGCAGCCAGGTTGCAGAGAACCCGATTTGCTGGCCTGGTCAAGCTCAACGGTGTGGTCCTGGCCGACGAGGGCGGGGTGGGCAACGTGGTGCCCTTTGCTATCGAGACTGTGAGTTCACCGAGACCCCGGCAGTCGGCGCTTGCATCCATGCAGCACGATAGCAGGAACTGCCGTGCCTTACTGACGCCAATCAGCACGGGCTTTGCGACATGGACATCTCCACCGACGACGCTGCAACAAACATGGTGCCCCCCATCCAGGCGAGGCCCCCTAAAAGGACATTTGACGAGGTTGACGACAATGTGGCCGAAGAGCCAAATTCAGATGACGTGTACGGCTGGATCGAAGACGACCGTGTCGCCGCCGAAGGACTACTGATCGATGACCTGCCACCCATTGTCCATGACGACGCTCGACAAGAGCCTGGTGCAGAAGGACCTAGTACAAAGGTAATGCGCACTTGAGCAACATGATGCGTCTTGCCAGGACATGTTCTGCCTGAACGACTGCAACCACACCCACCATATGCATTGCTCGCGAACATGAAGCCGCAGAGACCTGGGTAAGCATCTGTCCACAATTCTCTGCTACGCCTTCACGTACAGCAGCTGACAGAGAGGTTGTCAGGCTGAGATCGTGCATCACCGATCATGCGTTGCCGGCAGCCCACGCCATAGGCTTGTGTGGGGTGACCACCCCACACCCCAGATTGATCGCCCCCAACTCGCGTATCTTCACCGCCAGTGTGCGTGCCCAATACTCACCTCAGCAAGACCATCAGCTTCGTAATACTGTCATCCAAGACAGCCATGGGTGCACTGTTTGCGCGCTAACGCCGACACCAATATTCTCTTAGCAGGCTCCTTCCTTATGCCACCTCCTTCCCGCCCCTGAGTGCGGGTTGCCCTGCGCCATACAGGCATGCCGGACCGGCTTGGGGTTGGTACGTCTTCCTCCTCAGAGCAGACGCACACGTGCAAGTCCAGGGGCCTGGACGTCTGTCAGCAGGAGCAAGGTTCGGGGAGCACGCTCCGCGACCCAAACCACCGGGCTCTACCATCAACAACTTCCGGGCTGTTCTTGGATAAATGGATGAAATGCATGTGTGTGGCCGATCATATCTGCAGTGTTATAGGGGAAGCGGGGTAGCTTCGTGGGGGTGGAGGAGCACGGCCAGGTGCAGTTTTCCGCTCCGCGCTCTAAGGAGAAAAAGAGGTCACTTGGTCTGGACGCGCTGAATGGAGGAATCACGGGCTGCTATTCTGCCGTCATCCCGAGAGGTCTCAAAAGGGCAAGAAGGCGTACAGCGACGCTTGGTGTATCGGTGGGCGCCTATCTCCACATTCACAGCCATACAGACGCACTCCCTTTCTTGGGCACTCCAATCGACACGGAGGTCCCTTCATGTTTGCTTGCAAGTATATGCACCTTCCTTTTGCAAAACTGCAGTGACACACACCGCTTCATTCTTTGTGTGTGATGAATGGGATGCCACCACCACCTTTGCGTCAAATGAAAATGCGCATCTCAACAAGCCATGCCTCCAATCGTAGCCTAGGAGTGAGACGACTACACCAGTCGAAGTACATTGTAGGTGCAGTCCGTACGCAGAGAACTCGGGTGGACTGTACCTTGCTTCCGCAAGCCAGCCATGATCAAATCGTGCAACTTGCATTGGCCGTCGTTGATGTGTAGCAGCACGCAAGCTAGCACGATCGACACACCGTACCTCAAACAAACACATCACATGTCCACGATCAGCAGGTGTCAAGTATCAACACCCCACGCTCGACATGTCGATTGCACATAGTCGATGAATAACATGTACACCGTCCCGATAACCAGCTTTTCGATTGCATTCCCTACTCGACGTGTGGCTCGGATGTAATTATGCACCACCCTGTTCTTTTTTTTTTTTTTTATTCTTTTTTTTTTATATTACTGTAAAGTAGCATGCACAAGCCACCACGTTCCGTGTTGCTACTGTTACTAGTGCATTTATTTAAAGCAAACTGCTAGATCGGAGGGTGCTACGCTATGCAGCAGTGATATGCTACATGTGAGATGTGGTGTTTGATACACCTCCCCGACCAGTGCGGGTGATGAGGTGGGAACTAGCGTGCTCATGCTGTGCTAGCAGTGAGTGCAGTGTACGCGCTACTTCCAGACGGATAGATTTGGAAGTAGAATGGTATCGGAAGCAGGATGGTATTAGTAAGATGTGGTTTTCTTGTTTACTTGCTTGCATCTTTTAGGTACTTGCTTGCATCTTTTAGGTACTTGCTTGCATCTTTTAGGTACTTGCTTGCATCTTTTAGGTACTTGCTTGCATCTTTTAGGTACTTGCTGGCATCTTCTAGGTACTTGCTTGCATCTTCTAGGTACTCGCCTGTTGGCGTTGACAGATCAAACCTGATATGCAAGGACTGAGTGGACGTGGGATTTGCAATCCAGATGTGATGCAGGAAACGGTTAGTCTCAGCATCATCTACCCCGTGAGACACAAGAGGTTGGACACTCTGAACGAAGCATGAAGCGGTGCGTGGTGGCCAAGGGCTCGCGAAACGGGATTCGAATGGTCATAGACGAAGTAGCGAGGTACTGGGTTGTTGACAGACGGACTGACTGGAACACGATGTGGTTACGGGAACGCTGGCGTGGCTGTGTGTTGTCTCGTTCGCGTCTTGAATCAGGGCATCATCCAACGTGGACCAGTACGGCGCTTCGCCCGGTATGCTGTCAAACTTGCTGTTTCGAACGCCGTCACCCTGCTCCCTCCATAGCTCGGCAAAGCACCGATTGCGTCCACTACGACTGTTCTTGCGATAGCTGTGTGATAGCTGTGTGATAGCCGTGTGATAGCCGTGTGATAGCCGTGTGACAGCACTGTGATAGCACTGCGATACCACTGCGATGCCTAGAGAGTATGATGTATTTCCCAAGCGCTACATAAGACAACACCACGCCACCTACCTCATACTTGCAATCTGTCTGCAGTACTGGTTTGAAAATATGCAGTTCCGATCTTAGTCGTGGTTCAGAAATCGGCGCTGCTGGCGGACATCGTTGATGTACCCCAGAGTGACTACCCCACATGTCACGTCACCGCAGCTCTTCATCTACGGAAGAAGCGGCTAACACGGCGCCTTCCGTGGAAACCAGAGTCAGAGTCACGGAGAGCCGTAGGGCGAAGATCACGACTCAGTTGGACCTCTCTGATCGCCCTTCTGGAGGTGGTGTGCGTGAACGCATCGAGATCTAGACTGCTCCGCGGGAGCCGATCGTTGGAATTGTTTGCTAGAATAGGAGTGAGTGGAGTTGAGATAGGAAGAATGGAACCGGCGTGATACTGCGTGATGTTGCAAAGGAGAGCGTAAAAGGAGATACGACGTCGTATAGGAAACAGGGATCGAGAGAAGATGCTCCTTTGCGCTCAGTGTGCGTGGTTACGCGTGTTGAAGTCGTTGCTGTGAGTGTTGCAGCTGTTGCGGACGCTGCAAGCCGGCGAGGCCGTGATGCTCTGCTAGTCGACGCAGCACACCTGCCACTCTGGGCATTCCGGCACTAACGAGAAAACCGCAAATATTTTGTCCATGCAGTCGTGGTTTCGATATCTGCTATGAGGTTATTTCGCACCTATCAAACCCCCAAGACTGTACAGCAAATTCACCCATCGGACATGCCCCCGAACGTCCCGCGGCATCCCCCCGTCTCCTTTCAAACTCGAAACAGCCCCTAACAAGCAATCCCTCTACGCAGCTCATCTATCAAGCACGTGCAAGGCTACTTGACCCTCGCAAAGCATCGACCTGCTCCCCAACCGGGCTCACGACCCTGAGTTCTCCCGAATCCCCACATCACGGCACTCTCCTGCGCCACCGGAACTTCATTCCCGCGAAAACGCCGGGGCCGAAGCTCCAACTGGCCTTTGCACAACAAGGAATGTTCCCAAATGTCTCAAAAGATACGACGCGGCATCAGCTTTGCACCGAGCTGAAACATTGTCAATAGAAGTGTAGCCGAGATTGAATACCGCTCGCTGGGTACTTTCCCGCGGCAGCTCGGGCGCAAGTAACCTCGGGCGAAGTACCAGGCCCCTAAGAGTACGAGTACCGCAGGGTACATATTGCTTCCGGCGGGTTTTCGTGAGTCAGGGTCTGAGGCTGTGCGAAGGCCTCGGAGGGTGCTTTGACTGGATATTTGCCGGTCCGCTGGACCGCGGGTATATGGCTGAATGGGTTAGTTGAGCGGAAGAGGAGGGCCAGAGCTGTCTGGGGTAGCAAAGGTAGGATAGGTGCCGGTTTTGGGGTTGGCGTGGGGGCTTTGATGGAGAGAGATTCACATGCTGGCATGTGAAGGAGCGTTTGAGGTGATGCAGGTACCTCCCAACAAAAGTGTTTGACGGAAGTGTGACGCGTTGATGATTACTTTGCAGGTTTGAATGCTAACTTCCGATGTGCATGTACCTGATATGCAAAGTGTATCTTGCACATCATATTCGCTAAACTTCACGTTCATCAATCATAGAGTAATTGGTAGCAACACACTCGATAGGCTGTCAATATTGTGCAAATATATACGTGCCATATGAAGCCTGGGTGGTGTAGTCTCCACATCGTTCACGGAAATTTGATCAATCGCAACTGCTGCTAGTAACAACGAGCTTGTATCATTGGTATTCCTGACAACCTCATCTGCTGCATGTGAAAGCATGAGTCGTCATGTTGAGGGTTGGGAGGAAAGACTGTTGACCGCAAAGGGACTGACTCCGGGTGTAACAGCCGCTATCAAGTAGCATCGGATATGTGACCTCTTGCGTAGGTTCACAAAGAAATTGACATCTGCGTGTTCACGATGTGGTCAGGATGATGTTCAGCATTTCGACTTTGGTCATGAACGCGCGGTCAGTGCTGTGGTAGGCAAGCTATTTGCCGTTATGCAGGGGCAACCACCGTTTGCGGCTGTCCATAGTAGATCTACAGAATAAATTGAGGATGAGCCACCTGGATGTTGAAGTGTCAGCTGAGGGTACCAGCCGCCTGGTACGCGACGTTGGATTTAGATGACGGCCGTTGTACCAGATCCTGCCGTGCTGCAAAGGCGGGGTTGACATCTCAAAGTGCTTTGAGGAAGTTGGTGAGCAAAGCGGAATGTTGTCGCTAGACGTTTTCAGACGGTCCGCCGAAGCGGAGGACGAGCGGAAAGTGATTTGGGTGTTGCAGATGAACTGACAGCCCATGACTTGAGGCAGATTGCACTGTAGCACCCACGGCGGAAGGAAGACCCTTTCGCGACAACGTCGCAAAGGAACAACGGCCCTGGTCAAGCGCAAGCGATCGGTAAAATGCCGACGTCGTAAGCCTGCCCACATATCGTGAGCCTCATGTGACGGACAAATTCACGATGCGGATCCTTAACCGGATAAGGAAGTCCAGGCGTGGAGCCTCTTAGACGATGTCTCTCCATCTCCACAGTCCGCCCCTCTCACTGGTGCAATTTCGCCGGAATATCTTTCGTCCCTAGATACGGAACCGCGACGCCTCAGTGGAGCAGCGAGCTTTGGCCAGCCTTATCCGCTCACAGTCCCGGGAGTGGACAGTTGCAGGTAAGTGTGGAGACCCCACAGTTGGAGGAGGATTTACGCTGTACGAAAGCGGATGCGTCTAGAAGCTCGCTAGACGGACGAGTCAGCAAGGGGTACACACTACTGATACGTGGTGAGATTCGCTGTGGAGAGGTTATCTCTAGCTACAAGGCGGCTGAATAAGTAGTGTGAATGGTGGGGTTTTGCTTATCTTTTGCTGACTCTGGCCTCATGTCTTCAAAGTTCTGCAAGGAAAAAGGAAAATGGAGGACCCACGAGTCCAAACTATTGGATGGCGTGCTTTGTCTTGTGAGATTGGCGTCCTGTGTGGACCCCGTCCTTGAATGACATTTTTGAGGAAGGTACCGCCGCCAGCTAGGCGCCTAGCGTGTGAAGCTCAACTCTTTAGTCGTGCATGTTGCAAGTTGTGATAAGAGGGAACGAGGTGTTTGACTGTCCTGTGGTTCTTTGGTTTGGTAAAGTTACACAATGCAGGGTAAACTTCGCAGCTGCCGGGCCGACAACCTTCAAAGTGACGCAAGGCGGAGAAACCTCCCGCTCTACCTGCCGATTTGCCATCCAGGGTGGTCGTTCGTTGTGCCGCTCAGAGACAGGAATGTGGGGAGCGCCAGCGCTCCAATCTGGGGTGCAGCTATGGGCATTTCTGGGCACTCGTCAGATGAAGGAGCGTCACAGGAAATGTTCGACGAAGAAAGCCCGAGACGGGCTCAGGGGCCGTCTCAAAACCCGACGGATGCCGAGTGAGAGTCAGAGCCAGTTCGCTATACCGCCGAAAAAAAGCGAGAGACAGAAGCAAAGATAAGGGCAGTCAATAGGACCACAGCAGGGGTCTCACCATCGTGGGAATTGTGCTCAGAATGGATACCTCCCGAGTCCGGAAGTGGTAATTACCCAGCACACTTGCCTGATAGAAAGTTCTTGCGCCAACTGCGCTAGCAGATCAAGGCATTCGTACGAGGTGCGCAAAATGCGGAGATCACGATTGTGGAGCCGTGGGCTTATCGCCCAAGGAATGTGGACAGGACAGAAACAGTGTGGGTGTGGTCGCACAGTGGATTACTGAAACATTGTGGGCGTCGTAGATGACCTTGACCGCATCTTCTTTTGGGCTGAGACAACCCGTGGGGAATTGGGCGCGTAACCACGGGACGGATGTGTCAAGTGCGGAGAACCTGTCGTGATGTGTGATGCTCTCCTGATGTGTGTTGTACATTTTTCTTTGGTAGTGCGGGGAAGAAAAGAAAATCATCGTGCTACCATGGTCCTCTGATGCTGGGGTGGGAGGGGATGCGCACCCAGGGGTGTGCATGGCATCCTCGTTCCCTGTTCGTATTCTCATTGCAACACTTGGAACTTGGATCACGTCACGGGCAGCTCATAATCATCTCGTAATAGGGAACTTAAAGAGTGGAATGTGTGAGTCTCGATTACGCGCTAGGCGTTGGGTTGCTGTCTAACCAGTAACCTGCCAATAAGCAGGCATACCCCATGCGCCTGGCTGCATGCCAAAAGCAAAGTTGAGTGGGAGAAGAATACAAGACTGGAATCGCTAGGATTCCCGGGGTATTGAATTCGACAAAGGAAAATCTGCAAGTCTATGTTGTTGGGTGATCCGAATTCGAGAGTTGAAGTCGTGATATTCCGCGGGCTGTGCCCCTCATGAGTCCATCTATGATTCCGTAGAACGCTCGCTAATCCAAATGACAAAAGCCATGTAATGCTATCATACGCCGATCCATGCAATGATAAGGGAATTTTTATGTGCGGTTTGCAAGGTCCTCGCCAGCTATCGAGGGTGTCGTAGAGGAGTTGCCAGAAGAGAAACCACTATTTGTGGGGCCGTTGAGAAGATCCTGCACAGCGACCTTGGGGACCTGAGGAACAGGCAGCTTGCGCTGAGCACCCTCAGGTTTCGAGATGATATCCCCAATCCTGAGCCCGGATGAAGTGCTAGGAACATACGGCGCCTCGCGATCTGTCTGGGGTTCCATGGGCGCAAGCGCAGGGACGTAATTTTGGTTGAGGCTCAAGTGGCGCAGATGCGGCAGTTGGAGATCGTTGAATCCATGCGGTCGAAGTCGGGGCGAGTGGGCTGGTGTCGCAAGGGGAGTGTGGTCGGGGGTGGGACTAGCGGAGTCATGGGAGAATGTCGGCGAAGGAGGTGCAGTCGACATCGGCGAGCCCGGCCGCGATCTCTTCGTCATCCTGTGGGAATATGGGTCGTCATCCTCATGAGAATGCGACCTTGACATTGGCTGTGAAGAGTAGGCGTACTGAGAGAGGCCAGGAAGGCGGTGGTTGCTGTAAGGGTGATAACCGTGGCTGGTGTTGTGATGACGACTGGAGTAAGGGTGGTGGCCATGACGGTTCTCGAGTCTTGAGGCTGCGTCTGCAAGCAAGTCCATGTTTCTTGACATGCCATTGGGGCTGTTGCTGTTGCTGCTGAGACCTCCGTGACGGTAGGCAGCCAGATCGTTGCCAACGTTGGGAGAGTAGTTAGAGAAGGAGTGAGGCGGCGACACATTCGGCGAGCCAAGTGCAGAGCCAGGCGCACTGCGAGATATAGTCTTTGGTGGAGGGGGAGCCATCATGTGCGCCAGGCTAGAGCCAGGCTCGACAAGGCCAGCCTGAACGGCGGCGACAGCGGCCTGGTGGGCAGCGGCATGCTGACCCTTGCCCCTTCTTGAGTTGGGGTTGTTGTGTATCCTTGAATGCCTGTGAAGAGAGTTAGTGAAAGAAGAGCGAGTACGAGTTGAAGGGATGCATACCTGGTGAGCTCGTCTGAACGCGAAAATCGTTTCGTGCAACCGGGGAAGGTGCAGGCATGGGGCTTCTCTCCGGTGTGAGTGCGGATGTGACGGGTCTGATGCTCCAGACGGTGGAAGGCCTTGTCACAGAGAGGGCACTTGTAAGGACGGGGCAGGTCCTGGCGAGGCTCTTCCTGGGCCTGTTGCTGTAAGAGGGGAGCCATGAGGCTCACAGTAGCAGTAGCCATTGACGAGGGCGGTTGTGTCGATGCAGATGTACTTGCTGTAGTTGATGTCTGCTGCGGGGAGGTGTCCGGGTTTAGTACGCTTGACAAGTTGAAGGGTTGCATGTGATAAGCACCAGAGGCGGCGTGTGAAAGATGGGGAAGGGGGGTATGGCTGGGGCGTCGGAGGGTATAAGAACAAAAGGTTGGCGGGATTGTGCGTGTGGGGGTCGGTGGCTGCTGAGCAGCGCTGAGGCAGGCCTGTGCTGACGAGGATCTGCCGGAATCGAACGAAAGACACGGGGCGGACTGCTCCACTCGGCTTGGCTACCTCAAAGGTACGCCGAGTCAAAAACGTATCAGCTAGCGGCGCCCCCAGTCGCTGTGCGGAGCGCAGTAGTCTGGAGCAGGGACCACTGAAGCTGGCGTGTGTCGGCGATGGCTGATGGCGTGTCGGAGCGATGGCGTGCGTCCGGCTGCCTCTGCGCTTTTCCGTCCACTGAAGCCTGTGCAGGGTCGGCGCTGGTGAAGCGAGGCGGGCAAAGGTGATCGCTGTGCCTTTGTCGACGCGGAAGATGCCTGCCTCGGTCTCCGCACTCACGATGCGCACGGTGGAGTTTCTCAATTGTTGGTGAGCCTGACAAAGGCCTGCAAATTTGCAGCAAAAATCTGCTGCTGGTCCAGCGGTGAAGGTCGGCGAGCGCACCACGATTGGTCACGGCGCTGCAGTGGTCGCTCTGGTGAGGCTGTCTGTGGGGACGGGCAGAACGTGAAGCAGCAATAAGACAGCGGGGGCCCGTCCTGTGAGAGCCAACGCAGCAGCGTACGTGAGCGGGCGGCAGTTGTGCGTGTAACTGTGCAGTGCAGAGGTGATGTGATCACGGCGGATGACGAACTAAAGAAAGAATCAAAGAATGGGGGAGGCAGTGTCTGGAGAACATGAGGAGCCCCGCTGCGCTCGAGTGCAGAGATAAGAGCAGCCTTTCATCGAGACGTCACACTTGCCTGGAGTTGACGCTATTCTGGGACATCACGATCACAGCGCCTGGCTGCCTCATGCACTTGTTGCGGTGTTCGTCGCCCTTGCGCCTGGTCTTTTGTTGTGCATTCTATCGACCAGGCAGGGCGTGAGACCAGAGCAACTGCCACTGCTGTACCACAGGCAGGCTGACGAGGACTGCTGGGTGGAGAAGCGAGCCAGCAAACACGCTCAAGAGGGGGACCTCAGCCCCCGGACCACGTACTCCCACGTCCTCCATGATGAAGGCAAAACTCCTCTGCCCCGACCACGGTCTCGTCCAAGTGGACCGTCCAGATTCACTGGGTGGTGGGATGGTGCTGGCGATCTCTCTCCGCGGTTCGACAGGACATGACACCCCTCAGCTATTGGTTGTGTCAAATGACCAATTATGGGCTCTCCACGCATAGCTGGTGGTCTCCAGGTGCTTCTGGGTGCGTTGCACTGCCGCTGAGCCTGGTGGAGGACTCCTGTCCCGTGGGGGTTGATCCGGGGTATTGTGAGCATGGAAAGAGCAAAAGCACCAACGAATGCATTCTTCGAGCCAGCAGCATGCAAGTCAAAGCCAGCAAAGGCAATATCAGGAGACCATCGTTATATCACATCTGCTCGCCAGGAACCCATACTACCCGGCCAATGCGCCAACCCAACTCGGCCCGCAGTCGATGCAGGTATCCGCGTTGCACTGCGAACGCAGCACAGGTCCGTGAAAGAGCCAGCACAGCACTTTTTTGAACATGGTCCAGTCTTCACACAGCGCGCAAATTGCAGCATGCATCCTGCATCGCCGCAGCCCCCCAGCAACAGGCGATGTCCGCATTCTCTCTATCTTTCATATCGGCCCCATTAGCTCTTTCCATTCCCGATATCTAGGTGGGGCGACCCTGTCCACCTGGCCCTCACAAGGCAGAAGCATCTCCAGGGCGCTGCCTGTCCCTTGAATTGTGGGCCACAAGGTATGACGACAATGACTGTCCAGCATCCAGACGACAGACTTTTCTGGTTCATGCTCAAGTGCACGTCAACCCTTGGTGGTAGGATTCTCGGTGCGTTGGGAAACAGATGGTGAGGGAGGGTCCGCTAATATTATCATTTCTTCTAGAAATTCTTGACAGTGCTCCTAGCCCGTCGATAGCCCGCCCCGCTTTGTGGCTAGCATGGCAGAAGTTTGGAGATTGTTCGGGGCAGCTGCCGCTGACACTGTCACGGCAAAAATTTACTCGCCCGCAAACGACATTTCCTGCCCTCTGCACGTGTTCGGAGAATCTCGGGCAGTGCGGCGCTCTCAAGGTGGAGACGCCTGCTACGTTGGTGGCGCCACGGTGCTGTCCTCTTGCAGGCCATGCTGCAGGTACCAAAGCTAAACACTGCGCCTCTATCACGACCCCTCCTTATCATGCTCAAGGTCGCTCGCTCGCATCGAGCTAGCTATTGCGATGACCAGACACGGTTTCATCTTCGCGCTGGGACCACAGGCTTAATCTCCAAATGCGATATCTGTGCTCTCACCGACGCGCCATTGCGCAGCCTCCAGTAGTCGCGATCCGTTGATTCAACGAGACCCCGCTGCAGAGAAAGTTCTGCGCCCAACACGTCCTGACATGATTACAGTACATCGTCATTCCGACTCCGCAGTAATCATCGCGCTACTCAAACATCGTTTTGCAATGCATCGTGCCGACGCATGCCGTGCATGCGAAAGCGACCATGTTATATATTCGGAGCCATCTTTTTCAGCCGCAATCATTTGCCGGTGTCATCGATCAAGCCTCTCTGGGGCCCCGCATCATAACCGTCAGACGTGTTCTACGGCCCGACTTGAGGCGAAAGAAGCAGCCATCGATGTTTGGCAATAGCGGCATGACATCAGACCCTGCTACAGCACGACAGATCATCAACATGCTTGATGTCATTCTTCGAGCTCTTATGTCACACCACGAAGTTTGAAATGCTGGAAGAAAATCGCTAAGCCATCCAAACGCAACCTGTGATGAAACAGGTACGGAAGCACCCTTCGTACGAGGTACGAGACCACACCAGAACTTAACTCCTTGTTGAAAGGAGATCATCCAAAACAAGCATGACGCATCAGACAGCGGATGATCCATCATTAGCATGTCAATAGCGGCTCAGCGACACACTCAAATTTCAGTCGGCTACTTTGTGTCTGCAGACGAAGCAATCACCATGCACACCCCTCCGTACAGCCGAATTACGCTTCCTTCCCAGTATCAAAACCAATTGCATCGAGCTATCAGTCACATCATGTAATGCAGATCGCATCGCAACGCCTTGGCCATTGCAATTTGTGCTCCTTCTGCTCCAGTATTACCCCACCACCCCAGTTGACCACGATCCGCGGACGCAGTACGCGCAATACAGAACACATCAGTCTCTTCAACACTTTGAGCAAGGCTGATCGTCACACCCATCATCAGCCACAGTCAGCCTCTTTGTATTAGCCGAGTGTTGGTCGCTGCGCTCGTCTCGCGTCACTTGTGTGTTTCGACGTGAGGCCCACCGCACACTGGCGCACATGGAGACTACAGCCGCCACAAAAAGCCGGAATCAGGCTTTTTCGTTCAGGAGGGACAGTGGAGATTTCTTTGGTCACCGCGGTACTACACAGGTACTAGAGGTTTATGTTGTTAATGAAGAAGCAGCCTCAACCTTATTACTACCTGTCCTCTATTTCCACGACAGCAGTCGTCATTAAGACCGGCAAACGCATCGTTCGAGAATTCCACCATGTCTAAAGACCACCATCGGTCTTGAAGCTTATCTGATTCTGCATGATGATCTGCAGCTGCTAGGCACATGCCTAAGGTTGCGGAGACCCCAGGTTTACAGATCACTGCCACAGCTGTACTAGTGCAGTCTAGATGTTCCGAAATGTTCTCGCGACAACCACCGGCAAGCCTTACCTTCGTATCCACTGACCGAGCCATGGCATCTGGCGATCCAACAAGCTGCGGCCGATGTGCCTAAGTGCTTGTGATACGCAATACTGCTCTAACAATGTACGTAAGCGGAGACTCCCACTAGGCTACAAGCTCAATGCAGTGACATGGAAAGGTGATGGTGTAAGTCAAGGCGATTCATTAATGTGCTCAGGGTATCTATGCTTCATCGAACATTATGGTACATGTCTCTGATGGAAACTCCGACTCTGCAGCCTCATAGTCGGAGATGTGGCTTGTCTGGCAGTCTGCTAGCATGCAGGCGACAGGAAGTTTAACGCAGCTTAACACCACACGTTAGCCTACCATCGATTGTGAAAGACAGTTCGAAAACATACCCAGGTTGTCTCCCGCGTTACACGTCTGTGCTGTGCAGTAAGTCACAGCATCGAAAAATGGACCGCATAAGCAAGCGTCGTTCGTATTAGGATCACAGCCTGCCCTTGCGGCGGCCTCATTCCAGCAGTCAGTCTATGAGGTAGTCAGTAACTGCAGAGCCACATCAGGAAAGTATCGTTCGTACCGGACATTTCCCAACTCCAGCTACCATCGTCCCAACGTTTTTATCATCTTTTGACTTCGGACTCGCAATCGGACTTGCAAGCGCAACAGCCGCCGAACCCACCAATAGCGCCATATCGATCGCGATTCTCATCTTTCTCTTTTCTTCCCTTATTTATTTGTAACGATCGTCGGGTTCCAAAGAACAGTGTATTTATGCGTCCGTGCGTTGGATAGTGAAGTTGGTGAGTATCGTAACAGCAGTACCGCACACCCACAGGACCACGTACTTGTATATGTGTCGACGAGGAGTATCGTTTTGCGGATAGTTCGGGTCGAAATGTGCACCGTAATATGGGATGGCTGTTCATGCATATCCCGTTTCGGATATCTGTCGCACGATGGGTTTCAAAGTGGATGAAACGGGGCGCAACAACGACGAGAACGGAAATGAGGGCGAAGGTAGGCACGGGAGAGGGGCGACAAAGCAACGGCTATGTTAGTTATTGAGAAAAAAGACGGTAGATTGAGGTGGTGGCGTTGCTGGATTGCAGCGCTGAAGGATAAAGGACCACTTTGTATGCAGCGTAACCTATCACCTTGACTGACTCGACTATCTTCGTCACATCAACAGAACTTTAGCTCTCAGCCATCTACATCTCGTTATTTTGGCTTTTAGCAGTCATCTTGGAGGTGCCACTTTCCTATGTCGATGTCCGAGAAAGCCGTCTCAGCACGTCTTGTCCCGTCTTGCAACACGATGAATGAGCTACGCCACAGCTCACTACACCCAAAGTTGACATCAACTGATGGTTAGCTGCCTCACCAACCGGACACAAGCCGGAAAAAGGCACAGCTGAAGCATCTGAGTCGTAGAAACGGCCTGCGAATTTAGGTACCTCACTTCTCCAACACGCCTAAGGCACATCAAACAGAGCATCTGTCTGAGTGGTGAAGGCATTCATCTACTTGAAGCGATCCTTCGGTTAAGTACCTGAAAATGTTTCAAGACATTCCAGAAGACCGCTCAGAACGATCTGAGACATGAGTCGTATCGGTTGCGTGTGCGGCTGTTCATACTGAATTGGGAGTCGAACGAGGATTAATCTAGGCATCTTATTGCTTTCTCTCTTCTGAAAAAAATGAAAAAGATACCCATGAATATTCGAAAACCAACATCGATTTCCATGCATTTCCCTTCATCGTTTTTTTTTTCTAGGTCTCTGTCAGTTTGCTTCATGGCATCTCAGGGTTTCGAGATTAGCACCCTCAAAAGAATGCCCACCCCGACTACCTCGCCCACACCCCTTCCATACTCCACGCCCTCGCATCTCAGCTCGCCGCTCCCCTCCTGATACTGAAACTCGGTGCTACGAAATAATCATTCAGGAACTCGTCCAGATCCACCACGCCCTACAGTCTGATTAAGCTATCCCTTAGCTTTGGAAACGGCAGCCGGCCGATCCACTGGAAGTGAACTATCGTCAGTTAGTTATGGGGCGGAGTGGGACAGGAACTGATGAGGTAGGTGGTGAGGATTTAGAGGCTATGACGCTACCGCATGGGAGTGAGAAAATTTTGCCGTTTAGGAAGAGCGCCGTGAATACGGTCAGAGGTAAGGTGATTTTGATGGCCAGCGGGGATGGGATGGGTGTGCAGAGGTTGTCTAGCAGTAGGTCTGGGTATGAAAGAAGGGCGTCACTAGGGCTAAAATCAAGCTCTGGAAGGCTATTGTGGCTGTTCGGATGGATGATCTGCCAGCTGGATGCCGTTGTATTGTTCAATCTTAAGTCCATTATTGCAGGATTTGATGCGTCCTGGACGTGGCTCATTGGCGATGAGTAGCTCCCTGTTATAGGCGAGCTGCTGTGCGCTGGATTTCGTACCTCGCGCAGACGTCTACCTAGAGTCCATATTAGTCTCCAAGTGTGTTGTTTAATAGGACGAGGCTTACATCGTGCTCATTGCGCCAGTCTATCCTGAATCTGTTTGCGCTTTCTGGCATTCTTCATGTTTTGCCAATGTTCGTCTTCGGGTCTTGTTCCAGCCGCCATTTCCTCGCTTTCATATGACCAACAGCTTGTCAAGAATTGAGATTTCTCGGACCTATTGTCGATGTGGAGAGGATGTCGTTGCGACGTCGTGAGAGCTGCTTACAAATGCACGTAAGTGGAGGCTGAAGAAGGAATGGCGACATGCACGAAAATCGGCAAAGGAACGCTATGTAAACCGCATTGTTCGCGATACTATAGGTTCTGTCACTTGAGAGTGTAGACCTGATACAGTCTGCTCAGATAGACACGAGGATGCCGGAAAGCTCCTCAAGCAGCAGCTGGTGATGTGTTGCTGTTGGCTCCAAGCCCGCGAACTTTTGTATGATACGTATTACAGAAGCTGGAAAGAGTTTGGAAGTGCGAATTGCAGTGTTGATCTGTAAAGCGTAAGATGCTGTAGGTGATCTGGGGCCAGTAGATAGAAGGCGCAGTGTAAAGGGATTTTGGCGGGCCTTAGCTCATCTTTGCGCACCGCTGCTGCCAAAAGACACTCGAGTTGTCCCTGAAACACACTTGGGATGCCTATGTCATTTGCCGTTGATATTGTTCTCGCATCGCCTGCCGGCTTGATTCGCCGTCCTGATAACTACAGTATCTACGGCTATGTTGGAAGATATAGCTTGCAGTCCTGCCTATTCTCAGTATGGGAGTTGTGCGGCTAGGGCCCTGCAAGGCCTGCAGCGTGCGCCCGCATGAGGCTGTGGGTGTGACCAGGTACACACAGCCTCAATAAGCGAAGAGCTGAACTCCTGTTCCCAACGCCTTCACAAGCCCAGGAAACCATTCGCAAGTCCCAATGCGCGTCGCGCGCAATGCACAGCGATGGACCCCTTCTCGACCACCGCCAGCATCGTCACGTTGATCCAGGTTTCCGCGCAAATTACGGTGCTAGTGAAGCAGTTCCGCGATGAAGTTAGCGTTGTCGACACGACACTCAACGGAATCCTGAACGATGTGGACGGTTTCCAGCAAGTGCTGCAGTCGATGAAAGAGACGTTCGCTCAAGAGGATATTCAAGCAGATGTGCATGCGACGGGTCATGTTGGCAGCCATTGGAAGAACCTGGCGAGGTCTTTGAGCGATGGCGAGAGTACGCTGGATCAGTTGCGGTCCCTGCTTACGAGCGTGAACAAAAGCACCTCTTTTTTGGACGCGTCGCGCAAGCAGCTCAGATTGAAGAGTGCTGTCGCGCAGATATCAGGCTTTCGAGAATAGATACAGTCGTATCGTGCAGCTCTGCAGCTCTCTCTGAGTACGATTATTGTGTAAGTTCCGGATGTCGAAATGAACGGTTTGATCGGTGGACGTCCATCTTACCAGTACCTAGATGGAACCAGGTGACCTTACAAAAATCTACGGCCAAGCTACCTGAAAAGATAGTGCCTAACCTCAACAAACTCTACGATCAGATTCGCAACCTTGGTGCCGACCTCAACGCGAAGATCGGAAGACTTGAGACTACAGTCGTGAACCAAGGCTTCCAGGCTGAGTCAGAGCTCATGTCCATGACCAATCTGAAGGAGTGTGTAGAATCGGCAGCTGACGTCGTGTCAACCGCCTCGACTACACTCGGCCCAGCAGGGAGTGAGAGAGCGTCTGTTAAACATGGCTCAGACTTTGGAGATGTCTTCCAGAAAGACTCGAATGAGCCTATGCAGCGTTGGATGTCTTCCCATACTGTGTACGAATTTGATGACGTAGAAGCGCCAACTCTGGATCCTTCAGAAGCAAGTACAGGGGACGTACTCACAATCTACGAGTCAGATAGCGAATCTGACATCGAACATGAGCTCGTCAAGGCATTGTTCAATAATGGCAAAAAGCGAAAAGAGGAGGGTGATCTGCACGGCGCGGAACGGCACTTGCGAAATTGCCTGTCCAGATTTCCCTCAACTGCAAGCTATGCGTCGCTTACATCGTCCCAAAGCACCCTGGCGACCGGGGTATGGAAGGCCGAGTTACTCGAGTTACTTACAGAGACTTACTGCCTGCAAGGATCCTGGACCCAGGCGAAGTCGACAATGAAAGAGAAGTTAGCGATTACGGAGCGTCAGACCGGAAAGAAAAGCGTGCGCTTCTTGTGGGACTCCTTTAGGCTTTGTGAAGTCTTAATGAATACGAAAGACTACACTGAGGCGCAGCTGCATGGCCGACAGGCATTGCGAGGCTTCAGAAAGCTGCGCGAGCAAGATCATAATGGTTATGAGAAGACACTTGTTCTCCTCATACATATATGCAACGAACAAGGCAACCTTGAAGACGAGGAAGCATACGCCGCACTACTGGGCAGTCACCAAGCAAATCTGAAGGCGCACCAGTCTTCACTGGCAATTGATCTAGATACGAAGGAGAGTACAGCAAGCCCTTCCATAAAAGCGGAAGTTCAAGCCTCCGCACAGGGAAAGAGTGCAAAGAGCAGCTACATGCAGGAGTCCGAAGAATCTACATCGAGAAAGCCTGCGCCGATCAGCAAAGGGAAGCAACCCCATCTAGAAACGCTTACACCCATACCCCCACTGGCGACTGGAAACAACGAAACGCCTTTCTCTCCTCTGTCCAGTGCAAGCGCTGAACCATGGAGCCCTATAGCACATGCTGCACAATTTCGCGCAACTAGCCCGTCGTCTGAAGAGGCGTCGTCTAACATTGCAAGTAGAACCTCGTCTGCAAAGCGTCTGGAAGCCGTATCGAAAAGTGGATCAGCGCGCCAGAACATGCCACCTATTGCAAAAGATGCTGACGCTGGGGATGTACCGTCCTCCATCAAGTTCCTAGTCGCTCTCTGTCAACAAGAGCTTGGACAGAAGCCTATGTTCATGATTGGTCGCGGTCGTGTTGGCTACAATTGCATCGTCTTTACTGACGAAACCAGGAAGAAAGAGATAGCGAAGGTGACAGATTGTCTAACTAAGGAGGAAGCGAGGCATGCCGCTGCTGCAAAGGCTTATAAGACGCTTGTGTCGCTCTCAACACATTCTGCGAGTACCACTCCTGCATGCAGCTATACAAGTGAAAACCCCCAGCACGAGAGGTCTGTTTCACGCTCGAACAGGGACAATCACATGGCAGCTAGAGACCTTCCAGTTGATCCACCAGCTTATATGCCAACCGAGATCCCACCACATCTGACCAGCCCTACTGGCTTCCTGCAAGACAAACCACAGATCATGGTGTCACCTACACTCAACGATGCAACGATCCCCAGGCCGATTCCCGTGACTTCAGCGCAGGACTTCCCTGTACGATGTGCTGCGTCAGACTCTCGTCTTCCCCCGCACAAGTTTTCAAACAACGTGTCTTCGTCAATCGCCGCAGAGTCACGGAGATTCAAAGATCCACTCACGACCAGTAATTTACCAGCACACCGTCGTTCCGTTTCAACCTCTACACAGTTCCCAGACTGGAAATCAGGAGAAAATCGGGTGTTCCCGCAATCCTCTGGTCCGGCTATAGCTCAATCAATTCTGGAAGAGCCTCACGCTCCAGCACGCAGCCGCAAGGGACCGAAAGCAAGACCAAATGTGACCTTCGACACCATCGAATGCTCTGTAGAACGACCGAACCATTCCAATCCGGATTTAGTTACACCGTCATCTAAAAGCTTCTCGCTTTTCCCGACCTCACTGGCGAAGACATTCTCATTACAAGAACGTAGGAGCAAAAGTGATGACCCTAACTTGACAAAAAAGAAGTCCCTCAGGTTTGGGCTCTCTTCCAAGCGAAAATCGCCCACAATTGCGTCTTCAGAATCTGCAACAGCCAACGAGTTCCCTACCTCTATATCGATACGTAACTGTCTAATATGTTCAGCAAGTCTGCGAGGTCTCAGCGATGACGAGGTATGGTCGCACGTTGGCAGCTGTTTAGATGGGCTGTCTCCTCCAGCAACTGAGACAGCACATGAACTTCCTGCATCAGAGCCCAGCTCCTTCCCAGTAGAGCTACCTGCATCAACGCCACTGGTGAATTGTGTGGGCGGACCTGCTTCACCAATTTCCTCGAATCACAGTCCAAGCACGCTGTCAGACTTGCACCGAGTGTTCTCGAAAAGAGACCTGTCTGCAGACAAGTTTGAAATTGAAGATGAAGCGAGGGTGGTCATGCCCACACCCATATCACCGTTGAGCCGGTATGAGATGAATCCCTTTCAACGCCAAGTGCTGCTCTTGGGTGATGCTCAATGTGGCAAATCATGGTTATCTCAGTACGTCCATTCTGAGGGCCCAGTCATTACATGGCATTGCTGACCCACTAAAGTGCATGGTGCAAAGGGACTATTCCCAAGGTATGCAATAGCCTTGAATCCATCAAACCGTCACTGACGTTCGATAGCACACTTCGTCTTCTGCCACAAGCTTTGCTAAACAAGTCGCTGGTCTAGAGATAGTCATTCAAGACTATTCTGGACTAGACCGCGTTCCTGACCAGGTGCGCCGCGCCTCCTATGGCGTAGTCTATGCTGTTCTACTGTGCTTCGACATTAGCTCACTTGAATCATTTGAAAATGTAGAACATAAGGTGCGCAACATCGAAACGGCTATCTTGTGACTGGAGCTTACCGCATGCAGTGGAACCATGAGGCGGACTTGTATCTGAAGAATATTCCTAAGATACTTGTAGGCTGTAAGAAAGACATCAACCGCGGAGGATCTCAGACAGTCTGGACACGTGATGTACGTTCAGGATCTAAACTTCTCCATGTGACGAATACTGACAGGTTTGAAACAGGCGTACAAGCTCACAGCCAGAATCAATGCGCGAGCGTACTTTGAGACGTCGGCAGTCACGATGGAAGGGCTTGACATGCTCTTTAACCATGTTGCTCAGATTGCACCACGATGACTACTCTTGCGGCGCAAATGTCTGATCCATCACATACGAACTTCGAGCCTTTCTCTTTCTTGTAGAATTTCAATTGGTGGACGTCGAGAAAATGGGTGCCCCATATGAGGGCCCATCTAAAGCCATGACCTATACAGAGAACAAGGATTCTAGTACTCATGATCTGGACGAAAGATGTATTCGATTCGAGTCATTGTGATGTGTTCAGAGTGTACGCATCATCCCTTTCCTCGAAGCGGTAGAGCAAGACGGCTATGAGATCTTGCACCTGAGATTTTTGACGAGCGTTTTGGTCCATGGAGACGTAGTCCGCAAGATATCGCAAGACAGAAAGGGCGAAGTTATTACAAATGATTCAAACTTGGAACACACAAGTCCGCCGTTCGTGAGAACGTCCAAGGAAAGACCTAAACACACATAATCATCTCAGGGTTTTTTTAGCACGCTCAAAACGAAGTATCGAAAGGGGTTGAAATTTCTTTTTTTCTCACACATGCGATGTTATTGTTCTGATTTCGAGAGGACAGCGCTTCTCACTCAGAATAAATTGGTAGCAACACGGACGTCGCAGATGTAGGAACTGAACGGAGACTTCGAGGATTTCTGCAGATGCATAGCAATCAAGTCGAGAAGAGACGGGGCTTGTGATGGTTAGAGATGCGAACCAACGTCAAGAGACATTGTTGGTCATTACTTCTATCCACGGATTTGGGAAGGGACGTGAGAAGATAACGTCTGAAATTTGAGATTATGCAGTTTGGCATCCTTTGCTAGGAGGTATGTAGAAAAACATTGAAGGATTGAAACCTGTGTTTCTCTGCTCGGCTGGTGAGATCGGAGATGTGATGTTTCAATGCACCCATCCATCGCAGGAGATGACATAGTTATGGTATCAGGCCAGACTTGAGAACATCGAGTAACAGCTTCTTCGTTTAAATGGACGACATCATCAAACGCGTATGCGGCTCACATAGAGTGCTTTTGAAGTTGCAAGCAGCAATCCGTTCCTCGAAGAGTCGTATAGGTGCGCGCGAAGAGAGCCTGGTCCGCACACATCGCCAGTCATCGATATAGAGATTTGGCCTCCTGCACCCACTACACCTCTAGCGAGCCAGGATACCCGTGACTCCTGTCAGATTTACGATTGACAGACTATTGTCACCATGGAGGGGGATCTGCACATATTGCTGGTCACCGGCATAGTCCCGCAACCCTGAATGCACAATGACATGAAATTTGACGTACATACCCATTTCGACTTTCCCTTCGTGACGGTAGATGAGTGTTGAGCGAGGCGCTGTCCGGCTGCTCGCTTAACCTTAATCTGTCATGCAGAACTATTGACGCGCTATTGCGCTAGCGCAAGATCCACCAGATTTACACAAGGGCCAGTACGTGTGTGCGAGAACATGCCAGACGATTTGACAAGGCCGAATTCCGGTTGTGCCTGCTAGTAAATATGTCACTCATGATAGGCACGATGGATAATTTACTGGTTTTAGATTGATAAGAAGTATGGTCTATAGAGAAAAGTGTATTCGGCTAAAGTCTTTGTACTGAAAGGTATTAAGGCGCCCATAAGTTTTCGTAAGCATGTTGAAAACGTAGGTACGTGTTATCTCCATCTTAGAGAGATCACCTACGACTGAGGGGTAGGCTTGACAGGCTCCTTGGGAGTAGTGATCTCGTAAGAAGCAGCGTTGCGCACGGAGTACTTGTCGGAGCCGTACCAGTAGCCAGTGTTGACAGCGTAGCTAGTGTCCCAAGAACGGGTGTAGAGAGCGCAGTAGGTTCCGAGAGGAACATCGTTCTTGGTAAGGACGTAAGCGGTAAAGAAGTTGCAGGTCTTGTAGCTGCCATCAGAGGCAGGGTGGGAGATGTCGTACTCAGTCTGAGCCTCGCAAGCAGCGGCGCAGAGAGCAGGGTCGTAGGGGTTGTTGTTGAACAGCCTCATGCCGTTGTATGTGTCGTAACCGTTGTCAAGGGGAGCGTTGATGGCAGCGGGAAGGACGAGACCAGCCTTGAAGTCAGGAATAGAGGGAAGATCATTGCTGGATTTGGAGTAACCGTTGGAACCAGAGATGACGACGTGGAAAGCCTCGCCCGCGGTATCCTGGGGACCGCGCCACTGGCCGTCGTTGGTGGCAGCCGAAGCAGCAACATTGTAACCGTAGATGGAGCACTTGATGTTGGTGACAGGCTCAGGGTTGGCGCAGCCGTCCTTGGGTTCGTACTTGGGGTCACGCTCGAAATAGATGTTGAAACCCTGGCAGTACTTCTCAGAGTCGCAGAAGGCGGCGCAGTCTGAAGTAGAGTAGGAGTCGAGGTTCTTGTAGGTAAGGTAGCCGATCTGCTGGGAGCTGCCGGTCAAGTCCTTGAAAGACTCAACGTAGCCAGAGGGAGCGGTAGCAGCGCGGGCAAGCTTCCTCAGATCGCTGCTGGTGTCAAGGTAAGCAGTGGTGCTGCCGTCACCAGGGACTGGGCCAACACCACCGGGAAGCTCAGCACCGCAGCTGCTCACAGCAACAATGCGCTTCTCAATAACACCCTGATCCTTGACAATAGCAGCGACAGCAGAGGCAGCAACAGTGGGGTTGTAGGAGATAGGAGCAGCCTTGGTCTCCTCAACCTTGGGCCCAAGGATGGTAGGGGTGGGGACAGCCAGGGCAGCCTCGATGTTGATCATCTGAGGAGCAGCGGCGACAGCGCCGAGGATGGCGGAGGCAGCAACAGCGTAACGCATCTTGATAGTTGGTTGGAGAGATCGGCCGGAGATTGCTAGAGAGAAGATGACTGTTGGTCAAGAGACTCTGTGAGTTGAGTGGAGCTGTTGTGATGATCTCAACAAGGCGGATGCAGTCAATATACTTATACTCTTGAGCCCATCAAGCTCATAGACACGAGGTTCTCCAGACTCTGGAAACATCGCGTACGCCGAACCGATAGCTGAGACTATCGACGGTTGGCAGCTGCTAGGCTTGACTGCAAAATGGAAAGAGGCGTCTTGGAAATTGGAGATAGAACGCCGGTCAGCCACGCCAGTGCATGAGGCTTGCATTTTGTCGTCGATGTTAGCTGATTGACTCGCGAGCAAGGGGTGAACAGCCAGGTAGGATGAAGCCTCAGGTCTAGTAGTCGACTGTAGCCCTGTAGAGTCGATGGGGCTGACGGCAGGTGATCTCAGTGGACGACTATGCAAAAATAGCGACGGGAGAGCGACTAAGGCTAAGGCTTGAACCTTGATGCGGCTCCTCTGATCTCCCTCTGCCAAGTGGGCTGGGCTCCGTGGGAAGCTTGCAGTGCGGTGTTGGTGCGAATAAGTGGCTTTTGGTGGTCTTGAATAGGACTAGAGCGGCGACACGTGATGGTTCTTGTCCCCTTTTAGCGACGCCGCAATCGGCTACTCATCATTAATTTCCCCTCGCAACGCGAACACGATCCCTTTGCTAACAAAACGGAATTTCTTCCCACATTGCAGTATCGGTCTCACAGGCGCATGTGGACATCTCCAACATAACTGCAATACAGAAGTGTTGTCAGGCCACCACATGTCGAGGCTACTGCACTCTATTGCACATGTACCTTGGTACCGATGTCTAATCCCTGACTTTATCAGGAACACGCTCTAACCATGCTGCGCAGTCGGCCTTGCGACCGGACTATTGGAACAAGCCACTATCGCACCCCATGCTGACACGTGCTAGCGGTGACGAAACTACGGTACCGTGCAAGGCTGATAGGTGAGCGCTCGTCGGAAAACACGTCTCAACACGTGTGCTGGCTAGCCTCGCTTGGATTTCTGCACACTACGACCGAATATGGCATTCTTGAGTCCTGATCAGGAAAACAAGGCACGGGAAGTGGTCAGACTTATCGCTCGCCCTCCAAGACGGTGAGGTACTTGCATGCAAGACTTCAACAGTCTAGATCTCGACGTGCGCTGCTGGCCAAGTTAAGCGATGAGTACCCCGGATATCCATGCTCTTGGATGTACACAACGATCTCTCGCAGACGTTTGCTCTAAAAGGGGGGTTTGACGTGCACCACCATGCATACTCTGGTGCAGCAAAGAATAGCACACACAAGGTTTACGCCAAAACAAACAAACAGCATCGAAGCAAACAGTCGCCGCAACATGTCCTATGTGGTGGCTGGCTGTTCGACAATAGCCTTTCGGGGCGGCCCCACCCTTCCTGACACGTCTTTTTCAGCTCGAAGGCTTCACCGAGTCGGTTGTTTACACCTCGTTTCTGCCGTCATCTAGCCTCTTCAACTGTACTCCACTACAAGGCTGAAGCGCTAAGCAAGCCACACGGCCACCACGAGATTCACTACCATACGAGCATACACAGAAACGGAATACACAAGCCATAATCGCCGCTTGAGGCATTGCTTGGGACATTGTCTGTGATGGAGCGGCACTAATCTCTAGGCTTCTCGAGCCTTTGGCATCTGTACACGCGGCCGGCAATGGCGCTTTGTTCTACCGTGGAAAACAAAGTCCCACCAAGCGCACAGTCGGCAACTCCATGTCGATGCTTGCCATGCTCATGCACAATGCTTTTGTGCTGTATTCTACTTACTTCTCATCGCCCTCGCCTACCCCGTGTTTCCAGAGCCTGAAGCTACTGCACATTTTACGCTCTAACCACACCGACGGTTGACTTCAGCTTAGAGCTAACAAATAATATGGAGCGAGCAAGCGAGCAGACCTCGTATGCGCGGGGTGACTTGCTAACACCGGTGAAAGCGGATTCTCTGGATCCAAAGGAGCGGTCTTGCTGCATCTGCTATCAGCACTTCGGCTCCACAACATTTGCTCAAGGTGGGTCCGAAGTGCCGGTTCAGCTGCTGTGTGGACATGTCTTTGGTGAAGTGTGCATATCCACCTGGACTCTTGTTAACAATTCGTGTCCATTGTGTCGGAAGAAGTTCCCTGGCATTGATGATCACTCTGCTAACCAAATCTCCTCAAGTTCCCAGACCTCAGACTCTCTCAACTCTATATACACACCGGAATACGATGTTTGGCTTGATGAATGTGTCTGGAACAATTCGAATAATCATCGTCAAGATACGGTGAGCTCTACCTACATTGAGACACTGGTAGGTTTTTACACTCGCGAACAGTTGAGTATCGATTCTCTCTCTCAGTCTCAAATATCCTGGGAAGATCGAATTTGTGGCGAACATCGTGGCGTCCGTCGTTGCAGCGACGATCGAGACACAATAAATGCGCCAGCGCCACACAGGCGCCTCACACTGCTAACGACAACGCAAACGAGACATTTGAATATTGACAATCTCGACCTTGCAGGATTGGGTTCGCAATTCGCAGAACTCGACTATCGGTACGAAGCTTGGATGGATGAATTTTTAAACGAACCTTGGTTTGTTGAGAGTTCAATGTAAGGAAAATTTCAATAGTATCATCAAACAAAGAACACGACGCTATGCGAGATAGTGCGCCAAACTGGACATTGAACAACATATCTCTTGCGATAAGCTAAAATGTTTGAGGTTGCGACTCATTAAAAGAATGTTCTCCAGATAACGCGAGACTTCGATTACGAGTCGTGGCTGAAAGCGCGCTACACTCAGGTTTCATAGCTGAGAATAGAAATACTCGACAGCACAGCAATGAATCACCAACAAAGCTCCTCAGTGCCGCCAAAGCCTGCTGCATTACATACGTTACCGCGGCAGATCCGCGTCGTGACATTACGTCCGACATCTCATAAGTTCCACGCACGCGGCTCGGGCCGACGTTCTATGGGCAAGAGCAGCAATGATCTACAGGCACCACACATGTCAGCCTTGTTCCAGCAGCCTCATGCATCACCAGATCAGCAATACGACCGTCTCTCCAGAACACAAATGCTCCCTGGCTATAAGTAGAACTGCGATGTTCATATTCCAAGCACTTATAGTGAGTCAAGCAGGGGTGAACGAGACGTTCTTCAGCTCGTCACCGCGATTGATCTTTATACACGAAAGTAACAAGAAGCCCAAAAGTACTGCAACGCGGAGCCAGCTAGCTACGAATCAACACGTTGAGCGCATATTCCCTGTCGCCAGGATTGTCGCCTCTATGCACGGCCGATGGCGACATCTATCCTCCGCGGCAGCACAGCAAAGAAGGCGTACTAAGTTAACCTACATGCAGGGCTTGTGCCGCTATCTAGGGTTCGTAGTCGCCCCACAAGGTTCACAACTAGTAAGTTGCGTTCTACAATATTGCAATGGTTGTTGCCTTTGGATTTCGCCCAAACACAAGCATCGCCGCTTTGCATTTGAACAGCCCATCCTCATATTATACCGATGTCCCCAATCCAAGCGACTATCGCAACCCCTTAGCTACATTACCTCGAGTACCTCCAAAAAACATCAAAATCCACGTTTTAAGTCCCAATATGTTGCTAAGCGAATTCTGTAAAAGTAATTATAGTCATAAACTTGCAGTAGCTGGGACAATTCCTTCTTGGAATGGGAACCGTGACCAACTAGCTAGCTACTTTCGACAGAGGATGGCGGCATTTTTGCTCCGGCTCAGCCCTACATGACAAGACAGCAAACGGCCAAGGCGCGACAGTTAGCTGTGCACACGAAACCTGACCCACAATCCAGAAAGAATCGAGCCACACTTTATGGGTATAGACTAAATTTGGGTATAAATACATAAAATCACCCCAGTTATATACTCTAGCATCTGCATTGTGAAACCGGTCTAACCCCCAGTCCTCCAAATCAGGACTCGAGTGTCAAGTGAACAACAAGCATATCTCGCATCACTGAGAGTAACGAAGAAACACATCACAGTCCTCACCTCCAATCCTTGTTCTTAGTCAGAGTTTACTTGCCCTGTTCATGTTCTCTGCAACATCCACCTGCGTAATGGCGGTGATGGCCTCCATCTCTGCTGGTCTTTCTGCCATCCGATCCTGCCCGTGAGACTGCCCAGAGGGAAAGGTCTCATAGTAGCCCGGCACCAGTGTGCCACGGGAGGAGAAGTCTTGCGCACTTTGACTACTCACTTTCAGCTTCGTGTACGTAGACAATCTTAGAAAAGAGTAAAATTGGGAAAGGGTTAGCGCGCAAGGGGGACTTACTGCGTGAATGGATGTTCGTTCAATCTTGAGCTGCCCGGCGGCAGCGATCCAGACGATACCATGTGGTACGCTGGACGCGTCGCTGTGGGGGACGTATACTTCGCTGTGTACCCCGCAGGAGTAGGGGAATATCCCGTTTCACCCAGACTTCCCTGATGTCCCTGTCCATGTCCATACAGCCTTGGGTCAGGACTTCCAGGGTGACTTCCTGTGTGAACCCCAGGATGCGGCGAAAATTGAAAGCCCGTCTGGCTGACGTTGTGTGCACGATGATGGTGGGCGTGGACGGTGGGCTGTTTGTACTCGACCATATGGTTCGGGCTGGCGCTGACGCGGCGCACGGTGCCGTCTTTACGCTCAATAGCTTTGCGGAGAGGCTTGGTCCTGCCCCAGCAGAAGAAGAGGAGGGCGCCAAAAAGGAGGGCGCTGACAGCGGCGATGATAATGCCGGAGATTGCGGCAGTGCTTAGACTGCTTGTTGGGGCATGCGCGGTTGCGGGTGCAGATGTTGGTTTGGATGATGAGGAAGGCAGGACAGAGGATATGGGGTTGTCGGAGGGGAGAGGAGACTCGGCAGGGAAGGGTTCACCTAGAAATTGGTCAGTCAGTCGACATGGGTCGTGTCTGCGCTGTGGTTTGAGGGGAAGGTACCAGGCTGTAGCATATATGCCGAGTCCATTGCCAGTGTCCGCTGCTTGTCGATGCTCATACTACTGTTCAAATTGATGCCGCCCACCATTCCATACGTGATGCAACTGCCAGGTGCGGAGCAGTAGAAGAGAATTGGCTCTGTGTCGTTGATTCTGATGCTGTACTTCGGTGGCTTATCCAACACCTTATCCACTGGGTTAAACCCTGAGAAAAAGCCTGTTTTACCGGCTCCAGTCATTTCGTAGGGAATGCAAGGAAAGCTATATTCGGCACGTAGGATGCTGTGGTTGACCGGATAGAAATGAAATTCAATGATATCCCCTACTGGCGCTTCGGTGGTCTCAGGGCGCACCTTGTGGTCCAACAGACCGACTTGGATGGTGTGTGTCTGAGGCGTCCATGAGCTGGTGCTGATGCTCGACTGAAGAACTGTTGGAGACGGCGGTGATGAAGCAGCTGCTATTGTGGTGATAAAAGCATCGGTGGAAGTGACATCCTGAGCTACAATGCTGGTAGACTGCGTAGCCATGAGGAGCAGCGTAAGCCAGTCTGGCCTCGCAGTGACGATAGGGGGGAGCCTCATCTCGATTGCTGCGCTTTGTTCGATAGGAGCTCTATAATATTGTTATGAGGTTCAAGCCTGTCGATGATTCCTCCTGTACAGTGATCAAGGTTGGAAAGGTAGGAGGCTGTCAGGAGGGAAAGAGACGTGGGGCAGAGAGCTATACGAGGACACGAATGATCAAAGATAGAACGCAATATGGGTGGAGGCGATCATGAATGTGATCAGCACGGCAATGGCGTACACCTCGAGATGCTATTTGCTTGTGACGGGAGGATGGTAAGCCTCTCGTCGCTTCTGACAAAGAACTGTCGAGGCAGTGCATAAACTAGACGTTCGTAAACGGTCGTACGAACTGCAACAATGAGAATGAAGGGCAATCCTTGCACTTCGATCACCACATCCATCACCAGGCGCTCTTCATCCACACAGCTGGGGATTTTGTTAAGCGAATTGTTGTGCAAATGGGTTCTAGCTCCATCACGGATTGTAGCTGCACCATACTGTCTTTTCAGGCAGTTGCCTTGCAGTTCAAGGATGGGTTTACGCGCAATTTCAGTATGAGGGCGAAACCGAACGAATGAAAGAGAGTTGCATGGATCTGAGTGAAGATTCGAGTTTTTTTTTTCTATTGCGACGGTTGAAAACATCAAAGAAGGAAACTCAAGGACCAGTGTACCAAAACAGGGGTCGCAATTCACATCGCTTGGTATCGTAATGCCCACCCTATCGCTTGCGTAGTTCATAGTTTGTCGCTGCTTCATTCCACAGTGTCTCTTAATGTAGGCCTCTGGACGAAGTCTTCTCTTTGACGCTTACCGTGAGCCGTGGTGGGCTAGGGCTTGGCCCCTTCTCAACAGCGGACGGGCGGAATGATCGTCGTTTTCATAGACCTTCAATTTAGCCCAGGATCGCCGAATCCAAAGTTGTCGCCGTTGCTGGAGGCGCTGTTGGTACCCGAACCATAACCGGAAGGCGTTTCAGACTTTTTGTGTCCTAACATGGATGGATCGGGAAGTGGATTCCAGATTGGGAAACCGCTTGGTGGCTGGCTCTCTCCCTTGGGAGTACCGCGAGCGTATTCCGCCAAGCTGCCATTGATACCAGTAAGAGCCCACGCAAACACCGCAACGTCGCGAATACTTTGCATGAACGCGTTCTGGAATTGCATGGATGGCCCTGTGTGTAACATGGACGGGTGCTGAGCGCCCAGAGGGTACGGTGGCATCTGTGGCGGGGTCGGGTGAAACACAGGCTGCACCGCCCATGGAGCCGCAAAAATACCAGTGTATTGTTGTGCCGGTTGTTGGACAGGCATCGCACCAGGCAGCATTGGTCGAGCACGGCGTAGACACACAACAAGTCCGTCTGTGGTGCACGAAATGACAGCTTCGAGCTCGATATCCTCATTTTGGTGTACCGACGGCGAACCTCCTAACGAAGACGTTGATGAATGTCTTCGTGGGTCTTCACCGAAAACGCCATGGTGTGTGTCTGCAGGAGCAGTACTGTCTCCAGATTCGGTACGGTAGTTGACAGGTGGCTCGTCGCTGTTCCAGTGAGAGCGGTTCGGTTGGCGTCCTGAGTTTCTGCCACTGGAGGAAGAATTGGCACCGAGCCTTACAGCTCCTTCAACAGATTCGTCGTCGTCGCTTGTAACATCGGTCATCTCATCGTCCTCGCTCTCAGAGGACGTCATCTCAGGCGGATCCTCCTGTCGAGGATCTCGGAACATGAACCGCATGTAGGCAATCGAGTCATTGCCTTTTGCAGATTCGAGACATCGGACGGCTTCAGTGAGACAGTTCACGGCGATGCAGTAGTAGAAACTCCTTCCCTTCATCTCTTCTCCTGAAATGCCAACAATCTGCTCAATGCCGCTCGTGGCGTACATGACAGTCAAGGTCCGCGTGAATCGGTTCAGAAAGAGGGCTGCCCGGGGTTCGTGAGTCTGATCTTCTGGGCCAAGATCGAACTTGCTGGAGAGATGGGACAACATGTGGTAACGAGGATCCTTTGGTGACGAGGCAAATAACCTGCGTACGATAGGGGCCTCGACGGCACGCTCTGTGTTCCGTTTAGTTGGCTTCACATTGAGGCCCGGACTTCCAGACACTTACTTTGACTCTCCATGCCGTGCCTGTAGACACTGGTACAGCATACCATCACATCATATACGATCGAAAAGCAGCACTCGCAACCAACCCAGTCTCCCTGACGGTTCTTGAGACGACAGTAAGATAGCACGGCCGCCTTGTCAAGCGCGACTCCGCGGCCATACTTTGCTTTGGCGAAGTGCAACTCCTCAGGGTGGAAAAACTGCCATACCGAGCGATTCACGACCTCGTCGGGTGTGTGACCAAGAATGTCGACAATGGAATCAGAAGAATACAAGATGTTTGCTTCCTCGGTAAGATCTACAAACATAAGCGTCATGTACTTGCTGGGCCGTGTAGTCCAACGTACCGTGGATGGTGATGAACGTGGTATCCATTGTGGCAGTGGCAGTGGCAGTGGCAGTCTAGTAAGCAGTTTGACAGTTGACAGGTTTGACAGGGTCCTTCCTCGACCGCTAAAGTCCAATGTGTGTCGAATCTAATAATTCGTTCTGGGACCAGCGGCAGAGGAGCGGAAGACAGTCAGATGCTGTTTAGTCGGGGAGCGGTGGCGACTTGAAGTAGATGGGTCTGAGGTTCCACGAGGGCGTTGGAGACACCGTGCGCTCGGAAAGTAGCAAGGAGCACAGATGGCACTCGGCCAACGGTTTACAGTGCGCAGGCACGCGGCGTACACGAGTCAGTCGCAGTGATGTAATCTCGACAGTTCGAGACTATGCCCAGTGAGGAGGTAAGTGTTAGGAAATTATATGTGCGAGAAGCGGTTGCAAGGGTAGTTGCGTCCCGGACCAGCTAGGCTTCGAGCTGAGTTCCCAGCGAGAACGCAGGCAGGCTGCATCAATCAGCAGAGAGGTCGAAAGTGGGTTGGCGGAGCTGCAAAAGACGTTGAAACTAGACCTCTTGGGCAACGAAGCGCAGCCAGGATCAATACGGGACAAGGGCGCCACGGGTTGCGAGAGCAGGTTCAGACCCTGCGTGGGGTAGAGGAAGAGGCAATGCTGAGCGAAGGACACCTGAGCGCAGAAGCCGTGTGTCTGCGGCGTGGTGGTCTGGAGGTCAAGCGAGAGTGTAAGAGGCTGCTGACGGCCCTGGCTGTGCCACTGCAGCGGGGATCGACGCGGAAAAAGAGGCCTGGGGTGGATGTAGTGGCAGGTTGCGGCAGCGGCGCGGGGCGACGGAAGAGGTCTCACTGCTCAGGCCATCGAGCAGCAGCAAAGAGAATCAGGAAATGGGGATTGCATGGAGCAGCACAGAACACAGGGGTCGTAGGGCAGAAGGCCGGCGTCGTCAACAGGCGCCATGTGTGTCGCTACACAGGCAGGAGCTGTGTCTTGGCGCAGACGAGGGTTGCGAGGGTCGCTCTTTCCTATCTGCGAGGCCTACCTCGCCGCACCACGTGCCTAGGCGGCGAAGCCCTGTCGGAATCTTCTTCCAGCCCACTGTCCACTGAGCCCGGCGGCAGGCGCATGTCGGCGGACGACTGCCGCCGCTGCCGTGTGAAGGAATGACAGGGCAGCTTGCAAGACTTGCAGCACTTGCAGGCTCTGAAGACGCGAGCTCTCCGTTGGTTGACGCTTTGTGGCACGACTCGTCATCCCAACCTCTCTGTCATCGACGATCAACTCCACGCTAGCGGCGCCAAACGCCTCCAATTGGACACGGCATCTCTCACTTTCGAGACAATTTCGCGACAGGTTCCGCACTCGCTTGGCCTTACTCTGCTTGGCCGTGATGCCCACCGCTCACGCGACGTGATCTGCCCAACTAGCCGCAAGGTACGGTCTGACCAACCCTCCCATTGGCTCGTCTCTCGTCCACTCCAACCTCGAGCTCAGCGCCCTGCATTAGGTGACCTCTGCTATGTATACCGAGGACATCCGCAGAGTACATTATCGCACCGCCCAGCCGTCGAAGCCCGCCGTCTCCTGTCTGTGAGCGGGGCGCGGTAAAATTAGAAGAAAGCGTGCATTCGCACTCCTGGTACTGAGCCCGTTAACAGCAGCCAGCTAAGAAGGGATCAGGCAACAAGAACATGGCATTATGGCAGCTTCCGGCAATACTTAACATGCCAAGTGGTACATACTCGTATACTGTATACCCTACCACATGCACGTGTGGACGCTGTGCTCGCTGTCTTTGTGCTGTCCCGCCTGTGTACTACTTTGCAATGCGTCCGAGGGGAATGGTTAATTCACCCACTGCCTGATCTACCGATTCGTACATGGTACTTGAAAAATACTGTGTTTAGGACATTTAACACGGTGAAAATGCTTGACCGTGTTGAGCCACAGGCTCGTAACATAGTAAGGTGAAGGTGGGGCTTGCTGGAAGACTATTGGCGTTGCCGCCGCCGACGAGAATGCCACGTCTTTCTTGAGACTCCTATGGCGTTCGGAAGAGTCAAAAACGCCATTGTGTAAAAGCAAAGAGGGGATAAAGAAGGTTGCCACTGTTCTTCTGAGTGCAACAAGGGCGTCGTCAGAATGCTGGATCTAGAAGCCTCCACTGCCACCATAACTGGCGGCTTGTTCCGGAGTTTGGCATGTTGTAGTCGACGTTGTGCAATTCTGGTGTGGTCGTTCAAGGTCGAGCATATGTCTTGTCTTGTGCTTGGGCGTATGAATGGACTTTGGCAGATCCTTCGAGGTCCAAAGCATTGCTGACACGAGCAAGGCAGGGTGAGCAACCCTACGGGGTTTTCTGGACAACGATCATGACGAACAATACAAGCGACATGTCTAAATGTGTTTCGATGCCTTCAATAGGGACGTTACAAAACTATGTCAAACAGACGCGTATGGGAACAGACCCGTACGCTCGAAACACTGAAGCAACACGAGACTCCAACTGCACATTACAATGACGCATACATAGCAGTGATGCCTTCGTTTCGACCCTGTCGTTCATCCATAGGTTAAGTTGTTCACAGAGTCATGGTTGGTTCGACGTCCATGGTTCGGCCTCTCTCCCGAATCCAAACAACATATTCTTGTCAAAACATACCCACCATTGTTCGAAGCCTGACAGTCAATAGCCCAGTTATTTACATATTTCTTACCTTTATTATCAATCTCTACGATGCAAATGACTGCTCTATGATCTAGTCTCAATACTTGCAAAACCATGCCTTTCACACAGCAGGGAACGCCAATGAATTAAGGACGCGTGTGATATCAAGGGCCGGTATTCTCCGTCGCTTACGAACATGCAGTGTGCCTGAGAAGAAGAAGAAGAAGAAGAAGAAGATGATGATGATGATGTGGTACGAGTTTTTACATCTTCGCATGTGCACTCACGAAGGCTATTTACGCGTCGCCCCGCTCCCAACAGCGTCAGGGGCCTTTTCATACTTTGTGCGATAATCACAGGCCGTTTGTGGCTATCGCTGAGTCTACGATGCTCAACGACTGGTGCAAAGCAGACTCACCTTGAGGCGTCTCCTCATCATCAAGTCTTGGCCTAGACCTGACTCCGCAAGTTGTGAACCAAGAAGCACAACCAGCAGAGACACCACAACTCCTTAAGATTTTGGCTGAACAAGGTCGTCAGAAGCAGTTCAGGCAGTGTTAGCTTCAGAAGCAACACACCCAAAGAATACGCAGCTGCCAGAAAGCTCAGGCAGAAACAAAACAGTTTTTCTATAAGTGCCGGCCGATGCAAAGGCAATGTATATGTTTTCAATCTTCTCTAAACCATGCAATTTCCGTCGACGAAGTCCACAAGTAAACAGCCATGATACGCACCATTAACGACGCTGCCACAAGGGTAGCCCTAGAGAGCGCCGAGCTTCTATTAAAAAGCCCGAACAAGGCAGCAAACCGGCGCAGAGCGGCACTCAATCCGGTCAACCGCGCCAGGCAGCCTACTGAAACAAGCAACAAAGCATACCACTACCCTAGCACGCTTTATCTTGCATCAGCCCTACGACAACAGCAAACGAACTTGGGCATAGTCTACAAGACCAGTAATAATAGCATTTACACAGCAATCAGAGCTCAAAGCGATACCCATTATAGGTCAAACCTGTAGACTCCTTTGTTTCGAGTTCAGGACGTTGTGCTTGTTCCTGACAAACGTCAAGAGTGTACAAGAACGACCGACAAAGGCATCCATGTAATCAGCCCGAATCGCGCCCACGCTTCGTAGTTGTAATAAGACTTTCTCAAACCTCGAGTACCGCCGTATTGAAAACCACAAATCAGACACAAAATGCTTGCCACTCCGCTTTCCCGCCTAAATATCTTGTGTAGCTGCACCGAGTGCACAACCTTCCTGCGCCCGTATCCCAAAGATCCACCACCAATCCGCTTAGGATCAGGCATAGGATTCTCCCTCCCACCAACACCCGCCCTTATCCAGACACCCACACCACATGCCACCCCAACGCTCCGTCCCACAGCTCCAACACTAGCTCCTTCTCCTCACTTCTTGCTCATTCGACCCTCGCCGTCCAAACTCAAAACAAGCGCTAGAGCCGCACTACCATCAATAAGCCTATCTCCAACGTGGAGAGCAAGCGAATTGAATAGAAATAAAGTCAGCCTTGCAAGTCGGTCACTGTGGGCGAACATCAGCAGCCCCATCGACGAGACCGAAAACCCTATCAGCACAAGAACACCTGGTCTCGCACCATGCACCAACACCGGTTGCTTCCAGAAGATAGTCCCTGCTTTTGGACGCACTGTTTGCAAGATATGCGAGGAGGACCTGTGCGACGCCGTGCTAAGGTTAACGGTGCTGCTGGAGGGCGACACGCAAAGCCGTACAGACGGGAGGTTAGGATCGGCAGGCAAACCGAGCAGGGGGGACTCGCTCATCGTCTCTTCGCCTGAAGCGGCATTGAAAGGAGAGGAAGAAGCGAAGGCAGAGTGGATAAGCGAGAGCGACAAAGAGGAGGAAGAGGTGCAGTTATTTGCCGTACCTTCCACACCGCCGAGTACCAAGCTCATGCTCATACACTCGCTCAACTCCACTCCACGGCAGAACCCTGCGAGAGCAGAAGAAGAAGAAAACAAACAAGAAACTGAACTCACACTCTTTGCTCTGCCCAACACTTCCCTTGATGCCAGGCCCTACGAGGAAGTCACGCCTACGACAAGATACGCCATGCACTTTCCTGCTCTCCCCGAGCGCAGCGAGGCAAGGCGTACCAAGGAAGAGAGCAGCAGCACCTCGAAGCACACCATTGGATGCATCAAACAACCCTTACAACCAACTTCAGGTGTTGGGAGCAATGCAAATAGCAAGCGCAGCAGCAGAGAGATCTTGACAGCGGTAGAACCCACGCAGTTCTCTCTTCACACGTCGAATGCTTCGTTGAAGTGGGAGTTGGGCGAGCGGTAGGTCGAGTGCAGACTAGACCGGGAGGCTAACAGACGGTAAAGAATGGAAGAGTTGTACACGACTTAGGGCGCTGAGAAATGTGAGTGGGGCTTACTAAGATTGCGATCGTTGTCTTTTAGGTGAAGAGGCTGTTAGTATTTCGTCAATAGCCATCACGAAAGACATGCAGGCAGAAGGAGCTCTTGTGAAGTTAAACTTTTCTTTTGAATGTTCGTCCCACGCCTCTTGGCGGGTTCAGCCAGCAATGCCAGCTGTGCTCATTGCATCGACTAATCCTACGTAGCAAATTAAAAATGCTTCTCACTTCTCGCTTTCTCGCAAGTCGTCTCCAACGTCTTGTCTGGACCAAGGGCCAACGCCCTTAACAGCTTAGCCAAAGAAGCCATCGCTGCAATTGAACGCCTTGCTTTTGAACCCCCATCTTTCCATCAAGACAAACTCGTGGCGGCGACTGAATTGAACGTTACATGTCATGAAGAGAACAAGGTAGAAGAAAGTAGTGTCGCCTGCACGATTATATAATGTACACTTCCAAGGGGAAGAAGGAAAATGGCAAGCATCGAGCGGCCAAGAAGAAGGAATCCGAAAGAATGCGCCCTGGGTATCATGTCTCATGTCGGTGTGGGCGCGGTCGTGGCGACGGCAACCGTCTGCATAGGCTACGGCTCTTCTGTAACGACAGGTAACGATAGCTCAGCAGTCTTGCTAGGTGGTGAAGCGGTTGGCAGACTTGCTGCCGATAAAGTAGGCGAGCTGGTAGACTGCGACGCCAGCGGAGGTGTGCCAATTGAACTTGATGTCTGGGCGAGCTTCGCCCTTCGGCTCGCGAACTCGCTCAGGCTGAGTTTCTTGCGAACTGGTGTGGGGTTGACAGCTTCCTGAACTGCGGGCGAGAAGGGTGAAGCTATCGCCACAGGGGACTCCATTCTCGATGTTTCGGTCACACCGGGAGCGGCTGCAGAGTCAGCAGCAAAAGGGTTGGACAGCTCAGGCTTCGCCGGCGTGTCGACAGACTTTGCTGGCTCATCAGAGCTGGGTGCTGGTGACTGTCGCGCAGGTGACGTGGCTGGCCATGGTGGCGCGGGTGGATTCATAGAAGGGTGTGAGACCTCCTGTGAGCTTTCCACCACGGAAGCATCAGGCATTTCTTCAACCCTAGGTTCAGCAACCTTTGGTGTAGCAACTTCATCAGCATCCGCCATATCGACATCAGCAGTAGGAACTGGTGACAACTCCTTTGCCGGTGTCAGCTCCTTCGGTCGTGGCACCGATGCAGGATCCAGCGTGATCTCCATAGCCGAGGCGTCCTCTAGTGGTGGAGACGGCGGTAGTGGAGACGGGTTATTTGAAGATACATCCTTGAGCGCTGGCGATTTACCCTCCATCTTGATTGAAGCAGATCGCATCCGCTCACGTTGTAGCTTGTCTTCCTGCGCCTGTTGCAGGAGCTTGCGCTTAAATGACATCGGCGGCTTCATCTCTGTCCGTATGGTGGCAGCGACGCCGTCATCTTCCGTTTGTGTGGATGCTTCGACATAAACTGGTTTCGGCTTCGGTGTGCTGCGAGCCTTGGCTTTTGATGAGCTACCAGAGGACTTCCGAGCCACGCCATGGCTATGCTCGCGGTGACGCGCCGAGGGTGAAGGTTCTGGATGTCCAAGCCGTTTCTGCATCTTCGAGTCAGCGCGTGTAGATGTAGGGCTTGATGGGTGTCTTACCGAGGTAGCAATGCTGGGCGTGTTGAGGGTAGACCCAGCACTGTTTCTCTTCCCCTTCTTGCCCTTGTGTTGCTCGTCCTCCATCTGCTCAAACAGCTTCTCCTGTTGTTGAAGTTTTCGCCTCTCACGGTCTGACATCTTCACATCGCCATCGAGGGAAAAATGGGTAGCGGGCGTAATGTCCCGACTGCTGGATTTGTGTGAGCCGGATGTGGAGCGGCTGTCCATGTTGTCATCGTCAGCGTTATCGCGGTGCAGCTGCAGTGTCTCGCTTCCAGCACGGCTGTTGGTCGCACGACCGGTACTAAGAGGCGATATCTGCGACTTCTTCAATTTCTTGGTTTTGGCCTTGGTAGGCTGCGCGGGCTCAGCGATGGGACGGCGGGCGCGCTCCAGGAGACATTCATGGCCGGTCGAGGTGTCGCACGCACACCCACCAAAGTTGGCAAGGACGCAAGACACCCATGGCTGTATTCTTCTGAAGCCGTCCTTTGCGCCATTGGTAACGACCTTGACAAGCTGTTTCTGCACCTCGGAGTCGATGTCCCAGCCCACGGTAAGTTCCTCGGTCGGCTCAATCTGTCGTGTTGCTACAAAGCAGAAGTGATAGTCACTGCTGGCTTCGACAAGAATCTTCATAGCCATGTTAGGAGAGCAGCTGCGTCTTGCGTAGCGCAGGATGTTACCCTCTTGCCGTGTGTCGATATATATTGGCAAGTGGGGTGGGAAGAAGACAAAAGGTTCTGGGTGACGCAGCAGATTCCATCGGTTCTCGGAGTCCTGACAGTACTCTTCTCTTCGCCCAACCAATCCCTTCAATTCACCCACATACCCTCCGTCAGCAATTGGGCTGTCGGTGGTAATGAAGTGCCATTGTGGGTGGAGGCCATGTGCCATTATACCGGAGTCAACTTCCGTTTGCTTGGTAATGACAGGCGCAGTCGATGTCTCGAGATCCTGGATAGTGTTCTCGATGCGTGAGAAGAGGTCTTGCGGTTTCTTGCCTCCGCTGGCCTCGGCTAGGGCGTCGGGGTCTTTGAGCCACATGGCAATATCGCTAGCAACACCCAAACTCGTGTAAGAGTTGTTATCAGCCGACGGTGGCTCGGGTGCTGTGTAGAGGTTCATGAACTCTAACGAGAAGTCCTCAATGGGACCGTCGATATTGGTCGGAGACTTGATAGGGCTGTTGCCATTGACGACGGCAATAGAGGCTCCCCGTTTGCGCGACGCAGGGGCAAGAGCTGGTGCTTGGCTGACGGCGCTGATCGAGCCAGAAGGACGATGATTTGTCTTCGGTCGCTTGTTTGGTGGAGGCAGATCTCGTGGGCTTCCGCTCTTGCGTTCAGGGTTGTATTGGAGGTCATTGTTCGAATTTGTTGGCCAGCCGTTGGGCTGTGCGGACCCGAGCGGATCTTTTGTGCGTTTCTTTGGGTTCTTGGTGGTCGTTTTCGGACGGCCTTTTCGGTCTGCAATGTTGAGCAGTTCCTTCCGTTGGCGTTGCTTGTCGGCAGCCCTTCTTGAATCGACAGGTCTAGGGCTGCAGTCTGTGCATTCGTGCACATCAGGCACATGTTCGGCAGACTCGTAGTAACAGACTATGTGCTGCCATGTGTCGCACCTCTCGCATAGAACAGTGTTGCCGTCGTCATCCGCAAAGCCGCAAATGCACTTGATTGTAGACGACTCTTCTTCTTCGATGGTACCATCTAAGCCAGGGGAGCCTTGAGAGTAGGCTGGCGGTGGAGGACCAGCGCCATAGAAGGCGACCGGTGCCGGCTGAGGGTCAGCATGCGCCTGGATCGAGGAGACGTCTGTCATCCTCTGGCAGGCACGCTGAGGTTGACTGGTATGGTGTAGTGGCTGGCTCAGGCTCTGACTGCGTTAGATCGCATGACGCCCAACGCGTTCACGGGCCGAGCTGAGACGACAGTGGCAGCTCGCAACGACCTGACGACCCGTATCGACGAGTAGGACAGACACTGTGGTAGATTGGGAAGCCACTGGTGGACTGTGGCCAAGGAAAAGAGGTTTGCGTGTCCGGTTGCAGCGGGTGCAGGTGCGAGGGACAGCGTGGACAGAGGCACAATGGTCTCAGTGGGCGAGCGCTAACGGAAGCCTATCATACGAGGATGATGTTGAGCCCGTGGACGGTCGTCTGAGTGCGATGCGCTGGTGGCGAGGCGAAGATCGAGGTGCGGCGGCTCGTGGGCCTCTAGCTGAGGGGGCCGTCGAAGGAAGGGACGCGCGAGGACACACGACGGGTGCGTCGGCAGGCGTGCGCTGCGCGGTCAGTACTTCAGAGCAGGCGTGAAGAGGGCGTGGGCGTGTGTGCGACAACGGGGGCGTGTGTGTCTTTGGAGTCAGTCGAGAGGCAGAACCGAGAGTAGCGAGGAGATGGGTGCGAAAGAAGGAACGAATCAATCGAGCTTAGTGTGAGGCGGCCCAAGCGTTGCCTTGAGAACATTGGTAACGTTTAGAAGACGCTACCTGCGTTTAGCAGAGGGGCAATGTAAGCGGAAATCAAGGTTACGGGTGCGTCTCTACGGCCTACGTGAATGGCGCAGCGGCCCAGCGCTTGTGCAGCGGCGCCATGAGGACTTGCGCTGGCCCAGGCCTTGCAGTGAGGGATGAGAGGCCGGCATCGAAGAGATAAAAAGATGCAACAGCAGACTCGGGAAACTGGGGCTGAATGGGTGATGAGACGAAGGCGGCCAGCGTGGCCCTGGACCGATGCAACGAGGCCAGCGAATGGCAGCCGCGCAGACGCACTGGGCACGAAGATTGCAGCAGGGCTAGGCTGTGCATCCGGCACGGCGTGCAATGGTCTCGGGCTTGCGCGTCCGGGCCTGGCAGATCAGGTTCGTCGTCATGGCTGGCATGAAAACAACGCGCTTTCGTGTTGCGGAATGCCGTCACTATTGTGGTGATACTGCTCACTCCAGCATTCCAACGTATGTGTTCGGAAGCGTGAGAGGGTGGGAAGGAGCGAAGGGAACGCAGGCAGGCAGCAGCACCGGGCACCTACGATAAGAGCGGCAAGAGGCCCCTCCCAAAGCGCGCCATCCTGAAACGTCCTCTTCACAATGACGTCCTCGCAACGGCCTCTCAGTCGCAGCAGATGGGTCTGTAGCCAGCCACCGAACAACAACAGCAGTGCAGAGCCGCGCCTTCCACTGCTCTCTTCACGGCCAACAGCTCGGGGCCTACTAGTACGTCGTTCGCGTTGCACCAAGGCCGCCGTCTCTCGAGTCTGCTGTGTCACGTGGCTCGTGCAGGAGTGAATGGAGCTCCCCAGACGCGTTCCATGCCTAGACCGCGCTGCGTCCTGAGCTGTGTTCGCAGTGCACCTCCACTTTACAGATACATGTACGCCGTGCGCCGTGTGCTCTCTCCATCGGAACAACTTCGACCAAGTTCGACCGCGCGCCGCACCGAGTCCGGCATCTTGTTCTCCATTCAGCCGTAGACCGAAGTGCAGCAGTACATCCCACGAATGAGCTTGGCATATGGAAACTGCCCGCTTCTTAGGATCGTCCGGCTACACCCACTTACGTTGAAGACAATAACAACTGACAGTATGCCTCCACGTACACTGAACATCTCCCGGATCTATGTCGGGTGCCAACATGGCAATCTTCGTTGCTCGTCTCTCAGCCTCACTATGTCTTGTGTCTCTTGTCTTAGCATCCGTCCCAAATCCACGCACACTCGATTCAGATCTGACGATACTAACCCATAACGACCTGTACGGTAACAGCAGCCACAGACAAGCTTCAGCCATCATCATCAGCAAACGCCAATCGCAGTCGGCCGCAGGATCGAGCTGTGCAGCCCTGGGGGAAAGTCTGTGGTCCAACGAGCAACCCTCGCACGACCTTGGGTTTCTAAAATATCTTGAATATGGTAATGAGAGACACCGTCAGGATCTCTATTGGGTGGCAAGCACTACCCACGCCAAATGCAACGCCATCACCGCACAAGGCCGCACCCAACTGCTGCCGTGCGATACACCTCTGCCAGCACTTTGCCAGAACTCGGCGGCCCTAAGCTCCCCGGAGTCCACCGATACGAGTAGCAAGTGGCAGACAGCGGTCTCAATTGGCAATGCAACGTTCATAGGCTATCGTGATAAACATTCGTTCCGTTTCCAGGGTATTAAGTATGCTACTATACCCAGTCGCTTCTCGCACTCCACCTACCTCTCGCCAACTGGCTCGAACATTTCAGCGCTCGCATACGGTCCACAATGCATACAGGGAAGCTGCAGTCTTGGTACATCGTCTTGTAGCGAAGATTGTCTCTACTTGAATGTCTGGACGCCCACGCTCCTCACTGGCAAGAAGTCAAAGACAAAGAAAAAACCAGTCATGGTTTGGATCCATGGCGGTGGTTTTGTCAGCGGTTCTGGCGGCGACACAACGTTCGATGGTGGAGCACTAGCATCTCGTGGTGATGTGGTTCTCGTCACTATCAACTATCGACTCGGCAACCTTGGTTTCCTAGCATTGGATGGTACGTCTCTGACGGGCAACTATGGACTAAAGGACCAGAGCACTGCATTGGATTGGCTACATGCGCATATAGGAGCATTTGGTGGTGATGAAGAAAAGATCACTGTTTTCGGCCAAAGTGCTGGCGCAGCCTCTGTACGAGCTCTGCTTGCTTCACCAGAAGCTCGTGACAAGTTCGCAAGTGCAATTACTCAAAGCACCCCTCAAGGTCTGAACTATGCTTTGACTTTCTCAAGGTACCTCACCGTCACTGAGGCTACTAACAAGACAAAGCCACTTCTCAACGAGACTGGATGCGCGTCGAATAACAGCGAAACAATTCTCAGTTGCCTGCAAGCCCTCAGTCCCCTTAATCTCACCACTGGCACTGTGGCCTCGTATCCGGTTGTCGATGGTAGATTTCTAACAACCTCCTCTCTTCCACTTGGCCCTACAGCTCCAAAGCTCAACGTCACCCTTTTGTCGGGCATAATGCACGACGATGGCTCGCCCTTCACTAGCTACCCCAGCAGCGCAAACATCACCGCCGCGCTGCTTGAGCAAGACTTCCCAGTCTCCTCCGTCCTGAACTCTTCCCTCTTTCCTCTCCCGTCAACGCCAAACACGACTCTCGCCATCTTCAACCTAACGTCTTGCATCGCAACAGATGCCATGTTCCGCTGCCTCGCGCAATCTACAGCCTCCACTGCTGCAAAGAACACCGTCTTCAAGAAGACATACGCGTATGAATTCGACCGCGCATTCCAGTTGCTGTCCTGGAGTCCGAATTCGCCGGCCTGCGAAGCTCCACGCACACCGTCCCACCCTTACGGAGATCCAAGTGCGCCATATTACAAGTGCCATTCCGGAGAGCTTTACTATGTCTTCGGTACGCTGGTGCGAGAAGGAGCTCATATCCGCGACGACAACGATATCGCCTTCTCGCAGTACGTGCTGGATAGTTGGACTGCGTTCGCGAGGACAGGCAACCCCGTTCCGGACATGGGCTTCTTGGAGGCGCGAGGATTCACCAACACTACAGCTTTTGTGAAACAGGCTGGGAAGTGGATGCCTGTAGGCCAGAACGGAAGCGGGAACGAGCTTAGGGTGCTGGATGTTAGTACGAGGAGTGAGGGATGGAGAGAGGTCGAGCAGTGTGAGGCGTTGGGTTTCGGAATGGACTACTATGATACCTGAGGGAATGGTGTGAGCTGGGTCTGTTCAAAGCGCCAGCTAGCACTTGTCACCTATATGAGAAACATTTTAGAACGAGGGTATACGAGTTCGACAGATACAAGATAAATGCCCCATGAGACTATCGCCTCAACACCTTTTATGCCGTTTCCAGCTCGGACAAAGCTATTAAACCTTCATATAACATGATCCTTACGCTTTACTCGCAGGCGCAATATCCGAGCTAGCCCTGGCCTCCTTGTTCATCTTCTGTACGCGCTCCCACTCCTCGCGGTCGGCCTGATCCTCCTGCTCCTCGGCCGTGAGCTCCGGAATGTCGTCCTCGATCTCCTCAGGGAGGATGAGGTTCAGAATGACAGTCACGAAAGCGACGACAGCGAATCCAGTCTCAAGAACCAATTCAATCGCATCGTAGAAGCCGGCGAGCGCGCGGTTGTTTCCGCTGTACGTGAAGACGTAACTGAACCAAGTGGGCACCATGGTGGCGCCAAAGCCAAGGGTGAAGCCCGCGGTCAAGATAAAGCGGTTGCGGCGCGTCATCTCGGTGCGCGCGATGATTGCGATTCCCGAGACGACCACGGCGGAGAAGAGGAACGTCGTCATGCCCCCAAGAACGGCTGAGGGTATGGCAACGAGCGCCGCAGCGAACTTGGCGAACACGCCCATGATGATGAGCCAGAAGCAGCACGCATATCCTGCTTTGCGGTTTGCACAGCGAGTCAAAGCGATGACGCCGTTGTTCTGCGCGAAGGTCGACATGGGCGTGATCGTGCACAGCGCGGCGATTATACCGTTCAATCCGTCCGCCAGCACGCCGCCCTGGATCCGGCTATCGAACAGCTCGCCATCGACCTGCAAACGACTGACATCGCAGGTAGCTGTGATGTCGCCGATAGCCTCCATGGCGAGCACCATGTACACTGCCAACAGAGGCAAGACTATAGGCCCGTACACGCTGAGCTTGAAGGTCTCGACCCAGATGAAAGAGGCTGCGGGCGCGGCATCGATACCACTGCGGTCAAAGTATCCCGTTGCGCCCGCGATGATGCAGCCAACGAGCAGTCCGATAACGACGGCGGTGGACTTCATGATGGGCGCGCCGAAGCGCTCACAGATGATGATGGTGATGAAGACGCTGAAGCCCAGGCCGATGAACTCGGCGCTGCCCCAGGGTAGAGCATGCGGTGCGTTGACCGTAGGACACAGCCTATAAATACCAGATGTCGGCCTAGTCTGACATCCGCTACTTCCACCAGCCCAGTTTTGGAAGCCGGTCAGAATAAGCTTGACGCCAATGAGCATGACGGTTGGGCCGGTGACGAGCGGGGGAAAGATCCTCTTGAGCAGGCGAGGGGAGGTAAAGGACATCGCGATTTCGAGGAGCGCGCAGCAGGCGGCAGTTCCAAGAATGGCGCCGTAACCGTTAGGGCAGGGAAGCGGGTTGCCCGACGCATCTGATGGGCACATGCCGTTGGCGTACATTTGAGAGAGGGCGCCGGTTGCAACGGGGATGGTGGCGAACGAGGTTCCTACGACGGAGATAAGTCCTGTGCCGACGTAGTAGGGTGTACGCCAGATGTGGAACCTGAGGGTGTTAGTCGGAATTGCAAATTGTGGAGAGTGACTTGGGGTACCTGGTGATTTGGATGGCAGAGAGAATACCGCAGACAATGAGCGATGTCGACACAAGGTAGCGTTGCTGGTTTCCAGTCAAGTGAGCAGCATTAGACAGGATAATTGGAGGCGTAATGACACCAGCCAGCATGGCAAGTGCGTGTTGGAATCCAAGGAGAAGCGCAAGGAAGACGGGCATGCGATCATGAAGGCCGAAGAAGGGCGCTGCACGACGTGTCTTCTTCATGAATGGAAGATTAGGCTTGAAGAGGAAGCCATAGTCGTATTCTCCAATGAGCCCATCTCTGAGCCATGGTTAGTCACCAATAATTCCAAACGTTATACAGAAGCCGTACTTGGTCGTAAAGGCCTTTCCAAAACGCCTACACTTCTCTCCAAAACTTCGCTTCGGGGCATGATCTGGTCCAATGCGGTCCGCCATCGCTGTGAATATGACAGTGCAAGACTTGCCACTCTCTTTTTTAGTGAGGCGTGGAGCTCCTCGAGTAGTATCTAATTGGGCGTGGCGTCGACCAGCTCTGGTGCTCGTTCTAGAGACTCGAGCACTGGGTTGCAGTGGAGATCGTAGAGTCAGCTGATGAAGCGTTTGGAGAATGGAGCTATGAGGTCGATGGTGCTGATATCAGAGTTCGGCCGCACAAAAGTTGTGTTGCGTTGTGCGCTAGCGGCAGCTAGTCTGTATGCTTGTGCTGCGATTCTGATACTGCGGGGGACAGAACTGCTGGAGTAGCCCTGGTGAAGGCTGCTGGTAGTGATTGTTGCTCGAGGTAGCTGTGGAAGCGTATCGACAGGGTAATGGATCCTAGTTGTACTTTATAACTATGATGGTTATTGATCAAGAATTGCTTTGTCTCTGAGGCAAAACCCACGATACACAATTCCCCGCCTCCAAGGATCTAGTTCGCACACGAAAGCCACTTAGAACAGGCGCTGAATGGAGCAAGCCGAAACAAATTATAATTCGCCGTTAGTACTGTATCTTCTCCACGGCAGTCGTGTCGTTCATGTGGGAGATCGTGAGGGCTGAGCCGGCGCCCGCCTACGGTTGGTAAATCCTACGATCATACTGATAGCAGCATGCCGTGTGATTGGCCCACGATGAGCAAGCAGCCTACCTCCTCTTCGGTGCCGCCCGATAGCAGAGCAGGACTTTGACGACGAACTGCAAAATGCGAGGAGATACCACGTCTTTTGAATAAAGTTTTTGGTGTTGGAAGTTGTCAAGGTGGGTTCGTCGCCGGATGCCGAGTGATCGCGGTGCAGTGCGGTATTTCTGCACCACATGGGACACTGTAACACAAACAACCTCAAGGCTATCTTGCACTCTCGCCCAGGAAATATGCACGCCGCATTGCCTCGATCAATTGTGTTGGTATCGTAACCGTCCGGTATCGGAAGGGGTGAGAGTATACCCGTTATCCCCAGTGCAAGCTCAGGAGACAGCTGCACGAGTCTGAAAGTTATTCATTACATCCTTTGCTATCTTTGGGGAAGCCTCAGATTCTAAGTTCACCTGGTCGGATGCTGCTTGTGGTTGAAGATGACGTGAGTCCACCTCACAACCAGAAGACTGTGCAAAACTTAGGAGCTGGCGTACTACCATGGCACGGCCAGTGACGGCATCGCGCAGGGGTAAAGTGAAGATGTCCCTTAGCAAACATGTGTTCTGTTGACTGTGGGGTAGGTAAGTGCCAATGCTGGGGTTGCGGGTTTGCACGAGCGCTGGAGTGACTTGAGCCAGAAACCACAAGGCGCAACATAGCGTCATAACGGATGTGATCCTGGTGCCAACATCAATACCAGCTTCATCAAGGAGCATTGGGAATCTAGGAGCTGAAGCGCTGAGGTTTGCTGGAGCGTGGATGAGGGCATCGCTACAGACAACACTTGGGCTCAATACAAAGCTTGAGTCAGTCATCTGAAACCGAGGTGAGCTGCTTGCAAACATGATGTTGCGGGGTTGGCAGCGATCAGGATGCAGTACCGCGCAGCGTGATATCGAGAAGCATCTGTATGGCTGCAAACTGGCGATAGAGTTGGTGTTGAGGAAGTCACAGAGCTGACTATACTGCATTGGGAACAAGTTGCGAGGCGCGAAGAACCGGGACACAACCGCTAGAACCATGGAGTCGGCAACACAGACCCCTGCAGCCTGGTGCTATGGGCACCGTCGGCGGAAATGTTTCCAGGAGGACAACAGGTTGCAGTTGTTGAAGGTGCAGTTGAGTGTTGCAGATTGCTTCGCCCACGGACAGTGGTAGGATCGAGGAACCGAGGTCAGGCTGCATGCAGTCGTCAAGCCGCAGCAGGAGTGCCTCGGTAGCGTCTTTGCGATATCAACGACATGTTTGGGTGGCACACCTTGACGAGTTTGCCACCTGTCATTGGTGACGGTTTGAGCGGGCCCTGAGATCGAAAAGAGACCGGCTAGCAATGACGAGACCAGTGGCCTCACCACGGCGTGAGGTTTGCTATGCCCGGAGCGGCAATTCTCTGCTGGCCGCGTCTGCGACGAACAGACCGCTCATTTGCAGTGCTTCATGCCCTGCGCGACTTTTGCTTCAGAACGCCGGCCAGACTGAGCGCGCTGAAACACCATGTCTCTGCCGTGGTGATGCCGCAAGGCTGCCGAAGGCAAATTTCGAACTGGAGCGAGTCTTCCAGAATCTGGGGAACCGTAGCCACGTCCGTTCAGGCTTGCGAAAACACGGGCAGCGCCACCCTTTTCGATCTCGACGCCGAGATCAGCGTGTTTCTGCACTCTCGCCGCAGCAGCGATCCGCCGCTCGCACAAATTCTTTTCGCACCGTTACTGGCGCGCGGCGTCTGATTGTCCGTGCTGGACCCTCGCCAGCGAATGGCAGGCTGCGCTAGGCCGTCGATGACAAAAATTACGGGCGTGGCAGGCCTCGAAGGGTTTTTGGTGGAGCGATGCAAGGTCCCGGTTTATTCGCTTAGCGTGCAGTGCGTTGGGGATTCAACAGAGAGTGCTTTCATTCCACCGCTGCTCGCTACATATATTATCCAGCAGTGCCGGCCGCATCTCTGCTTCCCCATCCTCTCCCGCTCCTGCTTTTTCCCGCCCAACCCCTCTTCCTGAGTGTGGTATTCCTTCGCTACTGGAGCCCTTAGCTGTGTGCTTCCTGGAGACCGATCGGAGCTCAAGACTTGTCTGAGCCGCTACACCCTGCGAGTACCGCTCTCGCCATCCCCCCACCGATATCCTCGCATCCTCTTCGCACCGCCACCATGCCCTCCTCCCAGGCTGTGTCTGGCGACCTTGCCATCAAGCCCGAGTTCGTCGACCAGAAGTCGCCCATGGCTTCGACCAGCGAGCCCAACCGCAACCCCAAGTACGACCCGAAGAAGCCACACATCACCGACCAGCCCATCACCAAGGCCAACTGGTACAAGCACGTCAACTGGCTTAATGTACGTTCCCTTCAATACTCAATGCCGCTCCAAGCAATTACTGACATCACCATCAGGTCACTTTCATCATTGGCATCCCGCTCGCTGGCTGCGTTGCTGCTCTCTGGACTCCGCTGAAGTGGCAGACTGCCCTCTGGGCGGTCATCTACTACTTCTGGACCGGTCTCGGCATTACAGCTGGCTACCACCGCCTTTGGGCGCACAAGTCCTACAATGCCTCGCTGCCCCTGTCCGTCTTCCTTGCACTCGTTGGCGGCGGTGCTGTCGAGGGCTCCATCCGCTGGTGGAGCCGTGACCACCGCGCTCACCACCGCTACACCGACACCAACAAGGACCCCTACTCTGTTCGCAAGGGTCTCTTGTACTCTCACCTCGGCTGGATGGTCATGAAGCAGAACCCCAAGCGCATTGGCCGCACCGACATCACCGACTTGAACGAGGACCCCGTCGTCGTTTGGCAGCACAAGCACTACATCAAGGTTGTCATCTTCATGGGCTTAATCTTCCCCTCTGCCGTTGCTGGTCTTCTCTGGAACGACTGGAAGGGTGGATTCATCTACGCCGGTATCCTCCGTATCTTCTTCGTCCAGCAAGCTACCTTCTGCGTCAACTCACTTGCCCATTGGCTCGGTGACCAGCCTTTTGACGACCGCAACTCTCCTCGCGATCACGTCATCACCGCTCTTGTCACTCTCGGTGAGGGCTACCACAACTTCCACCACGAGTTTCCTTCCGACTACCGTAACGCCATCGAGTGGCACCAGTACGACCCCACCAAGTGGTCTATCTGGCTGTGGTCCAAGCTCGGTCTTGCCTCCAACCTGAAGCAGTTCCGTGCCAACGAGATCGAGAAGGGTCGCGTTCAGCAACTCCAGAAGAAGATCGACCAGAAGCGCGCCAAGCTCGACTGGGGTGTTCCTCTTGAGCAGCTGCCTGTCATTGAGTGGGACGACTATGTTGAGCAGGCCAAGAATGGCCGAGGTCTCATTGCCGTTGCCGGTGTTGTCCACGACGTCACCGACTTCATCAACGAGCACCCGGGTGGTAAGACTCTCATCAAGAGTGGAATCGGCAAGGACGCTACTGCCATGTTCAACGGTGGTGTCTACTTCCACTCCAACGGTGCCCACAACCTTCTCTCCACCATGCGTGTTGGTGTTATCCGTGGTGGATGCGAGGTTGAGATCTGGAAGCGTTCCCAGATGGAGAAGGACGGTCTTACCGCCAGGGATGCCTCTGGCAACCCCATCGTCAGGGCTGGCGACCAGGTCACAAGAGTCGCTCAGCCTGTTGTCAGTGCGAGCGCGGCATAAACGAGTGTGCATATCAATTTGAGCGAAGCGATATCCGGAGTTGGGGTTGTTTACAGTATTCGTTTGGGCATAGTAATTCTATTTCCCAGCGTTCGCTAAAGAGCATTACGGGTGTAATACTCTCAGATATCTAGATAGCGTATGATTTCAGCCTCGTCACGCGAGCAATGGCGCAAAAAGCCTATCGGCATAGACCGAATAACGAAAATTATTATGACTTCTACCTTTTCATGCTTTGATTGTGACTTCTCGTTTGTGCGTATGTTGTTGCCTTCTCTTACCACGTTTCGATCGTACCAATTTTGCCGCACAAGAACATCACTCGCCAGCACTACAGAGTCCAGGACTGCTGCTCCCCCAAACTCCCGCGTTTGTTTGTCGCTTCTCCGAGCACCTCGTGCTGTAACAACATCTTCTCACTGCTCCTAGCAGCCACTTTCAAAATGACGGCATTGAACCGGGGCAACGTACCAACCACAAAGCGGCGCAAACTTGACGCGGCAGCTCCAGGTGAAGCTGGGAGCCCAAACACGACATCCACTGGCTTGAGCAGACCCATAAGCCCTCCTGTCACTAGACACAAATCGCCAACTCAGGTCTCATCTTCGTTACTTGCGCCCACACCAACGTGGGGTTTCGATGACGTACCCAAACAAACATTGACTCCATCGCAACCACTACCACCCAAGGTAACCGATCACTGCGCTGCAAGTAGCAGTGAGACCTCAAAGCCTGGGAAGACAATTGGAATCAATGGAGACAAGATCAAACATGTTGCTTCGCCGTTCCAGCTTACCCAGATTCGGGATATGGCATCACATCTAAATGTTAACACCATCGGGCTGAAGGACATTCTTGGGAATCCCATGATCAAGGAATGTTGGAACTTTAATTTCCTTTTTGATCTTGACTTCGTAATGTAAGTTTACTATCTATGGTACTAGACGAGAGGCTGTCACATTCAGGGCTGGGCTAATCACGATGCAGGCAGCAGTTTGATGAGGATGTCAGAGGTTTGGTCAAGGTCAAGATCGTACATGGCTTCTGGAGACGAGACGATGAGCGACGAATCGATCTCATGGTAAGTCTCTTTCCCTCTTCAGCTAGCAGATATGTTCGCTAGTAACGAAAGGTATGTACTGACACACGAACAGGAAACAGCAAAACGTTACCCAAACGTAGAGCTCATTAATGCCTATCTGCCAGATCCTTTCGGAACACATCACTCAAAAATGCTCATACTCTTTTGGCACAACGACTGCGCTCAAGTCATCATCCACACCGCCAACATGATCTCGAAGGACTGGACGAATATGACACAGGCAGTATGGCAGTCTCCTAGACTTCCATTGAAAGCCGCTTCTGGCTTAGCTATGGGACTCCACACTATCGGTAACGGCAACCGTTTCCAGAATGATCTCTGCCGCTATCTGCTTAACTACGAGAAGCGATTGCAGAAACTGATCGATCAGCTGGCCTTGTATGACTTTTCCGAGATCCGGGCAGCTTTCCTGGGTAGCGCTCCATCACGACAGGTCGTCAACAGGGCAGACCCGTTGCTACGGACTTCCTTCGGCTGGCTGGGTCTACGGGAAATTCTAAGCAGCGTGCCCATCAAAGTCCAGAAGAATCCCAAGAAGCCACCGCACATTGTGCTTCAAGTCTCATCAATAGCAACATTAGGCGCAGCACCGACATGGCTCTCACACTTTCAAAGCGTGCTTACGCGCTCTCACTCGCAACCAGCTCCGACACAAGCGAAGATAAAATTCAACATTATATTCCCTACACCAGAAGAAGTACGCACTTCACTTGATGGCTACGAGTCTGGCGGCTCCATTCACATGAAAATTCAATCCGCACAGCAGCAAAAGCAACTGCAATACCTCCACCCGTTGCTTTGCCATTGGAAGCAACCTTCGGCCCCAGCTCCCACATTCTCAGTAGAACCCCGGAAAGAAGCTCAACGGGGCCCAGCAGCACCACATATTAAGACTTACATTCGCTTCAGCGACGATACGCACGCGAACATCGATTGGGCACTCCTGACAAGCGCGAACCTGAGCAAGCAAGCCTGGGGCGATGTGGTCAACAAGCAGGGAGAAGTGAGGATTCAGAGTTACGAGACGGGTGTCCTGGTCTGGCCTGAACTATTTTCTGATCGAGAGCCGGGGTGCGAAGTCAGTATGGTGCCGACCTTTGGTAAGGACATGCCGGGAACTGAAGACGGTCCGGTGGAGTCAATGCCACAGCTTGGGCGTGGGAGCAGTACAGATAACGGGGACCGGGAGGATGAAGAAACCGAGGACGAAGATCCGGGGCCCGTTCATAATGATGATGATGAGACGGAGGATGAAGTCGAGGACGCACAGCTGAGCAAGGCTAGTCAGAGCAAGGACATGGACAGCAGCAGAACGCCGCTGCACAATACCAACAGGAAGCACATCGTCGTCGGTATGCGCATGCCATACGATTTACCATTGAGCTCGTACAGCGCAAAAGATGTCCCTTGGTGTGCGACACAGCGTTACACTGAGCCGGATTGGCAAGGGCGAGCGTGGGTCGGTTTCCAGCCACGCTAGATTAGCATGTCGTTATGGTTGAGGAAGCAAAAGGCTGGACAGTCTTAAGAGGAGCAGAGCTAGCAAATCGAAGCACGAACATCAGTAAGAGAGAAAAAGCTCGCTACATGTATCCCGAAGAATCGCAAAGCTAGCTATGATATAGAATACAGGCAACAATCAGATATATCGTATTCAAACCATCATTATCATGAAATACACCAAACCACCATTACCATGTCTTATCTCCAGATATTCGTTGTTGCAGAGGTGTGTGTGGAGAGCGGGGGGGGGGGGGGGGGCAGTGGGTATCTACGAGCGGCCGTATGCGCGATCAACCTCCTTCTCGTACTGCTTCAAGATGCCCTTGCGGTTGAGCTTCTGCGCAGCAGTAGTGAGGCCCTGCACTGATATTAGTATAACTCATTGTATGACATGTGTATGCTCGACGTACGTTCTGCGGTGTCCACTCCTCATCAGCCAGCACAACGCCCTCAATCATCTCAAACCCTGCAAGTCCGCCCTTCTGCCCTGCGGACTGCAGCTGTCTCAGCACCGCGCTGTTAATCTTCTTGTCGTGTACAAGTTCCTCGAGATGGTCGCCCTTGACGCCCTGCTCTGCCGCGAGCTTTTTGAGCGCGGGCTCAGCAGGGACAATGATAGCGATGGGCTTCTGGCGGTCTTCGGCGGCATAGACGCAGATATTCTGCACGATCGGCGCGCTGCGGTATACAGACTCAAGTTTCTCGAGCGCAATGTACTCGCCGGCAAGCGTCTTGACAAGGTTCTTCTTACGGTCGATGATGCGGATTTGGCCTTGAGCGTCGAACTCGCCAATGTCGCCTGTCTTGAACCAGCCATCGTCGGTAAAGGCCTCGGCGGTCTCTTCGGGCATGTCCAAGTATCCGCTCACCACGCCACCACCGCGGATCCAGATCTCGCCTTGCGGGGGGTTGTTGGTGGAGTAGTAGCCTGCATCTGCAAAGTCGACGAGCTTCATTTCGACTGATGCGGGCATTTCGCCAAGTGCGGTGTCAGTCCAGGCAAGCGGATCCATGAGTGCTCCCATGGCGCAGGTTTCGGTGAGACCGTAGCCGGAGATCATGGGGGTGATGGCGAGGGAGATGAAGCGCTGGGTTTCTTTTGCGATGGGACCACCACCGTTCAGGCAGATGCGCAGTTTGCCACCTGTAGCCTCCTTGACCTTGTTGAATACGATTGCGTCAAGGACGCCGGAGCCGGGCAGACCGGAGCCGAGCAGGAAGTTCTTTGCAGCGTAAGCGCCCCAGAACATCTTGCTCTTGACAGCGCCGCCAGCCTCAACCTTGCTGATGATACCCTTCTTGATTGTCTCCCAGACCTGAGGCACACCGACCATGACGGTGGGCTTCAGCTCGCGGATATCGCCGGCGCAGTTGCGCACAGAGGCGTCGGAGAGCGTGCGGATGGTACCATAACCCATGGTTCCACCCCAGTACAGAACGGCGTTTTCAAAGACAAATTCAAGGATGTGGGCGGCGGGGAGGTAGGTGATGAGGACATCGCCAGGACCAAGGTACTTGCCAACAATTACGTCGACACCGGCAACTAGGATAGTCAGCATAGCTCGAGTGGATTGATGTGGGATGTTTACCAGCAGCAACCACGTTACGGTGCTTGATCATGACACCCTTGGGGGTACCGGTGGATCCGGAAGTGTACATGATACACGCAAGGTCGTCGGCCTTGGGAGGGATAGGCTGGGCAGGGTTGTCGTTGCCGAGACTCAGGAGTTGGTCGAAGCTGAGGACCTTCAAGTGGGGGTGGGCACTTGTAAGGGCATCAATGTCCTTCTGCTTAGCATCGTTCTTCGTGCTGTAGACGACAACGGTGACGTCCTTGGTCTTCTTGAAGGGATTCACGAGCCTGGGCAGCAGCTCCGGGTCGGTGAACATGATCTTGGCGTGCGTCTGTTGCATGCTGTGCGTGAGGCCCTCTTCGCCGAGGGTGTCGTAGGCAGTGACAATGGCAAGCGACTGGGAGATGGCGCCGTGGGCAGATGCCAGCCATTGCATGCTCGTGGCAGCGAACAGGTGCAGGCGGTCGTGGGGCTTGTAGCCGAGGTGGGCGAGGGCAGATCCGACCGTCAGGCACATCTTCTCGAACTCGACGAAGCTCTTGTAGCTGTAGGGGCTGAGCTCGAAGTACTGCCACTTCTTGTCCACCTCCTGCTCCTCGCCGTCGACCATCTTCTTGACCTTCTTCGTCTCCTCGTGGATGTTGACGATCTTACGCGCACCCACGGCCTTTGCGTTGCCAAACTTGGCGGCCGAGTAGCGCAGGACATCGTACAGGGTGTCGATGCCCTCCTGGGGCACCGTCCGGAGGCCGTCCTTGGCCACGAGGTTGCGGCGCGGTATCGTCTCGCCCTCGGGCTTCTGGACGCCAGGCACCTCGCATGTGTACGGCCCGGAGCGCGTGGCCTGGGCCTGGGGCACGAGCTTCTTGAGGTTCTGGTTCGCCATGACGGCAGACGTGGTTTTGGCGGTGGAGGGCGCAAAGTGTTGGGAGCCCTGGTGCAGATGCAGGTGCAGAGCGGGGGTTATCACAGCAAGCAAAAAGAAGAAGACCAGTAGAGGAGCGCTGCGCGATGGTACGAAAAGAGTCGCCAGCGGAGGACAGCGGATGTGACGAGGAGGGCAGGAGCGCTGCGGTCGATTGTTGCACGTTGTTGGCGAGCTTGAGCTGTTGCCGCCAAGCGAAACCGAGCAATGACCTCACCCGCTGCCGAAGAGCTAGTGAAAGCTGGTCTGTCTGTGACGCGCGCCTGGACAGTGCGAGGGAGGGAACAAGTGGGAGCGCTCCACAGCAGAGGAGCGACTCTGGACGCGTCCATTACAGTCGCCACTGCACCTCCCGTCCATCGTCAGCTGTATCGCACGGCGACGCCTGATCGTGGGCCAAGCACCCACGCGATCCCAAGAGCTCAAAACATTTCGCTTGCCCGCGCCGCAGCCAGGCTCGGCCAGACACCCGCCTGGGCTCTCATTCGCCAAGCCCTCCTGCACCCATCCCCAGCCATGCACCTCTCCGCAATCTTGGGGAGCGAACCCATCACAGACCCTGAGGAAGGTCCGTAGTGCCTCGGTCCCCGCATCGCCACAGCAGTGCGATTCGCTGGCCAGGAACATACGAAAACAAGGGCTTATTGTGTACCGTAGAGGCCTTTGTCATCTTCTCGCAAGACATCCCTTCAAGAAGTTTAGGCATCATCGATGCGCATGCGGAGACACTCGACCTCAGCGTTGCTGGCACAGATCTGGTCATCCAGCAGAGCAGAGGCCTGCTGACGAGCGATCGTAAGGCGGGGACTACCGGTGCAGGTACGTGAATGCGAAGCCACAATAATGCCCCAGACTACTTGGCTGGGCTTGATACATGGCTCGGGTACTGGTCTTGTTTGGGACCGTGTTGGTTGCAGTCAAGACAGGTCATCTTGAGCGCAGGTCACTCACATCTCCGCAGTCGTTTGGGCTGTCACCCCTCGCTTCGCTGAATGGATTGCCTTGCCCACCAACCTCCTATTCACATCTGGCCTGCTGTCATCGAGCTCGACGTGCATAGAACTTGGCTCAGGCATCTCTGGCATCGTCGCTCTCACGGTAGGTGCGAAGTTGGCATCCTTCACGGCGACAGATCAAGACTACGCCATGAAGTTGCTGCGACAGAACATCACTTCAAACCTTGACGCCGTCTTTCCTGCGCTGAAGAAGGGGGCAAGGAGTAAGCAGAAGTCGCAAGGTTCAAATCCCAGTAGTGATCGCATCAAGACCGAGATCTTGGATTGGGAAGAGGACTCAGTCGAGCAGCTGGAGTCCGTCGATCTCATCATTGCATGCGATTGCATATACAACGAAGCCCTTATCGAGCCGTTAAGCACGACGTGCGCCTCGATATGCAAGCTGAGAACTGGGGGCAATCCAACGTTATGTGTTGTGGCACAACAGCTACGCTCACCGGATGTGTTCGAAGCATGGATCAAGAGCTTCCACCGTTTGTTCCACATATGGCAAGTGCCTGATCGGTATCTGACTGAAGATTTGAGGGAGAATAGTGGATTTATCGTGCATATAGGTATCGCACGGTGACATGTAGAACATATCAGATCGATATTACGCACAAGCGAATCCGGTCAAAGTATTTCCTCTTTCAGTGGCACGGAACGGCACATGCTTTGCCCTGCGTTAGCTTTGAAACCATATACAAGTAGGCCATTAAGAATTCAGGTCTTTGGCAGGACGAGCTATGACAACGAAATTCGAATCGTCCAGACATGGTCGACTTGGATTCGGCTTTTCAGCAGCAAAGACAGCAGAACACCAACGTGTTTACCGTGCATTTCGGTACAGAATGAAGCTGTGCTTGTGATGTAAGGAGGCGTACCAAGTCAGAGGGGACTTTATATTCCAGTCACGATCAAATCAACACATCAACCAGTTTTCAGACATAGATTTTTGTGTACCTGATATCTTGGGGAAAAGAGAACGCACCCTTCTACCTTCACCGCCACTTTCAGGTTTGTGCGGTCACGGACGCTTGCGTAGCCATAAACCAGGGAGAGAGTAGAGGCGGCCGGTAGGGCTGGTAGGGCTGAAGACCAACACGGTAGCCGCGGCTCAGCGGGGCCTTGGTGGGGCGCTTAGCTGCGGTTTACCTAAGACGAGCATTTTCTTTGCGACAACTACGAAAAGATCACGACATCATATTTTTCCGAGTGTGGCGAGACATCCTTTGTTCCTCACTTCTCTGTCTATCCTTATCTCAACATCTCTTTACTGGCATCACCCTCTTTAGAAGCCCACACATAGAAAATCGTCGTTATGTCTACTTCAACACGCCCCAAAATCCCGCCAGTCGTAATGGACAACATCACGCAGCAGATTGGCAATACGCCTCTTGTGCGTCTGAACAAGATTCCTCAGTCGCTTGGTATTGAAGCCACTGTCTACGTCAAGGTTGAGGCCTTCAACGCCGGCGGCTCTGTCAAGGACCGCATCGCCCTGCGCATGATCGAAGCCGCCGAGAGAGAGGGACGCATAAAGCCTGGCGACACATTAATCGAGCCCACTTCCGGTAACACGGGTATCGGTCTTGCCCTCGTGGCTGCAGTTAAGGGCTACAAGACCATCATTACTCTGCCCGAGAAGATGAGCCCGGAGAAGGTAGCTGTTCTCAAGGCGCTGGGCGCTGAGATCATCCGTACACCCACCAGCGCGGCCTGGGACAGCCCCGAGAGCCACATCGGTGTTGCGAGGAAGCTTGTCAAGGAGCTGCCAAACGCTCACATCCTTGACCAGTACTCAAACCCCAACAACCCGCTTGCCCACGAGTTCGGCACCGCCGAGGAGGTTTGGGAGCAGACACAGGGCAAGGTTACAGCGCTCGTCGCAGGTGCTGGCACTGGTGGCACAATCACTGGCTTGGCGAGGGGTCTGAGGAAGCACAACAAAGACGTCAAGATCATTGCTGCTGATCCCCAGGGCAGTATTCTTGCGCTGCCTGAGACGCTGAACCAGGACCACGTTAATGAAGGATACAAGGTCGAGGGTATTGGTTACGATTTCATTCCTGAGGTCTTGGAGCAGCAGATTGTCGACAAGTGGTACAAGACCGATGACCGCACAGCCTTCCAGTACGCAAGGAGGTTGATCTCTGAAGAGGGCATTCTCTGCGGTGGCTCATCAGGTAGTGCTATGGATGCCGCTGTCAAGGCCATCAAGGAGCTTGGTCTGGGCAAGGACGATGTTGTAGTCGTCATCCTGCCTGACAGCATCAGGAGCTACCTCAGCAAGGTGTGTAGTACTCTGTTTTCCTCTGGACCTAAATATGTTAACACTGAACAGTTCGTCGATGACGACTGGCTCGCCGCCAACGACCTCCTCCCCGATACTCCTCCTGACACTCCCGAAGCCGCGAATGTCTCGCGCCGCCTTTCGCTCAGTAAGAGCAACAAGAACGACCCTTTCCACGGCGCCACCATCGCCTCGCTGCGCCTCAGGCCCGTCACAACCGTCCCCGCTACCTCGCCCTGCAGTGAAGCCATCGAGACTATGCGCGAGAAGGGCTTCGACCAGCTCCCCGTCTCTACATACTCCAGCGCCGGCAAGCAGAAGCTTGTTGGCCTCGTTACTTTGGGCAACCTGCTCTCCTACATCGCATCTGGACGCGCGACACCAAAGTCGAAGGTCGAGGATATTATGTTTGATTTCCGCAAGCTCAATGAGGTCGTCAAGGATCTTGGCAGGTTGCAGATGGACGGCGAGGGCACCAAGGTTGGTAGCAGGAGGGAGTTTGTTCAGATCACAAGGGACACCAAGCTCAGTGACCTGAACAAGTTCTTTGAGTGGAACAGCGCAGCGATCGTTACTGAGAAGGTTGATGGAGAAATGAGGGCGGCTGCCGTCGTCACTAAGGTCGATCTGCTCACCTGGATGGTTACACAGAAGAGCACCAACGGCCATTAGACGAGACAGACACAAATAGTGAGGTATATGGGGATTGCATCGAACGGAGCATGAAGCAGCGGATTTGCATTTTGACATAGCACGGAGTTCTGGGTAGATACCATTCATCTGACTTCATTAAGTTAGCAGATGAAAGTTGTAGATTTTAACATCTGCAACACAATACAATCGCATACACTAATCACGATAGAAACGCACCGATGAGCCCTTCGTTGCTACCAATGTCTCTACCTGAGCCAGGCGTCGTCGCCTACATCCAGGGTCACAGGTCATCATCTATAGGAGCCCGCCTGATGATTACGCTCCTGACTTCAAGCATGTCCCCATACCCCGATAGATCGAAAATGTGAAAACCGCTACTCTATTGCTCCCTCCGTCCCATGTCGACCCAATCTGCTCGAAAAGAACGATGTAGGTGGCTGGACTTTCTCTACTGTTCAGGACGCATGGACATGCTCCAGTACCATCAAATTGAAGATAATGAACCGCACGGTCGTCTGCTGCCGTCTCTGCCAGCAGCAGTTCAACCATTCCGTATACCGAGGAGAGCCTGGATGCAAGACTTCTCATCCACAGACAGGTGTGCCATCTTCTTTTCCAACCATGCCCCTGTCCGAGCTCGAAATTGAAGTTATACGAACATACTCTCAGGATTCTCCACACTGGATTCGATAGTCCCTCATTAAGGTTTGCTAAAATCATCTCATGATCGGGCCATGTCCCCACGGCCTTTTTGAAACAATGTCTGCTCTGCTGCTCCAGTCGAGAACCGACACAGATGCAAATGATGGACTGGAATCGGCAATATCCTCACTCGGCCCCAACCCTCCTTTTCAAGCCACTTTGAAGGCCTCCCCAATCGCATCAGTCACCTATTGCACCTCGGCCTACACACTGCTGAAAACGATCAGGGGCAACTATATGGATTTGTCGAGTATCCTAAAGATGAGAAAGGTGGAACCAAGCATGTGCCGCTTGCTCTTGCTTTGATACTTTCGTCTATCTGCTGTAAGAACCGAGTAGCCAAAATGTTATGAAGCCCCCTGTCCCTGCTGAATGGGCGACGGTACCCACTTAACGAGTGCGAACATCTAAGCGCCCGAGGGACTTTCTCACATGCTTTTCCCTCATCAAGCCCTCTAAGTATGTTCTCAAAATCGTTGACCTGCGGATATCAAACTATATGGTCCAAAAAATGTTGTTCAACAGCTTGGATGAATAGAGCTGCTGCCTATGGGCCTTTGTATGGAAGGCGTTGTTCAGCTTCGAAGTCCAAAGAGGGCAAGTCATTTCGTATGATTCCACTCCAAGTCTTTCTAAAAGGACCCACTGTAACTCGTATAGTTTGATTGAAGAACTGGAGCGGCTGTGCTAGACTTCTGAGTTCAAAGGCGTTATCGGGATGGTCATGGTTTGTTCCTCTGGAAATCCATAAATACACATGACTATGACGTGTGGCCATATATCGCTAAAAATGACGCTGCTACTATTGCACCGATACGCTCAGTCTGTCAAGATCAATTTGCATGTTGCAGACTTTTCTCCTGTGAGATAGAGAAATAGAAAAAATTGAAAGTTAGAATTTGCCGGGACATATAGGTGTAGTTGCTTCTCTCTGCCCGTACCACTCTTTGTCATTGTCTCGACAACATATATAAGATAGCATGACCTGGCCTGCTCAGAAATCTGAATGGCCCCAGCCTACCATCCCTAAAATATCGCATCGGGAATTCAAGTTGCGACTGTCAAGTGACACTATCTCGTGCAAGTTGAGTGAGCCGTGCTGGCACCCCTGTGGTCATCCCGAGACTTAGCATGATGTTGCAAACCTCCGACGCTACCAAGGCAAGTTTTGTTCGCCACCTTCACTTTTGTGGTGATGTAGGACTGCAAACGTTTGGTCAGTGCTTGGCCTTATCTTGGATCAGAATGACAAAGCCCTGCATGTTATCAATTCTAGATTATCGGAGATATTGTTGGGGCTACATGGATCACCCATTGTTGTGTCTGCCCGTGAGTGGTGTTTAAACGGACCGGTCCGTACCTTCCGTGCCCTACGCCAGACCCTGCAGGATCTGCTGCCTTCCCAGAGTCCGATCTTTCTAAGGACCACCACCAAGTCTATCACAACGATTTCCTCGATCCTCCCGATTCTAGAAATGCCAACCAGCACTTCATCTGATCCTACAGAAGCGCGCTGTCCGCTGCGGCAGAGATGTCGAATTCTTACTACAGCAGTTCAGTGCTTCACCGCTCTTAGCACTGCTGTCACTTGAACAACGCGGCCTTACTTTGCGGGGCCGACTTGTCTGGAAGAAGGGTTTCACCCTGCAGCAAAGCGGCTGTCATGGTGTCCTTGGCCACAACCTTAACATCCTGCCTCGGCACACCTCCTACATCCACACAGCAAGTCTGGAATCAACAGAACCTAATGACGATCGGAATCTCCTCCGCAGGTTCACAATTGACGGGTGCAAGCTTCCACTATTCGCTCCAATGGGGCTCAAATGGCCCAGGCTTGTGCAAAACAACGGCGGTGATCTTGCGAGCAAAGCCAGAGCCTATGCACGCGGTGCATAACCGGGCATCGGTCTGACGTTGTCTCGCCTTGCAAGAGGACTCGTCAAAATGGCGGTGATCTCCACATGTGAAGCAGTCATCGTGCGATCTCTTTCGCTCAGGTTGCCAATTTCGTCACCCAGATCTCTGCGAGGAGATGAGGCTGTTGGCGTACTTTCTGCTGTTTACTCCACTCGTTTCGGTTGACGCAATGCCTTATCCAATCGTAGCTGGATCCGCGGGGGAGGTCCTGGCGGAGAGAGACGACATTCAAGAGATGTATGCTGAGGAACCAGCTACGGATAGGACAATATTTGTGGTTCTATCGTTGTTCTACACGATGATATTGTCATTACTGCTGGGTATGTTTCGAGTCAGTCAACCAAAACTCGGGACACATTTGTTAACGCGTATGGCAGGAGCACGGTTCAGTAGATTGAAGAAGAATGCCATGGTGTCGCGCAATGTCATTTCGATGATTGTACTGGTGCTGTACTTTCTCGTCTTCGCGTTTATTTTCTCGTCGGCCATCATGCTTGCAGGTCAAGGCTTGTTCAACCACAGTCTCTGCTTCTCAGCAATATGGATCTGCTTGATCTTCTACACCGCGTGCAAGGGCACAATGTAAGTTCTTGAGCTCTACCAGGGAACCCAGACGGGCTAACATGGATCTAGTTACATCTTCATCGTTGAGCGAATCCACGTTGTCCGTGCTCCATTTGTTCGCAGAAGTCGCGACCGACTATACTGGGCGTGCATGATCATGGTTGTTGCATCCTTTCTTGGAGTCACGATCAACATCTATCTCAAACCGATCATCGAAATGAAAGCTGGTGGACGCTGCCATATGGGGATTCCTGGTCGAGCCTCGATCCCTTTTATGGTTGTCGACATCAGTGTCAATGCCGCACTGACTGGTGTCTTCTTCAACTTGCTCCGACCAGTTGCGCGGCTTCAGGGATTGAACACAATTTCTGGTTTGTTTGGAAGGAACACCACCAAAGATCCAGATACAATGCAAGTCAGGAAGAACACAGCAGTGCAGCGCAACATCAGGATCCTGCTGTGGAAGAACCTCACTGGAAGTATGCTCATCATGGTGCCTACCATCGCCAACATGATTCAATTCTACATCACGGGTGGCCGGGAGCTGGCGCTTGTCTGTCTGTCTCTTTGTGTTGCAGATGTCAGCTGGGATGCTATTGTCATTCATTGGCTCACATTTGGATCAGCGGAGGCTGAGAAAGAACTCACTAACTCAGCACAAGAGTCTTCACGTACCCTAACACCAAGCTCCCTGCGTCCCAAAGAATCACAAGAAGCCATGGTGTCCCCATGCCGCGAGTGGAGGGTCGATTTGGTAGATGAGAAGCACGAGGCCAGGGATGCTATTACTAAAGCGATCACGCCTTGAGTTGGCGAATGGACGGGTTGCGAAGTAGCCAACGCCTGTATGTTTATTGTTAAAAGGCCAAGACAGCGTACATGATTCGAATCAAAGCCACTGCTTCAACATACATTCTACACCTGTCCGTACTGCATATGCGCATCGCTAGTCTCCACAACATATGGTTGCTTCCCAGGACCCCCTTCTGATACGAATTGTAACTTGCGCTGAATGAGCCCGACTGAGAATTCAAATGACCATGCAGTAGCTGCCAAATTTAGTATTGGGAAGAACTATGCAGTAATCTCCTTCGTTGTTGTATATTGATCAACATATACGAGACAACAGATTCTTTCGCCCGTCCTATAATATCGCTCAACTGGCTGAAGATCTCCATTGTTCAGTAGGAAAACTAGAATAGACAGCCGCTGCGTTTGACCTGCTACGCAACATTGAATAACCTGTGATGGACTCTGACGATACAAGTAGATATCGAAGCAAGCCAATCATAATAGAACAAAGCCAATGTGATCCTGTATCAGATGATAAATCTTTGGTTTCAAGTACAGCAGTCGAGCTTGGATTAGCAGTAACCGGCCTCTTCACCAAATCATATACTGAGTACCGGGACGAGCGCGATAGACGCACATACGAAGATCTGATATTAAGGTATCCAAAAGCAGAGCGGACCCGCACACGAGGGTAAAGAAACTTCAGATAGCTCCAGCGTTTAATTGACAAAATCGCGTAAGCCAATACTCGCTGGTTAACCAGCGGGAGCCTCCAGCATAAGCGTTGCGAGTTTCGAACCAAAAAGCACTGAAAGGTACGACAGTGGATATTCTTTTTGCTACGACAGGTGGCCTAAGAACGTGCCTCGAACCTGTGGCGACACCGTCCGTAATCACGGTCCCGTAACAAACTTTAAGAGCGGTGTAACAGTCGCTAGCAAGACGTTTGTATGGGCTTCGTGAACGATCCTAGCGCCCTCGTTATGTGAAACCGTACCATGGCGCTCAGAAAAAGGGTGTGAAGGGCGCTGCGAAAGGGCTAGCTAAGGCAATGGCCTGATGGATATAACCTCCAAGAGTTCAAGACAGGGATTGGCATGTTCGGTCCTGTGGGCTACACGAGTGCTGGCCTTGCGAGCAACGGTGCATATTAGAACGCGGCAGTGCATTGCCGAAGTCAGGCTTACTGGAGGGAAGTGGCCTATCGAGCATGGTGCACATGGTCCTGTAGAAGAGCACTCAAGTGCTGCAATGTGACCTTCCTGCAAACCACGCTACACAACAATAAAAGAGTTTAACGTACATAAAAAGCAGAAATAGAGCTGTGGAAGAAATTATCTACTACATTTCTTTGTTGTCGTGTCGTAGAAGAGAGCGCAATTTCCTGGCAGTTTTGGCTGTATGTAAGCGCGGCCCACTCTGTCACCCGAGGTGAAGGATCTACCATTACTTCGGGATTCAAGGCGTTGAGAAAAAAGAAATCATAGAGATACAGACTGTTCTCTCTGACCAATAGGCTCAAAGAAGAAAAAGCGCTAGGCATGTAATTGGATCACATGACATCACCCATGCAGGCCCCGACTCGAAGGCCCAACGTGCCAGCTTCGCGATTCCTTTGCGAGTTCCTCTAATGTAAGAACGGATCCGCCATCTACGATTCTCATACTCATCGAACACATGTGCAGCTCATGTCAGCCAACACGGGGGAACAAACCGCTAATGAAGTTCTCAGACCATCTCGTTGTTGGAGATGGACTTGCCTCGGCAGGCTGACTTTCACTTCTTATCGTCGTCTACCAAGCATGCGGGTGATATGTCTCTAAGGCCGGTGAGCGTTGCCTGACACCGGCTCGTGCGGGTATCTGCATTCGTCGAAGAACGCCACCAGATCTTGCAGACGTCCTACGCACATCTATTGGCTGAGGAAACTTAGAATGAGAACGATGATGCCCGATGCCGGTACTTATGTCTTTGCTTTTGCGGGGTTGCAGATGAGGCTTCGTATTTACCGTCCATTAGACTTTTGTAATCTACACATTACTCCACGTTCCGATTCTTGTGTAGCTCCAGCACCGAGGCACATGGTACCAGCAATCCGCTTGCATAGTTACAGCGGGGTTTAATATCGATATCCGCGAACTGAACGGCTTATGTACGACCCACACCACCACAACAGACGACTTGGCTTCCAGATTTATACTGTGTGGCTGAGGACCTCGGCCTCACCTTGGTTAGGGTCCCACGAGGTTTGTATGCCCATCTTCACACGAACGTCAGCACTGTCTTAGCAACGGGTCAGCCACTCCAAGCGACTAGGCCTGTCATCGCCGACTACCACTCTGCATTATGCATGCTATCAAAAAAAGTCAGTAACGACCTACATGTACCGAGGCATGGTTCGGTCGACTCAGGACCTTAATGGTCGCATTGCCAGAGTATCGGTAGTTCATTGCAATCCTAAGGCTGGGCGCTGAGATATGTGTAGCGCCATGAAGCTTTAGAGAAAATTGCAGCTACACAGGCCAAGCGTGCGTGACTGTGTAGGAGATACCATGACCGTCGGAGGAGACAGCAGGTGTGGCTATCATAGCCGTATTCTCAAGTATAAGTAGCAGTGCTAGACTCCATGCACAGTTCTATCAGCACAGATCGATCATCCATAGCAGTCCATCGCTTGCAACGAATAAACAGTCTCAGTACAATCACTTGTATCCTACATTTCAAGATGAAGCACTTCGCCATTCTCTCCCTTCTTATGGCATTTGCCACTGCATCCCCAATTGCGGTTGCCGAACCTGATCCTGTTGTCGTTGCCGAGTCTGAACTTGTAGCCCGGCAGTTGAGTAGCACCTCAAACGAGCTCGAGAGAGGCAGCAGCGCAGCATGTCCCAGAACTATCTTCATCTGGGCGCGAGCTTCTACTGAGCCAGGCAACATGGTGAGATCAACTATCTGTCTTAAATCGAGGTCGTCGACCGACTGACTTCCTTTAGGGTATCTCTGCTGGCCCCACCGTTGCTGGAAAATTGAGGGACGAGTATGGTGCTTCGCGCATCTGGGTTCAAGGCGTCGGAGGACCGTACACTGCTGGTCTTCCTGAAAACGCATTGCCTGCAGGTACAACTTCGGCTGCCATCAAGGAAGCCCAACGTCTCTTCAACCTTGCCGCAAGCAAGTGTCCTGGCGTACCTATCGTTGCTGGTGGTTACAGTCAGGGTACTGCCGTGATGAGCAACGCTATTTCCGGATTGAGCACTTCTGTTCAAAACCAGATCAAGGGCGTGTAAGTTCTAACTTCGGAAACATGTCTCAACGCTGTAACTCTAACTCTTTATAGTGTTCTTTTCGGATACACTAAGAACCTCCAGAACCTCGGCAGGATTCCTGGCTTTCCTGCTGCTAAGACTGAAGTGTTCTGCCGTGCAACAGATTTAGTCTGTTTCGGAACCTTAGTTGTTGGTGTTGGTCACTTTCTCTACGGGGACGAGGCAGCCAGGGAGGCGCCTCGCTTCTTGATCTCTCAAATTGGCAGGGCTTGAGCACACTTGCGAGACTCACCGTAGCTACAAGAGCTGCTTTTGTTGACTTTCCTTACTGGAGTGTTCTTGCTTATTGAACTGTCGTTACAATGTTTTCTCAAACTTCTTCAAAGTCTCCATAGCCAAACAAGACTTCCGAATCTAGGTTTTTTTTTAAATTAGGACGCACGTACGCGCTTGTCCATTTTATTGCCAGTAACTGCAGATATCTCAGATAGTTTCTTCCAAACAATCAAGTGATACTTACTTGAAGGCGTGTGCTTGCAGCTACAGCCTCGCATAGTCTTTCGGTCTTCCAGTCCAGGGCAACCCCGTCTCTCCTTCAATATACTACCCTCCCATGGGAAGCCATATGTATGCAGATACATGAGTTTGTAGAGCTTTAAAAATGCATTGTACCCCTTGCTTGACTATGTCGGCCCAGCTGGTGTAGTAGGATTGAAGAAGCTCGTCCCAATCCTTTTCGATGTTTGCATCGGCATGCAACAGCTGGTGGTACGACGTGGATGAGGCTGTGATCCACAGTCGTAAGTGGCGCGCGTCAGGAAGTTGTTCAGGAACTCTTTGAAGCTAGTTGTGGAGAGCGTATGATTTTGCCCCGTACGTTCCTGATAAGGTATAATGTTGCGAGACAGCGCTCATTGAGGCTTCTGGTAGCATATCTCAATCCCAACTACGGAAAGTAATGCGATGCTGTTATGAAGATTCATGTGATAAAATATCGCGAATATATAAAACCCTACACGGTGACTCTAGTAGTCACTCGGGACAAGCGAGTTCGCCCAATCCTCAACATTGTCAAACTTGTCTTCAACATCATCGGGAATGCCGTTGCTATTTGCATCAGTCCATGGAGTGCCCTCGTTTATAGTGCCAGGGAAGTTCATGGGGCTTGCGGTCTCATCGCTGATCAACTGCCCAATTTTGCCGTAGCTCTTCAACTCCATGATAAGGCGGTCATCAACCGCATCGCGAACCTTGCTGGCTCCCACTGATGATTGGATATACGTCAAAGCATCAGTAGCAGAAAGCACCTTTGCAGGCCCTGGGTGCGCGAACTTGGTCGTCGAGATCGCCATACCTCCATAGTTCGAGCTCGACACGCCGAGCTCAGTGCCGCTCAGAGCGCCGTTCTTGTCCGAGTCGTAGAAGTTCTTCTCGACGTAACCTCTGAAGTTGTTGTTACCACGGGTGAATGCAGTAACGCTTGTGCTAGGGCCACTGATGAAGTAGTTGCTGATGATGTTTGCCTCGGACTGGCCGGACGAGTCACCAGCAATGTAGCCACCGCCACCACCCCAGTTGTATACGACGTTGTTGATAAAGTCGTTTGTACCCTTTACCTTAGGGTTGCGTGTCTTGTTATCGATGTACAAGTTCCTGAAGAGGCTGATGCCGTTGTCAAGCTCAGTCTGCATGAGGCCACCGCAGCTGTGTGTTTCAAGACCCTGGCCTATGATTGAGTTTTGGATGGTGATGTTGGCACCGGCGCCGTTGATAGAAAATGTCTCGTCGCGGCCCCAAGATACGCTGATGTGGTCGAAGATCATGTTCTTGCCCTCTGCGATAGTGGCTGCATCTTTGCCAATTGTTCCTCTCTTCCCCATACGAATCCGGATGTAGCGTACGATAGCGTCATCGGCGTTCGAGAAGGACCAGCCATTGCCGTAGACTGTGATGCCGTCTCCAGGCGCGGTTTGACCTAGAATACTGACACGCTTGGAGACTACAATGCGCTCTTTGATCTTGATCAAGCCACCGACTTGAAACACAACGATACGGTCTGGCTGCGAAACTGCATCGCGAAGCGAGCCAGTACCGGAGTCGTTCAAGTTGGACACGACGTAGACCTTGCCATTACGACCGCCAACGGCATCTTTGCCAAAACCTTCAGCACCAGGGAAGGCGAGAGCTGATACTGTGCTGATCAGCAGTGGAAGATAAGAAAGGAGGTGCATGACGAGAATTGGATGTGTCAAACGATAGCATTCTCAATCAGGAGAGGGCTCCTATGTATTTTAGACAACGACACATGAAGGACCTGTGCGATGATCCCATGTGTTTCATCGCGACTCGGGCTATTTCCACATCAATCAGAAAGATGGACGCAAAAAGGCAAAGAATATCGTGCATGCTCGTCCTTTCATTTCGAAACCACTGCGGGATGTTTTGTGTTGAATCCTCCGCCAATCGCGAGCGAATTGGGGGCGATCGCTACCAGGTTTGAAACCGCGTGGTCAGCAGGGAACCGCCCGGGGAATCTTCATAGCGAGGCAATCTACCTACATATTGCATGCCACCTAGTACACCTAGCATCTCTATTTCCCCGCTTGCTGCGTATCATTGCTCTCGTGACCGAGAACGCGAAAACACGAGCTTATATTATCTTACACCAATTAAAGATCTTCAAACTGCTAACTATTTTTTACCCACACCCCACCCATCGTTGTTGAACAAATAAACAAGTAGACTTACTTGTCACTCGCTAAGGGACCCAGAAGAACTATTATGCTGGATACCGTAGTAGAAGCTTTGAATGCGTGAAATTCTAAAGAGGGACCGTGATTGGCTATATGCATACAAAGCCTGGGATCTCACTAACCAGACGACTCGCTTACCTCCATTTTGCCCCACTAGCATCTAAGCTATAGCGAAGTTGCCACTGTGGTTGGCATTGGCTAGCTGACTACTAGCATTGCATGGAGATACGAAGTATCGAACGACTACCGTAGAAATTTGATTCTTTCGCCGAACGCTACCAATGAAAATCCCTAAACAAGCATAGGCTATTGTTTACATAATCCGGGGCATCCAATATGAAACCTGTATGATTATCTAAGGTTATCCGGCCTGTGCCGCCCCTTGGTAGCGTTCGGCGAAAGAATCGAATTTCTACGGTATGGTCTGCATCCCATTGAACCAGACCTTTGTCCAAGTAACGATAACAGCACTATCCCATCCAGACTACGAGATAACGTAACCAATAATGTTCATTCAACTACATCCAACTAGTGAATACAAGCTATTAAATAATCAATTCCACACCAACTCAACCCAATGCTTGAGCCTATCGAAGCGAAGCTAAGTCGGAACTCATATGTGCTAGGAAGGAAATCAGGGTTGTGCGTGAAGGCGAGCCTAGACCTGTCCCTTGTGCATCTAGTAAGCACGATTTTCGCTTTGAGATACAGGGACCAGGTCGAACTGCACTGGGTGACGGATGCCGGCGTTGCCCTTCCAGTATACATGCCAACCCTCCTTCCCAGCATCCTTGAAAGGCTTCCACTTCCCTTTGAAGCCGTCAAACCCAAGATCACGGTATATGCCTTGACTGCCTCCAAGATCGATCTCCCCAAACGTCCACTGATCTGCACTACAATCGTAGCCTTCAGGACAGGCATCGGTCTGCGTCTCAAAAGACTCATGCAGAGGTGTGGGAAGGTACACAATCTTTATGCTGGCTGTACGAGTCGCGTTGTTGATGAGTGCTGTAAGGTAAGGTGTCCTGGAGAGATCGTCTCCAAAACCATCTCCACGCAGGGCGTACTTATCGTCGTCATCGCGAAGGCGGATAGGTAGAAACTTAAGTGGCTGCGTTTCAGGATTGATGGTGAAGTTCTCGAGCCCTAGACGATTGCTAGTGGGAAGATTCACGAGGTGTCGTCTGTGCCATGGTTCGTCCGAGCTGGACAAAGTTAGCACAGATCACAATTCAGTCGCGGGTAGGCTGACCGATTGGCACGAAGGGTGTAGAGTTGAGCATCTCGCAAGATCCAGCTCTGTGGGAATGGGGCGGGAGTAGCAATTACAGCAAGAGCGACAACTAAAACGAACGCCAACATGATCGCTGAGGGCACTGGGACTGTTCCGCAGTGAGATCGAGATTTGTGGTGTTGTGATGACACGACGGGGTGAGAGACAGAATGGCGAACCACGTAGCAGGCGCAGTATTGGGGTGGGTTGCGGGCCTAATTGCGCTTTTTAGGAATATTTTGTTTCCTAGCTAGTAGCTATCTTGCAGGGAAGCTACGAGGAGAGGCAGCAAACATAAAGTGCGGGAGCAATCGGCATGTGACTTTAGGGCGCAAAGTAAGGTAAAGCTGAGTTACAAACCTTATCCCACGAAAATTGCAGCAGTCCCTGGCATCATCAACCTCGTCCGACGGTGGCGTGGAAATGAGATCAGTCCGACCACCAGTCTATGTGGTATTCTCTGTCATGTGTATGTGATAAGTCGTGTTGCTTGTGGATGCATGTTATATGCGCCATATTGTCCGTGCAACTGCGCTTGCAGAATTTGGTGATATCGCGTTTGAAAATTGGTGGTTTTCAAGATGCACAACTCGAGATTGTGATCGCTCGCGAAGATTGACACAATATTTGCCCTTGCATAATATCATGCAAGAGCGTTGTCATGCTAGGAGTCTGGGTTGCAAGGTCGGTTACCGCAGAGTCGCACAGGCTCAGGTCACAGAACTCTGGACTTCTTCGACCATTGTGAGCCACTGTACGGAGACGGCGACGGGCGTTTGGAGTTTGTCGAGGTTCCAGTTCTTGCGCTGATGTGCCGACCAAAGTTGCAGCCAGGTTCGCCTACAAACTTGTTGCAGCACGTATACTGGGGAATATGGCCAGGTCTAGCAGGAGCTTCGTGGCCAATATGAAAGTAACAATTTGTTTCGCCTTCTTTGAATGGCTCACCACACTGCAAGCATAGCTTTGGCTTCTGGTCAGACACATCGTATTGCGTCGAACGTTGGCGAACTGCCAGTCTTTCAGCATCGAGGCTAGTGGTTGGGTTATGCCTGTAACTGCTACTAGCTGTCACGTGGTGGCGGGACCCCTGTTTCCGCGCGTCTCGTTCGATTGCTGGGAAGTCGACAATGTTAGTGCTATCATCAGAGTCTGTAGGGCTAGGTCGATGTTCGCGCTTCACAGTCGGAGCTTTTTGTGAACTAGGCGGTAAACGAAGACCGTCTCGATCCTTATGCACCGTGGATGGGCGGCTGGTACAAGATTGTGAGGCTGAGCTCTGCGAACTATTTTGCGTACTATTGCTGGTCCCAAGACCCCTTTTCATACGCTCGTAAGCATCTTGTTCGTTGGATCTGGGCCCAGTCTTGATCAAGTGTTGGGTCTGTGTCTGTGACTTGGCCTGTTGTCCGCGTATCAACGCTTGTGCCCACGGTGAGTGAGGCGCGAGACCCCGCACAAGTGCGCCAGAGAGCGCGGGTGATGTTTTGCAGAGCTGCAGCACGACACCTCGTAATGCGCGATGGCTACTGGTGTCAATGATCTGCTTGACATGCTGTGGGTTGACTCGGCGAGTTTGTTGCTGCGAAACATCACCGATCCAGGCGGGATCTTGCCGTGGGGCGTGGATGTTGTTGCTGTGCACACTTCTATGCGAACTTCCCAGCTCGTGTTTGAACGTTCTAGCAGGCTGCTGCTGTTGCATGTGTCTGTTCACTTGGTGTGGAAGCCTAGCTTCTGGTTCTGGAGATGAGAGAGTCAAGTCGATGGCCTCGACTTGTGCACCACCACCATTCTGACCCTGATGCGGAAGCATCGATAAACTCGATAATCAACGCTGTCAACTGTGATTAGAATGATGACAATAATAATAGAATATGTTCGCGTTCAAAATGATGGTGAAGTGTGTTGGAAGTCTAGTGTGTTCTTAGGCGCGAGCTGGGGCTTAGCGTGTCTCTCACCTATCGCACGTGACCGACGAACTTCAACTGGAGAGCGCATTGGCAATCAACAAGCTCTGGACATCGACTCCTTGTCTGCGCGTAACTCGATCAAGCTTTTTCAGTTGACCGCGCGTCACCTCGAACAAGTAAGCGGATCAGTACCCCATCCTTGGCGCACTGTCCAGCTGCCGGCACAGTTTTGACCGCCCTTAATTTGCATCCTGTGACACGTCTTAATCAACGCGAGGCTTCTCGCACGGACCGATGATGGATTCCACCAACCGGGCAACAACGCATCCTTCTTTGTATTCTTGAACAAGGCTTGCAGTCTGGGGAAGTGTTCCGACAGGTATTGACGGCCTTGCAAGCGGGGTTTTGTTTACATAGTAGCCTGGAAACATCATTTCAAGTGGGTTTGGTGCAATAACTAAGTACCCACATCAATTGTTTTCAATTTACACGGCTACCGTGACCTTGATCTAGATATAGTAGATGATGTATATATATATGTTGTAGGTTCTGCCTGATACAACTGTATATCATTCATTCAATTCTTCAAAATGCTCCACTTGCTCGCGCTGGTCCTTTCGCTTGCAGCGGCTGCTGTTGCAGCCCCTACCTCACTGACTGCCCGTGCTGGACGCACCTCTCCTCCTTCTGGCTGTCTCTCTGTTGGTGGATCAGGAACATTCAAGACTGTTTCAGCTGCTGTTGCTAAGCTCAGCACGTCAAGCACTACTGCTCAGTGCATCTTCATCTTTGGAGGTAGGTGTTGATACTTCTAGCTAGCATTTAGTTACGCTAAATTATATGATAGGTACCTACAAAGAGCAGGTTTTCATCCCAGCTCTTAAGTCAGCTCTCACTATCTATGGAGAGACTACCGACACCAGCGGCTTCGCATCGAACACTGTCACCATCACTCAGAGCAAGGGCCTGGACACCTCCGCCAACGACGATGCCACTGCCACTCTGAGGGCCTGGTCACCAAACTTCAAGATGTACAACATCAACCTCGTCAACACTCGCGGTCAGGGCTCTCAGGCTCTCGCTGTTAGTGCCAACGCCGACAAGCAGGGCTACTACGGCTGTCAGTTCAAGGGCTACCAGGACACCATTCTCGCCGAGACTGGCAACCAAGTGTACGCTAAGTCGTACATTGAAGGTAAGAATAATGCCCTACACTTTTGTACACCAGAACGCGCCTGCAAACACAACTTCCCGCAAGTTAAGCGATTGCATATTGAATTTCACTAACTGAGAAAACTAGGCGCCACAGATTTCATCTTTGGACAAAAGGCCACCGCCTGGTTCGATGGTTGCGATATCCGCGTTCTGGCTGCTTCCCAAGGCTATGTCACTGCCAACGGTCGTGACTCGGCTTCTAACCCATCCTACTACGTTATCAACAAGTCTCAGGTCTCTGCTGCTGCCGGTAACAACGTTAAGGCTGGTGCCTTCTATCTCGGCCGCCCCTGGGGAGCCTTTGCTCGTGTTGTTTTCCAGGACACTGCTCTTTCTAACGTTATTAATGCTAAGGGCTGGTCGCAGTGGGCAGCCAACGACCCTCGCACTGGTAACGTCAGCTTCGGCGAGTTCGGCAACACCGGTGCTGGTGCAAGCGGCACCAGGGCCACCTTCAGTAAGAAGCTGTCAGCCGCTGTCAGCATCTCTACCATTCTTGGAAGCTCTTACACGAGCTGGGTTGACACTAGCTACCTCTCTTAAGTGCATCTACACGCGTGCGTCAGTCAGATGGTGTTTAACTTCTTGTAAATATTCATGCTGGAAATCACGTTCTGTAACGGACTAGATTATCTGAGCTATACATCACCCCCCAATCTACAGACCTCTCAGAATTGTGCTTGATGACTTGTCAATATGACACCCTCAGTCTCCAGTCCATGATAGTGAACCGCTGGTGTTGATGCTGGTTACGGGAACGGAAAGCAACAGCTGCAGTGTACCTCCGCACCGCAGTTGCTCCGCTTTTTCTGGTGAAATTCTCGGTGAATTGTCGTCTATTATGATCTAAATCTGAACGCATCCCAACACCTTGGGTTCTGATCTTCAATTGTTCACGTTTTAACGGAAAAAAACCCCCGTATCTACATAAAACAGAGTGGCGACACTCGAACCAGCGATTGGACCGCACCTCCAAGAGTCCCGAACATGTTTCATGAACATGTCATCCAATTATGACTTACCTTTCCTGGACTACTGTGCACGCTTCAACGACAACTCAAGCCTCATCATGGCCATCATTAGCGTTCAGTGCCTTTTCAAAGACACCTCTACCAACAAGGGTATCAAGAAGGTCAAGTCTTTCGTAACTATATCTGCATCCGCCGCTCTTCCCTCGTTCTGGAGAATCATATCTGTAACTGACAGACGCGGATACTACAACATCGGCATTGTCGCCGACTGGCCACCGGCCTCGACTTTTCACTCCTGGAAAGCAAGCTCTGGGTTGAGAAATGATGGCAGAATTCAGATCTCGAAACAAGCAGCTACGGCTGGTTCCGAGGAATCTTCTCGACATCTGTGGACCGCTTCGAGGCGCGAAAGTATAGCGGCGAGATGGGCGAACATGCATATTGGGGTCGTATGCAGGACCAGCTGGAAGGTGGGAAATGGAGCACGCCTGCTCCAAACCTAAGCGCTGACGCAAATGTGGACATAGATGGAAAGGGTAGAAGAGTGAGAGTCACGGGAAGCTCGCAAATCGAAGAGCAGGCGATTCTAACCCTGATGGAAGAGAACTGAGAATGGCCCCTTCCCTGGCCAGGCTCTAAAGCTTGCGAGTTCTTGTACAGGAATACCGTGTAGTCGCGAAGGAAAGAATCGTCAAATCAAACAAAGTATGATCTTTCAGGCTTACTTGTGAATCGGTATACATATGGGTATATAACAGAAACAGCCTGGTAATACAGACCCGTGATGACCGATTCCTTGAGAATCGTGTTGCCCCTGCATGATACGACTTGTGCTCCTTCTCACTAACCCCCACGGTCGTTTTTCTGGTAGATGAAGTTGGATTCGTCAAGGACACACCATGTGTCTCAACTTCTCCCTGGCCGAGGACTCTTGGCGGCCCTTGGACTTTTTGGCACCAGCCCTTCACCCTGCGCTTTCATCTTGGCCATAGCCCCCTCGACAAGGCATATCTTCTTTGCAACGTGTATGTGCCGTACCTCGATCTCTCCCTCGAGGTCCAGAGCCGCTCGCCGCTTCTTTTGTCGTGCCTCCCTGGTTCTTTTGATGATGGCGCTGAATTGATCGAGGAACCAGTCACCAGCATCTTCCCACTGGTTAGTCGGAAGCGCACTGAAGAACTCAGATTGGGCGGCAGGACCAAGATGTTTCTGCGCGAAATGCAAACGCTCAGGCAGAGGCTTCTCACGAATGTGTTCGGGAAGAACATGCTCGCGCCCACGCGGGGTTTTATCGAAGCTCTCGTCTCGTAGCTGATCATATTCCATCTTGGAGAGGGTCTCTGGATCATAGTCACCGTCCGGACAGGCCGGGGGCTCCTCAAGCGGAGCAGGTTCAACATACTGCTGGATGATAGGAACTACCTTAACACGTGTTGTCGAAGCGTGCTTTGAGGGAGGTATGGGCTTTGTGATCTTCAGGACTGGGTTGTGAGTATGTCCCGGTCCCTGTGGCAACCTTGAGGATCGTTGTGAAAAATTGTCCTGTCCCCATTGTGTGATGACCCCGGGTTGGGCATGCGTGGCTGGAGGTGCAGTCGAACGATGCTCGCCAGGGGCTTGGCTGTATGCGGGTGGTTGGCTTGTTGGTGGATGGGCTGTGTTACGCTTTTGACTATACTGTCCATGGGTGTTTATATCGTCATTAATGCGTTGTTGCCCACGGATCTGCGCGCCTTGGTGCCAAATTTTGGTATTCTGTACCGTACCAGGATTGGCATGCGGTGTATTGGATGCTAGGTTTCCATGCAGAGGCTGCTGATTGAAGAACGATGCATTCAGGCCTTGTTCAGAAAGACTTTGTGGAGAAGGCGATGGCGGACCGAGGTCTTCGAAGCGTGGCTCTTGCTGCTCATCCCACTCTGTAGGGTTACCATCAGTTGTAGTAGGGTATGAATCACCGTCGATTGTAGGAAAGAGCTGCGGCTGAGTTTCTCGCAAGAACTGCATCCGCTCTCCATGGGTTGCATCAGCCATGTTATGCTGGGTGAGGTATTCGTCCACCGTTTGATCAATCTCAGGCTCTTCTTCGTCTTCGAGCTCTTCTTCACCAGAAGCATCCTCGTCACCGCGCTCAGACTCTTCGCTATCAGATTGGGACTGTTTCTGATCAAGCTGCGGAGTGTTATCGATCTGAACAATCGATTGATTGACTGTTGTATCAATGCTTCCAGTGTCAGTCTCCCAAGGATCACGTTTGCGACCTTCATCTGACGGTCGTTGCTGCAGAGGCTGTTGTTGCACTGAGGCAACCTGATGCTGAGCAATGCTGTCGCCGCGCACATATAGCCCTTGCGCTGTGGGCGGTCGTGCGACATTAGGCTTCATCTGAACTCTTGCATTTGCAGCCACGATCTGTCGCTGAGGGTTGACTGATGGCTGCCCATTCTGAGGACTGCCTGCTCGACCATTGCGATTACCTTTGACGAAGTTCTGCAACCCTGACATACCGTCCGCATTCCTACGCTGATTGAGCGTCAAAATGTAGCTTTTGGTTGATGTCACGCGTTTTGGTGTTGAGAGATGAGAAACCAAAGGTGAAGTAGAGCCCGGACGGGCAAACGCGTTCGTGTTTGGCGCTAACCTAATATAAAATAGCCTTGGGTGTAGGCTGCGATGAGCGATGACGATATCTTATCTTCTTTGGCCTATCCTCTCCCATGCTTGCTTGTATCGCCGAGCGCCCACACTTAATTACACATCTTATACGACAGAAGGAACCTGGGTCTGAACATGGCTCAGTGCTACCTTTATAAGCTGCCAAACGAGGCATGTCACAAGGTTCAAGTTCTTACTCGACGCCTGCTAACACTTGTGTCAACAGCTGCTTTTGCACATGTTTGTGCCACTACCGACACCTGAGCTGCTTCCTTTGACAGTGTTGTCCCAGCGGATCTATAACATCGTTCTTCGAATATTACACAACCGTCTTGTCGCCGCCGCCGAACTCGATTCGCACTCGTTGCTACTCGAGTGCTATCATCCCTCCGCAAAGCTCACAGAACCTCCCTACTTCTGTGCATACCAGGGCACCGATGGACTGTCGCTATATGGCAACCCCTCTGAGCCCAGTAGAGCCACAACTGCCAGACTAGGGGAAATGCGGCAGATGTACTCCCGGTTTCGACCATATCGACGAGAGCTTGAGGATGATGGCCGCAGAGTTGCTCGCCGACCTGGAGACATACCCGGCAGTCGTACCTATCCCGGTACTGCTCAAGACAAGTTCCAAGGCGAGCTCGTTAAGCAGACCGTCAGCCTCGAGGCGCACGAGTTGTTTACACAGCTTATCGCCCAGACCAACCTGGTCAAAATTGGATCCTATAACGGCCTCTTTAGCGCCTTCGTTGACATTGAGGAAGGTGTGTTGAGGATCTGGAGGAAGTGGTTGGGCGAAAACTCTGCTAGAGGCAACCATATCAGTGCGGACATACAAAAGGAGGAAGTTACAGAGATAGAAAGCGGCAAGGAAATGGTGCGCGTTGTAGAGGAGAAGTTTAATCCCGAGGACCAGCGCATACTGTGGGTCAGTACAGCGAAGAACACAGGGATACGGTTCAATGTAAAGGAGAAGAAACTGCGCAGAGATGCACCAATCCTCATCAGGAACGATGAAGACCTGCCAGTCAGCTACGATATCGAGTATGATGGTGAGTTGTAGCTCTTCGTTAGTCGCTTGACCATTTACTTACTTTTATAACAGAGCTTCTGATACGAACATCATACCTGCTGCTCATGCTTGAGAAGTCAATGGTACAAGAAGACAACTCCTCTGGCAAGGCTGTGGTCTTTGGCTCTTTCGGATAGCATACAGCCTGATTGAGAAGGAAACAACGACAACATACATAACGCACGTTGAAGGAGGCAGCAACCTGTTGCCCTCCAAAAGTAAGGGAAAGGATTCATCTTGCAAAAACAGAACCTGCTCGGCCACCATCGATGGACAGATGAGAGCAAAAAGAGAATGACCCGAAGGCGATTTGAACGCCTAACCTTCAGGAGACACCTTAACTGGAATCTGACGCGCTACCATTGCGCCATCGGGCCGGTTGGAACCGTGTCATTCGATTTCATAAAGGTTCTGGAACGACGGCGTTATATATACTGAGAGAAAGTATCACCATAGCACACCGCTGCTTAGATCAATGAAATTGACATCGCTACATCGATGAGAATTTTAACATGTAATCTGCACTGTGGAACTTGAGCCTTGTTGGCTAGCCATTGAACTCTGGATGCGGACATGCAGCCGTGCCCTTTAACCCCACCACCCCACATGCCTAGCAAAAGCGATCTGGACCACGGCACAACCGAGCTCCGCAAGTGCAGCCAGACTAGATTCGTACAGCATCATACCGACTCTTCGACGAAAGAAGAAAACCAGCGACCTGCAGGGCTACTCCAGGAGCTTACAACAACAACTGCTATCGTTACTGACAGCAATAACTCTGGTGGACTAAGTAGAGTTGTTTGACTGTGAAGTCGCTACCCCGCATATATGTACCGCTTCGAGCTCCACCACGGGATGCCCGAAGACGACGAGGCTGACAAAAAAAATATCTCCGCTCCCAGAATCGAACTAGGGACCTTTCGATAACAATGAAGCTATTACAGTCGAACGTGATAAACCAACTACACCAAGCGGAGGTGTGCGTCTGCAGAGAGCGCGCTTGTGTTTGAGTTAACCTTATGAGAACTCTGCAAATTAAATTCAATATATTTGAAAAAAATTGAAGCTGCCGCCGCAATGCGCATCAGGTCTTCCTCTCATACGACTTTCGGCAATCACGCGCATTCAACATTACAGGACATTTACTGATTATTCCGTCCGTTTTTGGACCATTTCAAGTGTTGGCTCTGCCACATCTGTCTTCTTTCGTGTGTTCTCACTTGTTCTAAAATATGCTATCCTAAGAGAACGCATGCCACAACGATCATCTTCCTGCATCAACAGCAACAAACATTCACAGGAGTATCCTCCGAGCTGCGAAATAACTGTCCTAAGAAGGGTCGAAACCTACTAGTAATAATCGGCAATGTGCTTCTCGATCCTCGCTATATACACTCTACCCATCCACGGACCCACGTGTACTCTGCAAAGCCAGCATCAAACTCTCGCCCATCAGATCAGTCCCATATCCATAAAACCTTGAAATCCACATCACCGGCCCATCACCCTAATCTTCCCACCCATAGTTCCTGCAATCACCCCCAATCCCCTACCAACAATACTTACAATCGCCCATGCAGACACCAGAACAAGTCGTACTGGCACAAATACCACGCAAAGTGCCTGTCGGATTGCGTCGAGGATGAACCATAGCGCGACAATTACGTATATAGCAAGGCCAATCTTCATGATCAGTAAGACGAGGGACTGAATCTGCTGGAGACCTGTATCGAATGATGCGGCGGTGGCGGCTGGCGCCGACGGCCATGAATTTCGTGTGACAGCCGGCGCTTTTTGGTTTGAGGCTGGCTGGGCCATGGTTGCCGCTATCTTTGCCGCTGCAGCCGTGGGTCTAAGCGGTACAGGACGTACGGGCGAAGATGCAATCGGAGGCGAAGTGAGGGCCTCGAAGGGCGATACATATGTCGATATAGGTCGCTTAGGAGCCGGCGCTTTTACAGGTGGATCCGGCGCTGGTGTACTGGGTGGCTTGCCTATAGCAGCGCCCTTGCGTATCCACGGCCAGCGGTCTGTGAGGTTGCGTTTCGGTGGTACGGGTTTGGAGCTGTTTTGTGTTTTGCTGGTTGCTTCGTTTGGCTTCTCGTCTTCGCTGGAACTTGCATTGGACTTGTCTGCGCCAGCGACTGTGCCGAGAGGGTCTTTGACTTTGTATCCGAAGATCGAGTCGCCTTCGACCGAGTATTGGCGTGTGAAGTTTGGCATAGTTTTGGTCGGACTGGGAGAGCGAGACATGGCGACCGAGGCCATGTGCGGAGAGCGATAGTATATGCCGCGACGGTGCTCAACCGGGCAAGTATGGCTTTGACAAGAGCCACCTTCGCACGCTTCGACCTTGATCGTTGGAAGCGCTAGGGCTTTTGGTGCAGACGGACTCCTCGGCTTTATGCTAATCTTGACTGTCGTGGACTTTGGTGGTGACGATGGTCTCGAGGCGCCCCCCTTAGCGTCGGCGCGCACATATCGTACGCTTTCTTGGATGACCGAGGCAGCAGTCGTGATACCCAACACGGTGGGCTTGCGATATACTGACGTGTTGCTTGAGATCTGGCTCTTGGTAATAGTAGGCTCAGACCTCGGCTCTGGTTGTGTCCACTTCTTCTGTGGCACAGGAGGGCTGACAGGGAATGCGCCTGCTGGGGCGGGAGGGCTGTTGGACGGCTTCAGTACAGCAGGAATTGCGGCATCCTTCTTCCGCGTACTTGCATACGCATAATCATACGAGGCGATGTTGGGCGGCACACGTACGCCTATGCTATCATTTCGTTCTCGTGCCTTCTTGGCCTTCTCTTTGTAGGTCTGAACCGCTTCTGCCTGAGCCTTGGTCGGCGATGCTGACTTGGATCGCGACACCGGAGCGTCAATGATGGGTATGCGCGTTGTCGGCATATGGACAGCAAACGCGTCGCTCTCGAAAGCGTCGTGGCCATCTACTGCATCTGTATGGATAGTGGCATGTCCTGTCTTTCGGCTGCTAGGTGCTCGTCTCGGCACATTGCCTTTCAAAGGACTTGACGCTGACCGAAGTGGAGTATTTTTGACGATACCAGGATTGCTGGCAATGGTACCGACCGCATGTGGTGGAGGCTTTGGGGCACGCGGGCTCACTGCTATAGCTAGTATCTGCTCAAGAGTTTTTGGCGGAGACACCCCATCTTTGGGTGGAGGTGGTGGTGGACAATCATTAGCTTCAGACGTATGGGAGTGGAACCGCCGTTGAAAGATCATCGTAGTCGGCCAACGGTATCTTCGAGCGGTGTACTAATGAATGGTGATGGCTCCAAGGTGATCTTGATAATGTAACTCTGAGAATTGGCTTGCCGATGGATGTCCACAGCTAGCAAACAGCCCAATGTAATTAGATACGATTGTATAGTGGTCCCGTGAGCCTCCAGAGACGTCAGCTTGTAGTACGGCGATGTGTAATGATTATGTAGCTGATCTGTGGAAAGTGTAAATAAAAGCGTCCAGTGCAGTTCGAGTCCGACATATCTGCTGAGACTTGGGGTGACTTTTAGGAAGTCGTGTGAGGTCAGAGATGGTTGATGGCCGGAACGGAATGTATCGTGGCTGGCCTTTTGGAGGCTGAAGCGAGGAATGTGTCGTGACGCCAGATGCGCGAACGTTCATGAACATCACACCACCGTGAGTGACCACTGCTTCTGAACGCATCTCAGCAGACGAGTACGCGACCTATGTAAATCATAACTTCATAATTCTATCGATAGTGACGTATGAGTCACTGTCGTTGAGGCGGTCTGGCCCAGGGTATCTGCGCATATGGTGTAAACCTCATGCGAGGTGGGTATCGAGTGCAGCCTCGCTCTTCTAAGGAACTATGGCTCAGTGCCATTGTCTTCAGAACGCCAATACTCCCACCCCTTGTCCTCGTTGGCGAAATGAGTGTGCCCAGCAGATATAGACACAGAACATTCTTACGTAGAGGATCCTAAGTTTCTCGCGCGGTTTCGATCTCGGCATACTCCGCCCATCGCCCGTTGACAGCTTTCTTCCAAGTGCGAATCGAAGCGTCGTCCCCTGTAGAAACAAGCAGATCACCTATGGAAGGAGTCAGAGGCCAAGCAAAATACGTCATGGAACCACTTACCCATTTGCGAAAATGCAACTCGCCAGACTGCTCCATGATGGTTCGTCAGCTCGTCTGTAAGCTTCGCCAGTTGAGTGATACGTCCTGGGTGCTGTTCGTTTTCACGCTGGGTATCGGAACTCTTTGAGGCACCAGCCAGTCCCGCTCCTATACCAGAAGGGGCGTTCCTGAGTGGATTTGTACGCGGAGAGTCGGTAGACGTAAACATTGCAGCAGCTGCGGTTGGTTCAGCAGTCGCGCTTTTGCCTGAGTTAGGCGTTGAGAGCTCATATATGCGGATAGCACCATCTTTGCTTGCAGTTGCAAGAATATCGTAACCTCGCATAGACCCATTCGCCCAAGCCAGATCGCGGATGATCTGTCGAGAGCCTTCCAGCTTCGCTACTTGGAAGAATCGTTTGGCCTTGTCCGTCCTGAAGATCAACACGTCCTTCATTGCGGCAACAGCAAGCGAGAGAGACTTGCGGTCCAAGCCAGCCATGATTGCCGTCCAGCAAGGAAGCTTCTCCTTATGGAACGCGACCTTGAAACCTACCTCATCCTGGCGATCCGGAGGATTGTCTTCAGAAACAGAACGTTCTGCGAGTATTGTCCACTCATTCAGACTGCTCTGGTCGGAAGGCTCATAGACAGTCAATCGGCCATCACGGGTGATCAGCGCAAGCCAAGTTTCTTGCATGATGTTCTTGAAGTCAAGAGACATGAAGGGAGCGTGGCCGGTTGAGACCAGATTCGCAATGAGCTTGAAGCGATTGCCCGATAGGGGCACCTCGGTAGCATCCTCCTGCCACAGCTTGCAGCGTCCGTCTTCGCCAATGCTCCCTACAACCTCGCCCATGAAGGGACCATTCCACTTCGCCTGAGCTGTGTCAGCATTGGCATCGGCCTTGATTGTACCGAAGACTTGGGGGATCCAACATGCAGGCTGTTCTTCTGCGATCATCTCTTGCACATGAAAACCCACGAGACACGTGTCCATTGGTACTTACGTCGGTGATCTCAGCATCATGCGCTCTCCAACTCTCAACAAGGGACCACGACTCGTCCTTTTTGTCCCAGACTTTTAGACGGTGGTCCGAGCTCGCAGTCACCATACGCGTGCCGAAGTAGTTGAAGTCGACGGCAAGCACGAGGTCCTGGTGACCGTGAGAGAAGGTTGTGAAATTACGTTCCGAGGCCATTTTTGCGTAGGCGTGATGAGCTCCAACGAAGTACTGCTCCAGGTGCTGGATGACGCGATTGTCAACGCTCGGCGAGGTCTCGTCAGCACAAGGCTCCTGTATCAGCGGGGCGACAAGGTCAGCCTGTTCAAGTGCATCCCCAACGGTCACTGCGAGGTTTTTGAGATGAGAGTGACGATGGTTCGACAGCGGGCCAGAGTTCAACCGTGCTTCGTCGCGTGTGGGGCTCAGAGACGCATCGCTCGCAGCCTGCGATGGCAGCCGCGACGGTGTGATGCTGGAGAGAAAGGCTGGACGCGCAAGACGACGTGTCACAGCGTCCAAGAGCTGAACAGTATCGGATCGTGAATGCTGTGCCGGGGCGTTGAGGTCCATGGAGGCTGCGCTTCTCGAATGAGCCTTCTCTCGTTTGGGGCTAGAGCAAGAACCAACCGGGGCAGACACGACTCTTGAACGTGGCCTTTCAACGACACAAAGACTTCTAGTTTTCGAATCATAAACAACACGCGCAATTCGTCGCTCGCCGCTCCCTCCTTTGTTGTTCCTGCTTCTCCCCGCATTTGAAGGGCGTTCGCCCGCTGTCGATCTTTAAACTTTATGCACGTCGTCGCTGCACCCTGCACAACCTTCGGAAGCAAAGAAGAGCTTCACCGCACACCGACTAAACAGTCGCGCCATTGTTGAGTTGAGCCTTACCGCATTTGTGCTATTCACATTCACCTCAGCGGATGCTACGGTGAACACCGTAACAACTACCTCATCCAGGTGTCTAGCTTCCCCATCATCACCTCAAGATAAGAGTCTGGAATAAGATGTCAACGTCGACGGCGCTAACTACAACTGAGACCATCTCACTTGTAGCGATCTCATGGGCAAGCATTGCGGTCTTGGCAAACACGTTCCGAGGCGAAGGTGAACCACTTATTGCATCGATAGCATTCAGTGCACTTGCATTTGCGGCATGTTACGCACTGATACGATGGCTGGGAGGTGCTTTCATGCGACGTGGATTCAAAGGGAAGGACCTTTGCAAGGTGAAGAAGACTGAGATGTAAGTGCGCCAATATATGTCCAGGCTAGCATCGAGCTAATGATCACAGCCCTGAGACCATGGGCGCTGTGTGTGCCATGGTGTACTTGTTTATCGTGATCTTCTTCATTCCTTGGCCATTCTACAAAGACATCGTCGTTGCAACATCCGGTGGAGGTAACCGAGACGTCATCAAAGAGCTAGAGCAGGTTGAGACAGGACGATTGCTTCACAGGTTCCCCCACAACAAACTTGCATCGTTCCTCGGAGCTATCCTCTCGTTGCAATCCATCGTTCTACTTGGTATTGGCGACGATCTGTTCGATATCAGATGGCGTCACAAGGTGCTTATCCCGGCTGTTGCCTCTATTCCCATGCTTGTCGTATACTTTGTGGATTTCGGTGTTACGCAGATGGTCGTTCCACTCCCACTGCGACCATATCTAGGCGAGCTGTTTGATCTTGGTAAGTCTAGCCGAGCTCCCTTGTTGTTACTGAGTAGTACTGACCAAGTCCAGGCTGGCTCTACTACATCTACATGGCACTATTGTCTATCTTTTCGTCGAACAGTATCAACATTCTCGCTGGCATCAATGGTATTGAAGTCGCTCAATCGATCGTCATTGCGGTGCTTATAGCCGGCAATGATGTGCTCTACCTCTCACCTTTCACGACCTACCCGCATCCAGCGACAGACTCCCATCTGTTCTCTCTGTACTTCCTGCTACCATTCATTGGGGTATCGATGGCACTACTGAAGCACAACTGGTACCCTGCTAAGGTATTTGTTGGCGACACTTACTGCTATTTTGCCGGCATGGTCTTTGCAGTGGTTGCCATCTTGGGGCACTTCAGCAAGACGCTGATTCTGTTGCTTCTGCCGCAAGCGTTCAACTTTGTCTATTCGGCTCCTCAGTTGTTCCACATCATACCGTGTCCCCGACATCGGCTTCCACACTTCAATGCACGGACCGGTCTACTAGAGCCCTCGCGGGTACAGTTTCAGAGGCCTCTACGACGACCGATAGCGGAGAGTCTCAAGGTGCTGCACCGGCTTCGGCTGCTTGATCTCGAAGTTGATGAGAAAGGGCAGGTGCTCTCATCCTCCAACTTCACGCTAATTAATCTGTGGTTGGTGTGGTTCGGCCCCATGCGGGAGGATCGGCTGGCGTTGGGGTTACTGGCGTTTCAGTTCGCAGTCGGAGTGTTGGGTTTGTTCGTTCGACATCGCATGGCACTGCTTGTCTTCACAGCAGACAATTGGTAAAGCTAGCAGTTAAGAGCATCTGCATGGAGCCGTGTTGTGCATTGATGGCGGGAAACTAGAGTGTCGTTCCACACATTTTGTACAACACAACAAATAACACAATGCGAACCATTGGATTGATTATACGGCCATGGTCGGCACACAGAAGCGCGTGTAAGCATGCGAACGCGGTGAGATGCATGAGCTTTGCCATGTTGCGGAGGGCGAATCGGAGGCGTGATGGAACGGATGACTGACGACGGCGAGGCGGTGCAGCCCTGGAGCGGGGCAAAAGCGGCGGGGCACTTTCGACGAACTTCGTCATAGCCAACGGCAACCATCTCGAAGCTCTGCGGGATGAGGTGCGCGTTTTCTGCAGGACGACATGTGGATGCAAGGGACGCCAGCCTCGGCTTGCACGACCAGGCAAGCATCGCCAGACATGGCACGCTTATCGCGACCGCGTCGTGCGCAGCTCGCTGTGAGCGCGCATCTGCCGAGAACGGACCGCGCAAGCCATCAATCAGCGGCGCTCTGATTCGACACTCGGCCGTGGCCGCCCTCACTCCGGCATCGGCGGGACATTTCTGAATCCTACTTTGCCATCAGCTATTTGAGTGTCACGGTCTGCGCCTTTAATAGCCCAGACACTGCCTTTGCTCGCACTTTACACACTTCCACCGAGGCTATACCTTGCCTCTGCACATTGATACCCCCAACTGCCTCCCTGATAGCCGCAAATTCCACATATCCGCCATGCCGTCTGCAGTGAAACCCCCGCAGACCCTGTACGACAAGGTCTTTGAGGACCACATTGTCGAGGAGAAGGAGGATGGCACAGTTCTGCTCTACATCGGTACGTCGCTTGCGATGATTGTTCTTGGAGTCTCTGCTGACAGCGCTCAGACAGGCATCTTGTCCACGAAGTGACATCACCAGTAAGGCTACCGTCGGAACACGCACTTTGAGGCACGACAGCTAACAATGACTGCAGCAAGCTTTCGAAGGCCTTCGCAATGCCGACCGCAAAGTACGGAGACCTGACTGCACCTTGGCTACGGTCGATCACGTACGTTGTTGCACACTGAGTCTGCCCGTGTGCAGTCGCAGGCTGACAGTTGCCAGAACATCCCCACCGCCTCGCGGAAAAACCTCACAACGACCGAGAAATTCATCGAAGAGGCCGACTCGCGGACGCAGGTCATGACGCTCGAGGACAATGTCAAAGCATTCGACCTCACATACTTTGGCATGGACGACAAGAGGCAAGGTATTGTGCACATCATTGGACCTGAGCAGGGCTTCACCCTCCCCGGCACAACGGTAGTCTGTGGTGACAGTCACACCTCTACGCACGGCGCATTCGGCGCTCTCGCCTTCGGTATCGGTACCAGTGAAGTCGAGCACGTCCTGGCCACACAGACCCTGCTCACAAAAAGAAGTAAGAACATGAAGGTTCAGGTCGACGGAGAGCTGGCTCCCGGCGTCAGCAGTAAGGACATCATCCTGTACGTCATTGGCAAGATTGGCACAGCTGGAGGTACTGGCGCAGTCATCGAGTTCTGCGGTTCCGCCATTCGCAGCCTCAGCATGGAAGCCCGTATGTCGATTTGCAACATGTCGATTGAGGGCGGCGCAAGAGCAGGAATGGTCGCACCTGACCAGATCACAATCGACTACCTGAAGGGACGCCCCCTGGCTCCCAAGGTCGATAGCCCCGAGTGGAAGAAGGCCTGCAACTACTGGCTGAGCTTGAAGTCTGATGAGGACGCCAAGTTCGACCACGAGATCTACATCGACTCAAAGGACATCGCGCCCACCGTCTCCTGGGGCACATCACCCCAGGATGTTGTTCCCATCACCGGTGTTGTCCCCGGCCCTGACGACTTCGACGACGAGGTCAAGAAGGAGGCCTGCAAGCGCGCTCTGAAGTACATGGGCCTGACTGCCGGCACCCCCATGCAGGAGATCAAGCTCGACAAGGTCTTCATTGGTTCTTGCACAAATGCCCGTATTGAGGATTTGAGAGCGGCTGCTAGCATCGTCGAGGGTAAGAAGATTGCCTCGAACATCAAGCACGCAATGATCGTCCCCGGTTCCGGTCTTGTTAAGCAAAGAGCTGAGCAGGAGGGTCTTGACAAGATCTTTACTGATGCCGGTTTCGATTGGAGGGAGGCTGGCTGCTCCATGTGCCTAGGCATGAACCCCGATATCCTTTCCCCCGGCGAGCGCTGCGCATCCACATCGAACCGAAACTTCGAAGGCCGTCAGGGAGCTGGTGGCCGCACCCACCTGATGTCTCCCGTTATGGCTGCGGCTGCCGCCATCGTCGGCAACCTTGCAGACGTCCGCAAGCTCGCGCCCTCCAACTCCTCCGCCGCCAAAGGTTCCCCTAAGATTGAAGTTGCCCATATCCACGATGCCGAGAGCGACGAGGACCTTGACAAGATCATGGACCTGCCCGAAGAGAACCAGCAATCCCACACTTCATCCACCTCGACGAAGGGCGCCAGCGCCGGTATGCCCAAGTTTGAGACCCTACGCGGCTACGCCGCGCCCATGGACATTGCCAACATCGACACCGACGCCATTATCCCCAAGCAGTTCCTCAAGACGATCAAGCGATCTGGTCTTGGGTCCGCTCTGTTCCACGCATGGCGCTACGAAGCCGGTAGCGACAAAGAAGACGCCTCGTTCATCTTGAACCAAGAACCCTACCGCAACGCAAAGATTCTCGTCTGCACAGGCCCCAACTTTGGCTGCGGCAGCTCGCGCGAACACGCGCCATGGGCCCTTCTCGACTTTGGTATCAAGTGCATCATCGCGCCATCATTCGGCGACATCTTCTTCAACAACACATTCAAGAACGGCATGCTGCCTCTGCGCATCACGGACCAGGCCGCGCTCAATGCGATTGCCGCCGAGGCCAAGGCGGGCAAGGAGATTGAAGTCGATCTCGTCAACCAGGTGATCCGGTCTGCCGACGGCGCGGAGCTGAGCAAGTTCGACGTCGAGGAGTTTAGGAAACACTGCCTCGTCAACGGGCTGGACGATATCGGCCTCACCATGGCGTCTGAGGAGGCCATCCAGAAGCATGAGAAGAAGAGGACTTTGGTCTGGCCGTGGCTCGACGGCAGCGGCTACCTCGCCAGGCATCGCAAGGGACCCGTCAAGGTGCCGGCTGCCAAGGTGCCCAAGACGAATCGCGGTGAGGAGCTGAATGAGCCTCTTGATTGGTAGAAAGTGGCAGAAAAGTCGTGACGATTCAAATAGGTGGTTTTATGGTACCTAATTGGCGTGTTTCCTTGCTGTTCACACGTAGTTGATGGATCTTTGCGCGCGCAGAACGCGATGTTAATTGACGCAATATCTTCACAAAAGACATATGCTTGTTTCTGTGTGAATGTGTGTGTGAGACATGTCTTGATTCTGAAGTTCATTCTGCCCAACCAACGCCGTCTTTTGGAGATATGCCATGCTGTTCACTCCTCGATTCCAACGCCCAACGCCTCGTATCATTACACACACGTCTTCCTCTTTCATGCCAACTCTCCCCCGATACTATCTGCTCGGCTGCTGGCCCGCTAACCCGGGGCCCTCCCTCGTCCAGCCAGCCCTCCTCATGCCCTCCTCGATGCGCCCCCAGATCCTCTCGACGACCTCCTTGTCCCTCCACCTCCCCTTCTCACTGCCGGTCCACTTGTCGACCTTTGCGCTCAGCACGCCGCGGCCCAGATCGACGATGCTCTGGGGCGTGTCCTCGCCCTGCCAGCCAACGTAGATGCCCGGGTAGTGGCTGAACAGCTCGGCGGGGTTCGGGTACTTGTACGACTTGAACTGCCAGGTCTGGCCGGTGGTGAAGACGGCGACGACGCGCGACCAGTAGGTGGGCTTGAAGGAGGTGGTCGAGTCGACGAGGATGAAGGTTATGGGCTGCGAGGAGATGGTGGGCAAGTGGCGGCGGATCTGGATCATGTTGGCCGAGCTCGTGTCGGCGGCGTTGGGGGGGATGAAGATGCCGTCGTCGAGGAAGGACTTGATGTTGGAGGTGCGCAGCAGCGACGAGGCCGAGGGCGAGAGCAGGATGATGGGCTGGACCTTCTGGTGCGGCTTCTTGGTCAGGTTGGAGACGAGGGCGGGCTGGGGTGCGCTGGGCTTGTGCGAGTCGGGGCGGTTGCGGAAGAAGGAGGCGGCGGTCTTGCGGTAGGGAGCGAAGTCCTGCAGGAGTCAGTCGGCGGTGCTGGGGCCGGGGCTGGGGCTGGGGCTGGGGCTGCTTACAATTGGCTTGTGTCCGCGCAGGACGGTGTTGTGGTCGCCCATGCTCCTCTCGCCGTCGTAGATCTGGAGCAGCCGCGCATCGACCATGCCGCCCTGCGTGCTCTTCATGTTGCGGTCCACCGGCACGCCCTTGCCGCCCGCAATCGCCGCCGCGTCGCCCGCTGCTGCCGTCGCGGCGCCGCCGTCAACGGGCGCAATGCTGTCGCTGCTCTCCGTCTCTCCACTCAGCCACGCCACCAGCTCGATCCTCTGCGCAAAGGTCAAGCTCTGCACGCTCCCGCCCGCACCGCCCGGCAGCTCTTCGTTCAGCCGCGTCACCGCCGCGAAGTAGTCGGTGACCGAGGCATCCTTGTTCACCCAGGCGAAGTAGCAGCTGCGCAAGTCCACGGGCTTGCTGTCGGGCGCAAAGCGCGTGTCTGAGGTGAGGGCGAATGTGCGATGCGCGCCCTCGACATTGAATGTCATGTGTGTCGCGCGCGCCAGGTCATCGAGGTAGTCGGCGGGTGTGGGTTCGGCGCTCGTGCTCAGGATGGGCGTTGCTGAGGCCTTGATGGACAGCCGCAGGTTGTAGAGCGGGTCCTCGACTTCCGTTTGCGCTGCTTGTGCCATGGTGTGCGGCGCCGTGTCCATGCAGAGAGGGACGAAGGCTCGAGTCGGCGGTCAATGCAGCGTGGGGCCGTCTTGCGCGCGCTGCGAGCTTGCGTGATGTGTGAAGCTCCCAACTTCGCGACCCAACTTTTGGGAAGTCGCGCCTGCCAAGCCGCGGACGTGCCTCGACGCCGCCAGCTGCGTTGTTCCCACTTGCGCCTGCCTCATCGCCAACGCTGTGATACAGCCAGAGACGTCCTATCCTCGAACAACCCCGTCTGAGGGTAGAACATGAGTCCTCGATCAGTGACTCGGTGTCTTCGTAGCTTACTGGCTGATTGGAACCACCGTGAGGGGACTTGGACGCAGAATAAGCCAACCGTTGCACCACCTAGCCAGGCACCATTGAGACGTTCTAATCAGGACACGCCACCGCTCACATCTTGAACGAAAGGCACATGTCGAAAAGTCCCTATCATGACAAACACGCCGCAGGACTCTTGTGCATGGCTGCACAGCGAACATTTAGGCGAATTGTACCTCCTACTCACCTGACATTCAAGTACAAGACATACTTTCATGGAACGTTTACAATCTCCACCTATCTTTATGCTCTCATCATAGAAAGCCACAGCCCATTCTAGGAGAATCCAATAACTTACAGACGCACCAGATGGCTTCAGTGCCTCCTTACCTCGATGGAGCACGTCGAACATACTCGCTCTATCCAACACAGAGTAAATTAGCACGACAACAAGCAGACTTCAGCTATAAAGTACGACGACATCAACCCCTTTCGATATCTCCAAGTACATGTATTCAGTTTGCTTTTGTCGTTTGTCAACATGAAACTTTCTACTCTCAGTCTCGTGGCCAGTTTCGCGGCCGCCGCCTCCTCTCAGAATGCGCCCAATGTCCTCATCTTTGGCTCGGCCGGTAGCAAGGAAGATCAAGAAGCGATCGAGCTTGGTTACAACACCACCATCGTTGCAGAAGAAGAATGGGCTAACATGACGACTCTCGACTTTGCGCGTTATGACGCTGTCGTTGTGCCTGACCTCAACACCGACTACATCAGCAGTCTCAATTTTCTCCAAGACTCAAAGCAGGTCTGGGGTCCTGCTATCACTGGCAGCATCATCGTAATTGGTATGGCGGCCTTTCTTTGGGCTGAGCATGATTCCAAATCGAGACTGACCAGCGCAGGCGGTGATCCAGTCAACCACTTCGGCACTGGCGGAGCAGAAATACTCATCAGCAATGGTATTCGATTCGCCGCCACCGGTAATCAATCACAAGGAACAACTGGCCTATATCTCGCCCTTTCGCGCTGCTACGACGCAGTAGACAATGCCACTGTCGAATCTGTGAGTTGAGATGCCCACCACACCGTACTAAATACCAATCTATCGCAGCTCAGCTATTTCGGCAACTTCACTGTGCGCGGTAACCTTGACTGCTACAACAAAGCGCATCTCGTCGCCTCCAGCCCTGCTCTAGACTCCCTCAATGACACTGCCTTATCGAATTGGGGTTGCAGCGTCCACGAAGCGTTCTCTTCCTTCCCAACCACCGGCCTCAGAGGCTTCCAAGCCCTCGCCATTGCGGATGGTGTTCTCGGTGAGGGCTCACAGACATTTGGTGATGGATCTGTTGGTCTACCCTATATCATCTCACACGGCGCTACGCCAGCGGCGTGTGGCGATGGTCATTGGGACGAGCTTTATGGCGAAGAGTGTGATGACGGGAACACCGTTGACGGTGATGGATGCTCTTCGAGCTGCAAATGCGAGAGCTCCATACCGAACGGTGATGGTACTTGCTTCAATCCTCCGACAAGCAGTGAATGTCTGCCTCCACCACCCCCCTGCTCTGCTGAGTCGTACGGCCCGCATCAGACTCCATCATACGGCCCTCCACCTCCATACGGTAGCTCCAACGTTGCTAATACAACTACTGCGTCCAATAGCTACACGTCACCGACATCATACGATGAGTATGATGGGTACACACCATATGGACCACCACAGCACAACACGCCCCCATACCATACCAGCAATACTTATGCAATGCCTACTGGATACGGACACGCGCATCACGGACATGGCTCTCATGCAAAGCCGGGCAGTCATTTCAAGGCGGCAGTTGCACGTGCTGATAAAGAACCTGCACCAATCATTGCTGAAGGCAAAGGTGCAGCAATCAAGCGGAGAAGCCTCACATCTGGTGTTGCGATCTTAGGGCTCTTCGTACAGATGATCCTATTCTGAAACTTTCTTTGCGTCATCGTCGGGTTAAGGGAGCTGTTGAACATATCTTTCTTGTTACAAAGACGGCCGAACGTAGCCTTTCCACAAGGACCGTTCTAATATACTATTACCGCGAAAAGAACTTACGCAGTCACGTATGACCCCAACATCTACATACGTTGCTGCAGCCCTGACATAGTTGAGGAGATGTGAAGACCTTGCAGACTGACATGGCGTCTCCGTGTGACTGTTGTGAGAGCGAGGGTGTACCTGGGTTTTACGCGGCTTCGAGACATCCCAACGTAAGGATCATGACATACATGCATGCAATTATGAGGCGACACTTCAAAGACAAAAAACAAGGATGAAACCAAATACATTGCAAACCACCGAGTGAGTACAAGCAACAGTACCCAGAACTCTATCGAGCATATGACCAAACAAGCCTTATCAAAACCAAACACCCACCCCACAACTTCCGCTTACCAGGTAACGTAGCATAACATATCGTGCATTCCTTCTTCCTTGCTAACTAAAAGCTTCCTCGTATGTTCCCTAGCATCTTCTCGCTCTTGAACATGACCGCATGGCACCCCCCCCCCCCCCCCTCATATCTTATCTCGCGCTTCTTCGGATCCAGCTTCGGCGTTCCCCCCCCCCCCCCCCCCCCCCAGCGCATACCCCGTCCTCAGCTCTCTGGTATCTTCATCCCTCGTCGCTCTCGGCGTCAGTCTGAATGGATCCACGATCTCCCTTGTCAGCGGCGCAATGCGCTTCTCGGTCCAGTCCACGAGTGTGGCTTGGCTTGGCTTGGCTTGGCTTGAGGACGATGTGTCTGCAGCGGGTTTGTTGCTTGATGTGCGTCCATGCGGATCTGCAAAAGGTGCGGGGAATAGGATGTTTGCCTCTTCAGTCTGTTCGTTGTGGCCGTTTGATGCAGACTTCATCACTCGTCTTGGGTTTCTTTCGAGCGTTTTCGTGGTCTTTTGAATTGCTCTCTTCCAAGCTGCGGCGACGCTTGTTGCTGTTGCTGTTGCTGTTGCTATTGCTTTCTGCGCCATTGCGGTCGTTAGGGCTCACACTATTAGACTCAGAAGAGCTCTGCCTCTTGCCGTCTGAGTCGCGTTCAGTATCCGACAAGTCGGCGATGTTGTCAGCAATCTCAGTCGGCGGCGCCGTATAGTAGTGAGTATTCATTCTCTCGCGGATGGTATTGATCATGTTCAGTTTCCCCCAGTCTATCGTCCGCTCTTGCTCAGTGAATACGATTGAATCCTTGAGCCAGATCTTGAGGCAATTCTCGTCGCTCTCTTCGCTGAAGTGCCTACCAGATACCGTTGCGAATAAGAATGCTCTCCAGGAGATTATGTTGACGTTCCTGTTGCGGAGCCTGTGGTCTGCTAACATCTCTGGTGATTTGTGCTGTTCAAGCTGGTCTGCGGGCATGGTGCGGAAGTCTAGCACACCTAGAGGCATCTCATGCGGATTATCCCAAGGCGCAGTGCTACTGGCATTGTCGTCCGAAGTGTTGTCGGTAGCCGGCCTGCTTTGATGGTCGATGTCGCCGTTCCGATCATTCGGGTCCTTGTTCCTTGGTGTGCTGCCTTTGTTACGTGAGAGCTTCCCACCACTCTTATTAGCAGTTTGATAGCTTTGAGTATAATCCTCCGATTCTGAACCCTGCGAGTCCGCCGAGTTTTGATTCTTATGAGTCGTGTCGTCAGGGCAGGTCTTTCTGGAGGCTCCTTTCTTGCCTGACCCTGTGTCTCTACGCTTTCGTTTGTTTGATCCGGTGTGTTTGTCGTGTTTGTTGTTCTCGTTGGTGGGCATGATACCACGATCTCGGAGATAGAAGTCGGGATACCGTTGTACTTGCCCACGCAAGTCTGGTATGTTTTCTGTCAGTTCATTGAGTCTTTCAATGACCTGCATCTGGCCCCAGTTTGTATCCATGCGAAGGTGGATTCTGTACTCAGCTGCAGCTTCCTTGTTGATAGTAGAGGCGTCAATGCCTCCAAAGGCTTTTTGCAGACTCAACTTCCTATGCCAACGACTCGTGTTCGAGTTCAGAAATCCTTGAGTAGAAATTTTTTTAAACCACTCATCGAGATGTTGTTCATCCATTGACGTGAAATCGATGGTCTGGTTCGCAACAGCCCGGAACGCTGCAGATTCTGGGAGTACTGCATAACGCGGGTCGCTTTTAGAACCGACCACGCGATCAGTCTCGTTGTTGTCGTTGGTGCCTTTGGTGGCGTTTTGATTGTTAACATTCTGCTCCTTCAATCCTTCTTCCAATGATCGCTGTGTTGCCACATAAATATCATAAGCGTGTCGCAGCCTTTGTTCTTTCGTCAAACCTGGATCGGTGGGGATGTGATTCTGGAAGTCAGCAAACGGGATGCCTTCATAGTCAGAAGGCCATTCGTCACCGTCTTCATCGTCGCTATTGTCAGACTTGCTTCCACCTCCGCTAGGAAATATAGCACCCCTCCTATGTGTAAGATATCTTCTATTAGGATTGTTAAGATGGTGCAGTAATTCTTCTGGCGTGATTGCGTTAAGGCTCTGCAAGATCATTGTATTGAGCTTGTGTGGAAGAGCAATCGTAGCTTCTGATTTCCTAGCTTGCTCGGCGATAAGAGACTGCATATCGTGACGCACGATCTCTGAGTTAAAACCCAGATCATTGACGTGCCGTTGCTTTTGACCTTGCGCGAAAGTTCCCTTCAATCCTCCTTTGTCAGTCAAGAATGTAGGATTCTGAAGGATGTAACGGAACATCGCAAAGACCCACGGAGCGCAAGATGAACCCTTGTCTCCTTTGTACTTATTGTCCCAATGGTCATGAGGCACATGTCTGAGCGTGCCTGTCTTGAACAGACCCTTCTGTCTGCGCATGATCACATCGTATCCGCAGAGAACTTTGCCAGCAGCTGTGGCGGTGTTCCATCTGCTCCGAATAAATGTCTCTTCAGCGCCATTCTTGCGTATGATCACACGCTTGAGATCGCCGTCGAAGAACCGGGCATCGTCAATCTCTTTGTCGATAACGATCATTCCCCAATGCATACCAAGATGAGCTGTAGCATGTCCGGCTGGATTTGGTGGTATGTTGTGTGGCTGGCTGCTCTTTTTTGTAGCTGTAATCACTGTTGAAGGCACATCTCTTTCCTTGGTTTGTTTCTCTTCAGCTTGACGTGCTGCCGTAGCGGATCTAGTTGCGCGAGCGTGCTGAGGCGCTTCGCTCTCATCTCGCTTTTCGCGTGCATTTTCGGCTGCTGTCTTTTGAGCTTTGTTGTACCTGTCTACAGCATCCACTACTTGGATCATCCCATCGTTACAAGGAATCACAATCCATCTTACGTTCGTTTTGGTCATAGCACCAAGGAGGCCAGGAGCTTGTGAGGTGAAACTCTCACTTTCGACGATTCCCAAACCTATGGAGGCGAGCAAGGAAGCTGCAGATGGTGGAACAACGACCATGTCGGATCGGTTGGTCTTTCCCTGTAGTTGAAGGACCATAGGCAGAGTAATTTGGTCTTCCGAGAGCCAACTTCTGCTTGGATTTGTGCTAGTCGTTTCTAGCATGCAAAGAAATTCTTGGACGGTGATACTAAGTGTGTCTCTTTGGTATACATACTCAAGGTACAGTCGGAGTAGCCATTCGTGAACTGGGTTACGTGGCGCAGGCCCTGCTCGAGCTATGGTAGCATTCGTCGGCTCAGTCGTCTCGTCCATTGCATGTGTGGCGTGCTCAGCAGCAGGATCTGCCATGTTTTTTTTTCAATCTTCCTAATATTGTTTTGTTTCTGTAATGCGCAGCAAGCTGTGGTAGGGAAATCCGTTTTCGAGGTCTTTCGAAAGCTCGAACAATGCTCATATATGCTAATGCAGACCTTTGGCTGTAAACAAAGACGTTACTCGAGAACTCCGTGAAAGACTAGCGAGCGACACAGATAACAATGACGCTGCCATATCAGCGCTTTCATTACGGAGGTGAACAAGGAGCAGACAATGAGTGAACAGATGGCCTACAACTAGTTCGTTCAGAATAGGCCATTCATTCGCGCTCTATACACCTGCTATGATAAGTAACAACGAGCCGCAGCCGATCGCTCTGGTACCGGTCGATGCAGTCAAGGAGATAGGGAAAGCTGAAAAGTGAGACGAGATAAAGAAGACAATCATGGAAGCAGAAGGGGGGATGAAATGTGCCGCCTTCCTTCCAGCGAGAACGATGTCAGTAGAGATTGAACGGGTCCCGCCCTGTGGGTTGTTGTCATTGTCATTGTCAAGGTTGGTGTAGGTGCTTGGGTTTGGCTACGAAGTTGTCACCTCGCGCAGCTTGAGGTGTGGCAGGTTACGGTAGGTGTGAGATCTTTGCGACATCAACACCTCAGGCAGCTCCATCGCACTCGCTGGGCGCCCTCGGCTGTAGTGCATCCAGCATGCAGATGCCTTCCGTGCAAAAGTGAGGCAGGCGCAGCGATCTCGCACGCTGTATTTCCCCACCAATGCGTTCCCTAGCAACGCGGGCTTGGCGGACCTCTGTTGCGCTTGATGCGCTCCCTGGTCCTCGCTCACGCACGTCTGTTTGAGCCCCTTCAACACTGCGTCCAACACCGCCTTCCCCATACAGACCCGATTTTTGACCTTTTGAGATAGCCTTCTGTTGCACATACTACCCAGACATCACACACATACACAATGGTGAGTAAGACACAGCACGTGTTTACTGAGGGGAGCGCGGAGCGAGCACGGCTCCGTGGTTGGTGGTTGGCTGCGAGCGCCTGCCGTTGCCGGTCAACAAAGCAAGGCACAACAGACCCTTTTGCGCTGGCGGCCTGCCTCAGCTAGTTGCGCAGCACGACTTTGTTACACGGCAGCATAACACTCGACGCACGCTTCCCACGCCGCTCTCCTGCTTCCCGAAATACCACACAGAGTCACAACAAAGAGTTGACGACGAGCACAATGAATAACGACCACCAGGCCTCCACCAACTACCGCGAAGCCTTCCAGCTCTTCGACAAGCGCGGCAACGGGCGCGTTGACCGCGGCGCCCTGGGCGACCTGCTGCGCGCATGTGGACAGAACCCCACGCTGGCCGAGATTACAGATCTCGAGCGCGGTGTAGGCGCTGACTGTACGTCTTGCATCCCCCCCAACGCACACCCTCCACTCCGACCTTGGCAAGCGCACAGGCTGACCACGCACGCTCTACAGTCGACTTCGACACGTTCTCCAAGATCCTGAACCGTCCCGGCGGGTTCCGCGAGCCTTTCGACATCGAGGAATACATCCGCGGCTTCCAGGTGTTCGACAAGGACCGCAGCGGCTTTGTCGGCAAGGGCCAGATCAAGTACATTCTGACGAACCTGGGCGAGAAGATGAGCGAGGAGGAGGTCGACGAGTTGTTCAAGAGCACGATTGACGCAAGCAACGACGAGGTTGACTACAGGGGTAAGTCACACACCACCACGTATCCGCACTGGCGGGTGTGGAAGAGAGGCTAACACAGGGCAGAGTTTGTCAAGACGATTGCGGAGAACTAGACGATGGTTTACGGCGGCGGATGAGTTATGTTCTTACGAGGAGATTCATGTTTATGGTTTCAGCATGCGGATACTGGCGTTGGGATACTCGAGGGCGCTGGTCTTCTTCACCCCCTGAGGGGGGAGAGCGGAGTTATGTAGCCAGGCTGCTACTGCGGCCGCAATGACACACTATTCATGCACATCTATCAGCCCAGCCCTGACGCGCTCGAAAATGGAAGAGGGCGAGCAGGAAGAACAGCAGGGCCACAAGAACAATCTGCGCACGCCTTGGTGCGGTTCATCTGCACAATTCATAGTTATTGTTCACGTTTATTCACAGGGTGGCCCATAAGGGAAGCGATGATCGTTGTCCAATATATTGATTCGAGACTTGTTTTTGGTCCAATGGGCCACGTCTATATCGTTGTAGGCTTCTGCGTAGCATGAGAAGCCTTGCGCGTTCGCCAGTGGGGTATCGCGTATGATGATTGAATAAGAAAAAACAATGAAACACGAAAGCAGACCCGCCATGCAGTTGCTTGCTAAGATGCCGTAACGCCAGCCCAAATCCAACGTCATGTAGATGTATAGATAGAAAAAAAAGTCATGATGACTGTATAGCCTGTGAGACCATGACATGTTGCCGCGGGAGGGGAGGGCAGTGAAGAAGCCGCGGGAACAAGTCCGCGGATAGTGGCTTTCTTCCGTGGGGAGCCTACGCAGCCACAGCCGTCGCGGAAGACATGCCTGCGACACCGCCACTGCTGTTCGCGGCAGCGCCTGTGCTCTTCTTGTAGTTGATCATCTCGGACGTGGTCATGAAGCCGCCGGGGATCAGGAACACAACGTCGTCACGGCGGCCCGTGCGGTCGCCCCCGAACTGCGCCCAGTCCAGCTGGTATCCCACAGCGAGGTTGCAGCGTCCGCACCGCTGGAGGTACCGCTTCTCGAAGCCGTCGTCACTGGTCATAATCTCGGCGGTGCGCTCTTGGCGCGTGGAGAGAAGGAGGCCGTAGTGGCTGTTCGATGTCGAGTTGCTCTTGTTCGCTGGTGGGAGAGGCATGATGTGTGCCTTGTCTTGCGAGTTCTGCCGTGTGGGGAGGGCGGGCAGAGGGGTGGTCGTCGCAAGAAGGAGGTGGCTGCACAGGCAGTGGTAGGTGTAGACGGTGTTGGAGGCTTGGAGAGTGATCTTCTCCTCAGGCGTGGGCGACGGCATAGCAAAGTAGGCGCGGGATGACTGAACAATATCCATGGCGTCTGGGTGTGTTGATTTCGAACGTGAGGAAGTTGTGCGTGTTCGCGTTGTGGGAATGGATGTCGCGGGAAGTGGGGCGCAACGCCTGGAGATTTATATGGGCGCCGTATGTAAGATTAACGTGGGTATGGAAGCACAGCACGGCTGGGCGTACCCGCGGACTTATATGTGGCTGGAGTGGAAGGCGTTCGGGGAGAGGTCGGCTGGGTTGCAGAAGGCCGTGGAAGTGCTTATAGATGCAGTCTGGCGAGGGAATGCGAGCAGATTTATGTCTGTCCGGATTGGGACTGAAACAGAACTTCGATACGCCTTACGCTTGCAAGCAGAAGGTCAAGCGCTGGGGCAGTGGGGGACGGCGCAATCTCCTGTTCCAGGTGGGCGGCCAAGACCTTTTCTGCGGTTGCCTGTGCGAGTGCGTGTGCTACAATGAGGCTCAAAGGCCAAGTGGAGTCGCAACACGTATGAGGCACCGTCGCTGTGTGAAACGGTATGCCACAGCCAAGGCGCGCACCTCGCTCTGATACCCCTCGGCTGTTCCTGGTGGGAGAAGCAACAGAGCTAAGCAGAGCCTAGCAAGAAATCGGCAAAACTTCGAAATCAGGTTCCACAACAAGATCCACAGAAGCAGCTTGGAAAGAGAAGGCGGCCGAGTGCGATGTGTTGAGATGCCCACGGTGCCCTCCGTGTGGTGGAGGGCGTTTTATACGGCGGTGGCTGCGTCTGATTGCACAGGCCTTGGGCGAGCTGGCAACCCCACGACGTACGGCCGTCAGTGTCCCGACGATCATCCGTGGAGAGTGCACCGTGCAAGACGCCCGTGTAAACAGAAGATCAAACGAATGAACTGCACGAAAACCACCACGCCTTCGTGGCATGTGACACGGTTGCGCATCCCCAAAGCACCGATCGGTCGCCTAGAGCTGCCCGGTGCGTCGTCATGGTGGTCCCTGCATGGACGGGAAGTTTGGAAGGCCACTCTGTTTCGGGAACCGCTGCGCGCCGCATCCGCCTCACAAACAGCGCTAGCACAACCTCTTGGCTGTGCGTTTGGAAGTCCCAAAGGGTGCTCTGCGACGGCGACGACACTCTCGCAGCAGAAGGCATGCCGATCACGAAGGATGTGGTCAAGTTTGGCACCTTCGTGGTGACAAGCCAGGTGTGTACCATTTTGATGTTTCATTGGCGGCGCACTGCATAGCTTCGATGTGAAGAGTGCACAGCGTTGTGGGCGTAGCTTGTTGTTGGTGTATCTGCTTACAATTGCAGGTCTTCCACCTGACGCGCCTGTCATTTGCGATTGTAAACTTAAAACCGCTACTTCCAGGCCATGTGCTGGTTTCACCCCGCCGGTCCGTATCCCGATTCAACGACCTCTCAGCGGCTGAGGTGCAGGATCTCTTCCTGACCGTGCAGCGTGTGTCGCGCATGGTTGAGCGAGTCTTTGCTGCTTCGTCGTTGAACATTGCCGTCCAGGATGGCGTAGACGCGGGGCAAAGCGTGCCCCACGTGCACGCCCACATCATCCCTCGAAAGAAGGATGACCTGGAGCACAGGGGCGGTACCGATGCTATATATGAGATGATGGAGAGCGAGGAGGCACATCTTGGGAAGCAAATGAAGGAGAAGGAGCAGGCGGCTCAGGTTGAGTTGACCGAGGATGAGAAGAGGGGCAAATTCCCTGCAGTCGACAACGACAGTCGTAAGCCGAGGAGCGATGAAGAGATGCAGAAAGAGGCAGAGTGGCTAGCAGAAGAGATGCAGAAAGGTGAGCAAGTATAGATAATTGTGTTTGTTTGCGCCATGTTCGTCAGCTACTGGCTCAGCTACCTGTATCGACTTCGCTTTCACTCAGACTGCAATCTTGGCACACTAGTATGCAGTTACCTCCCAGCACTACATGCTCGCGTCAACAGTCTACGCCTTTGACGCCCACCTTCCGCAACATTGACTGCACCCCATATGTCTACAGAGAATTCAAATCTACCTGCATCGCACCCTGCAGGCAGTGCCGCTAGTGCTACCACTTCGCTGCCAATCCTTTCACCCATCGAACAACTTCCAACAGAGCTAAAGCGTCAAACGCTCGCTTATATCGTGCCACTAGGAAATGTGTTTAGCTTTACCCAATATCGATATAAAAGGCTGCTACGGTGTCTCGAAATTCGTTTGATATGCGCTTCTGAAGACCACGATGCAGCCAGCGGCTGACCAAATATTCCAGAATCTTGTTCGCGTACATACAGTTTGCTGATCTGTACGTGTCGAGCACTTTTTATAGAGGCCCAATGTATACAGCCTTACCATAGATCATGAACAACTTGCTGACATTCTCGACAGCCTTAGCGTACGACGGAAAACAATAATCACTCTCAACTCGAATACCCCTGCCCAGAGGTTCAACTCTAGCCACCCACTTCTAGCACACAGAACCTATAATAACATTTGTTTCTTACGTATAAATGTAGTGTATGCAATCCTAACCCATGTAGGCTATATAAGTGTAAGAATAATTATGTTTTGTTGTTGTTTCTTCGTGCCGCGCAAGGGGAAAGTGTCTCTAGGAGCGATAACTCGTAAAGAACGAGCTTCTTCATAGACAACTTCTTTTTGAAAGGGCAGTTGAGACATCTTTACGCTACCTATGAGCACAAGTATTTGCGGCGGGTGGAGAAAGGAGTTAAGAAACGGCCGCTTAGCTGGTCGCAATTGCCGTAACGGCACGCCGCGGCCAATTTGTCCATTCTCGAATACTACATGGGTACCGGTTCGTCTCAATCAATGCAAGTACTGATGTCTTGAGGTGTATTGTTTGTTCAGGGAGTACCTCGAAGTGGAGTCTTGTCGTTCTTTCAATCGTAGGCCACTAGGACGAGATAGGAGTGGTGTCATGAGCCAGGATCCACCGGGCACGTACCAGTGTCTCATCTCAACCTCCGGCTCACACACAATGTCTCTTATCAATCAATACCATCGTTCTTCTCATTCCCGAGCTAATTTATTACTGGAGCATGTCGGGTCCTCCATATGGTGACCTACCACAAAGCTACAAAGACGAAGCCAACGACGCAAAAGCCCGGGGCTCCGCTGACACGGACATTGATCTGGAGGAAGCGCAATTGCTGTTAAGAGAGGAGTTCGATTTCGAGGACAATGACCTCGCCAAACAACAGCCAACAAAGAGGACTAGGGGCTGCTTGGGATTCCTCAGCGGTCCACAGCCTCCACGCCTACAGAAGATTGAGCCTTTCTTTCCGTCCTTCCAGGAAGGTTTGGCTAAGCTACTGGACAGACTCTTGCCGCGCCGACAAGACCAGAACTTCTTCATTAATGTGGTCCTGGTAGTCTGGCTTTTGTTGTTCGCTGGATTTCTAACTACAGAATTGCCAGCGGTCGACAGTGATGGAAAGTACGTTGTCAATCTCGACTGTGCTGATTCGCTCTGGAAACGAAAGAATGGATGTGGCATTGATGGTGTAAACTGCCATCCTTTCAGTGACGACTCTTTCACATTTCGGTGCCCTCCAAAGTGTGCTGATGTACAGCTACTGAACCCTCATGCTGTTGGTACGTACGATGCCAACTATCGTCCTCTCGTTATCGGCACCGAGATGTATCGGGGAGACAGCTTCATCTGTGGCTCGGCTATCCATGCTGGGATCGTCGACAAACGGAATGGCGGTTGTGGGCGTGTGAACTTGGTCGGCGAGTACAGCAACTTTGCAGGTACCCAAAATCATGGCATTGAGTCCATTCCGTTCGACTCAGACTTCCCGCTGTCGTTCAACTTCACTTCAGCTACGCAGGAGAACGGCTTCAAGTGCAGCAGCGAATCTCGTTCTGCTCTTCTTTCCGTGACGTTGGTGGCTTCAATCATACTGTCTCTGTTCTCAACCAAGTCCGAGGTCTTTTTCCCGATCTTCGTCATCATCTTCGCCCACGTTAGCTTCGTGTCCGACCCACCGAAAGCTTCATATCGAAATACAACAGTCCTGCCTGATCACCTCTCAATTTTCGCGAAAAGGCTACTTCCAGCATTCTTTGTCGCCGTCATTATCTGGAAGACTGTAGTGAAGCGCACCCTATCTGGGCTTAACGCACCTTTCGAGAAGACGATACTCTGGCTTGGCGGATTTTGGGTTGGAGCTCTCTCGAACTACACATTTGACTGGATTCCAATTTCGCGACTCACGGTACACGACTTGGAGCAACAACCTGGTGCCAAAATAGCATTGGCCGTCATTATTGGAGTACTTGCAGTTATCGCAGTGGGTCAAATCTACTACTTTTGGCTCGAAGGACGGCTAATGAAGTATCTCGGACTGTATGGGTTGTTCGTTGTTGGCATCATATTTTGTCTGGCTATTCCTGGTGTTAATCTGAGGATCCATCATTATATTATTGGATTGTTGCTGCTTCCAGGAACGAGCATGCAAACACGGCCATCGCTACTATATCAAGGTATACTGCTTGGCCTCTTCGTCAACGGTATTGCACGCTGGGATTTTGACTCCATTCTGCAAACCACCGCCGCGCTGCGAGACGACGGCAAGTTCAACTCGGTTGTCCCTGCAATCATCGCACCCGTGATCAATATTAGCAGTACAGAAGGCTTGCTGGCATCATTCTCTTGGAATTTTTTGCCTAGTGGCATAAACGGCATCAGTGTTCTGGTCAATGATGTAGAGCGCTATCGTGCGTTTTCCGACGAGAGACCAGGCGGCGACACTTTTGAGTGGAAAAGACCACTGGATGATGCAATGAACGATTACTTCCGATTTGCTTTCATCCAGAGTGGACGCACGCTGGACTACTCAAAGGCTGGGACACTCCTGGGCAACGGTACCTGGCGTCAGGGGTCGCTCTGAATTCTAGCTACACATACAAAAATCAGAGCACAAGGTGACCTAAGAAGGAAAGAGCAAACGGCGGTGTAACCAGGCATCAGCCTAGGAACCCTGCGTTGAAATTGCGGGTGGCGCGTACCACAAGAGGCCACCCACAAACCACGGCAAGACATTCTCCCTAACTTCAACACCACTGCCGCTGCACAACTTAACTTTTTGGAACTCATCGATCTCACTGCATCCAAAGATGTAAGTCTTGCAGCCCATGTATAGTGTTACTGATAATGAAACATTTGCTAAGAGAATCTCTGATAGGTCGGCAATGTCAATTTTCAAGACTGTTGCTCCAGTCGAGGATAAACGCAGCTCGCGCAAGCGCGCCGCCGGCGATAACAGATCTGAGTACTCCCAGAAGCGCCCAAAGCTGCGCCCCAAGGTCGTTGTAGATATCAAAGATGCTCAATCAGTCTGCGACTACGATAAATTCAGATTTCTCGAACTACCACCTGGTCAGTGCCATCTATAGGCGCTGAGCAAAAACGGCCTGACCATGTTCAGAAATCCGCAACCAGATCTACGAATATGCCATAGAGTACACTCACAGATGCTTCCCCATGCTGCACAAAATGTCTACAAAAGTTCGCAAACAGGCAGTATCGCCTTGGTCAAGCGAGTCTACCGACCCATCAGGCTCGATGCGTAGACCCATCCCCTATCTCGCTTTAACACAAACGTGTCTGCAGATTAGGGCTGAGTTCCGTCCGATGTGGTTGCCAACCCACAGGATTCCACTGAGCTTCATGGACACTTACCTGAAGACTTTCTTCCCTACACGCATGCCAACAGGCCAGCCGCTCAAACCTCACACTCTGGGTACCTCTGGACTCCGAATTTGGGTTCGAAGGGATGAACTGGGATCCGGCTATTGCCACGACGCGACTAGACTCTTCAGGCACAAGGCACGTTTTCCCGACTGCGCCGTCACATGCCAATCGCTCTCACATCATTTGAACGAGGACAGAATACTGCGGGACTTGGAACGAATCATCAACCATGACAATGCAGCGTGGAGGAAGTCCGTAAACGGAGGTAGGGTTAGCCAGCTGCGACTTGGTTTGCACTTTGATTGGGAAGCCGGCGAGATAGTAGCGATGGATATCGTTGTGAAGGAGAAATTTGCCGAACCATGGATGAAGGTACTCTCTGCACCGCCACCCAAGAGTGCCATGGAGCGGTTTCTGTGGCAGTTTGGGTTCGACCTGGAAAGGTTTTCATTTCATGTTCGAGTCGCCGTGGATTACTCTTGAGGTATCGACAGGTTCTCGAGGACAGCTGGCTGAAGAAGATGCAGGCTTCAAGATTGCTGTGTATGTACCGGAGCTATGTGCACATCTGTCTAGGATAGGCAAAGTGGTACTGGAATGAAGAGTGTCACTGACTGCATGATGTTAATAGTGCCATGTGGCGAGTGAGGGCAGACAGGGCTCGACGCGACGCGTCGACTGTGGATCCCTGCCTAGCGCGGTTTTACAGGCGAGCAATCAGCGAAGTGACTGCGGGAGCCCCAAACAAAACAGCGACCAGCAACTAAAAACAACAGCACATGCGGCCACCATGAAGATCACAGAGCTGGTCATAGACGTCAGTGGACTCACGAGGATGCGCGACAGTTTCTGACACAATTCTAGGGCTACAAGTCGTATGCCGTCCGCACAGTCATCTCCGGCTGGTTTGTTTACCCCAGCGGCGCAAATCAGACCAGCGCTCACAACAGGCAGGGACGACAGCTTCAACTCGATCACCGGCCTGAACGGCTCCGGGAAGTCCAACATTCTCGACGCAATATGTTTCGTACTCGGCATCACAAACTTGGGCGTTGTGCGCGCCCAGAACTTGCAGGTGGGTGGAGTCGCAACGTGCGCATACCGCAGGCACTAACAGGCTCTCCAGGATCTCATCTACAAGCGTGGCCAAGCCGGCGTTACGAAAGCCAGCGTTACCATCACATTTGACAATCGCGACAAGAAGAGCAGCCCCATGGGCTTTGACGACATTCCCTCGATCGCCGTAACGAGAACGATCGTGCTCGGCGGGGCCAGCAAGTACCTGATCAACGGAAACCGAGCGCAACAGAACACAGTCCAGAATCTGTTCCAGTCTGTTCAGCTGAACATCAACAATCCCAACTTCCTCATTATGCAGGGACGAGTCACCAAGGTGCTGAATATGAAGCCAGTCGAGATCCTAGCCATGCTAGAGGAGGCAGCAGGAACTCGCATGTTCGAGGACAGGCGAGACAAGGCATACAAGACTATGGCGAAGAAGGAGGGCAAAGTACAGGAAATCGCAGAGCTGCTGCGCGACGAGATCGATCCCAAGCTCGAAAAGCTGCGACAGGAGAAGCGCGCCTTCCTCGACTTCCAGCAGACGCAGAGCGAACTCGAGAAGCTCACGAAGCTCGTCATTGCCTACGACTATACACGGCTCCAGGAGAGGCTACAACAATCTGGAGACGATCTGGAAGCGAAAAAGCAGCGGACAAAAGATCTCGAGGAGTCGACCGTACGCATGAAGAAGGAGATCGAGTTCCTCCAGGAAGACATCAAGAAGGTCAAGGCTACAAGAGAGAAGGAGCTGCGTAAGGGTGGCAAGTTTCAAGCACTCGAAGAGGAGGTCAAGGCGAACTCACACGAGGTCGTGCGATTGGATACATCCCTCGACCTGAAGAGGACAAGCATGGCCGAGGAGCTTGAGAGAAAGAAGAGCATCGAGAAGAGCGTCAAAGATCTAGAGAAGCAGCTATTAGAGAAGATGAAAGTCCACGAGAGGCTTCAAGACAAGTACCAAACCGCGCGCGATGAGCTGGCAAAACAGACTGAGGAGGTTGAGAAGAAGGAGGAGCTCCTGCAGACACTGCAGACCGGTGTTGCTTCGAAAGAAGGCCAGGAGAGCGGCTACCAAGGGCAACTGCAAGACGCCAGGAATCGCGTCAGTGCCGCAGCGACAGAGCAGGAGCAGGCCAAACTCAAGATCTCTCACCTCGAGAAGCAAATCAAGGAAGACGAGCCGAAAGCAAAGAAGGCAAAGCAGCAGAACTCTGGCCTCCTCAACGACCTCGAAGCACTGAAGTCGCAGGCGCAGAAGCTCGAGGAAGACCTTACGAAGATGGGTTTTGATGAGGGCAAGGAATCGGACATGTACCAACAAGAGTCGCATCTGCAAGCGCGCATTCGCGAGCTCAAGCAGCAAGCGGATGAGTTGAAGCGTAGGGTCTCGAACATCGACTTCAGCTACAGTGACCCGTCTCCCAACTTCGATCGATCGAAGGTCAAGGGTCTCGTCGCACAACTTTTCACCCTCAAGAAGGAGCACACTGCAGCTGGGACTGCTTTGGAAGTCGCTGCTGGAGGACGCTTGTACAACGTGGTTGTTGACTCCGCCGCTACGGGTAAACAGCTGTTGGAGAACGGCAGGTTGAAGAAGCGAGTTACCATCATTCCCCTCAACAAGATTGCAGCTTTCCGAGTATCTGCACAGAAGATTGGCGCTGCACAGAAGATTGCACCCGGGAAGGTAGACCTCGCATTGTCGCTTGTAGGGTATGATGACGAGGTCAACGCTGCCATGGAGTACGTGTTCGGTTCGACTCTCGTGTGCGAGGACGCAGAGACCGCTAAGCGCGTGACCTTCGATCCTGCAGTACGTATGAGAAGTGTCACTTTCCAGGGCGACACCTACGATCCTGCGGGTACCCTCTCTGGTGGTAGCGCACCGCAGTCGAGCGGTGTTTTGGTCACCATGCAGAAGCTCAACGAGATCACAACCGAGCTTCGATCACAGGAACAACAGCTTCGACAGCTTCAAGAAACCATGGTCCGAGAGAAAAAGAGGCTGGATGCCGCGCGGAAGACAAAGCAGGAATTGGATCTCAAGAAACACGAGATCAAGCTTACCGAGGAGCAAATCAGCGGCAACTCTTCGTCGTCTGTACGTGCACTCTTACTAAGAACCCCACTGCATGTGCTGACGTATTATAGATCATTCAGGCTATTGAGGAGATGAAGCAGAGTGTCGCCCAGCTGAAAGAAGATGTCAAGGCCGCCAAAGCGCGACAAGATGAGGCGAAAGCGGACATCAAGCGCATTGAGCGTGACATGAGCGAGTTCAACAACAACAAGGACAGCAAGCTGGCAGAGCTGCAATCGTCGCTTGAGAAGCTGAAGAAGGCCCTGACTAAAACCAACGCTGCTATCAAACCTTTGCAATCAGAGGTGCGCGAAGCTATGGTAGAGTCTGAGCAGTGCGGCAGCGATCTCGCAGCAGCACAAGAGCAGCTCGAAGACGTTCAAACAACATTAAAGGCGCAGCAGGAGGAGATCGGTGAGCTTTTGGCTGAGCAAAAGCAGGCTCAGGATGCACACGATATCGCGCAAGCCCAGCTGACCGATGAACAAGCGAAGCTGACTGGCTTCGATGAGGAGCTTCGGTCCCTCGAAGACACGATCCGGGCGAAGAACTCGTCCATCACAGAAGGCGGCTTGGAACAACAGAAACTTGCACACGAGATCGAAAAGTTCCACAAGGAGTCTGAAGGCGCGGCAGGCCACATTGCAGCGCTGGAGAAGGAGCACGACTTCATTGCCAGCGACGCCGAACTGTTTGGTCGCGCAGGAACGGTCTATGACTTCAACGGTGTCAACATGGCCGACTGCAAGCCCAAGCGCAAAGCCCTCGAGGAACGCTTCCAGCAGCGCAAGAACAAGATCAATCCGAAGGTCATGGCCATGATTGACAACGTCGAGAAGAAGGAGGCGAGCCTCAAGAACAACATGGCGACAGTTATCAAAGACAAGAAGAAGATTGAGGACACGATTCTCAAGCTTGATGAGTACAAGAAGGAGGCCCTGCATAAGACATGGACGAAAGTCAACAAAGACTTCGGCGACATCTTTAACGAAATCCTACCGGGCAGCTACGCGAAACTGGATCCGCCCGAGGGCAAGACGATCGCAGACGGTCTGGAGGTAAAAGTCATGCTTGGTAAAGTCTGGAAGCAATCCCTCACAGAGTTGTCTGGTGGTCAACGGTACGTCCAGATTCTACCATCTTCGAAGCTTATTCTATCGTGTACTGATTTTCGCCAGATCTCTGATTGCCCTCTCGCTTATCATGGCACTGTTGCAGTTCAAACCAGCGCCTATGTATATTCTGGATGAGGTCGATGCTGCGCTCGATATATCGCATACGCAGAACATCGGTCACTTGATCAAAACACGATTCAAGGGCTCGCAGTTCATCGTGGTCAGTCTAAAGGACGGCATGTTCCAGAATGCGAACCGGCTGTTCAGAACACGGTTCGTTGATGGAACGAGTGTTGTGCAGGCGACGAGTGCTGCGTAGCTGAGATAGCCACGGGGCTGTTTTGGCGATGTATTATGTGTCACGAAGCGTGGGTTTGGGATATCGGTGCATATGGGCTGGTTTGGGCCGGGTTCACTTTGCATAGCTTGGCGTTCGCGGCTTGTATTCGGGGCTAAAGTCTGGTTTGGAAGTTGAGTATGTCTATCTGCGCCGTGAGTGGTCGCTGCTTTCTTGAATCTCTTCTTGTCTATCTCTCCTTCCCAATTGGGATGCCGAAGGCGCAAGTTTCCTTGGGCTGCTTCTAACCACAATAACGCTTTGTTTCCCTCTTAACGACGATCTTCATCCGCCTCTACCGCCTTCATAACATCCTATTCCTAGAACGACCGCACTCTGATCAGTTTAACGGCAAGCTTGCCGATCGTTGTGTTCATGCGCGCGCATACCGACGCGAGCGCCTGCTATCTACTTCCGTGGCCTACTTTCGATGTCGCAGTCGGACTCGGATGTCTCGGTTGATACCCCATCTACTATTGAAATTGCGCATAGACGCACTGGTCTGACCCCAAGCGGATCGCTCGTCACCACACCCTGCGCCTATGTAACCGGCACCAGAGCTTATCTCCATCAACCTCAGACACAACCTCAGCAACAACCATCACGACTACCTCGGCACTATGCGACACTACATGACCATGCTGACCTCGTTATGCGGGCGGAGCATGCCGACAACGACGTTATTACTTCTCGCCATGGAAGACGAGGAAGCTTCGCTTTGGGACTGCGACCGGCGCGTGAGGACGAGGCACCAGATTATAGCCGCAACCCAGTGATGCCGCAGCGGATAGACGACAATACGACACCGCCAACTATGAGGGAACTTGTACGCAGGTCCACAACCGAAGATGACTCTTCGAGTACCCGTAGATCCAGTCTTGTGCAAAGCGATGCCGTCTTCAGTCGTCCGTCTACTAGACGCTCGTCCACAGCCGGCACTGAAGTCGACAGTCCGACACGGAAAGATGGGAATTCGATAGGCAGGCTTGCAAGATGCATGACCAGAAAGGTTCCTGGCATTATGACACACCAGCCTTCAACCGAGAAGGCCTCACATAAGATACCAGTGCAGGACGATGAGGAACCCGAAGATGCGTCTTCATCTCAAAGCAGCAGGAAAGCTCACAATCTCTCTTTTCAACTCCCGTCTGGTCTGAAAATGAAAAATCCGCTTGAGGTAGCGCAAAAACCCTCCCCAGTCGTTGGAGAATCGCCGATATGGGAATCTCCAGACAAGCCCACCTTACCGGCCCCGAGATGTGGTGGATTAGCAGCTCGAAGACAGGTCAAGATGGATCTTACACTTCCTAGTGGACTGCCTGACTTGTCTAAGGCCAGCAATCGCATAGGTCCACATTCTACAGTTCTGAGCAGCATTACTCCATCACGTCCTCGAAGCCCAAAAACACCATGGATACATGAGAATGAGCTTAGCTGGGATCGAGACTCGAAGCCTCGATCTGCAAAGACTGCACCTATCGCTGAAGAAGATTCAACACCCATCAGTACTATGGACATAATAATTCTCAACGATGCAGGTGTCGAGCTCGGGGTTGAATCAGCGTTGCCTTCAGCCACATCTCCGCTTGCACCTCCATCGTTCGTACGCCCCCCTCAAAAAATTCGAGATCGTTGCTACATCAGCCGTCCAACTACCAAGCGCAACAAAAGCGGCGGACTCAGTACGAGCGAATCCAGCTATGGAAGTACATCAGACGGCTACCAGACACCAGGGGTCGAGGCAGGGATGACTGAACAAGAAGAGCGCGCACAGAGGGGGCTTTTCCAGCTAGCGAAGGCGTCAAAGACTTCACGCGCTCGTCGCTGGCCTTGGAACAGATCGAAGACATCTGGTTCTGATGAGCAGACACAAATAAAACATGAGCGTAGCGACAGCTGTAAAAATATCTCTTCCAATATTTTCAAGCGTTCAAATCGCTTTCCAGAGGCCCCAGGTAAGGAAAAGAAAGAGAAAATATCCTCAAAGAGTATGGGCGCGCCATGGCGAAGAGACAAGCCTATGCACAACCCGCCTCTACCATCCGCTTCCCTCGCCAATATGCCCGTTCCACCAACGTTCGTACCTCCAGGCTGCGAGAAGGTACCGACACCAATAATATTTGACTCGGTCAGCGAAGTACAAGGCAAGCTCGCGGATTTTTTCTTCGAGACGAATGGGTTTCCTTCTGCAAAGCGAAAGCCAAAAGCCAGTCCATGCGGCTATTGGGACTCTAATGCAGTCCTAATGAGCATGCACACAGATCTCGGTCTCAGTAACAATGAAGACGAAGAAGGGCCCGAGGGCAGACCGCCGCCAGCCGCTTTCCATTTCGGCCCTGTCAACGATACTCCCGGTCCTATGATCTCTCCGGGGCTCTACACAGGTCCAGATGGTTACCTTACAGCCAAAGATCCCTTGCCACGTCCCTTGCCATCCACGCCGGGCACACAGGATTCGTGGTTTCGTATGCATTTTGGCGACTACACCCCCAACGAGGAAACTTTCACAGCCGCGGCACTCAAAGAATCAGACGAGAGGAGGAAGTTCGAGTGGCTAATTCCTGAACATCTTCCTAATAGCCCACTTTGTCCGCTCCATGTAAAATATGTAGGTCCCAGTAAGGGCCTTTGTTATTGGCATGGGAGGAAGAGCAATGGCTGGGGAGTTGAGCCAGGGAGAGACTATATCAGTGATCCCGTGAAGATTGGTGAGGGAAGTGGTGGGGGATGGGAAGTGGGCAGGACTGAGAATCCGAAAGACAGGAGAAGAGAAAGGAGGCTGGAGAGTTTGAGTGATCCTTCCTGATGCAATGTTGATTAGCAAGGCGTTCGTGCATGGGCTTAGCGTATGGGTACCGTAATTGTATTCCTCATGATATCCATGAACTTCGTTTTCCATTTGCGGTACAGCTTTTAAACTTGAGGATCTAGGACACGTAGAACTGATATCCATGTATAGCGGTTCACCTTATCGGTGGTTGTGCAGATTCTGAAGGAAAAAGCGAGATGAAGTGCTTACTTACCTCGACTGATCATGCCATCGGTAGATAACTACTTTGCCTTCAATACCACATCGGAACCGTACTATCGCATTACATGCGGCGTCTCAGACTACATCATAGAGAAACGCGATTATTGGACTCCTCGCCCCGAATGGTCCGGGTTCAGGTGCATCTCCACCACCTCTATATGTCTACAATGATCGTTACAATGCTATACGCGGCAGTTCATCAATTGTCGATCGAGATCAGACAAGCAGAAGCCCCGAGTTGAACTGGTGCACTGAACATCCATAACCCCCCCCCCCCCCCCCCCCCTTTCTCTTTTATCATTTCTCATCTGACATCGACGTATGCTCATATTCACTGTAGTGGCTACGGCAGTGCTTTACTTTGGCTTCGAAGGCCAGATGAGGGTTTAAGGTCAACGATTATCACAAGAACGGTGTAGTTAGTGGAGTCTATATCGATCGAATTCAAACATCTGAAGCGCAGGACTATGCAACATCGTAATTTCCTCATATTTGGTGTAACTGCCTTCTGGCCTCAAAGTAATCCCATCAATGCCGCAAGGCCCATTCCAGCAAACGCAGGCACCGCTGCGTTCATCTTCCCCGCTGCGCCAGTGCTCTCAGGAGGGGCACTTGCTGTAGCGCTTGCGGACGCTACTCCTGGGCTACTAACCGTCGCAGTAGCTGCTGGTGTGCTTCCAGACGATGCAGTAAGAGAGCTCACATCGACCGAAGAGCCCGAATAAGCACTCAGCTTCTCCTGCCCAGCGTAAATAACAATCTGGTAAACGGCAAACTCCGCCGCAGAAGACGTATAGGAATAAGTCAGCATAGACTCTGGCACTTCATCGCTGGTGCACCAAGCTGGCGTTGTAGTCTCTGTCGCAAGCGGATAGTTGATAATGTTGGTGATGGTTTCGGTGCCGCCAGCGCCCCAAATTCCGGTGCCATATGTATGCAGATACGTGGTTGAGACATTCATTAGCGGAGTGCGGTCCGTCCGGGTAGTCTGGTATTCATTGCATCGCATGAACCTGGCGTATCCGTCGCCCACTACCCATTTGCATGATACATCGTCGCCCGACTGCGCAGGCTGCGTGCATGCAGCCTGTATGTTCATATCGCCTATAGGTGCGGGTTCGTACCGGGTCATGGCTTGATTCACTGTGAAGGACGATGGGCCGAAGGTGTAGTTGCCGGCGGGCCCGCCAATGTGCAGAGCATCCTGGTCGGTGTCTGCGTCGAGATCCAAGGACAGAGTCATATGTTGGGCATCGGCATTTATAACGGACGCAACGTAGCCGTACTTGTCAGAGCCGGCGAAGTTAGTCATCCATGCTGTTGTGGTGTAGTTGGCAGTCTGAGCAGATGCCAGGGCTGCGAAGAGTAGTGTTGCAGTGAGAAGAGCCATGACGGCGCGATCTGTAATCTCGAGTTCAAGACGGCAGCCGAATCGTAGTCGTTGGTTCGGACAAAGCTCTCAACGTAGCAGCTAGCTCCTAGATATTGTCGTGACATAGGTTGTTTACATACCATTTAAGGCCTCCAGCGGCGGGGCGCAGTAAACCTCGTGGTGATTGAGCGGCCGCTTTTCCGGTTAGCGCATCGATGCTTGCAGCCTCGCGAAGCCAATTCCTGCTATTGTTTCCTCGGCGTAGAGAGCCATGCGCCTCGTATTATCTCGCAAAGACACTCACCGGTGGAACTACCGTCCTGGTACGTGTGCCAAGAACTGTGGAGAAATTGGCGTTGATCATCGGTTCACTAGTTATCGAGGAGATGTTGCGGGGAAGTTGAACGACCTTCTGGACTGCGCCCCATCAGCTGCCACTCTTGTACCTCAAGAGTCCATGTTACAAATTCGCTGGACAGCAAGCAGTAATTCTCTTGATTGATGCCCAAAGAAGAGGTTGCCTTGGCGCCTTGCGGAAGTGACGTGACCTCATGGTATCAACGCCTGAGAAAGAACTTCGCCGGTGAAGCACAGCCATGATGTATGCTGAGTACAGTTTGAGTTTTCTTTGAATACGGTGTCTTGCTTTGACACTGCGTTCTGGCGGAGGATCGCTCATGATGGGTTTGCCAGCGGGTGTTCGCGCGCGAAAGTCATGAGGTGAAGCATCGAATCCTCGCATACCGTTGATGTATACCAATGGTCAGCCCCAGCTCTCTTGATATTGCCCTTAAGACAAGGCGCAAGACCGAGTCAATATCTCTATGACCCTAACGGTTCAGTCTCAGCAGCTGTCTCTGAGTACGAACGCAGCTTGATATCCAGGGGCAACGGCAAGCGCATAGTTTAATAACGGTTGATATGAAACCAGTACGACTGTTGAAGATCTGTGATGTTGTAACATCGTGTTGAGCCTGGAAGGAAGGGCTAGGAGATACGTAAGGCCACTATGAATACGGCTAGCGCTTCTTCGACCCAAAAGCTGAAAATCACAGCTTCGAGCTCTGCCTTGCAACAGTTCGCCTCTACAGTTTTTTAGCTGTTTAAAATCCGCTCATATTCAGCTCTCTCAAGCCCTCTCCGAAAATAGTTCTGGGGCGCTCTTACGATCTCACACGCAATTAGTTCAATAACAGTCTGTGACACCCACCAATCATGATGTAATGAATCGCCATCCAATGACAATCGCTTGAAGTCCGCAGCGGACGTTGGGGAACCGATGGCTGACCAGGCACGGGCTGATCACATCACCTCTGGGGTTACGGTCGACTGACATCTCGGGAAAGCTATGTTAGACCTTTCGGAACGGACATGCCTGTCGGTCGCGTCGCGGTTCCGAATGTTTATGTTTGAGGGTCTTGTTGACGAAGAATTCAAGATCAGCCTGTTCCCTCCGTTGCGCTTTCTCATCCTTTCGTCTTCTGCCCAGTCTCAATATTGAAGCCCTTCATCGTCAAATATCGCAATAATGTCTGACAACCTCATCGTCAAGGGCGTGGCGGGGACCTGCATCACGTTCTCCTTCATTCTCGCTGGTAAGGCAAGGAGAGGCAGGTGATTGCGGTCAGAATTAACGAGATTAGGAAATGCGATCACACAATCTTACATGACAGTCCCAGCGCTGCTTGTAAACTTTCCACCCCCAAGCTCACCTGAGCACAAGGAGCGCGCACGCCTTCTTGGCCGCCAGTGGCCCCTTTGCTGGACAGTTGGCAACCAATTCTTCCGCCCAATCTCCACTCTTGGCTTCTTGGGTTATGCATACGCAGGATATGCTACGTACAAGCAGGGTGTTCTCGCCCGCAACGACTGGAAGTTGTTCGCCGCCGCAGCTGTCATGCACTTGGCGACTATCATCCACTCGGCGAAGAACATGCAGCCCCTGAACGACAAACTGGAGGCTCTTGCCGGTCGGGCCAGTGACACAGAATTAAAGGAGGCGGAGAATGTTGCCAAGAAGTGGGCGAGCTGGAACAGATTGAGGCTTCTTACACCCGTCATTGCTGGTAGCCTTGCCTTGTACCAGTTGCTTGCATAAATGATTTTTCTGAGCAGGGGGAGGAGCTGTTCAGCGGTGAGAGCATCTGCTGATGTTTAGTTTATGTTATGGCGATTGGAGTCAGGGTAACAAATTACATCAATTCCAACAATTACCATCCTCATTCGCTTCGTTCATAACGTGCTAGTGTGAGTTTCAAGGTGTATCGCCCTTTGAGTGCAGTTCAAAGTTGTGGTGGTATCGAGCCTACCATGAGAAGGGTCATGCGATCTATCAGTAAACACGTAAAGAAGCTTGCATCTCGTGGAAATTGATTGAATTTCATCAATAAATACTATAAGGCGAACCGAACGCCAGATGCTTTACATGTCACAACCTAGTTCTTGATAGCCTGGTCCTTCCATCCGCTCCTCTCCTTCAGCCATCTCTCAAAATCACACAGTTGTGGCTCTTCCTTCCTCAGCCTGGCAATATCCACACCGTAGCCTTCATCCGCGAACCAATTGATCATGACGTTTACTTCGGTGACCGCCCACATCAGTGCTGAACCCATGAAGCTGAATGCATATGGAACCGGCTGACCGATTGCCCTCTCGAAGCATCCGTTCATCTCATCCATTGTAAGCTCGCTGCCGGCAAGGCCTTCAGCACGTGCATTCCATTCCTTGGGCTCCCTAAACGCCCTGGCACCGAAGAGGCCTATATCCTCAACTGAAACCCATTGGTTTGACTTTCCCTTCAAAGTGTCCCTCAACGCAGTGAGGAAGACCTTAGACTTCATTCCAGGTTCGAGATTGTCCATGAAGGCGACAGGCCTCAAAATAGTCCAGCCCATGTTCTCACCGTTCTTGCCAGCTTTTTTGAGCAGATGCTGTTCGATTTCTTGTTTGGTTTGGAAATGCGGGATTGGTGTTGGGTTGTTGAAGCTGTGCTCGTTGCCACCGCGGTCTACACTGGAGTACACAAAGTGTGTGACGCCTTCTTTGATAGATTCATCGATCAGATCAGAGCCCTGCTTGACCTCAAACTCTCTGGTGACGCCTGGTCCCATTGAGATTTGGACCGAGTAGACGCCCCAAATTTGCTCTGGCTTTCCGGCTTCTTTGAGCTTAGACTTGGCGGCAGCAAAAAGGCCGGGCACATCGTTTAGATCTCCTTGCACGAGCAAGACTTGAGGGTAGCGCTCCACAATGCGTTCAGCTGAAGCGCTGTGCACATTACGCGTCACAGCTAGGAGCGTAAATTGAGACGCAGTAGGGTGACTTGCAAGCTGGTTTAGGACGGAGCCGCCTTGTTTTCCCGTAGCACCGGTGATGAGAATGGCTTTTGTGGCAGCCATGGCGGAGTGCTTGTTGGTATCGAAAGCGTTCCTGGTGCAGTCTGAAAGGGTTGATCCTTTGTGTATATCGAGCTTGTTTTGGGATCAGTAACCAGGGTCGAAATGCAGGAGCAAGAACAGTTCTGGGTGTTGTCACGGCTATGAATACCCTCCAAGTATCACGAGGAGATATCGTACGGCTCCGCACTCCATACGGCGGCCGTTCTGCTGTTAAGTCGGCGCATCCCCACTAAGGTGCGTGCTCACAAGTGCGTGTATCACAACAACACGTCGGAGAACCGGTCAATGACCAGCTGCCGGAAGTCGGGGAATCAGCGGCTGGCAGAGACACTTAGGCGAGCATTGTGGGCGAGGGTGCAATTGGTGGGAAGGCGCGCCACTAGAGAACGGATCTAAACAAAGCAAAGATCTGTCACATCTCCTAGACGATGCTGACGTGCATTGCAACATCTACCAAACTACACACATGCAGATTTTGTCCTCCCGAAAAGATTGGGTGTGATTGGGATCGTCGTTCGAAGGGGGACCTGATGCAGCCCTACGTTAACTTTAATCGTTCAAAATCCTTGATAACCTCTTCCGAAGCATACCCGCTTCCGCACTATGCAGGAACTCCTAAACCTCGATGATCCTCTCTCCATTAGGAATCAGGAACAAGATCCCTTTAAATACTTTGTAAGGTAACTAGCCTTTAGATTTTGCCTCATCGCCCTTTCTACATTGACCTTTCCACCCATCTCGTGATGCGCCGTAACCACATTGGTCTTTATGGAAAAGTGCACAATCTCTCCCTTTGCGTTTAGCTACGACATCGTCTCTATGACCCATGAATATTGAGAAGCTCTTCCTGGCATTCCCTTTTAAAGCGACAACTGACCGTGATGGTAGGTTGAGTGAGAATGATGTGCGCGAATTTGCGGATTGCTGCCGATACTAGGGCTTCCGAGCGGCACTTCGAGTAGCTAGTTACGAGATCATAGAAGGTTCTTACGTGTCCTGTTGAGTTTTGCTTCCTTGTTGGCAGTGGGAAGTACAGTGTAGTCGCGAAAGCTGCAACTGTCGCGAGCGCACCTGTTGCGAAGCTGGGTTCTGAACAGCTGAACTTTAGGTCCGATATAATCACGTTTGAATTACGTGATATTTGATCTGTTGAAAAGTTCAGTGCTTGATGTTCCCAAGGTAGGCTTGAGGTCAGCAACGATGCTCATTGCAGGCCACATGAACTTCAATTCACTTTTTGAGTTGTTGCTTGGACATGAAGATAACAGCGCATCTCTTGCCCAAGATCAATCTCCCGTACCGGTGCCCAGTGTTCCTTTGCCGGCTCAAACTTTGGATCCAAGATTTTCTCAGTTAGTTTTCATGAACCTTATCATGCTAGCTGCTCCTTTCGAGTAAAGCACAGATCATCTTGTCAACGTTGCCCGTATCCAGCATGCTCTTGCTGGCTAGCTTTACTCTACGGCCCCTTCTTCACGTCTCCCGCTTTCTGGCTGCAGCACTTTGATGTTGAGCGCGTAATCAACGCTAGTCTTGATTGGCTACGTCATTGACTCTGTTCATACTCCCTAAGACATTTCTGTAAGCCTCAAACTCGAATTGTGACCTGCATCTCCGTTGGAGAGCCGGAGCAAGCTGCAGGGTCAGCACACGTATCTCGGGTGTGTGTGCCCTTGCTTCCGTCGCTGCAGGTCGGCGCTCCGTAAGTACCGATATAGCGGCTCGCTTGTCCGCAATGCTCTGATAGGTGGCCGTCACGCAATGGGCAGAGAAGTTGTGTGGTGTGCCTGAGGTCTTGAGCATGGGTAGTTTACATGCATTCAGATGCAAGGCATTCATCAGCAGAACTAAGTAGGCCAATTGTTTCAATATACGCAACCCTTGAGTGTTTCTTAGCCAAATAATGGGTCTGAAACGAGGATCGAAGTCCAAAATGAGAGATACACAAGGTGGATGATTACAGGCATCAGACATTTGCACGATCAGGAGTTGATTAGGCTAGATAATACATATTTGGTACATTGGTCACAACTGGGATGCGCGAAGGGAAAGTGACTCATGTTCTTTAATGTTATGAATGCTGATATAGCGCTGTATAACTCCTAATGCATGCAAACTTCGTGACCATCATGAACTCAAGTAGTCGACATTCACTCCCAGTCACCGGGGCCGAGGTCGATAGGCTTGTGGGCCCTCATATCCTCCATGATCTTTTCAATGTTCCAGGGCTCATACTTGTAGCCCTTGGGGTAGTTGGGCTCGTAGCTGTCCTCATCTGCCATGTCGATACCCTTTTTGATGCTCTCAGCAGCCTTGTGGTAATTCTCATACGCATAGGCCTCGGGGTCGTGCGACCACACCCATTTTGGCAGCTTGGGTGCAGCGCGACGCGGGTCGAGTTTGACCTTGTCCCAGTCCGTGTCCTGGAGAAGTTCTGCGTTGGAGAAGCCGAGCTTTTGCGCGCACGAGTTGCGGATGAAGCGGAAGCGTAGGTGAACACGGACAGACTGAGGAACGTTCTCCTTGCCGCCAATCTGCAAGCAGGAAGCAATCGAGATAGCATCTTCGATGGCTTGTGTGGCTCCGTTGCCGGAAGCTGGGAGGTAAGAGTGTGCAGAGTCACCGATCTGGATGACACGGGCGGCAGGCGAGGCCCATTTAGGCTGAGGGTTTCTCCAAAGCAGCTCGAAGTTGACGATGGTGTTGGGTGGTGTGACCTCAACAAGCTCTTTGAAGATGGGCGCCCACTTGACCTTCTCCATACCAGGCATTTTATCCATACCTTCTAGGACTTCATCCTTTTCAATGGTGTTGTTCCAGCTCTCCTTCTCGGTACCAGTCACCTGGAAGCATTAGACTATCGTTCATCGAGATGATTAGTAGCACTTACATCGTGGTTCATGATCCAGACCATGACATCCTCGCGGGTCAAAGTCAGAGCGTAGGTGGATGGGCCCAACCACGTTCGTACGATTGGCTCGTTGCCGGGCATCATCTTGAAGAATTCCTTGACCTTGGGGTTCTTATCGAGCTCCTGAATTGGGAAAGCAGCACGCCACATGGCACGTCCTGAAGGCTGTGCGCGAACCTGTCCACCAACGAGCTTCTGGCTCTTTGACCCTACACCATCAGCCGCGATGACAATGTCGGCCTCGTACCGCTTTCCATCCTCTGTCACACATCCACCCTTGCCAGCTTCCTCATCCTCAAAGTAGTCCACAATCTTGCGGTTGAACTCGACGGAGACACCGAGCTTCTCTACTGCGCTGACGAACATGCGGTAGACGAGGGGGCGCATTTGGAATTCGCCAGGGGGTGTGTCGGGGTCCAGCCCCTGTGCTCGCAGACGGTCGGCAACCTTCTTTGGGGGAATGACAACCTCGCCTGAGTGCTTGAATGTCTCAATCCAGGCATTGTGGAGCGATATTTTCTTGTACTCGTCGAGAAGTTCTGGCCAGTGCTTCAGAAAGCGTGTTGCGCTCAGTCCCATGAAGTACATGTCGCCTAGACACATTGTAAGCTTTGATCTTCACAGAGTTCTTGTAGTGCTTACCAGCTGTGTTGATGTCCGCGTTCCTTTCGAGAACGCGAACATTGTGTCCTTTGCGTGTGCATTCGAGCGCCGCAACGAGACCAGCCAAACCTGTGCCTACGATCAAAACATCGATACCGGTCTTGTCGTAGGACCCCAGAGGCTTAGCCTCCATGTTAGAGTCGCGGGATGTGAGTGCGTGAGGCATATCTGCGGCTTTGATTCTTTCAATGTGCAACGTGACGACGTGAAGTCAAACAAGCGCCTAGCACCTTCAGGGCTCTTTGCATCCATCTTAAGGGTCGCGCCAGGACTGCTCGGCTTTGGGGACCCCAGTGTGGGTTGCCGAAGTCATCGGACTTCCGGATAGCCGAGCTGCGAAGGTGTTGTTCATCCTCACTCGCGGAATGATGCGCTCCAGATATCGGACGATGATGGGTACACCAGGCGGAAATGTCCAGGCACGCAGAGGTCCATGATGTCGTCGACAGGGATTAGCTTCGTCGAGTTAGCTCCCGAGGCTGACTTGGGTCAATGCTCACGCTATGGTTCCCCACACCCAAGTCCGAAAGGCTAGGACTGCACAACGGTACACTAATTTTACAACTCAGATTGAGGCTGTTTTCTATGCGGGAACGGACAGTCATCAGCATATGGTCTCGGCGAGTTCTCATCTTTGTGCAACCGTATGACAGATCTTTTCCTCACGTGTATGGTCTCGCACATTGAGGCGTTTAGTCGCGTGTTATTGTGCGTAACACATGGCAGTAATCGAGCTCCTCGATGACACTTTCATACGAGACCTCGGGCATATAGATTCATGAGATGGGGGATGGTGTGCTCAAGTGTCACCCTTGGACAAAGGCTTCGCGCAGAGAGCTGACTAGTAGAACAGTGCCTAGACATGTGCTGAGAGTGATTGAGTAGGAGAGTGCTATTCATATCTCATCGTAATAGGGCTGAGCTTGCTGGGGTAACTGTGCTTACAGTCTCAGGTAGTTACGGAACGACCGCTGTGCAACTGCCACTCCAAAGCTTGGTACGTATCAACAAGGCTTAAGAACTATTTGCGGACCATTATGATACGGTTCATCTGAGTAATGATCAATTATTCGGGTCTGCCACAGTTTTGATAAGCTTGGGAAGCATGAAATCTCAGGAACTAGAGCCAGCAACTATTGGCTCAGCCTGCGTTAATTGATGACGATCAGCAGGCGCGCTTCGCCCTGCACTGCAACCCACTGAAACGTGTCTTGACAATCTGAACGTGTCATGGTCGGCGCCGGTAACACCGACTTCAGCTGTCCAAGTCGGCCAGTCGGCGCGTGCTGTTGATCGACTTTCGTTTTGTTTTGCCTCAATCTCTTGGAAACAGCGGCAGCTACTTGAGAGCCGGTTGTTTTCCTGATGCTTCTATTGGTCGCCGGTGGCCAGCATTCCAGAACCTTACTGTTTAGGCAGTTAGTCCCTAATTCTGGAGCCATAAGGGGGCTCATTAGCGTGATGCTAGGCATCACTGCGCCATGCAGCCTTGTCAAAGTCTGACGGTTCCAGGACTTGGGGACCCGGACAAGATGCGTGCTCACCATAACCTTGGGTGTCGAATATCTAGCTGCTTAGCCGCCCTTGAGCACAATACAACTGTGGCCGTATCTCTGATACTCTCTGGTCTTTCCATCGAACACTAGAAAGATGCATCCATTCACAGCATACGCCGTTGGCGTTGCCGTCATCAGCTTCCTCGTATACGCCCTCGTCGATGTTATCTCAAGGTATAACGCCAAACACAACTGTCGCGGACTCCCTGGGCCGGCATTGATACCATGGGTCGGACGCATTCATGATCTGCCCATTGACTTCATGTGGCTTAAGTTCAAGGAATGGGCCGACATGTATGGACCAATCTATCGGACGAAGATGCTGGGAGCCAACTTTGTGATTATTTCGGATGAGAGCATTGCCGAAGATATCCTGGTAAAGCGGGCAAAGGTCTACTCTGATCGACCTGAGATCAAGTCCTTGTTCGATGCCAAAAGCACCTATGGATCCATGGAATACCTGCCCCTGATGGGGAAGAATCGTAGGTTGGCACTTTTGTTTGACAATGTTCTGGGCTAATGTCTCTGTAGAGTACTGGGCTCGTCAGCGCAAGTTCACCCACTCCTATCTTACCGAGTCGACAAACGCAAGGTATTATGGCATCATGGAATTCGAGCAGAAGCGGTGGCTGCAACGTCTCGTCGAGAACCCAGATGACTTCTCCTTTTCACTGGAGGACATGTGCTCAAAGGTTATGGCTACTTTAACTTGGGACGACCATACTGTCAGTACTCCTTTGACACCAAGCGCATGGGGTCTCCTCACTCAGATGTCACCGGCTGGTCCTATTACCAATGTTTTGACGCCTCTCTGGGACTGGCTTCCTGAGCCCATTAACCCCTGGAAAATCCGTGAGCGCAAACGCCATGATGAACAGCAGGAGTTCTTTATGAAATGCCTTGTCGACACACGAAGCAAGATGGAGAAGGAAAAGCAGCGACCATGCTTCACGAAGACATACCTGGAGAATGCTGAGAAGAGCAACATATCCGGAGATTACGAAGCATCTTGTGTACTCGGTATGATGGCTCTTGTCGGTATCTTCACAGTTACTGGGCCCATCTACTACTTCTTGATCGCCATGGTCCATCATCCAGAGTGGCAGCGCAAGTGCCAAGAGGAGATCGATACCGTTTGTAAGAACGGTCCTCCCACGGTTGCTGATATGCCCAACCTTCCCATCCTGCGCGCTTGCATCAAGGAGACGATGCGATGGAAGCCTACTGTTCCGACTGGTAATTCATACCTTCCTTCAGTGATAACCCATTTGAGCTGACAGATCTTGCAGGTGTTGCTCATGAGTGTGAAGCCGATGACTGGTACGGGGGATACTTCATCCCCAAGGGAACCCGCATCTTGCCTCTCGACTATGCCTTCCTTCGTAACCCTGTCAAATACCCCGATCCAGAGTCTTTCCGACCTGAGAGGTGGCTCGAGCCTAGCTGGCCTACTTTCCAGGGACCACTCACCAAGTTCCCTATGATCACTGGTATGTCATCATTCGGCTGGGGACAGCGTCAATGCCTTGGCATGTCTATCACTCGTGATGAGACCATCACCGGCTGTGGTGGCTTGATGTGGGCTTTCAATTTGAAGAGGAAGATTGATCCTATCTCCAGGCGGGAGATCGAAGTGCCCCTGGACAAGTCGAATTCGCTCCTCATCATCAAGCCAGACTCCTTCGAGATGGCTTTCGAGCCAAGGAGTGAAGCAAGAAAGGTTGAAATCGCCCAACAGTGGAGGGATGCCGAGGCTGAAGATGCAGCCGAACGAGCGGCATTCCTAAGGGCCGTAGAGGAAAAGGAGGTCTTGGCTTGAACGTGGGAGGCTCTTTTCTTTGTCAAACCGGACAGCGACGCTGAGTCCGTTTAACGAGGTGCATGGCGTTTGCTACAGGTGTAGCCTTGTTTGTAAATTCCGACGGGTGTGTCAGTCGAGTATTAATAGTGGCAGCTGCATATACCATCCACCCGTGCCATAGGGCTGCTGGGAGGAAAATTGAAACTATTTTTCGATGAGCTGTTGTTAAGAATGGATCCAACTCTTATTGTTCTTCAAGAACCTTTGCCTGGTGCAGTATGAGACTGAGCTGATAGTCGATTGCGACCGTCGACGGTGATGGGGCGCTTGAAGATTGCAGAGTGAAGCTGAAGAAAGGTGGGCCGAGGGGGTCTTAGCGCTACGCTGATTTCGGCTAGCGCAGGATATTGTGTAGCTTCCTCGTTCTGTAAACTCATCCACTGCGGCATGAAAGCTGTATCACGTTCGTAGTGAAACCCAACCGTTTCTAGAATCACTAAGCCATCAGTGAAGCGTACCATGACGACGGAAGATGTCAGTTTCGCGCGTGGATGAGTTGCTCCGACGACGCGTGTGGCTGTGGAGGGGTAATTGCCCCTCACCAGTGGCCAAGCTCCTTTCAGCAGAGCTTCGAGAAAAATCGGGACCAATGATGCACAGGTACTCCACATGGGCGAGAGCTCTTGCCTCTGTTTCGTGCATCAGCAAACGCAAGGGTATAAAACCCTAGAGTACCCCTCATTGAGCTTTGTTTGCCCCATCACTCTCTCACCAACTCAACACCTACAACACCAACACCTATCACAATGTCTAAGTCCCAGGTCTTTTTCGACATCACCGCTAACGGTTCGCCTCTCGGCCGTATCGTTATGGAGCTCCGTGGTGATGTTGTTCCCAACGTAAGTTCTCGCTGCTTCCCATGGTACCCCGCCATGAGAAAAAAGATGGCAACTGGTCCGGGACGATAGCTGACAGATCGATTGGTAGACCGCTGAGAACTTCCGCGCTCTCTGCACTGGTGAGAAGGGTACCGGCCGCAGCGGCAAGCCTCTCCACTTCAAGGGTGCCTCCTTCCACCGCGTCATCCCCCAGTTCATGCTCCAGGGTGGTGACTTCACTGCCGGCAACGTGAGTATCCCAATGCCTTGTTCCACACGCTCGAGCATCAAGCTAACAGCCGACAGGGTACCGGTGGTGAGTCCATCTACGGCGAGAAGTTCAGGGACGAGAACTTCACCCTGAAGCACACTGGCCCCGGTATTCTTTCCATGGCCAACGCCGGCCCCAACACGTAAATGGCACACCCTCCATCGCGACTGACCAGCGCTAACATTTACTTAGCAACGGCTCCCAGTTCTTCATTTGCACTGAGAAGACCTCGTGGTTGGACGGCAAGCACGTCGTCTTCGGCTCCGTCGTCGACGGCATGGACGTTGTTAGGAAGGTCGAGTCCTACGGCTCCTCCAGCGGTGCCACCAAGGCCAAGATCGTCATCTCCGACTGCGGTCAGCTTGCTTAGATGCTTGCTCGGACATAAGGCGGATAAAAGCATTTCGGACAATGGATTGAAAAGTTTCGAACACAAAAGTGAGCGGGAGCTAGTATGGCTATAGTGTCAGAACGACCCACGGATACACGACAGTGGCTGGGACGGAGTAAAGCCATTGTGTCTACATAACGAGACAATGATATTGATGAATTCGCCAACGGTTGCCCTCCTCTCTGCTTGATCTTGTGCCACTCATGCTCATTATTTGGTGAACCCCCATAATGGCTGTCAGGCCAGTGGCTGCTGGCTGACGATATACGTACTGTTCCGGCCTGTTCACTTATCTGAGTGAACATTGATACCTTTTGGTTGTCTTGGCCTAGTGGGCCGGAGCTGAGTCCTGACAATGGCTAGGATGCTTAGATCTGAATGCCACCAGCAATTCACAAGTGGCAACTGCTGTCGCTCGAAGTACTACTGCCGCAGCCTCAGTGCCTGTCGTCAGTAAGGTAACTTACCCTTGTGGTGCCCACATACTAACTGAACCAACTCTTGCCCTCCGTGATCGTTGTTCGCACCCATACGCCAGCTGTTGATGCCCTCGAAGACAGAGAAGAGTGGATATCACCTGGACGCTTGATCTCCCCAAGGCGCTTTAGTCTCGAGTCATTGACAGGCGTAAGGCTGAGCCTCAACGAGCTATGTCTCCACTCCAGCAGTCTCCATACCAGGCTGATCGTTGCACGAGTGGTGGTTCCTGCATAAGAGGTCAAGGATCAGAAGGTCCGATCGTAAGTGCAGATAGCAGTGGGTTGGACGGTCGTTTGACGGTATGAAGGCGCGCTATGGATAAGTTCAATAGCATTCTACCAAGTACACATGCCGAACTTAAAATAACGCAGAGCGCTGACTCGCATGCATATAGCGTAAGAAGTGACTGAAGAGAAGAACAGTCTACGACAACGCCAAAGAAAAAAGCTTTCTGTTCGATTCACCATGGTCAATGTCGACGTCGTGACGAAACTCCTAGTCACTGATGTATGCCCCCGGTGTACGAGACTACTGGCCTCGCCACGGGGCTCCTTCCACTGAGTTTACATGTCGAATACGGATCACTTAGCCTTCCTCACACTTCACTGAGGCCTGAAGTTTGAGTATATTGGGCTTCTTGTCCGACCCCCTTCGGCGATCGGATGATTAAGTGGCAAATATACTGCCCTCTTGCTTTGCACTTGCATGTCCGTAAGCGCCAGATACGTAGTGAACAGTGAAGCGGGGCTGTCGGGTAAGGGCATCTTCTCTGCACTCCACTTCTCAAGCGCCTCATAGTGTTCGCTCATCGGTGCCTACCGCTTACCTTGCAGTGCGCCAGAGGATAATCCCTTTGACAGAAAATCTCGCAGGCAAGGTGGAGGCTGGCCTTGGGCATCTACACAGCATAAGCGTGCGAGGCGAGCAAGCGCGGGGTAACATCAGTGGTTCGAATTGAGTAATGGGTACACATTCCAGGGGTGACGTCGAATGCAGTGTCTAATCGTCCAGCGATGTTTGGTGGGTATCGATCAATCAGTGCCTGCCTGCAAGGTGTCGTCTTGTAAGGCTCTCGGCAGCTTTGGCTGATACGAACTTCAATACGCTCTCATGCATCCGCAGCTCATCATACAGGCTCTGGATGGTTCGAAGAGGCAAAGATGAGGCGGGGAGAGGCGGAAGGTCCGCGGGAGAGGGTTAAATACATTGGATGACGAAGTTGCAGCTTCGAACCGAACTATGTGTCCATAGTGCTGGGTGAACGTGTTCCCACAGAGCGCTTCTGCTAGTCTGGGGTTTGTAGGTTGAGATACGAGGGTGCACATCGATGTGGTCGTGGCTGCGGTCCATTTGGCCAACACGTACCTGCCCTTGATTGGCTCAACAACATGCACAATGAGACAGTTCTGGGATGTGGATCACGGTGGATTTCAGATTGAGCGTCAGGGGAAATACGTTCGAATGACTCGTAGTACCAAGCTGTTGGAATAGTGGAGTTGCAGTCGTCAAAGTTCGATGTTGATAGTGGTCACGTGCATATCGGTGTGTTCAGCGAACGCCACCGAATTTCCAGAAACCTTGGCTGCTTGTGATAGAACTGAGCATCAGATGCTGGCGTCACCAGATGACGAACCGTTGAGATTCTGTCCAGTCATTGCGAGAATGACAGCGCTGAAAGGGGGCGAAAGTCCGGTTCTAGCCCCAGCGTTGGAGGGCAGCCACAAACAGCCCTACCGCTCGATAGATGCTGCTGCATAATTCCGATGATGGCAGAGAGGGGCATCGCCAGCAACACATGTCGTCACAGTGGAGTGCTGGGCTTGGAATGTCACTCGGGCTCGCTCCACGAAATTGACGACAGTCTGCTCATTGTCTGCTGATTGCCGGGATGGCCCGTCGAAAACGAAAAGGGACCGCGGGCACGTGGAACTGATCAGCCATGGGAGCGTCGTCCCGCTGTCTGGCGTGCCGCCTTGCGCAGTTCGTACCGGACGATGGACTGGGGAGCCTGGCGGATAAGGCGGTGTCGTTGTTCGCTGAGGCAGTTGATGTCGCAGAGCACCACTCATTGTACACGGCTGAGTGAGCACTTATTGCAGCCGCACGGCTACTGTACGCTCTGCAGTCACAGGCAATGCTGCTCCCACAGGCTGCGAAGGGGTGTGCTGAGCGTTGCGCGAAGTGACAAGCTGATGAATCTGGCGGCTGGCTGGCCGTGGATGATTCGCTAGCCGCAAGGGAGGCTGGTAAAACCGGGCAAGTCAGCGGGTCTGGCCTTCACACGACGGCGCCGCCCTGCGTCGCGGATTCGCTGCAGTGTGCATCGTCGTGCAGGCCAAGGAGAAGGAGGTTGCAGTGGATGCATTAAGATGCAGGCATCTTCGCTGGCAGCGATCGCGATGCTTGAAGGATCGCCCGCAACGACCCTTCAGCAAGTCCCTCCAGGCGGCCGCGACAACAACACCCCACGCCGTATTGCTGCGCCTTTATTATCGTTGCATGCCTACGCAAAGCCTCGATTCCTGTCAATCCCATTCGGTCCCTGCGTCCGCATGCCAGGTCACGCTTCCGTGCGCTGTCTCTGATTGCTGCGCCTGCTTTATTCTAGGCAGTCTCACATATACATAACGCTGTGCGATACATGGCTGCGCGTGCTCGATAAGCATCTTGTTCCGCATTGACAAGGAGTCTTTCTATTCATTCCATTGTTCCGAATACCCGCACCAACCCATCATGTCGCGAAACGTACACTGGCGACAACACCAGTCGAGCAATAGCACGCACTCTGGTCGCAGTGCCGACAGCGACCACTCGTATGAGACCGCACCGACTGAGTACAGCGACAGGCGGCCATCTCTGGCGCATAGCGAGACGTGCTATGCACGAGTAGAGGGCCGACGAGATTACTTTGCGAGCGAGGATGATGGCAACAAACACGCGTTGCAGCCAGCGCGTGGTTCGGTCGACACCTACGTCTCCACCTCAGATGAAGATCTCGACGATGACGCAGATGATATGCCAGAGTACGACGTACCACACTACCATCACGATCCGCTGCCAACCGACGCCATACCCACGACGCCCCGCGACTTCGCTGAATTGTTCCCTACCTCCAAGCGCATATCAATACGCCATGACGATGCAACAATAGATGGAAATATGAACTTGAGAATCGACACACAGGTGGAGGAACGGCGCCACAAGAAGCAGAACTACACTCTGTATCACCTGCGTATGCAAGACCTGCGGACTCGTGATTTCTCTTTGCGCCGCTACTGTCGAGAATCGGGACGGGAAGTATGCCACTCGATACGAAAGTACCAGAAGCCGCCTCAAGAGAAGCCGCCGGTGTTACAACGCGCAAGTACAGCCCTTGCCAGTCTAGTCCACAAGTCTGAATCTCGCCCTTCAACCGCGGCCGGCCTTCAGCGCTCAGACTCTGGGTACGAGTCGGTGCGGGGTCACGTAGAAGAAGAAGAAGACGACGACGAAGAGAATGAAGACCCACGCCCCAAGAATGCAGGTTACTTCAAGGGTCGTGCGCTGTTGCCTACCAACACCCTCAAACTCGAGTTCTCCAACTACGCACACATGGAGGTCAAGAGGAGAGGTGCCAAGTCGAACAAGAAGTATGCCTTTGAGTACTGGGGTAGTGACTACTCGTGGAAACGTATCGTCAAGAAGGAACGTGACCAGGAGACTGTTTCATACTATCTAGTCCGTGACGAGAACGAAAAAGAGCCCTTGGCCCATATCTGCCCCGTTCGATTGACACAGGCCGAGGCGCGTGAGGAGGCAGCACGTGGAGGATGGGTTCCCCCAAGCTACTTGCGCATCACCGATGACAAGGTCTTGCGCTCCGACTCGGACATTGCAGAGTAAGTGAAGCACAGTACACCGCTGAGACACAACCTAACAACAAGCACAGTGTTATTGTTGCCACCGGCCTCATGGCTCTTGTAGACGATTGCATCAAGCGCCGATTCTCTGCAAAGCAGAGTGCCCAATTACACATCCCGCTCATTCGAAGCGCTTCGCTGAGGATGAACATGGAATATATCGGTCCCAAACGGCTTATCGATGAGATGTTCAGTCGAAACACCCGCGGCGGGAGTTCAAGTAAACAACCGTCAGCGTTACGCCGTACCTCCGTACAAGCTTAGCACTTCCTTGCTGGATATAATGTTTGATTGTTGGGGGGGCCTGCCCCGCTGGCGGGAGACCCGCTTGTTCGGTAGACGACAGCTTTGTTTCGTACATGATTTTCTTTCCACTGTCAGACCTGTTCTGTTGGACTTGTGGGGATGCAGCTTGCCGCTATCCTCGTGTCGTTAGTAGTACATGTGAGCTTGGTCTCATGCATTTGGCCGGAGTTTGGAGACTCCATCATGCATGGTGGTCTCACAAGGTTTACTTTATTGGACTGGTCTTCCCCTTGGAAGCTTGGAACGCACAGCACTTGGTACATTTGGCCCTCGCCAATGGGTATTGGACGCAGAACATGCCACAATTCTCACTTTTGGTACGAATAACGACGAGCGTTATACACTCAATAATGAACTCAATCACTCTTGTTTGGTCATATATTCCACTCAAAGCCTACAACTGCAAGAAGTAAGTTTCACAAGCCCGTCCCGTTGCTGTTGGCAGCGCTGAAAATGGTTCACAATCGTTGTGCTATCATCTGGCCCTATTGTTGTGGCACAAAGGGTACAACGGTAGGTACCCGTGCATTTGTTTCTGGCCATGTGATTATGATACCGCCACTCCAGGAAGTGCATGCCAAGACAGCATTGCAAACGAGTGACTCCACTATGGTAGTGCGCACTAACTCGCTAGCAAACATTGGGCTCAATTGCCTTCCTTTGTGCTTACGCCCTCTCCACCGCCTCACGATCCGTAGCAAGGATTGAGGTCAAGGCTCTTCGATGTTTTCGCATATTTCGCTAATGATATCACAGCTGCAAATCCTGCCTAGGGTGCAGGCAAGGTCTCAATGCTCGCCTGAAGCGCACGGTGAGCTGGCTCGCTTGACACTAGATGATGTCTTGCAGTATGTGGGTACGAAAACGTTTCTTGAGCGGAAGATTCAGCCTTCAATTCTCCAAATCCGCCATGCGTAGCCATCAAACATATATAGCACATCGCGGTGCATACAGTAGTCTTTGCGACAGTTCAGCCTTCTCAGGTACCAACGAGTCTCGCCATGAGTGGTCTCTCATATGAAAGGGTTAATAATCCGTGTCTTTGCCGTGAGGCCTATTCTCGGCCCGCTTAGAACCAGATGGCCCAACTTTGGTGCCAGAGTACCGGGTCTGATGCAAAAAAACATAATTGGAGCGTCGGAACCTCACAGTCGGGCGCGGCTTCCCACATCTTATTGCATCCTATCTGACACTCAGTTAGAGGGAGCATGACCTACTCTACGGGTATTCGCATTTGTTCGTCACCGTCCAGCTCTCCTTCTTGACAAGTCATCTTTGTTCAACCCACGTTCTTGTCGAAATCATAATATAAAGCCCGGTAGTTTGGAGATCAGACCAATATTCCCTGCACTTCTCAACAACTCCTTCTAGCCGCCGTTCCTGTCATTGCTTCTCCAGATTTCTTCGCCTCAAACTTCTTGACAACATTCAACATGGCACAAGTCAAGCCCTGGACCTACCGGCTTAGAGGTAGCTTGACCCTTCTTTTTTACACTTTGACTTACTGAACCCATTCTACAGAACATTGCCAGGCTGAAAAGCTTGGAGAAATTGTTTATCAGGACATCTCTGATCGTCGAGGTATTTATAAGAGAGATCTTCTATCGTCAATGGGCTCCACTCCTGATGCACGCATAGGCGGCCGCACAGCCTGGTCGACCATTGCTGTAGTCAACGGCATCCAGTACCCGGCCCGCTTTTGGTACGACGGAGCTCGTATAGAACAGGCAAAAGAAGACGCTGCTGAGATCGCATTGCGCCAGCTCACCGGATATACCGATCCAAAATCACAGCCTCCGTCAGCGAGCCAGTACGGTCGTGCACTCGCCGCATGAAATCTACCTCAACACTGAGTGCATCTGGGGTCGCTGACCGAGCGAAGTCTTCTGTGAATGATGAGGAGTTGGGCAGGGATCAGGCGGTGCTATTCTATGGGATCTTTGCTTCGAGACTGTCTCTAGTCGCCTTTCAGCGATACGAAATCATTGCGCCGAGGTGAGGTACAGATGAGAAACCCACTCAGTGATTCTTGGGAAATGCTGCAGGCGTTACGTTGCTCTCACATAACCACTGCGAAGGGAACTTAAGTTAAGGGCAGGAAGCAACAATTCTACATTCTACGCCAGGAAAGTAAACAACGCTACCTAGACCCTGACCTACGTTAGCGCGTTGGTGTACCAAAGAATCAAACTCTTTCTCACGACAACCTTTCATGACTTCACGCAAACATTCATCTGTTACCTACAAGGACTGAACACATCTCCCAACTGCATGATGTGCCTGCCTTATCACGTCATCCCCCACTCGGCACTATAGTTCCCTTTGCGTACATCCATCGGCCGCGCTCCAAGCGCCTCGAACACGCACTACTGCCTTCTGGGCCAAGACAGTATACACAGGGCAAAACTCCATGTACCTCAACTGCTGCAGCTCATGCAGTGGTGAGATGAGAGCGGGTTGGCAGGCCTCCTCCTCCGACCAAACATCCCTACTGAGCCTGGACAGCAAATATTAGGAGGAAGTTGTGTATCCAAGAGCCCTCCAGCACGATTGTGCGACTCCGTTGTTTGGTCTAACCTCAGGTTACACGTCAACGTATACCTTTAGGATGATCTGCGTAATTGGATGCCAACTGGGCTCTCCTCTTTGTTGCTCCACTCCTAATTCGCCCTTCCAATCAAACTCGACCACAGCCCACACAGCCCTTTCTAGCGCTTCGATGAGGGGTACATCCAATGCAAGTCTTCCATTGTGGGCCATGGACGAAACTTCCTGGTGCGAACTCGACAGGGGTTACTCCAGGAACCGGACGGTCGTTCGCTAGTGGTGACGAAAGCGAATGACAAAGCTTTCAACCGTATCAAGTTGACATGGTGGACTGCTCTGTTACGTTTTGATTTATTACAGAAGTGGACCTCATACCAGTAGCTCTGGCGCTAGACATCACCGAATAAACGATCAAAAAGCAATAGTAATCGACCGGCTGTCGCGACTGAAAAGGTATCTCGACATCATGATGGAGGTGCTCAAGGCTTCCCGCAGTCCACTATGGTTCACCTGTTCAAGTACGGTTCGAATTGGCTGACGTGACCCATACGGGACACTTGCCGCTCGGCAGTGTAGCGGGACGCTCTGCTGTTTCCAGTAGAATCATCGAGATCAGTATCTACCTGCCGCTGGCCACCGATGTATTGCCGCCATGCGCCAAAACGAGATAGTGAGTGGTCTGGCACCATCTGCATCAAAATGGATATCTGTGCTTCGCAAAGTCCGGAGCCCTCCACACGATGTTGGGTTGCAGTGCCTGCTTCCTCGAGACCCACTTCGCTCCACCAGGGACATTCGCTCGACGTGGTCCATCCTGATCTCGGTCAAAAGCGTAAGCAGACCTCCTTGAGAGGCGAGCTAAATCCTGGTCTGGCAGGTGCATGACCGCAGTGTGGATCGTCTGTGCATGGGGGATGAGTGCTTGGAGAAAACTCCACCCGAAGCTGACACTCTTCCTGGGTGAATCATAAATTTCATGAAGACTGCGGTGTACCGTTGCAACTCGTCCTCACAGCCACACTGCGCTGATCTGCCAGCTTGGCGCGGACAACGAAGAGCTTTCGGTCCAATATCTTTGCAAGGCAATCAAATCATTCCCAAGCTGGCTTGCAACAGCTACTATCGACATGAAAATGGCTTGGCCAGTAGCTGCTACCCCATTGGTGGCTGCGCTGTCTCGTATGCCCAGTGTGGAAGATTGTCACCTCCTTTTCAGGATACGAACCGGCTCTCTGCAGTACAATGAAGCTCTTTTTTACGGCCACTTAGCTGCAATATGAGCGCAAGCTGCTAATTTTCTGCAGCATACCAGCCATCAGTATAATGAAGATTGTGTTCGAATTCTTCAATGCCAGTTGGACACACAGGACGTTATGTTGACCATCGAATTTGTACCTTTTAGGTTGATCTTGTCGGGGCTCCGGATGCATTGAGCCGCACTTTGTGCCCTACGGAGTTTTTGAATCCTTCGTTCTGTGCGCAGGCTAATCGCGACTGTCCAATTACTAGTTTTCAGACAAACGAAGTAGGCTTGACGAGTATCACACTGCATTGCTACCCAAAAACACTAACTTGCAAAAGGCTGGCGCTATGTATGCGCGATGAGCGCAGGAGGCTGCCAGGCTTTAAACACTTACGACGATCCACCGAGCCAGTTCGGCATTCTCTCATTTCCTGCTGGACTCCCCACTAGAGGGCCACCATTCATACACTTCAAGGTCCTATCTTGCGAACAAATCCACAAGAGACCTGACAACAGAATTCTGCAACGGCCGTACAGATCGGTGCACACACATGGTTTTACTTTGGCGCAGAAACAGACAGCTCCCGACCTTCGTATGCATTATGGTTTGGCTAATTCAACTATGTTAAGCCCTCAACCGGAAGCTCATCGACACCCTAGACCCACTGTCTATTGATTTGAGCACTTGTAGACATATAGCAGTCGCTGCACGCCTCCTACAGGGCGCTCTTGAGTACCTTCGCCGTCGTTATACCAAGAGAGACGTGCGATGAACTTGTAGCAGTTTCGATTTTCGTTCCAAGCTTGATTAGATCTTTGAGAAACGTCGGATCACAGGCCTTGTGACGCGTACTTGGCCAATCAACAGCATAACATGCTCCGCCTGACGTGCGAGGCCCTCAGCTACACGACGCTCTGCACCTGCCATCGACCCACAACCTCCTCCGCCTATCTACACTGCAGGCGCGAGTGCGTATCATGCAAGTATGTGTACAGTTTGCACCCTGGCATCAACGGAAACACTTGACTACCATACCATCGCTCGATATCTCCCAGATCGCTTCGCAGAACATCTCAGCATCGCCATTGTGCAGAGTCGTGGATGTCACTCGACACCACTTTATACAATCGAGGATTCGTATTTGTCCAAGACATTCGCAGTGCGTATCCTCGTTGGGGTGCAAAGGGCCGAGGGCTACGGAAAGGGTGTTGTGCGAAAAAAGCACAGAGGTTGCTCGGCATCTCCTCATCAGCCCTGGTCTTGTCAACCAATGCTGTGGCAGAACTTTAGAAAGGAATTCAGGAGCAATATACTCAAGAGGCTGACTTACTCTCCCCTAGTTACAACTACACATTCGAGCTCCGGCGCAACGCATCGCCCACCCCGGTCTATTGCTTCCTTATGCCTAATCGATGGAGGATGGTCCAAATCGCCTACACATACGAGGTCATTGCGCCAGGGACCGATTGGACAAAAGGTGGCTTCGTGAAGAGAATCATGGGTTGAGGGTGTATCTGGACAGTTGCGGGGAACAAAGTCTCAGCGAAACCGAAGACTCTGCTGCAGCCGTCGCATTCGGATAATATGGGAGCCTCTAACCTCCGGCTAGGGCAGCAGTAGTTCATGCAGACAAGTCGCTAACGTGCGCGGTCAGTTCCACATCGGCAGTCACCAACTATTCCTGTATCGATGAAATCTAGATTCAAAGTCAATATACCAACGCAGAACCCCGCCAGTACTATTGCAGGAAACAAAACAGTCGCTACATAATGGTGAAGAACCTTCGCCTGCCTGGGCAGTCAGTCAGGTAGGGGCAGACTGCCACACCGCCATCTGATTTGTCTGAGCGTGCGCTAATTGAATTGCAGTGGAGCCTGAGACTTCATTTTGAGGTCAGAGTTTGACTATCGCGATCGTGGAACTACGGACAAGAGTCAATGAGAAATCACAGCCGATGACATGCACACGACCAACAGTGCAGGAAATGCAGCTTGTCGTTGATTAAACTCGATCGCCAATGCTAGCGTATTTTCCACCATCGCAAACGAACTGTCTGCCGGCGCCGTTGAGGTTGTAAACTGCTAGGGCCGCTACGCACCGCAGACCTGCAGGACCGAGACCGAACAATGGGGAACGGATCGAGACAGTGGGAACGACGAGTGGCCAGAACATGGTTTTTTTCTCCAGAGTATGCACACCCGCTGGATTGTGACAGATTCAGCGCTGCAGTCTATGCATGGGATGGATCTGAGCGTGCGAGCGATACCGCAAGCTTACGGGTGCAAGGCGGGCTGGCAGTGCGACGTGCGTCGCTGCTCCTGGACCAACCGGAGTGTCGTCCCAGACAGAAGGCTACGGCGCGGGCCGAACGACGCATGCTTCACCGCCCATTGTGTCGGATCATGCCACTGCTCAAAAAACGACTCTGCATCGGAGAAAATATCGTCCCAGCAGGACGGTTGATGCTACGTCACACAGGACCTTGCTTTACGCAGCAAGCTGAATTCGTGGGTGAGATATGTGCATGCTCGGGATGTAGCGGTGACGATGTTGCACAGACGGACAGCACAGCACAGTTCTGAAAGAAAAGCTGTGTTTAATGGACCTCGCTTATCAGGCAGCACGGAGATGGCCACGATGACAGCAGGCTTGGGATGGCGATAGTGTGGGCGTTGCACCTGCGTCGTTTGTTCTTTCCTGTCATGTGGCTGGGGGGTTGAGAAACCGTTCTGAGCTCTGAGCGGACGAGGGGGTGGAGAAGGGGATATCAAGAATGTTGTCTGACTTCAAGGGTGTCGTCAAGTTGGTATTGGGAGCGAGCGCACCTGCAAGTATTTTGCGTTGATTAGGGCAGTTCAGCTTCGAGCTCAATCCACTCAATTGACTATCAATCAAGTCAGCATAGATATACGAGTTTAGAGAGAAGAGCGAAAGCGACACAAAAAGCCAATCACGACCTGAATTCGCATTGCGCAGTTTGACAGGCAATCCAGCGGACGAAATTTCCAACGGAGAACACCAACGCAGACCCGTCACGGAGAGCATTCACAGAGAACACGCAACAGAAAACATACAACAGAAAACACACAACAGAAAACATACAACACGTTTGAAAACACGACCCCGCGCGATGAGGGAGTTTTTTTATTTTTTATTTTTTTTTATTTTTTTTTATAAAGCACTCGATCCATGACAAGACGCCAAACGTCACAATTAGGTGACTGTCAGCGGCGCGGACAGAACGGGCACTAGACATTCGGTCCCAAACTTCAACCCTGTCGCAGCACAGCAGGGCGGCCCCAGACCCAACACCCGTGGGGATCCGTGCTGAGAACAACGGCCGCGCCCGCACGCACGGGAGACGACGGACGCGGGAACGTTGATGGCCGAAAATGAGATACACGGCACAAGACAGGACAGGACAGGACAGGACGGGACAAGATAAGATGCAGGATGATGCGTGTGAGAATATGGTGTTGCCGAGGGGTGTGGGTGGTGGATGGATAGAGATTTGTTTATTTATTTATCTATTTATTTATCTATTTATTTATTTATTGATTTATTCATCCATTCAATCAACGCACTTGGATCGCCTTCAAGACGCACGTAGAACAACACAGCACCACACGTTCAGAATCTATAGCTATCCACACCCACACCCATGGGCGAACCCACGCAGCAAGACCGGTATGTAGCCGCAACCGCAACCGCAACCACAACCACAAACACGAAAACAAACACAACTTCAGCCCCAGACACAAACACGACTTCAACCCCAACCAGACACGCATCGCATAAATACAGGCTCTTGAAAGAGGCAGCGCTAGCCTTTCTCAACGCGCAGGCTTACCAGGCCGCTATGGAGGAGAAGATGGATCTCAAGAGCCTACGGGGCGTGGTCTCGTCGTGCTTCTTGCACGTCTTCGGCCCAGCGTATTCGGTGTCGCAGGCGCCGAAGCTGCAGGGTGGATTCAGCATCGATGGGTTTATCGCGCATTTGGGCGGGATGGTGCCGCTTCTTGAGTGCTGGGAGATGCGGGTTAAGAGTTTGGTGGTGGATGAGGTTGGGGAGAGTGTGGTTGTGAGAGTGGGGTATGGGATGCGGGTCAAGGGTGCCGAGGAGGTGGTGGAGAATGATGTGGTGTGGTGGTTGGAGCTGGAAATGGAAGATTGGCCGGCGGGGAGTGAGGTTGGAGATGGGAGTCGTGAGAATGGGGGGTGGAAGATCAGGAAGAGTACGGAGATGGTGGATGCTGGGGCGGCTGGGCGAATAAGGGAATTGATGATGGGGGGAAGGGGCGGTAGCAGCGGCTGAGTAGTGTGTGGCTGCCGGCTGGTAGAGAGGAAAAGCCTACAGTCATCAGAGAGTGCCTTGGTGTGGGTGCTCAAGAGGAAGTCGGATTCGTCGTGAATCGTGTCGATGAGGAATCTAGGTCTATCTGTGCCCAAGCGCCAAAGTGGCCCACTCCTCCCAATGCTGTGCTGGTGTCGTCATGTCGTGAACAAGTGCGCAAGATGCCTAGGCCTCCTCCTTGGGCTCCGTGTCGGCGCGCCAGCTGCATGTCTTGCCAGCCTTCTTCCACAGCGCTTGCCTCTCGCGGAAGACGGCGGTGGTCCAGGTCTTGATCTCCGGGCTCTTGATCTTCTGCGCGACCCAGGTGAACTCGCCCAGGTCAGTGTCGCAGTTCTGGCTGCGCTCGTACTCGAGCATCTGCAGCAGCAGCTCCATCTTGTCGATGTCGTGCACGAAGAGGCTCTCCGGAGTCTCGCTGTCCTCGTACTCCTGCCAGATGTGGCGGATGTCCTTGCCGTTCAGGCCGGCGTTGAAGCTGCCGAGCAGGTTGGTGCAGATGTAGTCCATCGTCTCCGACTCGCGGCGGCTCTTCTCCTCCTTGGACACGGGATCGACGGGCGTGATGTCGCCAACCAGCGCCTCGGCCATGTCGTGGATCAGGGCCATGCGACAGCACCTCAGCATGTCCAGCTTGGAGCTGACCGAGTGCGGGGCCATCATGGTGAGGATGCTCATGCGGTACATGTGGTCGGAGATGCTCTCGCAGTTCTCGATGCCGAAGCGGCGCCAGCCTGCGCGCTTGGTGGTCTTGAGGCGCTCCAGCAGGTGGAAGAAGGGGACGGGCGAGTCGGTGGACTCGGGGTAGCCGTGCTCGATGTCTGCGAGGACTGGCAGCGGGTTAGCCTGCGAGGCGCACGGGGGTGGGGGGCGTAGGAGAGGTGCCGCATACGGACAGCGCTGTATCCTTCACGACGTACCACTCTGGACCGTCCAGGCGCCCTGCTTCACGTCCTGCGCGTTGAGCTGCCCCGCGCCGGGCTCGGCGACGCCGCGGGTCTGCGTGCCTTCGTCGACGGCCATGGTGGGGGTGGTGGGGGTGGTGGAGGGTCAACGGTGTGCGTGGGTGCAGCGTCGTGTAAGGGGAGAAGACGGGTGCCGTGGGTGCAGCGTCGTGTAGGGGGAGAAGACGGGTGCCGTGGGCGAGCCGTCAAGCGCGTGTTTGGCAGCGGGAGAAAACACGACGCTTGTCGCAGCGCCCCTGTCGGCGGCGCTGCGGGCACTCGGCCGCTCGGGGGTCTGTGTCGCGGCTGCTGTTTGGGCGCCAGTGGACCCTGTGTTGCACCACCACGACACAATCGCCGTTCGCCAGTTTAGGCGGTGCCGGTGTGCAGATGCATTGCAGCCGCCCGGCGCTACTGACCACCACGAGACGGGGCATAGGCCGCCCTCGACCCTGAGACCATGGCGCGCCCGCTCTCCCAGCCCTCCGATGCCACTGCTGCGACGCGCCCCGGCCATGCGCGCGGCCTGTCCGCCAAAACAAACACCACCTCCACCCTCACCAAGCCGCTGCCGAACCCGGTCCCGGCCTCAGATGTCCGCTTGTTTGTGGCAAACCTGCGCCTCCTGGACTTTGACCTGCGCGACGACTGGCCCAACATCACCACACAGACATTCTCCGCCAGGAATGCCGACCAGAAGCAGCGCATCGGCGGCACCGAGTGGGCGCTCTTCCGCCTCTTCGAGATATGGGACCCCGCCGAGACTGCCCAGGTGCGTCTGGAGACACGCGAGGCGGCCGTGCTGCTGACTGACCTTCCAGAAACTGCGCCCCTTCTTTCCGCCCCTCGAGCCTCTCCAGTCCCTCAACCTCCGCGCCGCCCTGTACCGATGTCTGAACGAGCTGAAGAAGAACGGCGTGCTCGGCCGCGAGTCGGTGCTGCGCAAGACCATGCTCGACGAGTGCAAGGGCGACAAGTTCTATGAGATCCTCGCCCTGTTCTCTGCCGCGGTACTCAAGAAGGTACTTGCATCCAGCGGTCGGAACAGCAAGAATGCGGCCGTCGCAAGGAAGCTGGCAACAGCATCCTCTCTCGCCCACGACGAGCAGCGGTCCCTGCTGCCACTTGCCATTGCCCACAAGGCTGCTCTCGTCAACGTGCTGCGCCGCAAGGAGGAGAAGAGGAGGAGATTCACCGAGTTCGAGGCAACGCTCGACTCAAAAGCCAACGATATCAACAAGCGCACTCGAAAATGCGTCGAAACACCGATGGCGAAGAAGCCAACAGTGCCACAGAGAGAGGCTGATGCGCTCAAGAGGCAGCTCGCAGACAACTGGATCGGCAACCAGAAGTGGCTTGGGGTTATGCTACATGGCGATCAAGTCCAGGCTGACGACGCCTTCCTCAGCAACCGTTTCGACAAAGTATGGTACATGGTCGAGCGAGGGAGGAGGCTAGAAGACGCTGCCCCCGAGCCTGGATTGCTGGAGGACCTGCAATGTAGGGTACAAGAACAGCAGACTCGACTGCAAAAGTGGAAAGCATTCCATGAAGACCTGCGCAGAGACAACGCCAAAGACACATCAACGAGCCAGAAAGCACCGGCTCCTGTTAAGGAATTCAAGTTCGAGAGTCATATTCAACACCAGTTGTCCTCGGCCAAGCAGATTGAATCTGGCGCAGTGCAGAGACCAGTATTGAGATCAAGTTACAAGGACATCTTGTCTGACATGGATTCAGAGCTGTCGCGTGTCTCTCAGTCAAAGCCTCAACCGACGCTCACTTCTCTTCGCCGGCGACGCAGATCGTCCTCCAGCGCTCCCCGCTCATCACTCTGGACAAGACCCTCCGTCTCCAAGCCGATGACGAAAGCGCCACCGAGTCCAGCCTGGCCTGCAGAACCAAAGTCGCTTGCCGTCGAGCCGAAGACTCTCGTCCGGGAGCAGAAGGCTTTGTTTGAAGGACTATCTGCTAGCAATTCGGCTGTGCCTCTTCAACGACGGTCATCGGCGAAGGTGAAGCCCATCGGTTCAGATGCCACTCTTGTTGGCCAATTGTCTGATCTACGCATAGCTGCACCCAAGTCACCAGCGACGCAATCTCCTGTTCGCAGACGGTTCCAGCCTCAGCCCGAGCCTGAGCCTGAGGCAGAGCCTACACCACCACCACCAGCCTCCCACCCCGTCCGTGCAGCGTCATCATCCCCACTACCTTCGGACGGTTCTCCAGTACCTTCGCAACCAACACCGTTCTCTGAGCCCTCGCCAATCGACGCGCCAATACCTGCTCTGGAACGTTCAGTGCCTAGTCTGGAAATACCCAACTTGAACCGAGAGGAGGCGCTTGCCGATCAGATCATCAATGCTATCGGCAACGCAACCCCATCGCCGGTCAAGAAACCCCAGCCACGCATGTCCATGTCGCTTGTGGAACGCACACGCATGACCTTGTCTCGAACACCCTCCTTCGAGCCTGTGCCTGAGTCTCCTGACCCGCTTCCTATAGCTTCACCAACAGTTCCTCCTGCTGCCAGTGATGCCGAGCTCAATAAGCTCACAACCTTGCTTGACCGAACGCGCCTAAGTATGGCGACCATGTCGAGTCGACATCGTACTTCTGTCGCACCTTCAAAGGAGACTTCCAGGAAACAAGAGCAAGAATCGAGAAATTCACTGTTTCCTGTCAATCAATTCGATACACCGCGCAGCCGCAAATCGTTCGAAGCTGCTGAGGAAGTAGAGAGTGGCACAAAGACACCCAAAGAAGATCTGCTCTCGGGCGATGTTGACTACGACCGTGTGTTTAGGAGCCGTCCACGTATCGCTACGAGTCCGATATTCAGCCCTGAGAAGTATGTGAGCTACGATGAGGATGCAAATGAGGATATCTATGAGGAAGAGATCACGGGCATTGACTTGGGAGACGTGGATCAAAGTGACGACGAGGACGACGATGGGTTTACGCAGACCCTGGCAAACAGTCCGAGCAAGCGACCAGGGCAGGTCAGATATTGAGCATGGACGTTGCGGCACTCGATGCCATTGCAGTGTTCTTGCACAATAGCGCTGCGATAGTTGCTATAGTCGCTGAACTACCGAGATGGTCATTCGCATCATCTGACTTCAAAAGGCAGCTACCAACATCATGATACAATCTACTAGCTTATAGCCAAACCCTTTGCAAAGCTATCGCTTCCTTTCACCAATTGTCTGGAGATGTAAGCACTGCGCCCTACGGCATGAGTCATTTCCGTACCTTCCACTTTGGGTTGGCACACACTGACGACCACAAGATACACGGTATCTAATAAAGTTGCGACAGGACCACTTCATAGCGACATTACTGTAATTCGTTGCTTCAGATTGTATCATAAACTTTGTGCCTAATCCCGGTCTTTGGCTGGCTGACTACCACTCAAATCAACAAAACAGCAAATCTACGAAAGAGCTGCGAGATGGCCACAAACAACATCACAACAGACTACAGAGTCATTCGCGTACCCAGGGCTTCTACAAGTCTAGCCGACCTCGTCACCAAATCTCGCACCACCCGACTCCATGCCCTAGAAACCGACCCAACAAGCTTCTTAGCCCAGCACGCCGTAGAATCAGCCTTACCCCTTGAAGTCTGGCACAAACGCCTATCAAATCCGGAGACGACGATACTCGCATGCGTGCACACCAACGCCTTCAACATTGACGACGAAACAGCACTAATCGAGGGAGAATGGCTCGGCTTCGCCGCCGTCCGCGGCCCCATGAAACACAAAGACTACTACGTCACCCCCGACATGAACCTGCCCATGCCTGAAAACCCAGACCAAGAAGCACGATGGCACGTCTACGATCTCTACACACGCCCTGCCTATCGCGGACGCGGCCTGGCGAAGAACCTCGTTAATTCTTGCATTGCCACTGCGGTCGAGTACACAAACGCCTTATCCCTCTCATCGATATCATCTTCGTCTTCGTCCTCGTCTTGCAACCCCTTGCACCAGGCTAGAATCAGACTCTTCATGAACCCCCGCAATGCCTGGCTGATCAAAATGTATGAAGGCCTAGGCTTCAGCGCTGCTGGGAGGGTAACGCTAGAAGAAGGCTTTAGGGCCAATGCGCTGGATGAGAGTATCCCCGCTGATACGAGGGCGACAGAGGAACTGACGGCGTTTTGGCATACGAGGTTTGGGTTGGCTATGGAGCGGGTTGTGCGCGTTGGGATGGGGGAGGGGTAGGAGTTGTTTTTGTATTTCTGGTCTACCTGCTATTGTATTACTGCACTGCTACTGCTACTGCACTGCTACTCCGTATAATAAGCATGGACTATGTACAAATAGGACTGATGATAGATAAGTAGAGCCGTACATATTACCAAATACCAGAAACCCAGACTAGGTCAACATGTGAAAGACACTATCCTTGTTACGTTGTTGTGTAACACATACATTTCACATGGTTCTACTGCAGTACTGCAGTTGACTACTCAACTACGTACGGCTACTGTACGGTTCGATTCCTCTACTGTTGCCTCCTGCTAGTACAACGGTACTCCAAAGTAACCACGATTAGTACCGACTGTTAGAAACGTTGGGTGATGCAAAGGATCTGATACTACTGCTAGATGGTGCAGATGCTGTAGTTGGTATGTTGTGTCAATGAAGCGCTATCAAGAGGTCATAGTGAGGTACGCGTCTAGCAGCGCCTTCCTTGCGAGGGTGCCACAGTTGTCTATTCATTGAGCAGGCATGCACCGGCTCGGTCGCTTTGGACGTGACTGCCTCCACACGAAAAACAGTCCTGAATGCGGTCATCACGCTCGATCGTCTCAACCCAACATTGCGCTCTCGCATCTCTCCTCTTCACCACCTGCCTACAGCCTCATTTCTACACCCACCTCGGCTAGCGCGGATAGCAGCCCTCGGTCGTACGTTACAGCCCTTCATGCACCCTCAGCACATGTTCGCGGAAGAGTGATAGGCCATACTGACTGTCGTAGTAGCTCCACCAACACCGCCACCACGTTCGCCCCTCTTGCTCTCTTGCCGTGCGGTCCCTGCCTGCCAGTCCAACGGCGGCTCTTGAAGAAGCTACCAATCATTCACGAGTCATCCAGGCTGGATCCGTCTGCTAGGCCCAGACCCAGCCTCGGCAGGGCGCGCACATCGCCTACACTCTCACGCATCAGTACAGCGACTAGCTCCAGGAGCACCATCAGACGTAACAGCGGTACGGGCACACATAGATCCGGTCAGCTACGCCGCAAGCTGACTCTGGCCGAAAAAATCGCATACATCGACGCAAATCCTATTGACAAAGGCCCTTGGCACCCAGATAGCCCGTACTACGTACCCAGGAAATCCTGGAAGGACGTTCGTGAAGAGCTCTTAGCGGAGGACGCCGAGTACAAGAGACGCAAGGAGGTCAAACGTCTCTGTCGTCAACTTGACGGCTCACGGTCTCGATCGAATTCTCTCACTCCAAGTGTCTCCCGCCTGAATTTATCCAGGGTCAACTCTTTCCGCAGCTTCAACTCAGCTACTCAGCTCGGTCCAACAAGTCGCATCAACTCTTTGAAGCATTCGACGACCGGAAGTACTGTTAGCTCGGTGCCATCTTCAACCTCGGGTAGATCTACTCGGCTTCACGAGGTAGAGACAGCTGAAAAATATGATCGAGTCTCTCAGGGACATGAAGCACAGAAGCAGCCACCACGAGAACCTAGAGATGGAAAAGACTACCAACAGGATCCTCCATCACATGGAGGACAAGGCCAACGAGGACTCTTTGGAAGGCACAAGAGCAAGAATCCTCAGTAGGCCCCCTCTGGATTGTAAGACATCTGCTAAAACTCGATAGCGAACGCTCGAGCGATCTACGGCCCGAATCGATGTCTCGACGTGATAAGTTTCGCTCCAACTTCCTCGCGAAAGATTGGCGCCGCCATCGTCGAACACAATCCAACGAGTAGATCGTACATCCACTGTACTTCGGCCAAGGAGGACTCTCGTCTTGCTGCATACGAGCATCTGCTTGTCATTACTGAAGATCTACTGCAACGCCTGATGGACACTGAGGGAATCGGTAGCAGCGGCTGGCTGCCAGCAACACCCCAGTCACAGCATGCGTCAACGTACAGCGCTGCGAGCGTTAGCCCTCAGTCACAGCATGCGTTGTACAATTTTGCAAACGTCAGCGGAAGTGTTGCGGGTAGTCTGCCAGCAAGTCGGAGGAGCAGCGCTACGCCGCAGGAGTCAGACCATGTCAACTGATTGCTTACAATCTTACTTACAGAGGCACAGGATAGCCATGCCGCCACCTGAACGCTTTGTGAACGACTTCCATTCGCCTTATTCATCACATCATATCCAGAGGCCGCCTATGGGTGTGAATAGACCGGCACTGGTCCGCGGCAACAGTGATACTGCTTTTGGCTGCACGACCCCCCAACCGCCTACACAGGTGGTTCCACGTACGAACAGCGACGTTGCGCTACAACAGCCAAAGCCTGTGCCGGCTGGGCAGTATACAGGTAATCACCGCGGCCGCGTGCAGTGGAAGCTAGGTTCGGAAGGATAGAGGATTTTCTGCATGATGGTTGCGGTTGTTTCCTTCTCTAATGTCGAAAGGTGGCACCTGAATAACAGCTCTAGATTCCAGCTCTTCCCTCATACCTTGACGCAGTCATCCGGGGCTGTTTTTGCTCGTTTCAGTATGCTTGCGACAGGTGATTCGATACAAGCAGCAGCAGTTTACTAGAACTTGAAAGAGTACCCAATGTTTGGTTAGGTTGCCAGTGACTTCTTCCCATGAAAGACGTGGTGTAGGGGTGCATGGGCACTAGCGGCGCTAAATATTATAATCGCACATTTGCCTGCCCCACACGCCACTCCATCTTTGAATCGCAGACGCATCAACCACCCAACGCACAACGAGCACGCACTCTCTCTACCCCATTCCTACACACACCACTCAGCAGCCATGTCTCGCGTAGCAGGGTATGTATTGCAGGTACGCGCACACGGCGACCGTCGCTGACCATTGTTTGCAGCCGCACCGACTGGGCCGAAGAGGAAGACGAGAACGACCTCGCCCTCCCCCAGCAGACAGTCACCAAGAACAAGGACGGAACAGAGACGATCGTATCCTACCGCATAAACGAGGACGGCAAGAAGGTCAAGACCACCCGCCGCATCAAGAAGACAGTCATCAAGCAAGTCGTAAACCCCCGCGTGGCCGAGCGCAAGGCATGGGCAAAATTCGGTCAGGAGAAGGGCAAGCCCGCTGGACCGCAGACCGACACCGTCTCGGTTGCTGAGAACATTGTCTTCCGCCCACAGTCCAACTGGAAGGCAGCGCAGGACGACAAGGGCGAGGACGAGAAGAAGAAGCTCGAGCTCAAGAACGCAAAGATCAAGTGCCGTATCTGCTCCGGCGACCACTTCACAACAAAGTGCCCCTTCAAGGACACCATGGCCCCCGAGGGCGCCGATGCGCCCGCCGACATGCCCGACGACGCGCCCGGCGGTGCTGGAGGTCTGGGAGTTGGAAGCGGTGGATACGTGCCGCCGCATCTGCGAGGCAAGATGGGTGGTGGCGAGAAGATGGGCGGCAAGTTTGACCGCGACGACAGCGCGACGCTGCGCGTTACCAACGTCAGCGAGTTCGCCGAAGAGCAGGATCTCAGGGATATGTTCAGCAGATACGGTCATGTTACGAGGGTGTTCTTGGCCAAGGACCGCGAGACAGGGAGAGCCAAGGGCTTTGCTTTCATTAGCTATGCCGATAGGACCGATGCTGCGAAGGCGTGCGAGAAGATGGATGGCTGTACGTTTTCCCTCCCCTCAATTACCCCCTTGAATCTTGCACTAACATTTTTACAGTTGGTTTCGGTCATCTCATCTTGCGCGTCGAGTTCGCCAAGAAGGCTTGAGCGCCTGTATAGCCTGCACGATAACTCCAGACCTCTACCGTAGGTGGTCTGGAGGCCATCGCAACGTTCACAAGATGGTCGACGAAAACATGGATTCGATAGGAGCTGTCAGATCAGCGTGGTGAGGCATTCGATAGCATGTGTCGAGGGGCATACGGATAGCATATGCCGGCGCGATTTATGGGTATTGCTCTGGTACAGCCTGTTGTAAGCGGGCGGTGAATGGATGACGACTAGAGAGTAATGCAATTCTCATGATCTTAACACTTTAGCCCCGCGCCTTTCCTGCTCACCTTTGTAGTCACTTTTAGCGCTTTTTCAACCACACAGAGAGCTGATTCCTTTGATCTCTACGCCGGGATTAAGGATCGCCCAAATCGACCTCCTCAGTCGTTCACAGGCGCCGCAAATCGCTGATCGAACTTATATGTTACCGAACAAACCGGACTAATGCCAGACATCTCCAGGGCCAATCAACGTTGGGTCTGCATATGTTCTCCCCAACTATATTACATCTGGTGAACTAGAGTGTTCTTTTCTTGGAGAACATGTAAGGTCAAACATGGCCTGAGTCTTTACTTTAATCGGGTCAGCAATCACGGCAAGATGGAATGTAGCTAGATTCGGTATTTCAATCATTTGTGCTGAACCCCTCCATAGCCTTTCCTTCAAGTTGTTCGTCAAAGCCCTTCCCTCTCCTGGGTTCGCGGGTGACTAGGACAGATGATCCGCGGGCAGGATGGCCCCACGTTGCGCGCTGATTGGCTGCAATGACGTGCATGACTACACGCTACACCCTCCTATCGCGGAGTGCATCGCGTCCTCCACGACACCTCTTCCGGTTGTTGCTGCCTCGGTCACTCTCTGTTCAAGCCTCTCTGCTCGAGCTTCCTTTACGTTGCAAGACCTCTTCTCTACGTTTCTTGCCTCTTCCAGTAGCCTGTCCCTTCCTCATCGGCCCTATCGCACAATCGCACCCGCAACGCCACCATGGCTATCGATGACTTGACTGCACCGCAAGCTGCGACCCCGCAGCCTATTGACATCGAGGCATGGACCGAGCAGGCGACGGCAGCTATGGGTTCTGTCACTATCTCCGCGTCTGCTCCGATCGTTCAAGGAACCTCGGTTGCCTTCGAGATCCCACTTGATGAGCACGATGCGCCGGCTCGCACTGCAGCTGCTACAACGGCTCAGGTGCATACCGTGTATAAGCGCAAGGAGCCCATCCGCCGCGACAGCCTGAAGAGGCGTGAAGCGCTGCTGAAGGGCAAGGAAGGCAGCCGGCGCAGGCAGAGGTGGGAGAACGGTATGCTACCCTGACTCATCCTCCTTGAACCAACACCACTGCACTCGCCACCATAGTTGGTACTTCTCACCACAGCTCGATCTGATTGTACGCAGATCGTCTCCTAAACAACCCCCACGTCGAACCACCCTCACCCCAAGATTGGGAGGTCCACCCCACATACCGCGTGCGCAATGTGCCCTACTACCTCGCACCTCTGTGGGACGCCGGTCTGAAGCGGCAATCCACCAAGAGGCACGACGCCGCCATTGCAGAGAAGAACGCGACCAGGACCGTGGCCAACAAGCCGACAGCGCCGGGCGTGGTGCCCAAGGAGCTGCGTGAGAAGTTGAAGCGCAGCCGGGGCGCCAAGGGGCTCTTGATGGACCTCGAGGGCGAAGTGCGCAGGTTCGTAGCCGAGTGGGAGGCCAGCGCGCGTGAGGCCGAGGAGCAGGGACTGCCCGCCGATCCAGACAGTGAGGATGAGGAGATCGTGTTCGTGGGGCGGAACGGGCAGACGCATGACCACGACGGTGCGAGCAAGCTGTTGCAGCGCGAGCTCATGCTGTTTGAGACGCCCGAGGGCGACAACGGCGGCACCTTTGGCCGCTGGCTGGTCCACCATATCGGTGTGTATTATGGCCTCACGACATGGTCTGTCACTGTCGGCAGTCCCGCACGACGAGAAGCGTACATTGGCATCAAGGACGCGATGCGCACTGGTGGGCGGCCAGTGTGCAGTCCTTTGCCCACCCCACTTTGGGGCATGGTCTGAGCGAGCTGATGTATATATGTCTTGCTTTTCAGCTCTTTCGCTTCTCTCCTTCCGCGCTTCTTTCTACCGTTCTGTTTGAGATCTGCATGGCTGAGGCAGATCACCACATGCATTTCTTGCATATAGGCGCCCACTTAGAACTGGAGCGTGCTGGCATATAGACTATACATCAGTCATGTCTGCGTGAGTTCTTTCTCAACCTCCACGCATCAACGTACAAGCTGTGTCGAGCCCCCGATCCATCCGCGGTGCCACTGAAACAAATACACCAGTACTGTGTACTTGTAGTGGAGAGCTTAATGATGTGATTTAGTATTCTCTCATGCCTTGTATGCGTGTAATCGGCTTCTACATCTACACATGCAGAGCTTGACAGCGGCTCTCCATCCGTGAGGGTCCGTATCAAGTAACCACTCTTCCTGTTACAATCTTCAGCTGATACGAACAACATGCTGGTCTACACGCTACTCGGAAGTAATGACGAGAAGAGTCGAAAAACGGGTCAAGCGTTGCCACCATACAACGACCCAAATCGTTATGAAGGAAGGATCGAGGTTGGCTCCAGTCTCCGGCTTTGCACTGGAAGCAGGCTAACACACGTGGTGAGTGCTAGAAGGATAGTGGTATAGTATGGTACATCTGCTACTGGTAAGTGGTGGTTTCATGTTGCAGAGAAAGTCGGGCACAGCGGTAGTCTCCATTTCGTAAACTTACACAGTAAAGCTAGGAGACCTCTGGTGAGATACTGGAGCAATTGTGTGTCGTTGGGGGGAAACACAGTCTAATAGCTTATCAAGGTTTGTCTTGAAAGTGTTTATTAATGGTAGATATTAAAGGCATTTATTCGACTTTTCCTGTACGACCTAGAGAAACAACGGTCCATATCCCGTCCCATCTCCCCTCTCCACGTCAGCTTCGAGTGTCCGCTCGTACACCACTCCGCTACTCGCCTCGCCCTCGGACACAGGCATTGGCATCTCAGCCCAAGCAGCCTGGATCCGCTCCGCACTCTGCAAAAATCTCTCCTGCAGACTCGCGTAGTTCTGCGCCGTCAGTTCCCCGTTTCTCTTCATGAATTGCCCGTTCACCATCACATGCTTCACGTCGCCCACACTCGCGTGCAACATGACCGCTGCAACAGGATCCCTCCACCCCAGCATGCTCGGACTCCTTCCATTCCACACCACCAAATCAGCCTTTGCTCCTGTGGCCAACACACCGAGATCCGGTCTGCGCATCGCAAGTCCACCGCTCCGTGTGGCCAGCAGGAAAGCTTGGTTGACAGACATAGGGTTGTTAGCTGGGACTCGGCGTCGCTGCAAAACCTCGTCGTACAGGATCTTCCGCACGCTTTGCAGCCAGATACGCGCTTGCGTCAGGATATCAGTTGAGAAGGTGAAGTGCGTGTCGACGCCAAGGCTGACCTGGTCGAGAATGAGATGGCTGTACGGGTGCAGATGGCCGTAGTGCATTTCGGACTCCGGCGTGGTGGAGATGTAGTGGTTATACTGGCGCAGCAGCTGTGCGTCTGCAACGTCGAGGTACGATGCGTGTGCGAAGATAAGCGGAATGGATTGATTCAAGAAGCCCAGTGTATGCAGAACGGATGGGAAATTGGGACTCCCGTACACACCGCCGTTGGCATGGGTAGTCAGCAGCGACACATTGTGTTGACTGGCATATCACATCAGCACATGATACCCCAGCGCAATGCGAGACGGCGCAAACTCACCTCGCAAGATCCAACACCCTCCTCGTCTGGCCCGCATCACTGCCACTGAACCCATCGTACGAGATGCCCACCTCAACCGACGAATTACGCAGCCCCGGCTCTCCCAGCACATCCCCGAACAGCTCGACCTGCGCGTCAAACGTGAAGTTCGTACCCGAGTAGTCCCCGAAATTATACGCATATACAGCCCTGATACCGCTCTCGACGTCCGCGTTCAGCGCCGCCCTCGCATGCGCCGCCGACCACGCACAATGCGCGAAATCCACAACCGTAGTCACGCCGCCGTTCAAAGCCTCGTACAGACCCGCCAGTTGCCCGACATACACGTCTTCAGGCGTGAATGTCGTTCCAGCAGGGCTACTTGTTCCGAAGCGAGGCAGGTACTGCAGGAGCGTAGTGTTGGAGCCCAGAGTCTTGAAAGCAGTCTGCCAGCTGTGACGGTGGGTGTCGATGAAGCCAGTGGAGACGATGTCGTTTGTAGTATCGACCACCTCCAGGTCTGTGGGTAGAGTGACGTTGTACTGGCCGGAGAAGACGGCGGTGATTGTGCTGTCCTCGACTAGCACGGAGCCATTGCGTAGGATTTCAAGACTATTGCTGGCGTCGTCCCAGCCGATCAGGGTGCCGCCTGTTAGTAGAGTTGCTGCGTTGACAATGGTGGGTGGTAGGGCGAGAGCGAGCATGGCTGGATGTAGGAACATCTTGGACTTCATTCACGGGGTTCCGCGTCCACACTGCTCGTCCAGCCTCCCACTGTCTATATACTACAACCTCCATGTGGATGTACAGCTTGGCAGACGTACGCTGTAAGTAATGATGCAGTCACATTTAGTAACAATGGGATCTTTAACATCGTTTGATTGAATGACGCGCCGCCAAGCTGCCAGGTGGGACAGTTTGCTGGGTGGAGTTGTGGTGAGCATCTCGTCGGCCCGGTGGGGCTCAGAGCTGCCCCACAACCACACTTCTGTTGCCTTCACCTGCGCGTCCGCACCGAGCAACATGCTTTTTGATTGTAGGCTCGTGATTCTAAAGATTGTATTGCTAGATCATATCCAAGTACGTGCAGAAGCTGTGAGTGTGGTGTATACCCCCGAACGCCAACCGACAATACCACTTACTCTCCAAACGCCCGTAGTAAATCCAAGTCATATCAGCGAAGCACCTCCGCAGTAACACCTACAATATAACACACGGCACTCGCCCAAATTGCAGTCTTGACCACCCCACCCACACCGCCTCTTCTCTTCTTCGGCACTTCGTCTCTCGCTTGCTGCTTACTCTTCTTACTCCTCGCCGCTTCCGCAGCAGCAGCAGCCTGTCTCCTTTCCTCGAAGTCCTTCTCGAGCTGCTCCCGGCTCTGTTCGACACCGCTGTAGCCCGTTGGGCTGAGTCGCGAGGTGCCGTCGATAGGGTTTACCTGGCTGCTGAAGATTTCCGTGGCTGTGTCCACAGTAGGTTGTGCGCTTATGGTCTCAAAACCCCGGGTCGACGCAATCTCATCAAGCGCGTCACGGAGGACAAGCATGTGTCGTTTGGCAGTGACGACCTCAAGACCGGGTGTGATATACGGCACGAATCTTGCAGGAGCCTTTAGTGTTGACAGCGCTTGATGGATTGGCAGAGCCGGCGAGGTGTCGCGTGGAGGTCCACTTGTTGACGTGGTGGTGCTTAGTGTGTCGGTCTGAGGGTCATGAACCAGGATAGTATAGTGTGTTGGCAGGTTGGTAGTCGAGGCGGACTCAGGTGCAGTCTCGGTATTGGTGGTGCTTGGGGTTGCCGACACCTCATCAAAGGAAGGAGTACCCGAAGTTATCTCATCCGTAACTTCTGCTGCTGCGCGCACGACAGTAGAAGGTTCCGCACTGACGGCATCGCTCGCCGAGGATGACATAACATTGCCAGACACATTTTCAATCCCCTTAGCGACAGCCTCAGTCTCGGTTGTTTCGCTGAAAGCTGTAGCATTAGTAGCGTTTGCATCCTCATGGACGGTTGTGGATGTTTGATTGATAGGGTCCTCCTTGAGCATTTCGAAGGTCTTCGAATTTTCTGTCTCAGTGCTCACAGACTCTTCGCCCTCTGGCACCTGTCGATGCTCCACTGTGATCGGCCCGTAGACATCCTCGTACGTGCTGCGCACTTCCTGCACTAGTTTCTTGTCTCCCATCCTCTGTTCGAAAGCTTTCTCCAATCTGTCTGCTGCTTCCTCCCCGTCAGTCTTTTGACCTAGGCTTTCGAGCTGGAGATTGAATGGCCTGAAGAGGCTATGAGCAAGAGGGTTCTTTTCTTCGAATGACGTTCGATGGGTTTGCTTCGGTGCTCTTGCATAGCCATCGTCAGACAAGCCTTGCATTGCTGCCTTTTGAGACTGGATTTCATCGGTGAGACGGGCTGCGACTGCTGTATCAGCTAGGAACTTGGCTCCAGCTGTGTTTGACCCAGAATCCTCCTTCGCAATTGCTTCGGTTGATTCAGACTCGCTATTTGGCACCGATCTAGAGAGTGCTTCATCTGCAGGTTTCAGGGAGACTCCGTAGGTCTGTATAGCATGATCCATCAATCGAGCCAGAGCCAGCTGTGTATCTCGCAAAGTAGCCAGACGGGTCAGGATCTCGCTGTATAGCTCAGCTTTGCTGCGTTCAAGGTTTGGTTCGTCAAGGCGGGCTTGTGCGCTCCAGGTTAGCATTCGAGTCAAAGTGTGGTTCTTGTGTAAAACCCTCGATGCAATACCGAGTCGCCTCTTGAAGGCGTTAGTGGTTTTTCGGATCGTCTCTGTATCCAGCTCACGGAGAGCCTCGCATGCTAATTCGAATTGCTTTTCTGTTCTCTCATAGGTATTGCGCAGGCGCCGCTCCCTGATTGTTCGAAGGTTCTTAGATATCTCAGCACCATGCACCACCTTCCTAGAAGACCGCAAAAGATAGACCGCATGCTCTACTCTGTTTTCATCGTTCTTGAGACGTTCCAAAAGGCCCTTGCACATCGGAAGGTCGGTTACCAGATCATCCGAGATGTGCTCTCTCGCGCGGCGTCCTTTACCAAGGCCTGCCATTTGCTTGGCGAATTGTATATCTGCTTCCGATGGGGCTCCTGCTTCGATAGGATCTTGCCAGAAGTGTTTCGCAAGAGAGGTGCTACCCTCCTCGATCCACCTCCTCATTCGATCAACACTGGACTCTAACTGAACCGGCTCGGATTGCGGCTGCGGCGCACTCTGTTCGGTTCCGACCCCTTCCACTCCGGGGGTTTGTGATACAATCTGTGCTCGCTCAAACTCTTGCTGAGTTCGGCGTACGTAATAGTTGTTCAAAACATGGCCTTCAACTGCTTCATCAAGCGTCTTTGGCTCGGCAGTGGCGTAGCCGGCCTCCAGCTTCTTCCGTTGCTGCTCTATCTCTTCACTAGACTTTATACCACTCTTCCTGCGACCCATGGCAGCTCGGATCTCATCAGCACTTAAGAAGTCGATGTCGTCCTTGGGGAGTTCCCGAAGTTTTTCCGAAGTTGACCGTGCAGAAGCCAAGTCCGCCTTTCGTGTGCCATCGTCCTGCGCTATTTCGATTGGCTCTGGAACTGACCAGTCCACTTCTTTGCGAATTGACTGGGGCTTCTTCACAACGGCCGCGCTGGTTGCGGTGGAGCTGGGCTTTGGATAAGGGTAGTTATCCACTAGTGCCTGTGAAGAGGGTATCACGATGGTCTCTTGTACTGGAGCGGGTGTCACTTCTGTGCTTGACACTTCTGCCTTTGCAATTGGAAGCGAGCCTGTCTTTGGTTGTGCTACGACATCTGATGCATTTCGCCTCTGCAGCGATGTCTGCCTCCAAGACTTGCTGTTGCCAAGATCACGGTCATACACTTTTGGCTCGTCAGTAAAGAACGCATCGATAAATGACGACTCCCGGCTGGAAGCTTCCTTGGCCGTTGCGCTAGCATCTCGCGACTTGTTTGGGGCCTCTGATGGCTGTGCACTGGCTGCATCGAGTTGTTTCTGATTCGGCTGCAGTTCTCCTTGGCCGGATCCCGGAGACTCTGGGCTATTACTAGAGGTTTCCTCGACCTCAGGTACGGGTGAAGCTCGATTCTCATGCTTGCCCACCACCTTTATGTGTGAGCCATCCCGGGGTCGGCGCAGATCGGACGGTGACACAATACCAAACTCATCGCGTTCGTAATGAGTTGTTCTTATGACTGGTTGCGCAAAAGTGGGCGTTCGTTCGATCGATGGCTGCTCTTCTGCTTGGTTCCTTGCTTCTGATCTATCCCCGTATCTTTGTTCTGCATGCTGTCAGCTCTCACCTTGGGACACGACTATATAAAGCCTACCGCGCTCACTTTTGTTTGTGCTCTTGTCTTGATCTACTGCCCCTTGAGCATCCAGCTCCTGCAGCATCCACTTGGGAAATGTCTTATACACCCACTCCCAGTCAGTGAGTCCTTTGCCTCTCAACATGTCCTCGCTGGCCCCGAACAAGCCTTTGTAGGGGTGTTCTTGCAGCATCTTCCTCCACTTTTTGTAACGTTGTAGCTGTGCCCACTCCTGATCTGTCATGCCTTCCGGGCGTCTTGCACTATCATGGTCTTGATATTGTGCAGTATTCGGAGGCGTACGAGAGAAGCATCTTGTGCGTAGCGCTGCTTCATTATCTCGAAGAAGACGTTGGGCATAGCGATGAGCAGGCGATCTTGCCCAGAGAGATGGGTCGCGACGCCACCATGCCATCGTGAGTGATCAGGGCAGTTGAGATGATGGTAGTGTATGAAATACTACAATTCTTGTGTTAGTGTACGTTTGAAGAACTCGAACCATGATTCTTCGGTATACCTAAGAGTCTGGTAGTTGTTGGAGCCCTATACAGTAAAGAGCTCCTCGGAGTTGCCTAATGGTTTGATAGTAACTGTAACAGCGTGAAAGGAAGTTGTTCAACACCGATCTAGGATGGCGCTCGCGGCACGCCTAGTGACACAGCATAGAAAAGCACTGGCATTCAAGCAGTACGAAGAGAGTGGAACATCGTGGTTCATGAGCCGGGTTGCGCCATTCACCCCCGCGCACAAGCTCCCGCCTATCAACCTACGCGGGGTATATCAGCTGCCGCTTGACCGCGGCGTTCACGTCACGACTACCCCTGACATATTTGGTGATTGTTCACATCGTTGTTCTGTGCAGCACAGATAAGTCGAGTTCTCTGGTAACTATCATGATGTCGCATTCATGGTGGTGATAGACGCGTCGCCAGCTCGTCGCGTGCCAATCGTGAAGCTGCACTGCGATAACGATGAGGCGATAAGGCAACCACGCTACATAATGTGGGTCCAGGGATTCTCAACTTTAGTTACTGAACGTTAAACATGCAAGCATCACCAAACCAACAACTGAAGTAAAATAATATTTTTCAAGATTCTACAAAAGAAGTCCAGCCCCTATATACCAAGCCCAATCTCTTAGAGAGCCATCGGCTCCAATGCTTCCTCCAACCTTTGTCTCTTATGAAACTGACATCCATGACGACCACAGTGTTCACCCTGCTGAGCTTTCACTCCACTTTCAAATACATTTCAACCGATACTGTGCCTTGTCTCGAAGCCATTCCTTCTTCCTAGATGAAATAGGTGTCTCGAGCCAATTGAAAGGTGTCGTCGGCCTCTCGCTCTGTGAGAAAGGCCAGAGGCAAATTCAAAGAACCATATCCAACAGTGAATATCAAAGGGTCTCTTACAATTTCACAGTAGTCCAATGAAATAGGAGGAGCTGTGGGCTCTTGCCTATCACACCACTGGTAATTTACGGTCGCAAGCACCGTGGCTACCAACCAAAAACCAACATCAACTGACTTTAAACAGTCACCTCAGTAATTCGAACAAGAGGTCTGGCAAAGTGACGTTATCGGGATGACCGCATTGATCTCCGCGTTGGTAGAAGCAACGAATCTAACGGCGATAGGAAAGACAAGTAGAAACGCATTTTGAATGACTGAATATTGCGAGTCCTAGGGCTTTATGGTGAATTTCGAAGCTTCGAAGGACGACGAGATCGAAGGCTCGGTTGTATCTTTACTTCAGCACTCTTAATGACCTACTACCGAAATACACAGATTTCTGTACTCTCATTAGCCCCTCCCAGGGCGTTCCTCGAAAAAAATTGGGATCATTGTCCAACTTCAAGCAGCAACCATGGACCCCAGCAGTCTGCTATGACGCTGTAAAGCTATTACCTTCTTCGTTTAGGCGGCACAGCCCTTCTTTAAATGCATGAAGTTTACTACTATCTGGTATGAAGAATCGAAATGTTCTCATTCATTGTTGGACGTGTACAAAGTTCCGAAATGAGCTCGCTCACCATAGTCCTACTGGCCTGCATGTGAAAGATCAAAGCATTCGAAACTGTGGAAGAAAACTAGTTTTACGTACCCAAAAGAGCGCTGCGAGTTGCTAAAATCCTGCTCCCACAGTTCTGATATATTCAACGGGGCACGCACGATTCTTTCCCAGAACGCCACGCGATCCAACCATCAGCAGCCCTTGGTCGGTTATGAGTAGTGTTAATTCGGACTCGATCACTTTGGTCGGCTTGGACATGGCGCAGTAGATTGTAGGCACGTCACGGAGAGGTCAGAGGAAGTATGGAGATGAGGACAGCATAATTTCGACATGCTGTATATTTCATATAATCACAATACTAGCAGCTTACTCATAGCTTCGACTTCGACACAATATATCCGTTGGTGGTCTGTAGCCACTTGACAGCATCCCCAACGAGCTCATCGACGATCTCTCTAGCGTTCTTCTTCTCGTTGACAACAGCAGCAACCTTGCCCATCAGGAATGGCCGTGCATTGTCCATTGTCTCGTCGTCGAGCTCATCGCCTAGCTTCTCAAGGTCGTGCTCAACAGGTAAAATACCCTTGCTTGTCAGCTCCTTGATCTCAGCCGCTCTGTTCTCTTCCCAGTTCTCAATGTACGGGTTCTTGCGGACACGGAGGGGCCGCCCTGTGAAGATGATTGTGCGAATGTTGTCGTCGAAGCCAGCTGTGCGAACAGCTTCCTGGTGGGCCTTGGGAGCACCGGCCTCCTCAGCGAGGATAAAGCGGGTACCAACCCACACACCGGTGGCGCCAAAATTGAGCATGGCAGCGACCGACTGGCCGTTGAAAATACCACCAGCAGCGACGATCTGCACCTGCTCGCCGGTCATAGGCGACTTGTAACCCTCAACCATCTTGACAGCTGCAGGGATAAACACAGACGTAGGTGTGTCGCCGGTGTGTCCGCCACCCTCACCACCCTGTGCGCAGATAATGTCCACACCGAGATCGAGACACTTCTTGATATGCTTGGGGTGGCCGATCATGTTCATGTATAGGACACCGTGCTTGTGCAGCTTCTCGACGACAGCCTTGGGAGGAACGCCGACAGCGGAGACGAAGAGTTTGGCGCCGGAGTCGATGACGATGTCGACGAGCTCGTTCAGCTTGCCCTTTGTGTAGTCGTAGCTGTCGCTTGTTAATTTAACCCGCCGTAAGAGAATAGCACATGCACGTACTTGGTTTTGCGTGCGCTACCACCGACCTGCGGGAGCAAGAGATCGATACCGAACGGCGCATTCTTGTCGGTCAGGTAGCCCTTGAGCTCAGCGATCTGCTCTCGCAGCATGTCAGGTGTGTAACCGACACCACCAATGACACCAAGACCACCGGCGTTAGTGACAGCAGCAGCCAGCTTGGGACCAGCAGCCACGTTCATGCCGGCTAGCATAACGGGATGCTTGATCTTGAGCAGATCAGTGAGCTTTGTGCGGAGTTGCTCTATTGCACGTCAGCAGCCAAACGTGGGTAGTGCGAGGCCAGAACATACGTGGAGAAGACATGTTGACTGAACCGTTGATGATTTTGGGGTATTAAGATGTAGCTGGCTTCTGTGAGAACTGCTGAAAGGACGATGAAGAAGAAGGAGAGGAGCAGGAACTTATGGGGTGAGGAGTATGTCGACTCTCTAGCGCACTCGAGCCGGATACCGAGGCCCAGCTCGAGTGGAGATGCGCTAGTCTCAATGGGGATGGTCAGATCCGGGGTATAGCGTGCCGCCAGTGGCCGCTGCCAATTTTTACGGCTGCGTCACATGCAAGTCGGCATCACGAGCGCTACAAGCTTTAGTGATCATGTCTTGCGCCGCAGAGCTGCGTGCATCGAGCTCATTCAGGCGTGCGTTGAAGGGCGCGCGACCGAGTTTGAGGTTCCCATACAACACCATCACGCCACAAGCTGCGCCAAGATGCACACAACGTCGAACGTATACTTCGACCCTGAGCCTGCGTCCGTCGACATCTACTCAGCAGCCTCTCACAAATTCAAGACATAGCTGGCCGGAAAATGTACGCTTCATATCGCATGTCGCTGGCGAGAAGAGGCATCGTGCCTACGTGGCACTGGGAAGCAACATGGGTGATAGAGTAGCCATGATCGAGCAGGCATGCAAGGAGATGGAAGCCGGCAGCAAAATCAAGATCCTTCGCACAAGCAGTTTATGGGAAACCAAGGCTATGTATGTAGTCGACCAAGACATGTTTGTAAACGGTGCATGTGAGGTACGTTATATCGACCCAAGCCCGAGCTCTCAACATCCTCACGTCTGCAGATAGAAACATCACTATCCCCAATCAAGCTGCTAGACGAGCTTCAAGCCGTTGAGAATAAAATGGGGCGCGTCAAAGTCATTGAAAAAGGCCCAAGGAATATCGATCTGGATATACTACTGTACGAAGATGTCACCATGAAGAGCGAAAGGCTACAGCTACCGCACGCTCTAATGCTTGAGAGAGAATTTGTTCTGCGCCCACTATGCGAGTGCGTGTAACCCAACATTTTTCAACCACGGACTAACCAACTGCAGATTGATTCCCGAGGCGAGCGTGCCTCAGCAAAAGGCCCTGCCCGGAGGTGCACTCAGAGAGCACCTGTCACGTCTTTCCTCTTCAGACGAACCCTTATCACCTCTGACCCCACTGGCACCCAGGCAGCCTAGCATCACTCCTTACCAGTCAAGTCGAGATACGCGCCTCATGTCAATTCTTAACGTTACACCAGACTCGTTCTCTGACGGAGGCAAAAACTACAACAACGATGAAGTCACGCTTGCTAATACGATCAAATCGCATATCTCAGCTGGAGCAACTATTCTTGACATTGGTGGACAATCGACTCGACCCGGCGCTGTTCAAGTGTCGGCGAAGGAGGAGCTTGACCGCATACTGCCTGCTGTTAAACTGATTAAGCGTTTGCCCGAGGCGAGGGACATCGCAATCAGCATCGATACTTATCGTGCTGATGTAGCTGAAAAGTCAATCAGAGCTGGTGCACACATCATTAACGATGTAAGCGCGGGCCTCATGGACGACAACATGCTCTCCACAATGGGGAGGCTTGGATGCACAGTCTGTCTCATGCACATGCGCGGCACACCAGAAACCATGAACAAGCTCACTTTGTATCCGGACGGTATTATTGAAGGGGTAGGCCAGGAGCTGCTGGAACGTGTGCGCGCTGCTGAGGCAGCAGGCATTCGTCGTTGGCGCATCATTCTCGATCCGGGCATTGGTTTCGCGAAGACACAAGAGCAGAATCTGGAGTTGCTCCGGCGTTTGGACGAGCTAATTAAGTACCCTGGCTTAGAAGGCTTTCCATGGTTGATAGGCACGAGCCGGAAAGCGTTCATTGGCAAGATCACAGGCGTACAAGAAGCGAAGCACCGGACCTGGGGCACTGCGGCTGCCATTGCAGCGGCGGTCAAAGGCGGTTCTGACATTGTGCGAGTGCACGATGTCGCTGAAATGGGACAGGTCGCTAAGATGGCTGATGCTATCTGGAGAGTGTAAGATACTCTCGACCGCTCGCCTTAGTGAGTGCCTGCGCGATTTCACAACGAACTAAGAAACGCGAGCTACCGACATTGCAATATCTAAAATAGATCAGTACCGTACCGTCTATACACCCCAATTCTGGCTAGCGCTCAGCCGCACTACCCCAGCTTCCCAGCTCCTCAGCCCTACGCCACGCCTGTCATCATGTGGCTCTGGTATCCAAACGCGACATACGAGAGCCACGACTGAGCTGATTTGCTATGTCTGATGTAATGCCTGATCTAGTAGTCGTAGGCGGATTCCGGAGCGAGGACTAACGGCAATGCCTCCACCACCATGATCGCGTGAAGCTGCGCCCCTCCTGGTGGTCTTTGCGATCGCTTCAGCCATTTCTTTTGTTTCTTAGGAGGTTACATGGTGGTTTCCATCTCCAATTTTAGATTCATCGGTAGGCTCTTCATCCTGCTCAATGATGATGTGTGTTGTGAAGAAGGCCGAATATGCTGTATAAAGAGACCCCCGAATCCCAGAGCAATTCGAAATTCACAACAACATCAGATTCGCACATTAGCCAGTGATCAAACAAGCACTCATCCAGCGCTCTATTATCACATTCCCAATATTGCAACATTTCCCAGACAGCAACAGTCACAATGCACTTCACCAGTTTCGCCCTCACAACCTTGCTTTCGCTGGCCTCAGCCGCTCCAACAACTCTCGAATCTCGTTTCCCTACAGGCAGATTCAACAATATCATCCCACCCTCTGCCATCTCTATCTACCACGGCTACAACGGCGCCATCGACTATGGCGTTCACCGCGGCGAGGTAAGCCGCAACAACTGGGACGGCCGCGATAACAGCACGCTCGTTACTTTTGATTTAAACGGCCGCACTCTTCCCGAAGTGTGCTTCCTGCGCGTCTGGCTCGAGCCCAACACCCAGTCTACTGATCCTAATAAGGGCTCCTTTGTGTCTGGTACCGGACTTATCGATGTTTTCTCCTCTTTGCAACCAGCGCCTCAGGGGGGAAGTAAGGGCTGGGGCGGTCCTGGCAACCAGAGGCATAACCCCTTGGGTAGAGTGAAGGTCAACTTCAACGGAGATGCTACAGTCCTGGACTTTGCACCAAATCAATTGAGCGGCTTCAAGTGCCCGAAGATCGGAGATTGGAATGTGAAGAATGGGCTTGTCGGATATGAGTTAGTCCCAGTTGGCGACGCAGATAGAGTCCAGTGGGATAATGCAGTTAGTGGGCTGTACCTCAACTGGTAAACGATCGGGATGATTGTGGAAGTGAGAAGCTGAGACGATGGGTTGGCTTGTGAGTTGATTTACGCATGGAAGTTTTGATTTTTTGCAGCTATCTTGTAGGTAGTTTTTGTTAAACGACAGTCCCAGCTTGTTTTGTAACAATGCAGCTTTATCTTCGATTTCAATATTCTTCTTCAGTATGTTCCTTGCTATAACCGCAAAACTACCTAGTAGCTACAATACGATTCACTCTCTTACATACTCCAAGCCACGGATCGGGTTCACATCCTCTTGGCCCCAACCGCAATGCTCAAATACCTCTGCAAAGGTGGTATCACGGATTCTGTGTCGATATGAATGCGTAGTCTAACGGTAGAGTGCATGTCTAGGCGGTGGATGTGTGCTTGATATTAGAGGCTTAACTACCTTCAATAGTATATTTTCGCTAGATTTTGACAATAATTCTATTATGTATGAGCAGTGATAAGAGTAGTGGGGTTGTGAGCTTGTAACCGCTCGCTAAGATTTGTGCTTACTTCGCACACAACTTTGACATTTTCTTAATCACTGTCTGAAATCCCCATAAACGACTCGCTGGAGTTGGACGTCGAACATTTACTGATAGCCCAGATGAAAATATGAGTGCGCAACGTTCATATAGCGAAATCTATCAATTGATCAAATTTGACAAAGTAGGCAAGTCGTGCTTTTTTCATCTATGTATGTATCGTTGATTTGCAGTCGATAACTGATAGTTAGGCCTGTAATTTTTCAGAGCATAATGGCTTCACTATGTGCCAGACCGGCATATTTAAATGCAGGAGGTTAACATGGAGAAGTTTATACCTATCATACCTGTGCGATGTTTCAAAGCCTACTATTGTAGATCTTCTTGAAGTACAATAGTCTGGAGCTAAGGCATATTCGAGCCTATCAGTGCATTAAGGGTGCCGCTATGCTGTAGTGGCGTGTTGTTGACATTCTTTTTCCCGCACTCTGAGAGGGAAGAGTTTCAAAGCCTCGAGACTCAGAGTTACCCGCTTCTTTGATGCATTTTGTCTACAGAATTTCTGTACTCGAAGACGGCGACGCTGGCTTGATCGTGTAGTCTTGTAAGTCTTCGATGCGCTACGTATCTGATGGCGTCACACGTGTGACAAGGCCTGGGCTACTTATCAGCCATTGGCGTCAACTCACAGTGTATGCATCAGTCGTTCACCAGTACATATCTAACCTCACCCTCCCTACGATGCACGCTAGGAAAGCAAGGCGTCACTTGTGGTCCATCTAAACCAGTGGTTTGGTGCAGCCTGTATGACCACAGGCGAAGAGTGGTCATCCGAAGAGTGACTGCAGTCAGTACCCATTGGTCAACAGCGCTTTGTGGTTACCTTTCAGACCACACAGACTTGCTGGCGATGAGAACCGTGTGGCGATGATTCGAAGGCCGTTATCTAGTCCAGACGAGTTGACTAGAGGTGCTGATCGTTGTGATTTGAGCGCCAGTGTCAGATTGATTCGACTCAAAAGCACGCTCCTTCGCAAAATTGCGGCTCGCTCTATTCTTATCAAAATCCTGCCTAGGACACGAGACAGAAATTGTGGCCCTCAAAAACGCATCAGCTCAAATCTGTCCACGCAGATTCAGCAATCATGCCCATCGAAGTGCCTGCAACCACAACCATAAAATCGGTACACAGCCATGAGACCAAAGCAGAAAGTTCATGGTCTGACTCGACTCTCAAGGCCGCGCACCGGAAGATTGACCGGCGGCTTCTGTATTGGTATGCTTTCGTCCTTATCTTCATGCGGACCAATATGAACACCATCTCCAACACAGCAATCATGAATCTCGAAGAAGGAAACGACATTAAGAAAGAGCTAGGAAACCTCTCATCCTCACAATGGGCATGGACTTTGAGTATCCTCTACTATCCATACATGTTCATCGAGCCACTAGCCACGCTCGCCTTGAAGTACTTTTCACCCAACGTCTGGATGTCGCGCATAATGATAACGTGGGCTATCATTTCCATGTTTCAAGCTGCCACACAAGACCATGCCGGTATCTTGACGTGTCGCTTTCTGCTAGGCGCAGCCGAAGCCGGCTACTATCCAGGGGCGCTGTACCATTTGAGTTTCTGGTATCCGGCGGATCGCTTGCCGTTACGAATTGCGTTCCTATACGCCTGCGGTATGTTCTCAGGTACCGTCAGCGGATTACTTGCATACGCAATATCATTCATGAATGGTGTTGCCGGCATCAGTGGATGGAGATGGGTGAGCTTCGTATTCTGAACATCCAACGACTATCGACTGACCAACTCCAGCTCTTTATCCTTGAAGGTATCCCTGTCATGATTTGCGCAATCTACACGTGGTTATACCTACCGAACTACCCTGAGACTGTGGACTTCCTCAGCGACGAAGAACGTGCGGCAATCGTTGCAGATCTCCCAAAGGAAGCCCCAAAAATGCATGCGAAGACGTTCGACCTCGAACAGATCAAAAGTCTATTCGAAGGCTCTACATTCATTCCTTTCACCATGATCTGGATTACGCATGGGATTGGAGGATGGGGTATCTCGTTCGTGTTGCCGAGCGTGATCTATGAGTTGGGGATCTCCAACACAGGTATTGCGCAAGTGATGACCATGGTAGGTTGAATTTCAACAATCGTACTGATATATAACTGATCATTGCAGCCTCCGTTCACGCTCGTGTTCGTTATCCTATGCGGTTTAGCCTGGTTCATCCACACCAAGCGTCTGTCGCCTTGGGTTGCTGGATTAGGCGTTGAGATAACGCAGATCGTATGCTATGTGCTCTTGATCATTATAAAGCAGCCCGTTGCCAAATATATCTTTGTCATGGTCGCGACTGCAGCATCACAGTCGTTCTTCCCTATCATTTGGCCGGAGCGAATCCGCGCCGCAAGGGGTACCACAACAGCTGGACTTGCAATTGGACTCACCAACGCTAGCTGCCAGCTCATGGGTATTGTAGGGCCACAGATATACCAGCCCAAGTTTGGTCCCACATATCGCGTGAGCTACAGTTGCTCGATTGCGCTGCTTGCGGCATGCGTAGGTGCAGTTTTGATAACTTGGTTCTTTGTCGTAAGAGATGACAAGAGACGTAACTTGGAGACTGACGAGGAAAAAGTACCGTAAATCCAGCAACTTGGGGAACACAAATTGCAAATCGCAAATCGAAGGCAGCGTCGTGATGAAGGAGAGGAGGAAAGACCCACAATATGGGTATTACATCGCCGGACGCGTCGTGCCTGCTACCTAAAACCATTCCTCAAGCACCCATGTCAGTACGCTATCGTTGTTTTGTTGCCTACCTCCAATCCAAATTCTTCTCTTATCAAAAGAAGTCAATTTTCTGTGTCGCATCCATACGCTAGCCCCAGCCCTCACAGGAACAATACACATGGGAAGTACAATGACGTCAGACGAAGCATATCTTCTTCTGCTACGATACTATCTTAATCTATGCAGTATTGGTGGACGAGCTGGCAGGCAGCGTAATAGGCATTGGTGTTGCAGAAGGTGTGGACGACGCACCTCCACCAGAAGAAGGCTTCTGAACCGTAGCTTGAACAACTTGCCCTATCGGATGTGTTAACAGATGCTAAGCATCAAAGCAAGATAAATTCTTGCTTACCGGCAGTGTTTGTAACGATATCGACAAGCGCATTAAGCGGCTCGTAGGAGTAAGTCTTTTGAGTGAGGCCCTGGCCAACTTGCTTGACGGTTCCTGCGACCTCTGTCATATTCAACTGCGAGAATCCATTAGCGCGTGATCATGTTCTTAACAGCTGAACACCTACCTTGAAATTGCCAACAATCTCCGACAGAGCATCGCCGCCAGCTCCAACAACCTCCTGAACGATGTTGCCCAAGTTGTCGACCAAGAAGTTGAGCGTCTTGCCGCCTTGAGTGACAGATCCGAGCTAGCGTCATCAGCCCAACTGCCTTTGGTATCAAATCGCAATGATAGTGCTCACCAAACCATCTACTGCGCCAATGACCTCCCCTACCAGATTGGTCACGTTGCCGACCAAACTCAGTAATAGTGGGTTCAGATCCAAGGAATCAAATACACGCTCAACAATGTTGACCAAGTTACCCAGTCTGACCACCAACTCAAGGTTCACGTCAACATCGGCAATAGTAATGTTGACCTTCTCGACTGCAACAGCGACTCCGGCATTGATTTGAACAAGGCCTGCAACCTTGGCATTTAGGTTGAGATCGGCTTGTAGTTTCTCTACTATGAGCTCGATACGGCCGACATGGAGTTCGGGCACCTGCAGAAGGACATCTGGAGCTGTTGAAGTTCTGGAGGCGCTTGGTGCTGAAGTTATCGAAGTTCTGGTTCCTGAGGCAGTTGCACTGGCAGTCGCACTCGTAGAGGTGGTGCCTGTGATCGGTGGAGTATCCAGTGTTGCAGCCGAACTGGTTTGCGCCAACACTTGTGCTGCGAGAGCGAAAAGGAACGTGATCAACAGTAGACGAATAGTCAGTGACATGTTCGCGGCTTGAGAAGAAGCAAACAACAAAAAATGGTGAATTGAGAATATTCGCAAACAGCAGGCCTACAGCTGAAGAGAAGGAACCAAAATCAAAGCATCGGTTAAAGCGAACTGCGTTGCGAGTCAATTGACGTGCAAATGCCGTGCTCTCCACAACGCTCATTTCGGGTAAACCCCTGAAACAGCCTACGACCTGCGAGCAGAACAGGGTTTTCAGCCTTAACGGTGAGTCGCTCTGGGGTATGTAATGTCTGGACCTTGAATCGCCAACGAAAATCCTGATTTTTAGGATACAATTGCCATTGGTATTGGCCACTTCGGTTGCAAATTTCAGCGCATAGGCTAGCTATGGCTTGGAAACGCATCATACTAATTACGGATCCTTACTGATAATCCACCACCTTGTCGCATACAACTGCGCATCATGCCTCGACTTCCCTTTTCTTGTTGGCTCGTCCGCCTCGAAGATATCTGTCACCACGCTCGGTTCTAGCAGCTCCTGCAGCCGCGTCCTCTCTTTACCTATCGACACTCAAGAGTGCATTGCAGATAAGACTCAACATGCGGGCATTCACCACAGCCCTTGCAATACTTTTGCCTTGCGCAGTGCTAGGCCAGCTGACTGAAAGCGACGGCTACACTGGCTACAAACTCGACGTCCGTGATGATGGCGATCCTCTTGCTGTCCTGTATGAGACCGAGAATACGACACCAAACGTCTCCGCCCTAGTTCCTGAGCCGGACGTCCTTCTCAATGCTTCAGTTCACGTCGGAGAGATTTACGTTGGCGTCGACAACCTGACTGCCAAGATCAATCTCGACGCGCAGGTCCTCTCTTTACTATCATTCAACGCCGGTGTCGACCTATCTATCGACAAGGTGTCGCTTCTGATCCAGAATGTGACTGCAAAGGTTTACCTGGAAGCGCGCCTTACGAATCTCGTCACCATGGTCAGCGACGTGCTCGACAGCATCGACCTGAACCCCATCATTGCCGAATTAGGCAACGGACTGGGCAGCATCATCAACGACACGGCCGGCCTGGTCGGAGACGTAACCGACGGCCTTAGTGGACCAGGATCAAACTCAACATCTTCTGGCTCGTCAGCTTCTGCAGCAAGCAAGCGATCGGAGGACCTCATGCAGTTCGACATCAAGAACAACATTCTTTACTCAGCAAACGACTTCTCAGGCAATACGCACACTCGCCGTGTTCTCGCACAAAATGGAGATATTGTTGAGCAGAAGCTGAATAACTACGGGTCTGTCTCGAATGAGCGTGTGGTCGGTAGTTATGAGAAGAACATGCGCTTCAACGGCTTTAATGAGAGTGTTACCTTCAAGGGTGAGGAGGTCAGAGAAGAGGAGTACGTGTATGAGCCTTTCAAGGGCTTATTCTCTATTGTGGGTGTGTTCAAGGACAAGAGCACGGGCGAAGTCGTGGGCACACAGCTATTGGCTGAGGCGAGAGGGGGCGGAAGCGCGACGATTGGGAACGTGCAGGATCTGAGGTAATCGGGGATTTAAGCAATGAATCTATCCCTTTTTCTTCAAGTGTTGCTGATTCCAATGCAAAACCGTGTAATGCAGTGACACCCTCTCATCTGCTAAGTGGCTACAGTTCTTGCAGGTAAGCGGATGCAGCCCGTAGTAAGTGTGACGTATACTGCTGTAGGAGGGTATGATTACTCATTAAGATCGAAGATCAAGGAGTGTAGACAAGACGCATCTCACCAGACTTTTCACCTTAGAACCCGCCAGCTCCTCTTACACGCTGAACAGCGCCAACGACACCCTTGGCCCAAGAAAACTTGCCTGGATCCTTCCCAATTGCACCCTCAACTTCTTTACCATCTTGGTCTCTCCAGACGCCATCTTCCTGTGACGCAAATCCATAGAGATGCGTATCTGTGAGCCAGTAAATATCTGTTCAACGGTTTGATGGCGGGCCAATACGTACTCTGGTTTCTTCTCAGTTGGTCTTGCCAATCTTTGCAGATCTCATACGAGTCGATCATGATGTTGACTTCCATTGAGTGGTACCATGATTGTGTGTCCTGGTTCCCATTACCTTGAATGCCTACATGGTCGTCGACGATCATGAGTTTTACTATCAAGGCCATCAGCACACATCTCTCCCTCCACGATAATTGACTTACTGTGGCAACTTCTTGCCTTGAACTTGTTGTGAATAGGCATCACCTGGTCCTTGGCCACGTAGTAGTAAACACGCATATTCTTCCTGTGCTCTTCGCTCATCCCCACGTACATCTCGTTTGCCACCATCTCGTTGGTGCCGCCCTGGAAGGGAAGTAGTTCGCCAGCGTCATTGTAGCCCAAGCACACATAGTATGTAATTTCAATGCCACGGCAAGCTGCATCCCGAAGTGCGGGTATCAGTGGGGAGGCATTCAGGTTTGGAGTTTGGATAAAAATTTTGCTCTGAGCGTTCCGGATTGCCGCCAACCAGGCTTCGTTTTGAGGCACATTGACACACTGGTGGTTCGGAGCGCCCCAAGGCCGTCGATTGACAAGCGCTATAGGAAATGGAGTGTGAGGTTTGTGAGGAAATATTGGTATCATGTCGTTCTCTGGATTGCATGCTGGTGCTGTGCCTTTGCGATCTAGCTTCGTCGCGGAGTCTTACTGCTATTAGCGATCCGAAAGACTGAGACTGAATGGAGATAGACTTACTAAGGTGTCGTGTAATTGCCTCCATTTTTGTTTCGCCGTCACCCGGAGAAAGCACTGCTCGCATGCGCTCAACTTCTGCTCCAATGCTTGGGTCATACGATCTGTCCTTGTGGTCTGGCAGCGGGGATTCCTGGTCTCTGCTATCAAGGTCTCGTTCCCGGAGACCGTCTTGGCGCACCTTTAGGGTACCGTTCTCTTCGAAGAGGGCTTGAAAGGAGGGATCGTGGAGTATTGGTATATCCTCGTTAGTCGCTGGACTTTCTAACGACGGGAGTACAGGATTGAGACGCCTTGCCCAAGAGAGCAGTGCAGTGTCATAAATGGAATTTACGATCTCACCCTCGATGTGTGTCATCATCTCCAAGTTGTCGTTGTCCTGAATGTTATTGCTCTGCACGACAGCCATCCTGCGGTCCACAACCATGAACTTGGAGTGGAATGTTCCCAACATCGGTCGATGGTAGTTCTGCACTTCCATGTCGATGTTTGGTATCTCTTCAGGGGCAGGCAGATTTACAGCTTTCGTAGTGTATTGTTCCACGGACATTATCTGATGGTTGTCGATGATTTGCTTGATGTTCCCGCGGTCGTACATGATCTTTACGACAACCCTCTCTCCACGCTCGCCAGCACGTCTGGAAAGCTCTTTAATAGCGTCTGTAATGATGCTTGCAGCATTAGAGGCAATCCAAAAGTTTGTTGCCAAGAAAACCTCTTTCTGTGCCCGAACGATGAGGTTCGCCATGTGCCGGCAGATATCAGGCAATGGCGCAATGACTGTAACTGGAAGGACCCCGTTGCTGCCCATCAGACTGGGGCTCACCATACCAACGAGCGGGTCGTGTTCGAGCGAGCAAAGCGCAGCATGGTAACACTGTAGGAATAGCTCGCTTGGCTCACTTTCACCCCACTTGCCGCATTCTCGTGCGCGCTGAAGTTCTGCTGAACTCGCTGGTTGCTGGGAATGAGACTTGGGCTCGGTAATGGCTAGATGGCCTCCGCCAAAGAGTGTACTGGCGAGATGTGCAGGTTCCTCAGCTGGGTTCTTCGCAAGTTCAGATGAAACGCTTGCGGAACTTGTGCAAAACTTGTACAGCTTATCAGAAATCGTAGCCGCCATTGCTCTGCGGGGTGTCCACGGTTGTCGATGATACAGATAGCCAGAGGTGACGACGATAAAAGTGCAAGTGAGCAATAAGACTACAGCATCAGATTTAGGTAAGGAGTAGGACATGTTGTGGCTAGCTATGTCTCGTTAAGTGAGAGGGTCTGGCGTTCCAACTCGGTCGCTCGGGGAAAGCTGCGGAGGAAAATACCTGTATGACAGCATAGCCACGCGTTCACTGCCACTTTACCGGTCGCAAAAGCTTGGAGTAGAAGCTAAAAAAGCTTATCACATTCCGTGAGCTCTGTGATTGACTGCGTGCCGCTGTCAAAAAGCTTGATTGTGCGCTAAAAAGCTTGTTGACTAGCCCAGTGAAGGTTAAGCCACAGGCGCTAGGCAATTGCTACCCGAGCGATGACGCTCGGCCTTGAAAAATGTAGGCAGGTGCGCCACGAAAGACTCCTTCGGGCTTACTCTTAATTGCTCCAAGGCTTCCGGAGCGTCCGGTGGAGCCCCCAAACCTGGGTGTAGGCGCACGTGTAGCGGCAAGAAGCGGCGCAATATGCGCAAATGCCGCTGTTGGGCGACTGTAAGTAAAGCCGCTGAAGTAACATTGCGACAACCTCTCTTGCCAATGGCTACCAAGGCTTCAAGGTTGTCAATAATACATTCATGGCCAATAACACTAAATACAATGCGCTGAAACTAGGACAGGGGACTGTAGAGATTATATTGTAATAGTATCGTTGCTAACGTCGGCTCACACCAAATTTGACAATAATTCAAGGAATGCAACCCAGCCTCGTTTAGCTCTTCGAGAACCAGAATGATGAAGCGCGGAAGGAGACGTATGCGCTAAGTTAAGCAACCTGGGTCGGTGTTGTTAGAACACGGCCGGTCACAACCAAAAATGCCTCAAACGATCATGGGCAGACGTGCCCGAGATGAAGGATTCAAAGTTCCGGTTGAGGCTCACTGCTTTTATTGAACTTGCGCATCTCCCCTCAGAGACCTCAATCAAAACGTGGTATTCGCCAACCGCAAACACGAAGGTGCCGGCAATCGCGAGGATGTGGGCGAGTAGATCGAGGCTCATTCCTTCGCCTTGGTAAAACTTGGCCATCATCAACCTCGCAAGCTTGTTGCTACCCTCTAAAGATCCTCGAACTGCTTTCGACTGTGGCAATCGCAGGTTCGCGCGCGAAGCTCAAGGAGCTTGGCTTGCTAATGCAAACCTTATCCATCTCAGAGAATATAGATCTGATGACGTTAGCAGTTCCGAACATGCGCAAGGTAGTGTTGTTGCTGGTAGTGTGAAAAAGGTTGTGGATTGTAGTGCCTGCACCACATTGAGCAGCGAGGGTAAGGAGTGAGAGAGTTCTATAATACTTACAAAAGCAAGAGATGTAGAGAAAAGAAGGGTACGGTTGTTAGAGCTACAGAAGATGGTACGTGCCAGATAGAAATGTTGAACTCTTGTGCACCAAACCTCTTGAACGCGCAGTGTTGTAGACTAAAACTTCATTTAGGTGTTAGCGGCTCTCTTGTCTTAGTAGCTTTTTCTAAGATCTAAATGCGCTAGTTGTTATAGTCTTAAACTTTATTATCACAGCTTCTGTTGCTTAAAAGAAGGTCGAGTAACCATAGTAGTCACAGAAGCATGGACAGTGGTTCTGCACAACGGCGTAGAGATGCGTTGATAACTAGAAAAGCGGCAAGGGCAAAGAGGCTAAGGGGGTATAATGGGACTTCACAATTCCCGGGGAAAGAAGCAGTGTAGACAACGAAAGGGTGTAGATGCTAAAGCTCAGGTAACTAACAAACGCTATGCAGACGGTGAAGGTACTGGAGTTCCTCAAAAGCTCCGCAGACAAGCAAAATTTCCATAGCTCAGCCGCATTGCTTCAGGAAGGCGTAAGAGACGAAAAGCGGACGAAAAGAGTGATCTTGCAAGCAACGACAGCGAAGAAACAGATCAGCAGCACCTAGACTTTCCGATAAAGACACCCAGAACGATGACAACCCCCAGGAAACACGTTGCTCACGATTGAAAAGGTAGTCAAGGAGAAGCTCCTCAAATGAAGCACGCGAATTAGCAATGAAACAGGACATGCGGATGGAAGTAGTGAAATGATACATGAATATACCATGAACGACACACACACACACACACACATCTCGGCTCCACAAAGATAACCAGACCACAGCCAAGTCCCAACCCCATCAAGCAAGACTCTCACGCACCATCACGCCATTCCTTACAGTAGACCTAGCTGCAGAGGAACGAGATTCCAACAAAAAACTTCCTGAGAGTCATAATCTGCAACCGACGCGCAAAGCAAAGATCAACAACAACTTCAAGGAAACAATCACAGGCAAAGAAATGCAATCACCTCGACGGTAGCGTGCGAGTTTATTGAGAACGTCCACGTTGTGAATATATGAACATGTCCTGTTTGAAAAGCATATGTAGCCAGCATCATGCACGATGGTATGTGCTTCGTTTGTACTATGAGCTTGGAAGTCAGCAGTATGCGTCGGAGAGTTGATATGGAAGCGTTGTAGGTAACCGGACATGGTGGATTACCAGCGGGGATACATGGTAGTGGGCGGAGATGAACAGGACATGATATCAAGTAAGGTTGCAGCGGACAAGACATTGCGAATTGGAATGTTGGGTCCAGAGGAGGAAAAGGGAATCGATGTAGATGCGAAGATGGAACTTGTGAAACGTCGAATGCTTGAAAATGGGCTACTTGCCATGTGACAACAGTATGGAAACTGGGTATCGAGTTTTCTATACTACAATGTGTTGCACTGTCGCTCCTTATGTACCTTCTCCGCTTTCACAAGTGCTCGCCAATCCACGACCACCAACCTGCAACATCTCCAGCGTTCTTGCCCTGGCTGACGTTGCCACCCACAACATCGACCGTTGTACCAATCTCTCTCATCTGGTCGAACTCAAAGCTGCCCTCTCCACCCTCGCCAAGCCACTCCTTCTCTTCGTCCACATCATCCTCACCACTCAGCGCAGCGCCGGCATCACGCAGCGCCTTAGCCTTGTTGTTCCTGACCGCACTAATAGCTTTCTCAAGCTTGGTCTTGACCGAGCTCGCTGGCAGCGCAGTGAATAGATCCATCTTGTTCGCCGCGATCAGCACGGGGATCTCTTTCGGGCCCTTGCTCGTCTTCGCGCTGGTGTACCTCTTCTGCAGACTCAGCAGCACATCGTGCAGGTACTCTGCGGCCTCGTTCAACCCAGCCTCGTCGTCAATGGCAGCCGCGTCCACGACGAAGATGATGCCGTGGACATTGCTGGGGTCGGCGAGGGTGGATGTGGCGTAGTTGCGCAGCTTGCCGTGACCGGGCGTGTCGAGGAGGATGAAGCGGCGCGAGCGCTCAAAGGCTGGGTCGCCGGGGGAGCGGTAGTGCGAGGAAGCGGGGACGTGAGGGTCGGGGAGGAGGGCCTCGATGGACAGAGGGGTGGTAGAGGTGTGGGTAGTGGGGACGGTGCCGCGCTCGGTCTGCGATGATGTCAGCAAAAGGGGCGCCCATACTGCATCGACATGCGTTCAGTAGAGACTGACCAGCGTCGTAAAGGCCGTCTTGCCCCCACCACTGGGCCCCACGAGCAGGAACGTGGGCAGCCCTGTCGCGCTGGCGGCCTTCCTGTACAGGAACGAGTGAAGCAAAATAGGCAGGCAGAGGGCAATCGCCAGGGTAATCAAAATAGTGGACAGGTTTGGCGACAACGCCTGGGTCAGCCAGCTATCCTCATCGTACCAAGCCATTGTGTCGTGCCGTGCGGTCGAGCTCTCCCCTCCTCTTTGTCGATCCTGGTGGTTAGGCGGGCGCTCGCAGTAGCGCGGCTCTATTCGTATGTTTGCGCAGGCGAAGGAGATGCGCGCAGGTCTGGCGGTGAGTTTCGTGTATTTGAAGGTCCAGGGCTGGAAAATCCGACAGGGGAACGCGTCCGTTGGCGCTCGGGTGATGACGTGACAAGGGAGTTCGCCGGGCCTGGCGCTTCCGTGGCAGCGTGGCAGAGGGAAAGGGAAAGTGGGAAACCTGTGCCGCTAGGCGCTCAAAGCCGAAGCCTGGCCCGCCGCCGCTCCCATGCTTCCCCGCCGCTAACGAGCTTCCTTGCACCTCATCCCAAGAAGTGAGAAGTCATCTCTTCGACGCAAAGAAGAAATTGGAGGACGTCATGGCGCGACTGTTGAGGACGAGGCGGTGAGGGTCCAGACTGGCAGATTGTGCAGTACACCTGTCCATTCAGAATGGACGAGAGGGAAGGAGGCGTGGTGGAGGTGTGCTCGCCCATGACTCGCGGGGTGACAGGTCTGGAAGACGCACAGAATGTGCGAACACGAGAAAATGTGGGAAGCCGCAAGTAAACAAGAAGGGCCGCCTGCATTCAGAACTACCAGAAGCTTTTAGAGGCTATATATCCATACAATCGACAAGGGCCACCGTCATTAGCCGCGTCTGTTCCGCCTTCCTCGCTCCCATGCTTGTGCTCCCCGGCCTGCCTATGGTCCGTACTCGCAAGATGCTATCCAAAAAGATCCCATGGCCATGACCCATTACTCATACAACCGCGATCTCTGCCACCACCGGGTATTGCAAGCCCAGCAGCGACAGTACATAAGAGAGGGGTATGACCAACGACCTGTACCGTTTTTACCCACAAGCTCCATGCACAATGCATCCGTAACTCGTGACAATTTTCCTGCGCCCAAGAACCAAAACCAGTGTGGGAACGCACTAAAGACACAATCGTGATATGAAACACCAAAGGAAAAGGGTGCCTAAAAACGAAAGAAGCAAAGAAAACGTTCGCTCATGCGCATCATACAATCGTGTCATGACAGCAGCGCTAGGTGCAAGATTAAAAATAATTAGGATGAAGAGTGACCAAAGGGAACAGCACAAGTCGTAAAATGCCAAACGCCAAGTCATAGTCCGCGCCAACGTATGGTCGATGAAGCAGTGCAATGTGTGGCTGAGGTCGAAGCCAAGAGGCTTTGTAGCGTTTGCAAGCTGGAAGGGCTGGATATGTCCCTGACATATTGTCCGGTTGACTCGCTGCTGTTGTAGCGCCTTCACACTTGCTCCAAAGAATATTTGAGGAAGTCGGCGTCGAGTGATGTGTAAAATAGGTGCGAAGAGGGCGGCGATATACGGCCACCATAGATGTCAAGGACGAAGACTGCGAGTTCCATCGCAATCGTGTAGGCGCAACCACCACTTGTACCAGGCCGAGACACGCTGCAGTCAAGGCCCGAGTCCAAGGGTAGCCTCAGTATCCAGCATGAGCATGCACGTCTGGGTAGTACCCTCGACTAGTCTCCATGCCTTGGAAGCGCCCACAGCTACCGTTATGCCAACCAGCGGCCAGCGCCGCAGGACCTGGGTACTCTTCTTTTATGACGCGTTGGGGCAGCGGAAGTGAATGTTCGATCTTTGCCGGAATATTTTCGTAGAGCGGAGCTGGATAGTACGAGTATTCTTGAGGGGCGTCGTTCATCTTGCTGTCATCGTCGACCATATGTTGATCGCCAATGAGACCCTCAGGTGGTCCGCCGCTTAGGGAGCTAGCAGAGCTCACAGAGTGACTACCAATAGGGCTTGGATCGAGTGAGTATGTTGACCCTCGGTACAAATTGGCGCCCATCGTTGCACCGCCGTTCGACATGCCGGTGCTGTATGACCCGAAAGCTCGTGTGCCACTTGACCCCAAGCCATGATGTCCAGGTCCACCAAGACCGGACCCCCCAGCACCGCGACTGGCGCCAGCATTGTGAGGACCTTCATGTTGATAATGGCTTGGTGACCTTCCGCGGACGACGACTGGGTGTGACGAGCGAGCGGCCACCTTCACCCACTTTGGGTCCTTGTCTCGTGGGTTTTGGACATTAGCCCAGAGTTCGACGATGAGATGGTAGTACTGCTGCTGGGCTCGACGCTTGCCGTTGTTGGCGGTAGCAGATTTGAACTGGATACGTTCAAAGTTGTGTTGGAAATTACTACTGCCGTGGCTGGTAGGAGAGTACTGCTGTGACGATTCAGACGTGATATCCTGCAAAGGCAATTGCGGGCCTGGAACATTGGAAGACTGGTGGAAGCTGTTGAGTCCATAGCCACCATGCTCATGGCTCTTTCCAGGTGGTGTAGGTGCGAGGAGCTCCTTCTTCATGGAAAGCTGAGGGCCCTTGTCGCGTTTTGCTGTATGTTGAATAAGCTCAATGGTCTTTCCTGCTGACCCATCAACAGCTGCAGCAAGAGAAACAGCCATTGATTGAATCTGCTCTTGTGGTTTTCCGTTCCCTTGATCGAGGTACAGGCGGGAGTTCGAAATCCATGGGTTGAGTCCATACGAGACATTAACCGCGAAGTAATTCCTGCGGTAGCACGTCCAGACGCGGTCGCCGGAGTAGAAGAATCCTTTCTCAATCTTCGCCTCCAGGGTTGGTACTACTGTCGCACCCTCGCAGGTGATGGTTCCATACGTCTCCTGCGCGTTGAAAGGTGGTGTCTCCGTCGATTGACCGTGGCTTGCATATGAGGAGCTCTGGTAGTTACTGTATGCCAAAGGCATGGTGGTTGGCAGAACACTCCTGGGCGTGTCAGGCAAAGAGTTATAGCGAGAGAGATCAGAATGACGAGGCGATAGGGTGTGGGAATGTCTATGCAGGCCAGACGTTGTTGTATAGTTATCCCGAGCCGGCACACCCATGGGCGGTGACACAGGGTTGCTCAACCCCGGTGATCGTGTCGGGGGTAACATCGCCGACGATGAAGCATCAGTTCTATCACGTTGCTGTCAGCTGGCATGCATACACATCAGGTTTGTTGCGCACGAATGCGCCACAACGGCTACCTACATGGAGGACATGCGTCGAGTCGACATGGTACCGTAACCACAAGGGAAGCCACTGTAATTGTTTGCTACAGAATACTGGTTGGAGTAGGTTGTGGCCACAGTCGGAGGATAAGTTGAGTAGGAGTAAGCTAGTGCCGACGAGGCGTTGGAGCTGGGCGAGGTTGAGATGGATCCAGACCCCGAATCGGAGAGGGCCACACCAGATTGGTAACTGTTGGCAGTCAGTAAGCTCAGCAAAACAATGCTAATCGGCCCAACTGATGCGAGCGACAGCGATGTGTAACCAAGCATAGGGTGACACGGTATAAGTTATCGACTTGACCAGGGACGGTATGGCAGACCCGCTAGGCTCGTCGTGTGATCATACGTGACAGACCAGTCTGCCGGGACAACTAGGTGTGCCCATGCATCCGACATGTGTGCGACGACAAGTATGATGAAAGGCATCGTCGACGTGTTTGTTATGAGGGTAGGGGTCGCCAGCACCAGGCAAAGAGGCGTCGAGGATGCAGGCTGGGGTCGGCAGGCAGCACTACGGAGCCTGCATGCCAGACCGGGATGAAGGAGACCAATGGGAATGGCTACTTACGTTGCGTCGGGACGGGGTGCACCGTAACGGCTTGTAATCGCGCTCAAAGGCATACCGGTGGCTGTATGAGCTAGGGCCTCGTCGCGCCTTAGCTGGTCGGGTACACCAGCTGCGAAAGAGTTATGATGTGCATGAGTGCCAATCTGGTCAATGCATGCTTCTCCTGTAGAATAATGATTTCCCGGTGCCATTGGCAAAGGGGAGTGAAGTACTGCTTGTCCTGCGATTAGCCAGTGATTCCTTTGACAATGATGGTGGGTGTTGTAGAACGATGCCAGCGACGAAAGCGAACAGCGTGCATTGGTAGGCGGTTGAGGGCAGACAGGGAAGCATACGCGCGTGGGATGTTGGTTGTACAGGTGGCTCCGCAGTTCGGGCCAGAAGAAGTGTGAGAGAGCGCACTACAGACGCTGCAGAAATCGGAACATATGACCCATAGCGTATGGAAGTGAAAAAGTACGGAGCAGAACGCGCATGTTGGCTGCGTTGTTGACCAGCATAAGAAAGAGGCGCAGACGGAATGCAGAATAAGAATGCGGAGAAAGGCGCCGGTTCATGGCTGGAAGGTGCGGCGCTTGGAAGCCGAAAAGTGGAGAACCTTTGCTCTCGCAGAGCGCGAAAACACCAGAAGAAAAAAGGTCCACTTACTCGAATTCATCTTATGACGGCAACTAAATGTTGACTATGCTGTTGTTGTTTTCTGTTAGAGCGCTGATCACCTGTGATTGCTTCAAGGACAGCAGGTAAGGGTGCGGGCTGGAGCAACTTGATGCTGCGGATAACTGGACACTTACAAGCGTGAATGTGAACGACACCAACCCAATCTTGTTGGACTGTGTTACTATGTCGCGACGCTCTCTTCGCACCGCAAATCAAGGTAGCGCTTCCACCTTTCGAGGCTGACGAGCCCGGCTCGAGTTGAAGGCAGAAAAGCTCGTGTTGATGGCCGTCGCAGCTTCGTCCGGTGCTGCTGTAGGCTCGTTTGAGAACGCTCTAGCCAGCGAAGGATGCGTTTTGACTAGCTGCTACAGCAAGAGTGGTTGGTAGCGGTTAAGAAGCGCTGCTGTTATTGTCGACAAGCAGCTCGGGACTTAAGATTGTGGGAAGGATATGAGTAACGAGCTGTGGTCCAGGAACTTAAGTTTGTGGCGCGTCTCGATATACAATCATAGACTTCTTGGTCCTCAGGTCTATTGCAAGGCTTCGTCAGTGGGCCTTGGTGGGCTGTAAGGAGCAACAGGCACACCCACAGGTTTGAGACTTTCGAGAATGCTGATATCTGGCGTACGTCGATGTTACCTGTTGCGGCTGCGCGACACCTTAAACCCTGAGAATAAACGGTTCGTCAAGGCGGACTGCTAGACCAACTGGGGCGCTTTGCTTCTTCCCGCAGTCTCCACAGATCTCGAATGGCGAGCACAGACAGGTACGGGCAACGACCCGGCTGCCTACTGCTCGAGAATCCTTGTTGCGACGTAGGCGGTGTGTGTACTCGCTGTCGCCGCTGCACTGCGACCTGTCAGTCCTTCGTATCAAACAAGGGAGCATGTCGCAATCCTAGTGGAGCTTACAAGGTTCTTCTGCAGGATTCCTAAAAGGAATGATGTGGCGTTGCCTGATTTTCGATCGTGGCTGTTTCAGCGAGGGTATGGTCGAAAGATGCTCAACGATCTACGCAGAGAGCCGGTCCACGGAATGGCCTGACCGTTCTTCGTTGCTCCAGTGTGGGTGATGAATGTGCGTTATGGTTTCTTGACAGCGATGCAGGCAAGAGTATGTAAACGTTGTAAGGAGTATGCTCGAAAACCCTTCTTCTGACTCGGCTTGAGCGGGTGTTAGCCGTCTGGAGGGTCGAAGCATATATGCACCGTGCCTTTAGATCAAATTGGTACTTGCTCGGGACCGTTGTACAAAGCCGCTAGAATTCGACGCTCCCGTGATGCTAATACTCGAGGCTGCCTGGTAGGGTACCAAAACCTAGGATATCGACACGATGATGTGTGATGGATGGTGCGCTTCCGTGAAGAACGGGCCGTTTAAATGAAGCTGCTTAATCAGAATGAACTTGAGAGATGGTGGATCAAAGAGAACGTGAGCATATAGAGTTTGGGCAATAGATGTACGGTTCGCAGATAGAAACCGCTATAGCTCGATCCAGAATAGGGCGAGCTGGGGGTCAGGTTCGGGTTGTTTGGCTGAAAGAAGAAGTGCCTACCAAGCAAGTATAGCCCCATAACATCACTCAGGATGATGGATCAAGATTTCAGCCCACAAGTAAATGATCCGTATTGCCCTGCTCTCAGACCATGACCGTTCTTCCTAGCACCACGGTGGTATTGGCAAGCTGCAGCAGCGAACCTTTCCTAAATTGGCGACTCTATATCTCCGAGATGTCAGGGAGATGACTTGCCCCAGCGCCCAGGCTCGCGTCTTGCTCGAATGGTAGCTGGCCCACGCTGAGCTTTGCATTCCTTGCACCGGAGTAGGGCCTCTGCTGTCCGTGGGAGTAATAGCTCACCGTCTTGCAAGGAGTGGATTGGCTCGCCGGACAGGCGCATCACGGTCCCCGTGCAGCGATGCAGGAACATTGACCACGACACCACACTGAAATGGGTGGTAGACTCGACACAGCAGGTCATGAACCGAGCAGTTGGGACTTCGATGTTTCATCTCGATCAGCCGCCCAAGAATAACCCATGAAGCGAACAGATGATCAGGGTTCGCTCTTGCCACATCGACGTTGGTTGGACACTCACTGCCCGCGGCGCCCAGGTCAGCAGTGGATCACAGGTGGGCCAAGAACAAGCTGGGATAACGCGCCACGGCCCGGTAGCCGCAGGTAGGCGACAGGGCGAACTGTGGATGAACAGGAAGCCAAGGGAATCAGAGGACAAGGAAGAACTTTGGCTCGAGGGGGCCGTTACCTGTCACTGAACGACAGTGTCGCTCTTACTTAGCTCTGACAACGACGGTTTGGGTGACTGATGTCGACGAGAAATCAGCCACCACCCACACAATTGACGCCAGGTCCATCTTGCTGAGGCAAGCGTGCAGCGGGTGATGCTCAGACGTTGCATCGCCTAGAGGTTATGGTTAGAGCGCTCAATGCGCCTTGGTTCGGGCTGCCTCACTTTGAGCACACAACGATCCGGCAGTCTGGGATACTGCGTATTACTCCGAAAGAAGGCAGGGCCAGTCATCGTGAAGGCTGCCGTCCAAGGTCATCACTCAGCTCTCGTCGCGCCTCGGACGAGGTGGGTGCGGCGAGCGGCATATCGTTAGCCGGGGTCTGAACGGTGAAGAAAGCGAGAAAAACAACGGGGGCGTGGACCGGCTCGGCGGCCCCCTTGCGTAGTCGAGATGAAAGGCGATACATGATCGATGGGAAGGAGGGATGGACGGGCAGGGGATTGGAATAGACCATCTGGTGACGTGCAGCGCCCGCGGCTAGCTAGTCTCCACTTGGCCGCGCGCCAGCCTGCTTTGGCTACTAGCGGTCTTGTCTCTTCCCGTCGTGCAGCGGTTGCTGCTGAACTCCCCAACCGCCGTTACCATCTGGCTGTGTGGTGGAGAACAGCACTGCAAAGCGCAGACTCTCCCTTACTGCGCTGCTTCAGCGATGCTCCACGCGTTCAGGGTAGCATTGCCGTCCCAAACATCACCGAGCTCATGTGTCTCGCACGTTGCGGCCGTCCACACCCCCAGCACCCGGGGCTGACCGGCGATGAGAGCACTCATCTTCGCATTGCATTCCTCAACCCACAGCTGCGCAGCTCATCAAGCCATTCGGCCAATGAGTTGGTGGCGATCAGCGGTGGCCAGCCAGCAGAGAAGGCTTGCCGCAGATGCCAACATTAGACTGATCCGAGCTAGTCTACCACCTCCATGCCAGCCTGGTCATCTGACGTGTCTGGATAGAGAATGTAGAGGCAGGGCTTCCCGCTTACTTCCCGGATTGCCTCACCGCACTAAGAGCGCCGCCCCCCAGCATGCTCGGCGCCTGCCAGAGAATTTACCGCAGCCAGGCACAACAGCCCGTTGAGAGTAGATTCAGATTGTGGCTGAGCGGGTACTCAGGAGATCATGGCTCGAACAGGATGTTGCAGCTCATTGCGAGGTCACAAGATGCGCAGCTTCCCTGCAGGGCGTCTGCTGTCGAGGCACATCGGCCTGCAGCCTCCCGCTCAACCCCGTGACGGTGATGGTCGGGCGTCCAAGCAACTGCCAGTTTCCGATACATCATGGCGACCTGCATCAGACTTCACTGTTGTATCGGGAGGATTAGGAGCCGGTTTAGGTTCTTGCTTTGATTGTCTCATTCGACTCAAGGACGCCAGATTGGGAACGCTCTCGTTCTCAACTGTTGTTACCACCTGTTACACCAACATCGCTTACTCCAGCCTTTTGAATTAATGGATTCTCAGGAGGGGCTGGTGTCACAGCCCTGACAGGAGCACGTCACAGCGATCCGATCAAGCACTGATAAGCCGTTGCGGAGAGATCGAGAACAGTACACACTCAATGACTCCATGAATAAGATCAGGTCAATCTTGAATAGGTCGACAAAAGTATCTTCGCCTTTGATTTGATTACGAACTGCTCAACCTGTCTTACAGATGAAATTTGGGCCGGTTTGCTCGACGCTAAATCGAGTTGTGAGTTCATTTGCAGCATACAAATAGGCGGCAGTCTTTGTCGTCTCTGACATCCAGCTCGGACTGGTGTGCACTACCAAAGGAGTCCCTCCATATTCATAGCAGAGGCTAGCATGGCTCATCTTTCGAATGTACCAGACACCTATATGGGTGCTTACCGCTCCCTAGGCCACTGATCGCTATGTGGACCCTCGCAGGCGACACTCTAGCCCTGTACTGATAACTTGAGGCTGGCCACGGCTTTGATGAATCATACTTCCAACAAAGGACTTCGGTGAGATGTGGATCGCCTCAGATGCTGGCACGAGCGCACAACTGGCGTAAGCACCACCTATCACTCGCGACCACAGGCTCGCACAAGAAGCTTGCAATTTCCTTCGGTTCCTGCGTTAAAGCTCCATTCAACTGCGCAATCTGGTGGTCTCGGGAGGGCTCACAACACGAATCGTGTCCTTAGTGGGCCGAACACCTTAGCGTCCTGTCTTGCTGTTGCGCTTGGCACCCATTTGCATCCACTGGTAGCAACGACATGATCACAAACTGTCAAACGGACGCTTGGGGTATAGCAGTGTGATCGATCACGACCATGTGGCAATGGATACTTCCCAGGGGTCAGAACATGAACACATCAGAATCTCCTTGTGCATGTTCCAACAACGCAGACTGGTAGCGAGGCGTTGGCGTTGTACGGCGCGGCCGATGGCATACCGGGGATTGCCAGCTAATGGAGAACGGTCCGTCACGCAAACAGAATCTGGATCAACCAGTTGCCAGCGATAGACTAACTGTCAATCTCAGAACAACAAGCCTGGTACACCGTGATTGCTGACAGCTGAGAGTTCACTACTGCGAACCTCACAAGTGCAATGTCCCGACGGCTTTCCGCAATGTTTACGCAAAGCAACAGGATTGGTGGGGCTGGTCTTCTCTCTGCATTGCCTTGATCCATAGAGCCTGACTTTCGACGGTTTGGCTTAGAAACCACGGGTCCCCGCAGATACGCTCAACCTGTGGAAGGTATTCTGGGATAGCTCCGATCTCACGTACTTCGGTCGGTCTCCGGGCAGGGTGCACAGGAAGCCGTTGTTGCACTGGAGACGAGCCGCGAACGATTGGTCTGTGCGTCCACAAAGAAAGCAATCAGATTCAGTTCAAGAGCCGTAGTTGTAGCTGCTACTCTGGGACTGAAGATGCCCACTATTCATCAACGGTGACTTGTGGCCTAATCCGCACCTCGTGCGTCTCTGCCAAGGCTGAAGGCGTGCAGAGGCGGGTGTACAGTACGAGCACCACTACAACACAAGACTATCGTCTGGTTACGCCCCGCATGTTTAAGCGTTATGGTACCAGGGCAGACAAGCAAACAGCGCCACTGTTTCGCGACATGTATTTTTCGCGATGATCGGATGGCATATGCCCCCGCTTCAACAAACTGCTTGGATGCACCTGACAAACCGTTTCCAGCAACTGATTCTCACCTCATCAGGCGCAACTGCTCATAAGACCGTTGACGCGCTTATTAAGGTGCTAACATCGAAGACTTTGCCACCCAATGAGTACGGCCAGCAGTGTTCTACAAACTTGTAATGAACGGTTCTCCCCCTGGAAGCTGCAGGTTCCCTGTTATCTGTGTCAGCTGGGCACGACATCCGGCGCGAACAAGCTTGTAGGTTAGTCGTCGTAATCCCCTCCTGCTGTGTGCTTGCTGAACAGTTAGTTATGGTCTCTGGGACGACGGAAATGCCTCGATAGCAAGCGCGCTAACTTCACGCAGCCAGTTGCTCGTTCCCTGCCCGCATCGGGCTTCCAGAAGTACCAGTGATTGTGGTAGATAGCGAGTGGCTTGCTCGGAGCATTCTAGCGTATCTCAACATCTTTGGGGCTGGAATGCTACTCCCGGTAGTCGAAGAATATAACTCACGGTTAACGTCAATCACATTTGATTTCAGGCCTCCACATGTGATTGTCATCGTATAGGTCGCTTTCAATCTCTTCATTACCGCTAACCCGTACCCAAGTGGGTATAGTGGAAGCAATGCCACGGTTCTCGTCATGGCCCCGCGGATATCATCACATGAACATACCAGCATTTCCCTACTGCACCAGACCTGAACAATACCATGATGCATATCCATACCCAACCCCCCTCAAGGCAGTCCCAGCATCCCGATTACTACGCTTCGATGACCGCATTAACCTGACTGTCGTGCTCTGGAAACTCCGCGCGTCCGGATCCAGCACATCCATCACTGTGTCTACTTAGCTATCATAACCGTATGGCGCTGACCTACTCGAGCAAACTATAGGGTCGGGAAATTCAACATAAGCACAGCCCCTGACTATCGGGGAATTCTGACGGGCAGGTGGCAGGTGCAGCACAATCAGGCTACCGATCGTCAGCGGGCGCCCCCGTTCTTGTGTACGGACAGGGGAGCGGCTCCGTGGAAGGCACTTTCGGGGTCTCAGGCCTACCTCTGCTGTTTGAGTATTGTGTGCGTCGTCGACTTCCTCACTTACTGTGCTGGCGCAGTCAGCCTCAGCACCGTGTATGTCGAGAGGACAGAGTTGGTCGTTCAACTGAGCTCATGCCCATGAGTTCTTCATGCGCCATTGTAACGCTGCCGTTCTGCAGCACTTCGCCAATCTTTGTAAGATTTGCGTCTGATCAGTGCAATGTTGGACACACGCTACGGTCCGCATGTTGCTGGTGAGTCGGTGACTATTGAGTCCCCTCGCATGCGCAAGTACGAAAGGAAGGGATGGATATCGTTGTGCTTGCGCCAGTCGTTCGTTTTCTATGGTAGAGCACGCCTTTCTCGATTTACAACATATTTGCTTTGATCCCTTTTGCACAATTGTGGTTTCAAGCCTTGACTCGAGCGACTTCCACATGCGCTTGGTGGGAGATGATTTCACGAGTCGACACTTTAATTTGACGACGTTCGTTTATGACACGGCAGTGGCCTGTTGCAGTCAGTGAATGAGTAAGATACGCAAACGAAGGAATACAGACCGGAAGCCTCCCTCCCTCCCTTTCTCTTCCTTTTCTCTATCTCATCATGCCCACCACAAACAGCATCGTCGTGGGTCCTGACCATGAATGCGGGGCAAGAAATCATGAAGACAATCCAAACGCACTACACCCAGACACAACAGGTAGCGGAGGCACTCATGGCAATTTCCTATGGCCAGTCTAGACATGTTATAATTATGGAAGACCTGCATGGAAGGACGAGAAGAGCAAAAGGATCTCGATATGCCAACCCCCTTTCCGCCCACATTCACCCAATCCACACTTGAACCCCGAGACCAATGCTCCGCTACACGAACAGTCCTCAATCCCGAATATTTCAAATCGCCCGGATATCTCAAATCGCAGGACTCCCTCAAACCGCCTGACAACCTTGACAACCAAGCCTACTCGAAGCACCACACCACACCATCCACTGCCCTAAACTCAGCGCATCAAAGTCACGAAGATAGCAAATCACCAAATCACCAAGTCACCTTCTCTCCATGTAAAAGACTCTATAAGGTGAATAAATACCCCTACGTATCATCACCCAACACATACAATATCAACAACTCTACAGCCTATCTTTGGATTGAGATGGTATATGTCTGGATCCCCGCATCCGACGGACCATGCTCTTATTTGACAAGCTCGAGCAGAGCACGTCTTGGAAGCGTTGGAGCACATCTCCGTCCGACAGTATTGAATTCAACCTCGGTCGATGGACTTGGAACCCGACGGACTTGATGGTATTGAAACCGAAAACGAGTACATTCGAAATCATCACACTCAACGCCATCCCACCTAGACTCTCAAGAGTACTGCATGACGCTGCTAGCAGACAGAGTGAAAAGCTATAATATAATATTCCAAGTTATGATGTTCTGAACGATCTAGCGAGCTTAGAGGCTGAGATTGCAGTGCCTGTCAATGTGGATCTTACGAGAGTTGTATCGTGAGAGTATGTAGCTATTGTGTACCGATTTGAATGTTATGTTGATCGTATCGAAGTGGAATCAAGCAGCGTAGAGTACATCGCCGGTGTCATCATCACTTGAAACGCCTAATAACACAGACACCCAACACAGAGTTGCATTGTGGAGTTGGCTGTGAATTAGTGTTTAAAGGATAGACAATTTTTTTATTTTTTTTTCCTGCGTACTGATGGAATCTGTACACGAACCAGCTTGCGATCCAGTAACGCACTATTGCTACAAGGCAATACTTGCCTCAACTAACCCGTCCATAATGCCCCAGGCTGCTCCTCCCAGATCAAATCGTACAGGCCAGAATCACAAATCTCTAAAGCCATCCAGAAATCAATAAGAAAATTGACGTACACAGTCATCCATTGATAGTAACACTCTAGGTCGGCATCTTCAATGGGTGCTGCTTGCACTACCTTGAGCACGCCAGAATCCAGACTCTGAAGCACCTCCCCATCAGCCAACAGAAAAATGTGATGGTCTGGAGTAAGACTAGTCCTCATTTCCATCGGCGAGCCACCCACTTCGTCACGGTGAATCTGGGAAACTTCGTCCATTGTGAGGCCATCGAGGGTAGCAGGGTCTGAGCGGGCATCCAGCCTGAAGTGTTTGGAGATTATCGCGATATCATAGGGATCATCATCCCCTTCATCTTTGTGTTTGCTGAGCGTAGCCAATACAGTCGTTGAGATCTTGTCGATTAATAGCTTCCACTGCTGGTCGGACTTAGGGGTGTAACATGTTCGGTAGAGAGTAAAATCCCATGGTTTATAGTGTTTATCACGATCAGCTGGGTAAATGTCGACATTGATAGGAGGGCGATATATTCTGCGCAGTATATCCCGGATAGTTGACGACATTCTGCTCGAGAAGAGGCAGCAGCGGCGAGACAGAATACTTGGGAGCGTCTCGCATGCGAGAGGCAATGGTGTTGCAAAATGACGAAGTGGAAGGAGGCGAGAGGTTGATAGAGGTTTGTAAGGCGACTGCGCGGCTTAAATGCTGTACTGTTAGGTGATTTCGACGGGGGGCTTGCACGCACGGACGTTTTTGTATAGTAGTCTTGTAGCAGTACGAGGTCTCTTAACATTCTTGTATTGAACAGCAAGATTAGATAACTATTGAGTCACACACACACCTAGGATATCTAAGCTTCTTTGAGGCGTACGATGTAGGGGTTCCCGCATCGCCGTGAGGAACTTTTGTTCGCTAACAGCCTTGCTATAGAGTTCCATCACATACGAGAGTAGATCAGTGTTTCTATCTACCTATCTATCCATCGGTATAGTGCGCACCATCTTGTTCCGGTGCGAAATTATGCAAGTCCGTAAGTAGCCGTGTGGTGATGCAGTGGGATTCAGAGGGGGGGGGGGTGGATAGTGTGTTTTGTTTGTTTAGTCATTCATCTTTGATTTATTCCTTCACTCCCTATACAAGCCCTGACTACATCCAGATTCACTCGTGCCGTCTATTTGGAGATGCCGAGTTCCTTATAAAAGGCCTCGGTGCTTGGTTTCCTGCCCAGAAACTCCTCGAGAATGTCCATCTCCTCCATTGAGCCGCCACGCTCGAGCACAGTGTGTCTGTACCTCCGGCCCTGTTTGGCGTTCATGGGGTCGTCCTTGAAGACCGAGTAGAACATGTCGGTTGAGTACACTTGGGAGGAGAGGTAGCCGTAGTAGCTGCGTCGAGTTAGTGGAGATGCTCGAAGCATGCGTGTCTTGTGTGGTGTTGTGACTTACCCGGCGTCATAGCCGCCGATCAAATGGCCAAAGGTAGCTTGGCCGTTGCCCCAGTGCCAGTCGCCCTTCTTGTCGCCGCTTAGAGCCTCAGGGCCGTCAAGCTGAGAAATATCCTGGCGGAGGCTGTTGTACAGCTGTGTAATGTCCAGCTTCTCGACCTCCTCGTGGCTGCTGGGCTCGTGAATGGCCATATCGAAAGTGCCGAAGTGCAACTGCCTCAGATTGAATAGGGCATCGTTGACGTGCTTGGTGTTGATGAGCTTGCTGATAAGAGAGTTGGGGATGCGCTCGTCTGAGGGCTTCTTATCGGTACCAGATGACTCAAGATAGGCCTGCTCATACTCAGGCGAGAGGTGAGAGTAGTGGTGTGACAGGGAGCGGAGCTGAGACGGCGTCCAGCACCAATTCTCCAGCATCTGCGACGGAGCCTCGACAAAGTCACGGACTGTGTTGGTGCCGTGGAAGCGAGAGTAGGTCGTGCGAGAGACAAGGTCATGGATACCGTGACCAAGCTCATGGAACAGAGTCACAACCTCGTCGTGCTTCAGGAGAGAAGGCTTCTTTGGGGTCGGCTTGGAGAAGTTGCAAACGAGAGCAGTCGCAGGGTACCTTCGGTTGCCGTTCTCATCTATGTACCCAGGTTGTAAGTTGAAGTTGGCGGCGTGTCCATACTTGCCGTCACGAGGGAAGAGATCGAGGTAGAGGTATCCAACGAAGCCAGCGCCCTCTCCCTCGTCATCCCAAACACTGAAGACCTGGACCTCTGGGTGCCAAACAATGTCCTCTGCCTTGCCGCCATCTGCCAAAGCAGTCCTCTCCTCGCCAACAATCTCAACGAAGACCAGGCCAAAGAGCTCCTCAAAGATCTTCAGCATGCCCTGGATGGTGGTCTGGAGAGGGAAGTACTCGGCGATGACTTGGTGGTCAAGCTGGAAGTCCTTCTCCAGCATCAGGCGATCGTAGTACCTGTGATCCCAAAGAAAGTACTTCTCGGCAAGCTCGCCGGTCAGACCCTGCTCCTTGACATCATTCTTCTTCAGCTCCATCAAGGCTTCAATCTCCTTCTTACCACCTGGGGCAAGACGTGTACGCAGATCGCCAAGGAAGTCATCAACCGTTTTGGGTGTCTTTGCCATCTTGTCTTCTATCCTGAACTCAGCGTGGTTTTTGTATCCTAGGATGCGGGCAGCCTCGTCACGGAGAAGGATGGCCTCGCGGAAGAGCTCGACGTTTTCGTTGCACTTGTTCTCGTTCTCGACGAAGACCTTCTTCCGTGTCTCGGCGTTGGTAGCGTACTTCAGAGTTGGGAAGAGGTCAGGGTATTTGAAGGTGAGCCAGAGCTTGCCCTCGTTCTCGCCCTCGCCCTTCTTCAGGCCAGACAAGACATCCTCCGGTACGCCGTGCAGCTCCTCAGGTGTGAACCAAATCCCTCCGTTCTCCTCGTTCAAATTCTTCGAGAACTGAATGCCAATGGTGCTGAGACGCTGCTTGATCGCCTTGAACCTGTCGCGCTTCTCGCCAGCAGGAACGTTCAGACCATTGCGGATGAAGGATTTGTGGTCCTTCTCCAGCAGACGCTGCGACTCCGGGTCCAGCTTCTCCTTTGCCTTCAGCACCTTGTCGACCAGCTGGAAGACATCCTCGCGCATAGATGACTCGATGCCAAAGTCGTCGAGCAGCTGCTCTGCCTCGCTCGACGCATCGCGGAGCTCCTTGCTCGTAGATACGGCATTGTAGAAACCAATGATGTGCGACTCAATGGCCATCTTGTTGTCATCGTAGGCGATGGGAAGCAGGGCCTTTGCGAAGGTTGCCTCGTCTGCCTTGACAACAGCATCCTGGACGCTTCGCGATCTTTCAATGAGCCTCTTTGTATCTGCCAGCAAGCTCTCCTTGGTGGCAGTGAACTTGGGTGGCAGCTGGGGTGGCTTCTTGTATTGTGCGGGTGCCATGGTGGAATTGGTGAGAGGGCGATACGGTTGGGTGTAGAGCGGATTACGGAGGGGACCTGGCTTTATATGGCTCAGGAAGGAGGGGGTGCGCCCGGCGAGTCGGAGTGAAGACAGGATGGCGGTTAGAGAGATGAAGAGAGCGAAGGACGCAAGGACGAGCTTGGTTAAGCGTGAGGTAGCCACTGTGGAGTTTTGAATGCTATGTCCTAATTGACTGTATCATGTGCGGGGCAGCAGCGGGCGGTGAACGAAGGCACGCGCGGTGGATAACGTCAGGCGAAGGCGCGTTGAATGCGAGTGATGGCGAGCGTGACCACCTGTCGCTGATGCTCACTCGAAGCTCCGCAATCGCCGAGGCCTGCAGCCTATGCTCATTAGAGTATGGCGGGATCTGCCCGAGATCTGCGGTCGTGGTCCAACACGACGCGTTTGACTTGCCAGACCCCGAGCGTTGACGGCATGTTCTCCGAGCGCTAGAGCGTTGTGAGCATTTAGTCTTTACGGCATACCTGTGTAAGCCACAGAGCCATCGTGTCAGGCAATACAAGCCACCCAGAGAACCGATCACCAGCCGACTACCCTGCTCTTCACAAGGCCGGATTGTACATTGCTGTGGTTCTCCTTGTGGGCTGTGTGGAGTTGGAAGAGAACTTTGCAGACGTTCATTGTCCAAAGTAGGAGGACGTGGAGCTGAAAAGTCGGGGGCTCTGGCGTTGAAGAAGTTCTCATGGAGACTAAGGGTGACCCTTCAACATCAACATTTCCCATTCTAGTAACAATAACTCATCACATGGACATGGCACAAGCGACACACAGAGTACGCACATCTCTCATCTCATCTGTCAAATTGCTCTGCATTTCCTCGCTTGGGCTTACGCCAAGCGCCCATCTACACAAGCCCATCATCCAGCCCGTGTTTTTATGAAGAACGTGGACCAACCAGCTTATGCACCCAACAACCCAGATAGGGATAATGTGAACACCAGAAACCGCGACAAGTGGGAATCGTGCAGCCGCAACGCCAAAGTACTTCGCTGAACGCCTGTCCGTGATGTGCAAGCACCGCCCAAAGCAGAGAGGTATCGATCGTGAAGCATGTAAACAAGTAAAAGATGACCGCCAAAGTAGCGACATCGCAAGAAGGAAGGAAATAGCTCTCACCAAAGATGTCTTAGCCATCACCTTGCCGTTGTGACGCTCAGGGTCAGCTTTGGATTTCTCTCGACCGCAATCTGCAGGTCCTCGTCGTTTTCGATGGGGAAAAATGTGCCCTCCATCTCATCTCTGTATTCCACAATCAGATCTTCGTCAGGCTCGTTGGGCCTCTCTAGTCGTCTTCTCTCCCTCAACTTGTTGTACAGGTCGGGAAAGCGAAGAGATACCGGCATGCGAATGACGACACAGTTGTCCTCCTCGAACCAGACCTTGATCTTAAGGGCTGATGATGTGCCGGTGGTGGTTGCGGTTGAAGCGGACGAGTGCTGGTGGTTCATTGGTGGAGGGTTGAGCGACGACGAGTATACCTGCGAGGCTGATGACTGACCGCGCTGGTGAGCGCCATAGGATCCGGTCGAATAAGGTGTGACTGGGGTGGTAGCCTGCAGTTGATCGGCAGACGACTGTCTGCTTGTGGATCCACCGTGAGAGTGGTTTGAGGACTGTCCAGACTGCTGTGACAACCTGTAGTCGTCCTGGGCCTGAATGTCTGGGTCGATCTCGTAATCGCCCTGTCTCGGCGCGAAGAAGCCCTTCACAAGCTGGCCGTGGGTAATGTGCGGGCCCAGTTGGAGCAAGTTTTTAATGTACTCGTCGAGATTTGCACGGCGGCCGTTGGAGATGTTGTCGGTGACGTAGGTAACGGGCCCGGGCATGAAGGGTAATGTGCGCTCTCCTTGACCACTCGTGCCAGCTTCGACGGGGTATGTGGCGATGAGCTGGATCTGCAGGTCATAGAAATCCTGGTACAAGCGCTGTAGCTCCCAGTGCCTGCCGTCTTCCATTTGACACTCGATGATGAACCAGAAGATGTCATCGGCAAAGCAGTATCGCGGGACGCAGGCCTTGACAGGGGCAAAGAGCTGATCCGGGCGGCCTTGACCTCCCTGCATGGCAAGGGAGCCAGAGCGTGAGTGAGAGAGCTGGATGGGGGTTAGATGGATATGAGCATGGTAGAGCATAACAGAGCAAGTCGACTTACCGAGCCGTTCCTGCCTTGGGTCTGGCTTCGTCCGCCGAGACTCATGCGGTCCATGCCAGCCTGCAACGACTGCTGGGTGTTGTCCTGCAGCTTGCCGAGCGGTATGCTGCCGTTCTTGTAGTCTGCAGCCATCCTCTTCCACTCCTCGACCTTTGGCACGCCTGCTGCTGCGACAGCGTGCTGGGCGTCTGGCACTGCCTGGCCGGTTGTCATGTCGCGGATCTCGATGAACGACACGGGGATCAGGCCCGGGCCGCCCAGTCGTGTGATGGGCTTCGCAACGAACCACTCGGGGTTCGACTGTGCAATGACGATGATGGCCTCGCCCTCCTTTGCGTCCAGCTCGTCGGGCCGCTCGGCCTTGAAGTCGTACATGACGATGCCGTAGACCATGGCGCCTGTCTTTCCCGACTGCGACATGCGGGTCTGGTGGCCCATGGCGTGCTGGGCCATGGGTGCGGGGTGGGGTGGGTTGGGGCTGGCTATGCCTCGCAGCGGCTCCTGGTAGCCAGAGTCGTGTGGTTGGGTCTGGGCGGACTGGCGGGGTGCAGACGCAGAGCTGGCGCTGTCGCGCACTGTCTTGCCGACGCCCTCGAAGTAGGAGACGGGGACGAGGCCGCGGGAGCCGTGCAGGGGATTGCAGGCCTCGTACCAGTCCGCGTCGTTTTCGCGGTTGACGACGTGCAGGAAGTCGCCCTGGGAGAAGCTGAGCTGGTTCGGGTCGGCGGCGCTGTAGTCGTAGAGGGCTTTTATGACCTGTGAAATTGGATCGCCGGTTAGCTTCGCGCGCGTGCTGCCTGTTTGGGACGCCGGGGTGGGGTGTGTATGGGCGCGCCTGGTCGCTGGGGCGGCGCGCAGAAGCAGAAGCAGAGGCAGAGGCAGAGGCAGAGGCAGAGGCAGAGGCACGGGCACAGGCACGGGCACAGGCACGGGCACAGGCACAGGCACAGGCACAGGCACAGGCACAGGCACAGGCACGGGCACGGTGAAGGGGAGGGCAGCGGGCGGTGGGAACGCACCTTCTTGGGCGGCACGATGGCTATCGCATCCTTGGCGGGGATGGAGATGTGGTGCGGGCGATGGGCCTCCTTCTCCCCCTTCATCGACCGGCGGAACTGCGCAGGTGGTGTTAGCGCATGCGCACACAGGCAGGCCGGGCTGCGACTCGAGCGGGCGCGGCGGCGCGACGGCGTACCTTCATGGCGGGCAGGTGCGGCGGGGGCACAACGGCGGTGGGCGTTCAGTCTGCGCGCACGGCACCGCAAGCCTGTGTCGAGGTGCGAGCTGTGGGCTGCGGGCTGCGAGATGCGAGAGGCGAGAGGCCAGAGGCCAGAGGCGAGAGGCGGGCCTTGGGGCAGCAGCGAGCGGCGGCGGGCGATCGTGGGCACCGGCAGGCTGGCGTGTGCGGGGACGGGGGTGGTGGAATGAGCAGCAGCGCCTGCTGAGCGGCGGCGGCGGCGGCGTCGTGGGCAAAGTATGCGAGACTGTCTGGCCCAACCGCGGCCAAGGCGAGATGTCGTCGCTTGATGAGCGCAGGACCCGGCAGCAGAAGCCAGAAATGAGCAGCCGCTGCAAGGCAAGGATCCTGGCTGCCCGCCGTCCAGGGCTGCCCGCCGCCCGCTGGCTGCGCAAAGGGGGCCGATTCCGACCCTGGCCCTGGAGACTCCCGGCAGTTGCTCGTCGCAGCCCTTGGAGCCCTGGGAGATCACCGCGGGCCCCCGGCGACGCGACTCGCTCTGTGACGACACCCTCTGGCCGTGCGCTGCCCATTCTGCTCGCTGCAAACCACGCCCAGCCCGTGGGGACGTCGTCTCCTCCATCGACTACTGCAAGCCTACGCCGTCTTGACAGAGCCGGCCGACGGACCTGCATCCGGTGCCATCAGCCTGCAGCTGCCCACTGCGCTAGCAGCCTATCACATGCTGCCCGCCCGCTGCACTGCGAACACTCGTTGTCTGCTTCTTCCACCTGCTGGTCGTCCGTCATTGCACCGCGACCCAGAACACGGCCAATTCAACATCGCTCCACATGCATGCTGTTTCATTCCCTCGTGAGCGGGGGGATGCCGGCAAGCTCCGATTGTGACACATCGCTGAGCCTGCCGCTTTCGTGCCTGCTACCCAACACTTGCCCGTAACAACCGTACCACTGTGCTACCGTCGCCGTTGCTACACGCGCTGCAAGTCTCATCGAGAAGGTGGAATCCAATGTATTGCACACTATCGTAGACGCCCTCGAGCCTCGCCGTGGGTAGGCCCAGCGCCAAACGCCACCAACCAACCCTTGCATGCCAATCACGTTCCCAACCTCCACTCTGCCCACTTCATTGGTCCTGCCCCAGCGCCTCGGACCCAGCCACAACCCAACACCCCTCGAGCACCCATTGCCGCGCAGACCTCGAAACCATGCTGGTCGAGTCTCCTTCAACAACAAATACAATACCGCTCCCGACATTATCGCTCCATGATACCGCCGAGGCGGAACACGCCGTCAAAATGCACCAATGCCCATCTGCGTTAACCACGTGGTGGCGTCGGACATCTTGAGGCTAAAGCAGGCACCACGACAGTGCCGCTCAACCCTGTCCCTTTACCCTCGTTGCGCTCCAATTTTGCATAAATCTAAACCCCCCGGTATGCCACTCTTTCCGAATCCACTGCTGCTTTTGCTTCTGCACACAGAGCAATCTGGATGATACCGACAAAACGAGCAACCGAGCTTGGCGCTCGCGAACCATGTTTGAGACGTCCAACGTATGGAAAATGACTAGAAAGTTCGCTGCATCCAACGCATGAGCGGATACCCCGCGTTCCGGTCAACTGACACCAGGAAACATTTCAAGCCGGGACATGGCTGTTTGAGACGGTGCCCTGGGCGGACAGATCCATAGTGACGTGAGAGTGAGGCGCAGGACTTCGAAAAGAAATTTAGAATGACGCATGCGCGGCTTGGGAAAGACTACACGCTGCAACCGACATTATTGGTGTCGCCATCGTGGGTACCAAAACTCATATCTGGCCCTTGATGTCTACTCTGCTGAATGCACCGGCGCGAAGTTGCTCGAAATGCGCTGCAGCCTCGCGAATCTTCACTCGGTACTGCTTGCCGGTCTTGTCGTCCGGCTTCTCTTCGATAATGTTTTGCGCGCCATGCGACTCGACGAATTCACGACATGCTTCATCGTTGTCGAAAGCCAGCTCATCAGTCAGGAAGCGCAGGGTAATACTAATGTAACTGTGGCGTGTCAGCAACTTCTTACAGAATGAGAACCATGTTTGCACTCACGCTCTAGACATGTTAGCGAGAGCAGCGAGTCGCTCACGCTCGATGAACAGGTCCATCAAGTAGCCACCCAAGTTCTGTGCCTCAAGGTACAGTCTGAAGAACCTATGGTAGTTGCCAAGGGCCAACGCCGAGCGGACGTCGAGAGCGTGCTTGATCCATACGTGAGTCTTGTCTGCTGGGGTTAATTCTGCCAACATGTCGTTCATGTCGGTCTTGTTGCACGTATATACAAAGTAAAGAATGCGGTAGGCCTTGAACTCGGCCGGGTTGCCGCCAAGGTTTAGCGCGTACAACGCCTTCAGCTGTGTCTGACACTGATTATACTCACCCGTGTCCCCCTTCTCTAATGATATCCGGGCATGGGTCTCGTAGACCTTTACGGTAAAAGCGTTCTTGATATGCTGCACAGTCAGATCCTGACGAAGGGACTTGAACTGATTGCAGATGTAGTTGTAGTTCTTCTCGGCTCTCCACTTCTTGATGAGCATCGCCAGAGTCTTCTCAAGAACAGGCAAAGGTCGGACGGTCTCAGCTTTTGGCGGTGCGGTCAGACGGAAATAGCTCTTCTCAAGCGCCATATTGGTACCGACGACAGGGCCAGTAGGCATCTCGTCCTCATCCTTTGCTGAAGCTCCCCATGGTGATGTCTTGTTGTTGCCGGACTTGCCAAGGTTGAATCGTTGTCGTCGCTTTTCCAGTTCCGCTTGTTCTAACTTACTTGAGGCGTCAGATGCGGCGTTCTTCTTTTGGCGCTTCTCATTAGGTCCCTCGGCGAAAGTCATACGTGATTCTAGGTTAGTTCTACGCCAGGGTGGAAGAGTTGCGTGTGTTTGCTGAGCAAGTTCATCTGAGTCTTGCGACTTGCGTTTCTTTAGTGTCGATGGAGATGGGTTAGTTTGTGCATTTGTGCCGTTGAGATGAAGAGAAGAGAGACCGTTCGCAAAGCCATTATTCGTAGGCGACATCAGTGCGGCTTTCCTTCGCTCCTCTTGAATAAGCTCCTGAGGCAAGGGGTATTTGGTCCAGTCGATCGAGTCTTGCATATTTCGTTCGGCGTAATAACTGATGGTCTCTTTCAGTTTTATTTGCATCTCTTGGCTTGAAACGCCGGCGATGGCACTTTCAGGATCGAAGGCACGACGGACATAATCGCGCACCGCGGGGGGCCACTCGACCTTCTTCGGCTTGCTGGCAGCAGAAATCACGCTTGCCTGTGGCAGTATGTTAGCCTGAGGTGTGTCTTTCTGGTGGACATAGAGACGTACTGAGGCAGGCGCAGGCTGAAGGGTGGTTCGTGGTTGGACCGCATTGTAGGCGGGTGGCTGCATGGGCTGGCTCCACGCAGGGGTGGCGGTGGGCATCATCATATGGGGAGATGCAGACAAGATATAACAAATGTGTGTGACTAGTATGTGAGTGGTTTACAGCAGTGAAGCGTCGTCAAGGCCCGCACAAAGACGGATGAGATGTCGAGTCCTTGAGGGTGTGTGGAGGTCAGTGAAGCGACAAAGTGGATCAGCAGTCCATCCTTGGCAGCAGCCAGTCTGTCTTTGGCCTAGCGCCTTCTCGAATGACGATAGAGGGCCTGTTGGATGCGCGAGTTGCGCCCCTCCAGGTTGCCATGGCCATTATTCCATCCCCATGAATGGCCTGAATGTTCCTGCACCAGCTTGACCTGACTACCGCTTTGCGCCCGTCGCTCTTGCCAGAGGAGACGTTACTGTTCGTGCAAGATGCCGTGGGATTGTATGAGGGGTATGTGTATACCAGGTGCCCTGCAGCTTGTTCTATGCAGCTGACGCCTCACTCGCAGCAAATTCAAGATCCCACAGTACCAGAATGGCCAGGCCTATTTGACCTCACATCGCGTGTGCTATGTTGACCATGCCGAACCGCGCAAGAATTCAGTCGCCATCTTTCTAAAGGATGTCGAGAAGCCAGAGTTCTATGTATGTGTCCGGTGTCGGTGCGCGTGTAGAGCACGCGACAGCAGCAACTAACATGTATACTAGGCTGGCTTCCTCAAATCCTCTCCCAAAATCACTCTCTTCCCCAAGCCCGCCAGTCAATTATCACGCGGTCTGTCCGCGTCTGTTGCGCAGAGCCCCTCATCTGGTTCACCAGAACGACGAAACAGCCCGGCACCGGCACCGTCCATAAGCGCATCATGGGTCTGCCCTATATGCTCCTTCTCAAACCCAGTACCGTCGAACTTTGATCCTGCGCTCGCGTCACGTACACCGATACCACCATGCCTAGCGTGCGGTATCAAACCACCAACTATGCATGTGGTGAAGGCAGCTATAGCGGCTATTTCGAATAGACCAGCCCCTGCTGCTCCGCCGAAGGATAACAAAAATGGCGTCATAGCCTCGACGTCTTCTGGAGGGATGTTGTCGTGCCCACGTTGTACATACCAAAACCACCCTTCGCTTTTAAATTGTGAGATATGTGGCGCGTCTTTGACCACTGCGGTAGACAGACGGTTGGAGCAGGTTGCGGATATCCGGAGGGCAGATTCACCCGGACCGTCCCTGACCACACCTATACAGACTACCAACATCGAGTGCATCAAACTATCGTTTCGCAGTGGCGGCGAGAAGATCTTCTACGAGCGCCTCAAGAACGCACTGGTGCAGCGCAAGTGGCTGCTCCAGAGTGCGCCTCCTATACCGAAGCCTCGACCCAACTCTGGCGCATTCGACGATAGCTACTCAGTCAAGTCTGGCAAGTCGTCAGGAGAGATTGAGCGACCTCGAGTGGTGGGTATCGCCGGTCTCGAGCGTCGTGGGCTTGAACAAAGACAAAACAACGAAGCTATGATTGGTAATGCCTTTGAAGATCTCGAGGCTCTGATGACTTCCGCAAAAGAGATCATTGCACTGGCCGAGCAGTTTGCGCAGCAAGCAAACCTGGGCACGAACGGCAATTCGGAAGACAATGCTTTAGCATCGCAGTCGGCGTCTGCGCTGGGTCTCGTTACTACGAAAGATATGCTAGGCTCGGGTTCTGAATCGCTCTACGTGTCTGAGCTCTCGCGCAATCTTGCGGAATGGCTTACCGACGACACTAGAGGAGTGTTGCGGAGGGGAGGTGGCATCATGACGCTTGTTGACCTTTGGGCAATGTTCAACCGTGCAAGAGGTGGCGTGGAGCTCGTCAGTCCTGCCGATTTCGAGAAAGCAGCGAGGATGTGGGACACACTCAAACTCCCTATCCGTTTACGAAAGTTCAAGAGTGGTCTGCTAGTGGTTCAAGGTCGCGATCGGACAGACGAGAAGACCATCACTAGTCTGCTTGCATGGTTGAAGAGCCTCCACAGCGAACCGCCAAACTTCGACGTATCGTGGGACTGGCAGCTCTACGGCAGAGGTATCACTGCGCAAGAAACTGCTGAAAAGTTTGGTTGGAGCGTTGGAGTCGCGATCGAAGAGCTCGAAATGGCTGAGGAAGCTGGTGCTCTGTGTCGAGAGCAAAGTCTTGACGGATTTAGATTCTGGGAGAATTGGCTCGTCAAAATGCCTGAATCATCTATCACTGTCTAGCGCTAATCGTTCCATACCCAATTTTACTCAGACAAAAGTATTCTCAGAGTTACAACACAAGGAGCGGTCATGACCATAGATGGCAGCTGACAAGTTAACTAGGCTTGCAAGTCTCAATGCTGGCAGAACCTTCGAGGAGAGCACAAGATATGCGTCTCGCATTGTAAGTGGTCTGATCGCCCAGTGTCTCTGAGACCCTACCAACCGTCACACAAACCAGCGCTCTTGACAATCACAGGCGCCTTCTTCATTTACCACATCGTTCTCTCAACTGCTCCATCTCGTCCTTACACATCCATTATCTGCTTCTTACCGGTATTGCCCAGTACGAGGATTTCACAGCACTTCCCGAAACTGACATGTGGTTCCATACAGTCAGTCTACTCGTAGTAGGGCAGGCTAACTTCTAAAGGACGCGAGAAGAAAGGGTTTTACCGAATTTTGAAGTAGTGGGATCTCGTAGGTTGAGGCGCTCTAAGCTACTAGCACCTGGACTGCTGCAGGGCTTGTTGATGGTGTGTTGGGGTACATTGGGGGTGTGCGGTTGTGATGCGGTGTATAAGTAGAGGGGTGTGGAGGCAGAGGCGAAGGTGAGGGGAGTGGTGAGGGAGGAAGGATGACGTGACGTGAATGTGAGCGCGTGTTGAGAGGGTGGGCTTGATGAGGGAATGTGAAGGGTTCGAGAGTGTCTGTGATGGCAAGACTGAAGATCGTACCACCAATTGTTATCAGGGATCAGACGAATCACGGGCTGGCTTATGAGTCGCATTGGAGACTGATGTATGTTTGCTCACAAGTAAAGATTAATGTCCGAATTGATTTTCCCATTACAAGGAGCCGGTGTTGGCCAGTCATGTATATAGTGCGAACCTGCACCCTACCTGTAGACCCTCACCATTCCAGGAAGCCTTGCTTATGCGCTGAATGAAAGCCCGACCATCTATGCTACTAAAAGTCGTCATGGACGTTACCACGGCTGCGTAGCTCAGAAAAGGCGATCAAGACCGTTGTTGACGATACGTTGGAACTCAACACGCTGTTTCCCAGCGATGCTCTTCCTGGGGGGCTTTGCGTCAGCAGCGATGTAATATGGCTCGACCTTGACATTAGCGTCGAGACCGAGGAAGCCCACAAGAACATCGTTCATAAGATCGACAGCTTCTTCATCTTGCGCGGAGTCGTGCCAGTGAATTATGACCTCGCTAAGGTTTGGGGCTTGGGCGAGAATACCAGTGACGAAGATAGCTCGCTGACGAAGCAGCGCAGGAAAGATGGCAGTTGCACAGTCTGCCTGCTCAGAGCGAAGCCAAGTTGTATCCCAGACGAATCTGACTTCGACTTTGCGGATGTCCTCCATGGGTGAGAAAGCGGCCTCGGTGATCTGGCTGAAGGCTTCTTCAAAGAAGCTGGTGTGAGCGAAACTGCCTGTGGCTTCGATGTGGAGGACAGCGACGTCGTAGAACCAGCTCTTGACTTCGGCGTTGAGTTGCTTCGAGGCGAGCAAGAGCTCAACGGGTGGTGGACAGTGCGTTATGCGCATGAACTATTGACAACGTAACTTGTCAGCAGAAGTCTCTCTTCCAGTTTTGTAGATTCTCCTTCTAGCCTTGCCAGCTGCAAGAGCGTTGTGGCACAAGTATTCACTCTGTCTTCATCTCCATGACACGTACCTGTGGGATGTGACGCCATTTTCTATGGGCTGTAATGACTGGTGTTGATACGGCAGACTGCGCAGCAGCATCCGCATCACCATTCCCATCACCCATTTCCTCATCACTGTCGCTATAAGGCACTTCTTTAACTTTTTCGTTCTCTTCTCTGTTTACCGGCTCAGCACCTTCATCCCGAGGTGCACCACCCAAGGCGTCCCCGTAGTACTCCTCTTCACACTTGTCCACCTCCGCATCCACTTCTTGGCCTCCAGTGCCATCAGGGTAATGCGCTTGCACTGCAGCTGTGGTAGACGTCGAAAGCGAGGCTGTTGAGGCTTGTGCTTCGGGTATCGTTGTGACGTTTGTTACAGCCATAGCTGTTGTAAAGCCGTACTGTGTGTCGATTGAGGACTGGTCTATCACTGCAGATGCAGCATTTTGGGCTGTAGTTGCTGAATTGTGTAGGTCTTGCATCGTGGACGGTAAAGCTGCTGGAGTCGAAGGCGTTTCACCTTGTGAGCTTCCTGAGAGTGTAGGCGCAGTCAAAGGAATGGCAGTGCTGTCGGTTCCGTCCATCTCTGCACCCTCGTTCTCAAAGTCCTCCTCGCTGGTCTCTGTTTCTTCGTCTTCATCCTCATCCTCGTCACTGTCTTGGCCTCCATCTTCGTCACTTTCGTCCCCTCCGTTACCCTCGCTGTCACCCTCCTCTTCATGCTCATCATGTTCAAACTGATCACCCTCATACACGACACGCGGCGCGCTCGTTTTGGAATTTTGCGCCACTAACTCTGCAATTTTCTCTTTCACCCCCTTCTTCTCAAACCAGTAGCGCAGAAGCTTCTCATGCTGCACGTCCCGGACGGCAATATACTCGAAGATATGATGCCGCACTTCGAGCGGGGTGTTCATAAAGCTTAGCGGTTGCATGTCTGATGCCATGTTTGCAGTGTGGGGTTGCAGCCGGGCGGTTGTGATGACAATGCCGTGGAGTGGAAGCAGGATGATGAGTCGAGGCCAATGATGGTTAGTTGTAAAACGCGGAGAAATAGCGGAGACGGTTGGACCTGTTCGTATAGGCGGAGGGGGACGCGCTTGTCGTCACGTGGGTGGGTCCAGGGCTTAAGTGAAGGTGAGGTGGTTGCCCTGCTGTCTGGTGGAAGGCGCCTTGTGGGGCGGACCATACTGCAGTCAGCTGCAGGCGTCACATCCGTGCATAGGTGCAATCTGGGACGTGCCAAAGTCTGTCTGCGAGTGTATGGCCCAAGGTGACAATAGCAAGGTGGACGGACACGTCAGGGTGTTCGATTTGGATCGCACCTACTGTCCCTCACTTGGGCACCATGTAAATGGACATACGCACGCCGCCCCAATAGTATCGTTTGTATTCGTACATTCGTATATACACGTTTAGCCTATCACTACAAAAGATGTGTTACTATACACTCATCTTCATAGCAATAGCTCCGTGTGGCTTGTAGCCAGCAACCTCCAGCTCTTCAGCCTTCCACCCGTCGATACTACCGCCCACTTCTCTATTAATCTTCAGAGTGGGGAAATCGCGCGGCTCCCTTTCAAGCTGCACCTTAAGTGCATCGACGTGATCGCAGTACACATGTGCGTCACCCATTGTATGTGTGAAAGTACCTGGTGTCAGATCGCAGACATGTGCCAGCATGTGTGTTAGCAGCGCATAGGATGCAATGTTGAACGGCACCCCAAGACCCATATCGCAGGAGCGCTGGTACAATAATGAATGCAGCACGCCCCGCGGCTTCTCTGTCTCGCCTTCCTTCTGTCTCGGGAATGAGACGTAGAACTGTGCAAACATGTGGCAAGGCGGAAGAGCCATCTTCTTAAGATCTGCAGGGTTCCATGCGCTTAGGATGATTCTTCGGTCGTATGGTCGGTTCTTCAGCTTGTCGATGACCTCTGCCAGCTGATCCACGCCTTGCCCTGTGTAGTCTGCACCATGTCCCTTGTATTCAGCTCCAAAGTGTCGCCATTGGAAGCCGTAGACAGGCCCCAAGTCTCCCTCCTCATGGTGTGATAACCCCACACTGTCAAGGTATGCGCGCGAACCATTGCCATCCCAGATCTTGATGCCGGCTTCCTGGAGGGACTTGTAGTGTGTGGATCCGGCAATGAACCAGAGAAGTTCGCCAATCACGGCGCGCAGGAACACGCGTTTGGTTGTGAGGAGGGGTAGGATGAGCTCTGGTGGTGCGGAGGGGTCGGAGGAGGGTCGAGACAGGGTGAACTTCATTTGCGCAGGGAAGCAAATCGCGTATGTTCCTGTCCCTGTGCGGTCCGGACGATGTTCGCCGTTTTCGAGAATGTTGCGTATCAGGTCCAAGTACTGATATTCCTCGTGGGAGGGGTCGGCTTTCGTTGTGCCATTCGCTGGAGGGCTGGTCTTGGTACCATTTTGGATCTCTGATGGAGGCGTCGCCGAGATAACAGGCTCGAGTACTGAGGGCGCCATCTTGTCTGCAATTCTATGGGGTGTGCGAGTGTAATCGAAGCACGAGCACTGCTAAAGTGAAATGGCGCGAGACGCGTCAGGGTCCATCAGGCGCGACTGCGCAACTGGTCGTTGCAGCTTCCCGGACGATGTGGGTCTAACCGCATCCGCTTCACCGCAAAACATCAGGACATCAACACGGAACAATCGAACATTCGCCATGTCCGAAGAACAAGCGGCTCATCACTTGCTCAACGTGTTGGAAGAAAGGGGACTTGATGTGGATCTTGACAAGATTCTTCTAGGCTTTGAGGAGGAGGACACGAAAGGAGAAGCCGCGGCATGGGTGCATGAATACCTGAATGAGGAGACGCTTCTGACGAAGGAAGAGTTGGAACTGTGGGCACTTCCCGTCCGATATGGGGTCTGATCTGATCCGTAGCAGATATCAAACATTGAAGCGCAAAGGGTTGTTACACCAATATGAGAGCGAAGGAGAACCCACCCGTCCAATCTTGGACCATGAGATTGCAGCTGCCATCGAATCTTTGCAAAGCTCGACAACTGCCATTGAAGAGCAGTGCAGAGTGCTCGAAGCCCAGAGAGATGCCTTGATGAGACTTAAAGCGCTCGACAAGCCCAATCTGGATGTTGAGCATGCGCGTAATGAAAGGAGAAGAAAAGAGGGACAAGAGAAAGCGAGGTTGGATGTTGCAATAGACGACGTATCGACAGCTATTAACGAGCAGTTGACGGATGCACGGCGAGACGTCGATTCGGAGAAGTCAGCATTGAAGAGCTATGTTGCTGAGCGTTTAGCCTCTGATGACCAGATCTTGAGCCGGCTTCCGAACATTGTCTCGACAATCGTTACCGAAGTTGAGGCTAGCGAAGATGAGAAATCCATGGAACAATGGTGCAAAGCTATTATCTCCTTCCGCACAGCCGAGGTCAAGGCTCGAGTCGACACGGTCTACCTGAATAGCTTGTCTGGAAAGGCGAACGGCAGCCTGCCCGATGGATCAGGCGCTGAACTCCAGGAGCGAAAGGAGGCACTGCAAGCTGAGATGGAGGAACTGCACGCAGAAGTCGCCTCAATTGCAGAGATGGTTGTCGAACATGAGCTACGTAAGCCGATGGTAGATGTTAAGGAGCGCAAAGAGAAGGAACGGGAACTTGCACGGGCGGCTTGGTTGAACTATGTATGCTTCTACGGTGCTTCTCAAAGTAGACCAATCACTGACCATCACAGGTTCTCTCGACACTCGACTACATGGGCAAGCGCCTGGACATCGTCAGTGCATCTTCCACAGACGCAGACGAGTTCCAACAGGCCATGACACACATTAGTAAAGCAGCCTCGGAACGCATGCCAGATGTACATGCACTACGTCCAACACCAGTCAAGCGACGAACGTCTTCCGTGCCATTATCAGCTTTTACACCGATGACCAAGCTCAGACCAACGACTGCTCTTGACCTGCCTGCAGCACTCCAAGATGCACTTCGGCACGCAGGCATCTCCTTCCATCAAGACAGTCTGGAAGGGCTCCAGGACACGCTCATCCAAACTCAAACGGAGCGAGAGAAGAAGACTCAAGAGCATTTCCAAGCCAGCGCTACGACTACGCACGAACAAGTTGCTGAGCGCTCAAGCACGGCCGACGGCGACCTAAGAATCATCATGAATGCTCTGTATGCGCACACTCCGTTCCAGCAGGTCAGCTTGACAAATTCCAAGCTGGAGGCGCAATTGAAGGCTATGGACAGAGCACTCGACCACAAGGAGCGTGAGCTGCTGGAAGCCGAGGGCAACGAGCTCAGTGTCAGCGACCCCAAGGTCAGGGCGTTCATCGCGAAGTACGGCAGACAGGGGAGGTGAAGTGTGGGTGGTGGTGAGCCGAGCTAGTGGGCAGGGCACTGGATACTGGGGTAACCCGAGCCGTAAAAGTGGAGCCAGTGCTGTTAGCGTTGTTGACGTGTTCGAGCTCGAACGGAGCGGGAGCAGTGATGGGTGCATCCCAGTGTTTGTACATAGTAGAGCAGTGTGGCAGCAGCAAAAGCAGCGAAGCGTGCAAGCACCGAACGCATTTCCACATGCAGGTCTCGATGCAGTCTAAAAGCTGCTGGGACTCAGGAGCAGCCCCGGACGGGTCGTATGGAGGATAGCTCTGGCGGTGCTCGCATCGTGATAGGCTAGGGCCCATGCAGGTCATCCTGGACGGTCCCCAGCCATCTCCCAAGCAAAACATAGGAGCAGCTGCGGTGACAACAGAGCGCCCTCTCCACACCACCCTTCGCACCTTGCCCCAGACGTGCACGGGATGCTCCCGCGAGGCCTCTGCAGCTCCCGAGGCCGTTCCCATACCCATTGAGTGCTTGATCAGCCTGACACGCGCGATCCCCCCTACCCGCCCACTGCCAGCTCACCGCCATGGCCAAAGGAGAGCTCTTTGCGTTCGGCACGGCCGCGGCTGCCCTCGGCGGCGCATACAAGCTCAGCGAGTTCCTGTACAAGGCCAAGCGGCTGCGTGACGTCGGCCCCTCCAACGCCGTCTACGTGCGCATCATCGGCCGCGTGCGCTCCGACCTCGACGAGGTGCGGCGCCTGCTGTCCGTCCGCGAAGTGCACGATGCGCTCGAGTCGAACCCCGAGAAGTCCAAGTGGGTGTACGGCTGCATGCGTGACGTGCGCGGCGCCCTGGAGAACATCACCCCCCACACCGAGCGAGTCGGCGGCGACATCGAGGAGGGCCGCCGTGTCGGCGTCCGCCACCGCGTCTACTGGCTGCTCAGCGAGAAGGAGAAGCTGGAGAACCGGGAGAAGGAGCTCGCCATTGCCCACGCCAGTCTGACCGAGGTCATCGGCTTCCTGTCGGGCCTCGAGCCGATCGAGGCGCCCAAGCAGAAGCAGCGCGACGAGAAGAAGGCCAAGGACACGCACATCGACGTCGACATCGACATCCGGCGCGAGGCCCCCGCCAAGCACACGGAGCACGTCGAGCGGGACGTCTGGGTCGAGCGCGACAACGGCCCCCGGCGTGTCGAGGAGCGCGACGTCTGGATCGAGCGCGACGGCCCCGTCCCCGCTCGCTACGAAGAGCGCCGCGACCTCTACGTCGACGAGCGCGGCCCACGCCACCCCGACGACCGCGGCGACCAGTACCAGCGCGACCTCGACTTTGAGCGCTACGACCCTGCTGACCCGCGCTACCAGCAGCACACCACGGAGCGCTTCGAGCAGCACGACCAGTACGAGCGCCGCGCCCACCCCGAGGACCCCCGCTACGCCCAAGCGCCTCTCGGCCGCCGCCCCGAGTCCTTCGAGGACCGCGTGCCCGAGCGCGACTCGTGGATGCAGAGCTCCGCCAACCGCAGCTACGGCCCGTACGGCGCGCAGCAATACCAACGTAGGTTCCAGGGCGACGCCGGCTTTGGAGACAATGAAGTGCTGAACCCGCAACCAGTGCCTCCCAACCAGCAGTACTCCGAGCGCGAGGTAAGACCCTACCCATACACCAAGTCTCGCATCTAGGATACTGGGCAGCCGCTGATTGGGCGACAGGTCTGGGTCGAGCAGAAGGAAGACTACCGCTTCGACGAGTACGGGAACAGGCTGCCTGACCGCTACTTCAAGCCCGAGTATGCTTCTGTGCCCCGGCCGTACAGGAGCAGGATGTAGATCCCCCAGCTTGTACATGTGTGAGGTGGTATGATATCTTGGAAGTAATGAGCTTTTTTGTTTTTGTATATGCCCACCACCTGCTCTCGACTCTCGAGTGGCAGAACGCGAATAGTCGTAGCCACCCAATATCCCCTTGTGTTTTGCCAACTGCCGTTCCTTCCATATTGCTTCTAGTGATACTCACCCCCAACATAGTCTTCAGCGTTGGAAACTGGATCCAGGCCTCTCGCTACCAAACTCTTTGATATCAGCAGTCGTTGTTACTACCTCTGCGGTCGAAATCCTGCTCTAACACTATACTTAGTAACCAACACTATGGCAATCCCTCACATTGCGAGCCATCCCTTCACTACCCCCACTGCTTCGCTAGCTCCACACTGACCGTCGATGAAGAGAGTGTTACCCTAGTCCAGGCAAGGGGCAATGTGCGTGGGGTTGGGGACGAGGGGTAGGCACGGGTAAACGACGGAGACGGGGGCGGCTTGCAGTCAATCTGCAATGATTCTAGACGGGTCGAGGACACAGCGGACTTGGTCGTGGAGCGTACTACTTACTGACCAGTCCACCACGGAGGCTGTGCAGAGCGCCACTAAAGATGATTCAAAATGGGCAGCTGAGTAGGCACCTTCGCGCGAGTCTATTCATTGTAAAATAGTCGAGTTTACGAATCTAATATCTTGAGTAGGCTTTCTTTGAAACCGCCCTGGTCCACGCCTCTCCCGATGAGTACCAATTTCGCCTCGTCACTGTCTCGCGCTGGTTCTTTCGCCTCGTTGATGTCGTACAGATTCCGTACACCTTGTAATAGCAGCACCCTCCCACCCTTGACTGGAATCCGTCCTTTCAAGCGGTGGATCTCGAATCGCTCATGCGGCGTGTTATTCGGCAGCGTCTCGTCCCATAGTAGTGTCCGGAGGAACAGATCGAATTTGTCCACCTGCTCAGGCGCCAGGGCAGGGAATGAGATTGTCGATGTAGTGATTGTCGGATCCAGATGACTATGTCCTTTACGCGCGAACGTCAAATCGTCGGCTGTTACGTCTGCGTACGCGTTGATATCGAGTATGAACCCCTCCAGTTGCGGGACCTCGCTCTTTGTCGTAGTTTTGATGCGTGCAAGCCCGTTGATGGAGCGTATCCGCTCGACCACCTTCTCCAGTTCCTCTGGCGTGACGAGATCTGTTTTGTTGATGAGAATGACGTCTGCATGGCTGATTTGGAGATGTGCTGTTGTGAGGGGTGGCCCTGCGTGGTCGTGGTCGTGTTCTTGTTTCCTCTTCTCGACTTCCTCCTCACCGTCGCCATACCCCTCATCCAAGCTCTTCAAGACGTTCTTGGCGTCGACAAGCGTCACAATGCCGTCGAGGAAGATGGTGCTGCCCAGCCCGTCGTCGAGCCAGAAAGTGGGTGCGAGGTTACCTGGGTCGGCTAGCCCGGTGGTCTCGAGTAGGATGTAGTCGAAGAGGCCGCCAGCTTCCATCAGGTTCTCGATGGCAGCGACACCGACGTCTTTTGCAGAGCAGCATATGCAGCCATTGGCGAGGGGGACGAAGGGTGGGGGTTTGGCTTCTGTCGAGTTGGAGTCGGACACTGTGAGTTGTTTCTCGATGTCAATTGAGTCACCGAACTCATTCAGAATAACGGCAATCTTCTTGCCGTGTTGCGCGGTGAGGATGTAGTTCAGTAGGGTGGTTTTGCCGGCACCTAGATAGCCCGTTACGATGGTGAGCGGCACTTTGGTTGTTGGAAGAGCGTTTGGGTCTTGGATGAGATTTGGGACCTCATCATCCTCTTCTACAGCTGCTTCTGGCTCGATAAGAACTGGCACCTCGTCGTCTGACCCCTCGATATCCATAGCTCTTTTGATGTTCTTGTTGGAGTTTGGTTTGACGAGGATGTGGCAAGGCAACGTTCCACTTGACCAAGGCTGAGTCGTTGTCCCAAGTCAGTTTCGTGATTTTCAGTTTTTAAAGGAGTTTGAGATGACAGGAGAAAGATGGAAGGTTAGATGAGTGAGACTTCGAAGTAGAAGAGCTTTAACTCCAACCCCGCATATGGAGGACGGAGTTACGGTGTTGGCAGGATGCAGCCTTAGTTCCAACCAAAACACACATGGCAAGCTCCAAACTGACTCACTTACCTGAGAATGCACACGAGTGACGTATTGTTCTAAAAAAGAAGCGCTTGGAGAGTCCCATCGCGCCTAGCTTGCTCTGAGCTAGCGCCGCGGGGAGAAGCGACGACAGGGCTGTCCCTACCCTGCATCACAAGCTCATGTTGGAAACTTGACAGCTCACCACAACACACCCAGTCTTTCACCCTGCTCCTCCACTACTATCGCCACGAACACGAGCAATCCTCACATGGTCGCGACAACAATGACATCGCCAGCTTCTCCCCGCCTGCCCAGTCCCCCACCGATCGCCGAAGACCAGCTGTCGCCCGTGCCAGCCTCTCCCGAGCAGCAGAAGTTCTTCAGCAATCTCGACCATGCTGCGGCGCGACGGATACGACCGGGCACAAAGGCGGAGGACATGGCAGAGGGCCCACCGCTGGTAGAGCTGTCAGAGGTACGCGCTTGCAGCGTCACCGCAGTGTCTCAGGAGAGCACATGCTAAGAAGATGCAGATCGACTCGGCCTTCCAGCTCACCGAGCACCTCAAAGCCCTGCACAACTTTCTTACACACCCAATCGGCTCGAATGGCAAGATTCCAGTGGACAAGGAGATGGCTCTGAAGCTTGCGCAACCCCCGGAGAACGTGGACAAGACGTTGTGGCTATACGAGCTGTGTCGATTCCTTACGCAAAAGGTCAACTCGATCATCGTCGCTCTCTTCTCCGACACGCCACCCTGCTCCTCAATCACCTGCCCTGAAATGCGCGCGTCTGAGTGGCAGTACCTTTGCGCTGTACACGACCCACCAAAGTCCTGCTGCGCGATCGACTACTGCTGCCATACGCTCGACTGGGCTGCGAACACACTCACATCGCCGAAACACTTCCCCTCGCGGCTCGCTCTCGGCCCCGACCAGTCTACACAGCACTCGCAGATACGCCAGTTGACCAACATCTTCAGACGGGTGTATAGAATATTCGCGCACGCATGGTTTCAGCATCGAGAGATGTTCTGGAAGGTGGAGGGCGACACAGGCCTGTACATTTTCTTCAAGACTGTTTGCGACGTCTACGGTCTCATTCCCGAGGACAACTACACCATTTCTCCAGAGGCTGAGGGCATCGAACCTCCTACAGAAAACACGTCTTCCATACCGCCGCTGATCTTGAAGCGGGAGCCGTCTGACTCTGGGCCACAGGAGAAGGAAAACTCTGGAATTATTGAGGGACTCTCAGAACATAGCATTTCGACTGCCGGAACAACGAAGCGTCACCGACATTCGCCTTCTGTCAACGCAATGTCTGTCACTACGGTTGTGGAAGAGGCCGAAGAGGAGGAAGACCAATCAGCTAAAGAAGCGTCCAGATCTGTCACACAAATCTCCGAGTCAACACCAGAGGAGTCCGAGGAGGTGGAAGCTGAGCAGCCTAGAGAGGCTGCAGAAGCTGAAAAGGAAGCCGAAAAGCAAGCCGAAACTACCGAGGAGGCGACGGCGGAAATCTCTCAGGTGGCTGATGAGAAGCAAGAAGCAAGCACAGAAAGCAAGGACGAGGCGGAGGCTGAGGCTGATGGCACAGACAATACCAAGGACGAAGAAAGCACAGCCGATGAGCCTGCTGTCGAGGAAGAGTCTAAACCAACAGGGTTCCTGGAACTAACCCCTGAAGAACATCCAATTACCAACGACGAGAATGAGAAGCCTACAGAGTCGACGGAAAAGCCGGAAAAGTCGGATATAGATGCAGAAAAGGACGAAGCAGTTTCAGAAACAACTGATAAGGTTGACAAGGTTGAGAAGGCCGACAAGGCCGACAAGGCTGACGATAACAAGGAGAAGGAGGCAGATGCATGATGACGACCCTACGATGCTTTATGAACAGCCTGCGTTGCGGAAGATGCATAGTCTGGAGTTTCTTCTTGTCTGTATTTTTAGCTTAGCATCGTACGACGAAGCAGATTTGGCGGTCGTCGATATTGGTACTATCAGTTGTAATGAACAAGGCCATCTTCGCGCATTTGTATGCAACTTAGATGTGCATTTGAATACAATGTATGTGTGCATTTGAATACAATGTATGTGTGCATTTGAATACAATGTATATGTGCATTTGAATACAATGTAATATGTGCATTCGTGCTGTCACACATGCACAAAGGTAATAGCGTCATGTTATCTCCGGTAAGCACGGAGGCTGGAGGCTGGCCGACACGCACGCGCACAAGCGAGGATTGCAACATATCAAAAGCAAAGTGCCCATTGGGCGCAAGGCAGACGTGAAGTTGCAACGACCAATAAGAGCGAGGAGAGTGCTGGCACGTGTGATGGAATGCTGGGATCCAGTGGTTTGAGGGCTCTGCACTATCTGGGAGACAAAGCAGAGAAGGACAGATGCGGTCAAGTCAGGGTGAGCGGCGTGTTGAAGAAGGCGCATAACTATGTAATATGGAGTGTAACAGCAAGTGACAGTGACAGACGACGCTGACAGTTGAGGGGCTGAGACAAGGCAGCTTAAGGGTACAAGTTCTTGCAAGGCACGCTGCAGCCATGTGCGTGACCTGCATGCGTCCATGGCAATGCCCCTTGAAAGCACAAGTGCAGCCATCAACGGGCAATATGGAGGTGTTTGGGTGTCGTTGTTTCAAGCTTCATTACGAGATGCCTTCTCCCTAGTCCATTGTAGCGCAAGGAGCGATCGTTCCTGCCTTGCCGCACACCCCACGCACAGGCTGCAAAGCAAGGAACAGGGAAGGCACGCCCAGACGCTCTGTTTTCTCCGCATTCTGGTGCTGTGCTCCATGCAAGCCCGCGCCACCTCGACGGCTGAGTGGTGCAAACTCCTGCAGCATAGAGAGGCTGTATGTCACTGTGACAAGCTGGAATGCTTACGGCGGCTTCCACAATCCGAGGCCTTCGCTGCACGGCGATATTCGTCGATACCCCTCAGTTTCCGCGGGCTCTGCGCGTCGCGCGCACGGGCATTAGCCTCCTCTCTCGACCGCACGTCTTATCGCGGCTGCTGCGGGACCCTGCTACCTGCTCGGCTCGTCGCCTCGGTCACGCTCATCGCGCTCCCGCTCGCTGACAGTGACCCGGCGCTGGACCCACGCCGTGTCTCTTGACACCTGCCACTGCCCTCTCCCCCCACGCTCCCAGGGAGGATCTCGAACAAGCTCCGTCCAGTCAGCCGTGGTGGTGCCGCCTCCACAGCAGCCCGTCGACCCTCTGCAGATCACTGTGTATAGTCACACAACGCACCCCTCGTCGCGTCGCTGCGCCCGCTGGATACTGAGCTCGCCCTGCTGTTCGCGCGCTCTCTAGCTGCTAACCCTCAATCTTCACCGACTGTGGTGCCTCATAATCTCCGGGGCCCTCTCCGCGAAGCATGCTCTCCACCCTCCCCACGCTCCAGCAGCCTTGACTAAACACCGACTCCCTTGGAAAGGCGGACACGCGACCGTGCAACAGTAGCCCACTTTTTTCCCCAGAGCCGCGCATAGGTCCCCGCCGCATACACGAGTCGTCTATGGCGCAGGTCCTGCAGATGCAAGCAGCGCCCGAGCTGGCCAAGACCCAATTCGAGCAGAAGATGGAAGCAACCACCGCCCGGGAACCGCCTACACCGGCGTCGCCAGACAGCGGAGAGGCACGAGGGCGGCGCCGCGACAGGGAGGACTCGGGCGAGGATGGCGCAGATGGCGCGGATGGCGAGACGGGCGGCTCGAGGAAGAGGAGGAGGAGCAGAAAGGGACTCGACAAGAAGTTTGAGTGCCCGCATGAAGGCTGTGGGAAGAGCTACTCGCGCGCTGAGCATCTGTACCGGCACCAGCTAAACCGTACGTCGATTGCGCTGCAGCTGCACTTGCCGGTTATCTGTGACTTGGTCAGACGCTGACACGCTGCAGACAATCCCAAGCAGATCTACAACTGCGACTTCCCAGACTGCCACAGGTAACGTCTGCCGCCTCGCAAATGCACCATCTGTACTGACTCGGCAGGTCCTTTGTCCGTCAAGACCTCTGCGCGCGCCACAAGGAACGCCATACTGCACGTGGTAGCCAGCTTCTTCGCAAGGACACCTTCAACATGCACAACCTCAACCCAATTGTCACGGCAGCACTTGGTGCGAAGATCAACGCTCCAGGCGCTAGGCCGCTCAGCGCAAAGGGTCAGACACAGCTACAGTCGCCACCATCAGCAGTATCGAGTGTAGCGCCGGGAAGCGTCATGTCGCCTCCTTTCCAATCTCCCGCCCCCAGCAGACAGGACTCACTGAACAGAATAGGAAGCGTAGGGAGCGAAGACGCGTATCGCAGTGGTTCTGACGCTAAGCCTTATGAAATCCAGGCCCAAGGCTCCGGTAACTTCGCACCACCACCACCACGTCCGGCCGCATTAAGTAACTATAGTGGGGGCCGGAACTCGCTCCACAACCCCTCCCCACATGTGGCTAACAACAACTTCCAACGGCCCGAGCTGCGCCCATCAACGTCAAACCTCTCTTCGTATGGTACAGCCAGTTCGCCATATAGTTCAGCTGTCACGCCTGTCCAGTCATATACCCCCCCGGCGGCGTCGGCAACATATCAGAATAGCTCAAGTGGGTTTCAGTCCCAGCAAAACTTTCCTCCTTTCCCTTCCTTACCTCCACCAGAATACCCTCAGCCGATCGGCACACCTGCATCGCAAAGTCAAGACAACCAGTACTACAATGGTACCTCCGGACAAACGTCGATGAACGGTGTCGAGTCAGCAGCGCAGCTAGTGAACGGTGTTACAGACGCCATGATGGACCAAACACCATCGTATGCGATCCCCATGTTTGGCGGAGAAGGTTACAGTCGATCTCCATTCGCTATGGCTGATGATTTTGCTGCGTGGCTGTTCAACGAAAACCAGCCCATGCCTGGCGGTGGCTCACCAATGGCCTACCCGGGTGGAGTAGTGCCCGGAGCTGGAGCCTCAAGTTCGATAGGACCACTGCAAGCGCCTTATTATAACTATGACCCAACAGTCGCAGGCTACATGCCCAATCAGCCTCCCCCAGCAAATCCAATGGCCGTACACGCTATGCTAGACACCTCGTTACCAGAAATAGCGTTATCCGAGGAGAAACGCAGAGACCTGATCGATCTCATCATCGGACGCTTCAATGAGACCGACCATGCACCTGTCAAGAAGCAAAAGGAAGACATCCTTGAAGGCAACAAGGACGATGACCATCACGTTCTCAGCTTACACATGATGCAGACCTACATCAGCTCTTACTGGAGACACTTTCATCCCCAGCTTCCGATTCTACACAAGCCCACCTTTAACGCGAGCACTTGCCCTGACCTCCTCCTACTTGCCGTTATGTGCCTTGGTGCATCCTGTCTTGAGAAGACGTATGGTCATGAAATGACACAAGCTTGTGCCAATTTGGCAAACTTCATGGCATGGCACTTGCGGTGGGAGATGTTCATGGATGCAGATTTTCGTCCGCCCGCTAAGCTCTGGATCTTCCAAGGCTTACTCCTGCTAGAGTCTTTCGAAAAGATGTACAGCACACGTCCACTACACGAGCGCGCTCACATTCACCACGCCACAACGTTGACGTTGATGAGGAGAGGTAGCTCGCTTATTGGGAGATCAGCAATGGACTCACCGCCAAGTAACAAAGACGGCAGAAGCAGCTCACAGGGCGGCATTGACACACCGGACGAATGGTGGAAACACTGGATCACCAACGAGGCCACTAGGAGAGCAGCGTTCGCGGCATTCGTCATGGATAGCATACATGCGACAATGTTTGGCCATAGCGCAGTTATGGTCGCCCACGAGATGCGCTTGCCTTTGCCCTGCGATGAGGCTCTGTGGTCTGCGACAAGTAGTAGCGAAGTCGGTCGTGTCGAGGCAAGTTTGCACTCAAATGGCATCAAGCAGACTTCTTTCCTGGATGGTCTCAAGAAGACGCTCAATGGCCAGACCGTACGCACCAACTCCTTCGGACGCACGATCCTGATGGCCGGCCTTCTGAGTGTATCATGGCACATGAACCAGCGAGACCTCCAAGTCAGCTCGCTAGGCGTCACTCAGGCTCTTGGGGGCCGCGACAAGTGGCGAGGATCCTTGACCCGCGCCTTCGATTTCTGGAAACAAGACTTCGACAGCTCGCTCGCGCGCCCAAACGACGTCTCTGCGCCAAACGCGTACGCTCACTCTAACGGTGTGGACAACGACAATGTCTTCGAAGCACGCACGGTCCTTCACCACCTAGCGCACATGGCTATGCACGTTGACATCGTGGACTGCCAGATCTACGCCGGCGCCCCGCGCCTACTCGGCCGCTCTATCACGCCCCAAGACTACAACGGCGCACAAAGGCGTATGAAGGAGGTCTGGGCCCCGACAGCGAGAGCGAGAGATGCGACTTTCTACGCCCTTCGCTTCTTATCCAATGTCATCGTCTCTGGTCAGCACAGCCTCAACCAGTCCGCCGGCATGTCCATCGCATACACCGCGCGCGACGATGTGCTCCTGAATCGCCCCTGGGTGCTATACTTTGCCACACTCATCGTTTGGTCGTATGGCTTTGCGCTTGATGGCCCGATCAAGCAGCCCTACCAGCTCAGCACGTACGATGAGAAGGTGAGGGATATGACGGGCTACCTGAAGCGGGTCGGTGGCGTCAGAGCACCTGATGATCTGGCCAAGTTGAGCGATCGGAATGCATGTCTCGGTCTGCTAATAGTTATGCGCGATATGTTCAAGAAGACAAGATGGGAGTTATTGCATGAGGCGAGTACGCTGTTGACGAAGTGTATCGAGATGCTTGTCCCTGGTGCTGGAGGGATGTGAGACATGCCATCCCGGGCTAGCATGTTGTTTGGTTTCTTCTTTTGGTTGATATGTTTTGGAAGCAAGCGCTGGAGTTTGGAGAAGCATGAATCGAGACATCTTTATGCTTAGATGTCGCTAGTACGTTGCTACTATTCAGGTGCTTTATACCCAGATTTGGCGATGATTGCTCATCACACATTAAATAGCCTTCATTTACTATCATTTACAACACACCGTGCGAATTGTTTGCTCTTGCCAGTCATATTTGCCAAGCCTTCACGACAGCCGTTGTAGCATGCTGTAGGCGCCTGGACGCGTCTTCGCGCAACATCGCCATTCTCCGTGGCGCTCTCGCGCAACATCAGGTTATGCAGTTCTTGATCATTATATTGACACGGCTTTATTTTATGAATGATGAGTCGACCAGCGCATCATGCTGACCCTATGTCACAGAATCCAAATTCATTTCGCTGTAAGGCTGGCAAAGTCCATTGTCATGCTTGAGGCGAGACGACGTAACTGCGGTTGCTTCGTTCGGACCTCGTCAGGCTCTTCAAGGCATATCTAAAGCCGACTCAGCGAAGCGTTATATCGCTTCATTTTCTATAAACCTTGCATTCGACAGAGTGGGTGGACATGCTTGTCAGACGGGTGGTGGGATATGCAGCCACAAATCCTTCAGAAATACCTGATCATGTGCGCGTCTACTCACAGCCCCGTCAGTATGCTCAGCCTTACAGGGCCATGCACTTGACCGGTAGCCATCGCCATAGTGATACAGAATCATAGGGCCTCAACTTCCTACACCGGCCCTTCGATCTAACATCAAGCTTAGTCAAGCTATGTCTCACGAAGACAATTCTGCTGGCGTGCACGAAGCAACTGGAAGTCCTCCCACTCGGAAAGCTAGTGCACTCAGGTCTAGCTTAAACAGGAGCACCCTAACATCGCGACATACGGACAGTCCAGAAGGCAGTCAATCCCTACTCGACATCCCGCGTCCTAGTTTTCTAACCCATCAAACACCGCCTAAAGGGCGCCCAAACCGAGCACGCCACACATGTATGCTACCTATCCGCTACGCTTTAACGAATCGCTGTTGCAGACACTAAAACATGGCTTAGTAACTCCCAAAGAATACATACAATCGATCAATGCCCACTCGTCGCGGCTGTTGACAAGTTCCTCCTTCCCTGGTAACAACTATGTCGACCTTGCCAATTGGCTTCTACAGGATAGTTATGTACCAGCGAGCCAGATGGAGAGCCCTCCGCACGTCTTAGCAGTAGTTTACGACCTTTCTGCTGGTGGTGTCAGCCCCCAATGTTTTACTGAAAGCGAACACGATGCTTTCCAAGCAACATCGCCGCCCTCAAGGGGCAAAGGTCAACTCCTCTTTATACGTGGATTTCTTTCACCCGCCTGGCTGTCTACCATTGGAAGCAAGTATATGCTAGACCCAGAGTTCATACTGAGACATCTCGAGTTTTTTGCTGGCTCTGTCCATCGACATGGATACGGCCTACCGTCCTTATCCAGTACCACTAACAACATCATCAAGTTGTGCACAAGCACAATTGTACACAGGGATGAGCACTCGAAAGATGTTCGTAACGAGAAACTTACTGAATACCGTAAAGAACAACGTGAGGCGATGGCAAGCTACAGAAGGCAACTAAGAACCCGGGTTCGTTGCGGCGATTCAGTTGTCCGCGACTTTTCAACCGTTGACGACCATCACTCTCTCATCGAACAGTGGATGAGTATATGCACTGTCAGGTATGGTGAAGGATGGGCCGGTAAGTACACTCGGCGAAACCCTGTTGTCCAACTAACGACGTGACAGGAATAGTATGGATGGACCAAGGAAGAGATTTGGCCGCTTCGCCTACGGGTCCCTGGACAGCGCATATGCATGCTAATGGCTTCGCATTTCCGGTCATACAGCACCATCCAAAGATGACGATTCGAAACACGTTCAACATCGCATCACCTGCGATGTCCAAAGACCCTAATTCTTCGCAATCACGCTTGTCCAGCTCAGGTCGAGATAATGAGTTTCCCCAGAGCGGCTGCCTTCTACCGTTAGAGTACGGTTCTCTGCTTGCACTTGTGGATTTGGGTAGAAGGTGCGCGTATGATCATGTCCTATCGCTGATTCCTACTTTTGTCCACGCAGCTTTCTCCGAAGTTCATCTGTTCAACCTCATGGAGGCACAGATTGGTAATGAAATCGATGCTCTGGCTGTAAATGCCAGCCACGGCTCCATTGAGAATCTGCAGTTCCTCTCCAACATCCTCGAAAGACATTCTACACATACAAAAGATTCGCTAAAGGGCCTGTCCAGTCTCTTCGAGCAAGCTGGCGACGGCGGTGACGTCCAGCGACGCTGGAGCGAGTCAACCAGCCCAAAACTTAGCCCTGCCATCGACTCACCTGACTTGGAAGGAATGTCCCAACCGCAGACCACTGGATCAGGAACGTTTAGTGTTCTCGGCTTGAAAGAAGATTTTCGCGAGAACTTTCTCCGATGCAACAAACTCGTGGACCGTTGTTCTATGGGAATTCAAACAATGATGAACAAGGCTATGGTGTTAGAATCACACAAAGCCATTGAGCAAGCCGAAGACCTCAAGAAATTGACGCTTCTTGCGTCTTTTTTCATCCCGTTAAGCTTTGTCTCAAGCGTGTTTGGAATGAATTTCAAAGTTATGGGGCAGGGTTCCCTTGCGATATGGTGGTTTTTTGCCATTGCAATTCCAGTCACAGCTGTTGCTCAAATTTGGTATATCTGGGATTCAAAGAAAGCAAAGGACTGGCGGAAACAGATCGCCATGAAGAGAAGGCATAAGCCAGGATGAGTAGTTCGCGGATATAGTGTTCGGTGTGTAGTTCCAGACCAGCTGCGACAAGGCTGAAGGATTGGATGTGCATGGATCCACAACATGAGTGACTTCTCATTGGAATGGAGGCGAATCGCATGACATGCTTCCGCTGCACAGTTGCATGCCGTGCCCCAGCCGCAGTATTTGGGGGTGAGCGGCTTGCCCCGCCATAGGCAACTTCCTGGCAACTCCACTCCCCCATGCCGCTACCAGTTCGTAGCCTGATTCTTCACAACACTCCACCCATTCCTTCACTTCATGTCCTGATTCGTTTTTTTGTGTCGTTACGACTTTTATCCATGGCGCCCCGGAGGCTCGGAAAACTTCGAGAGGTTTCAAACAGTCACGGATCTCTTGATGCTGACATCGAGTATGGCGCACAGTCGTTCAACACTCCCAAGATGGAAGTTGCTCACATCTTCAACCCAGTATTATCCTAGTGCCAGGCATCGGCACTTCGTCGGCGGAGACTTGGCCCTTTGCGTCAACGGCCTGGCTACGACAAATACTACCGGAGTCTTGCAGAGCGCGCGTGCTCGCTTACGAATACAGTTGTCCACTCGACGATGGTTTCTCGTGGGAAGATCTACTTATGCAAGGGTACCAGCTGTTGCAGGAAATAAGCGACGCTCGTTCAGTACAGACGTCCAACGAGGTAAAACAATTCGACCCCAAAACTTGAAGAAAATTATATTGATAGTGGCTGTAGGAATGTCTTAGACCGATACTCTGTGTTTGTCACAGCCTTGGTGGTATGATTCTGAAACAAGCGCTTTGCATTGCCAGCGAGCAACTTCACCATTATGAGTTCCTTGTCAATGCTGTTGCCGCCATAGTATTTCTTAGTACGCCCCACTCGGCTTCAACAAAGGGAAACACGTACGCTCAGTTCATGAGCATCCTCAAAGCCACTACGAGAAAGTCCGTCAAAGTATCCAATGTCAGAGCCGAACGAGAGAACAGTATACTGCAAGGGCTGAGTACAAGGTTTGAAGGTATTTTCTTTAGGACTCCTGTACTGTCCGTATATGAGAACCTCGAGACGAAGATGAGTGATCGAATGTTTCGTACCAAAAGTCAGAAGGTATGTGTCATCTGCAGACTTGCGATAGCTTTCAATGACCTGTCTTGTTATTTTAGCTTGTGGACGAGTCTATGTGCAAAACACATGCGCCTATAGAGAGAACCATAGGTCTAGACTTGGACCACTTACGTATGTGTCATTTTGATCAGCTGAAGGATACAAACGCCTCCCATCTCAATGAATTCGTTGCCAATGCACTGAAGAACGCAACCGAGCTTATCACTACACGACTGAAAGCACGTGAGTATCTCGCAATCCTTTGTGTGTTTCGCTTCTGACTAACGCAGCTTCACAGTGGAATTCACATATGCAACAATGAGTTCATATTCGCCAACTGCAAGTGAAGTTGCGATCAAAGGTATATATAGTTGTAGGCTCGCAGTGGTCAACTTGCTAATTAGACAGATCTTGAAATGCCTCTCAATTCAACAACCAGAGCGACCGATGGATCATCTGCGATGGGATACGAAGTTATCCCAAGTACGTCTGCAATGGAACCTGTCAGGATGAAACCTAAACTGCCCTGCGTTATCCTGGAAAACTATACAACCAACCCTAGCTTTCACGGTCGCGAAGACGTCATCGAGCTCATAGATCGGGAATTGTTACCGCCAAAAACTAAACTAGTCGCATCCCAGAACTCGGGCTTGAGGCAATTCGCTTTGTGTGCAATGGGCGGCATGGGAAAAACCGAGATTGCACAACATTTCGCTCTTCGACATAGAGACGAATTTGACGCCATCTTCTGGGTACAAGCTGATGAGATCGCCAAGATGGATGAGTCGTACCAGCAGATAAGTCTCAAGCTTGGGCTGGAAACCAGCTTGGAAAACAACAGCCATGTCGTAAGCAGAGAGCTGGTGAAAGGCTGGTTGTCAAACCCTTGGAGGGATGACTCGACCAGTGAAGGATCGGCCTCTGGAGCTGAAATCAACTGGCTAATCATTTTCGACAATGCTGACGATCCTATGATCTTAACAGACTATTGGCCTCAAGGCAGTGGTGCTATTTTGGTAACTAGTCGAGACCCACTCGCAAAGAGTCTTTTCTCTTCTCGAACGTCAGGAATCGACTTGGAGCCACTGGATACCGAAGCTGGAGCATCTCTGTTGTTGCAGTTGACCGGTATCGGAGTCGACGATGAGGAGAGTGTAGAGGACCTCGCTAAACGCAATGCACAGCTCCTTGATGGCATTCCTCTTGCTATATCACAGATGGCTGGCATCATCCGACGACAAGAACTTACTTTAGCTGAGTTTTATGATCTGTATACGGATGCGGCAGAACACACAGACCTCTACAACACCAAGATTGGCGACGGCGCTACCAAAGGTTACGCACATAGCATATCTACGGTCTGGGCCATTGAAAAGCTGAAACCTGAAGCTAGGAAGCTGCTGGAGTTGATTTCCTTCTTCGACGCCGACAACATTCAAGAAGACCTCCTCGTGGAAGCTTCCGCTGATATCTTCCCAAAAAATGTCACTTTCAAGAACAGCTTGTACAGGGATGTGCGAACTGAATTACTGCAAACGTCACTAGTACGACGGAACAGACAGAAAAACGAATTGTCAGTCCATAGGCTTGTGCAGGATGCGGTTCGGGCCAAGATGGACTCGGCAACAGTGCGGACGATGTTTGAATTCGCCGTGCGCTTGATTTGGGTCAACTGGCCAGCAGGCATGCCGAAACCGTCACGTAAACCCCTTTACCCACAGCCACGAACAGCAAACGAAGCAAGTAAGGTGGCTCGCTGGCCACTTTGCGCTCAGTTGTACCCACATGTGCTCCGACTTCATCACCTTTATTCTATCATGCCAGAGATTCCGGTCTTGCCCCGGTTAGCGTTCGCAGCGCTTCTGGGGGAAGCAGGACTGTAAGTCTGTTGCGGTGCTAGTTTATGTGAGATCTTACTGATTGTGCATAGTTACCAAAACGAACGTGGAAGGATGCGTGATTTCGATGGCTTCTTCGATACTGCTATTTCTGTGTGCGAGGCAACTGAACACCCTGACAGAGATTGCCTCTTGGGCAACATATATCACATCCTCGGCACAGCCAGCTACGAGATGAATGACAAAGACGAGAGCCGCAGATGCATGGAAAAGTCTCTTGAGCTCCAACGGAAAGTGTGCGACGAAGAGGGCATTGTCGATGAAAGACTCGCCATGGCCTATGCAGAGAGAGGCTTGACGAGAATGCAAGATGGCAAGTATGAGGAATGCATTGCCGACTACCAAAAAGATAGGGAGATAAGAGAGTCACTTGGCACTTACTTCCCTACATCAAAAGAAGGCAATCTCGCATCGGCGTATATGGCTTTGGGCAGGCTGGAAGAAGCTGACAGAGTGCTGACCCCAGCCATAAAGAAACGAGAGGAACGATATGGTGAACTAGGAACAGAATCCTTTAGGTTTGTTCCTTATCTGTACGAACATGTAACAGACTACTAACAGTTGTCAGGACCGGCTGGCTCATCTTTGCTCTTGGAAAATTACGCAACTTGCAAGGCCGTTACGACGAGAGTTTGGCTGCGCATCAAAAGGCCTTGGAGTGCATTCGTACTACGTGTGGCGAGAGTCACCCCCGTGTCGCTCTCGTGCGGCATAAGATAGCCGAGCATTACGCCCGACTTGGCCGGTGCGAGGAAGCCATGTACGTATCTTCCAACCGTAATCCCTACAAAAGTACATGATCATTGATACTGATCCTTTCGCAGTGACCTCATGAACGAAGCCCTCAAGATCTGGAGCCAAGATCCAGACATCTACAAACCCGAGCTCGCAAGGACTACGTTCCACAAAGCGAAGGTCTTAGAGAAGCTTCACAAAGACCAAAAGGCGGCCGTTGCGTTCAAAGTAGCCTGTCGCTTGCGTCAAGAGCTGACCAAGGAGAAAAGGGCCCCGTCGACACTAACAACTAGTGATTTCGAGAAATTGGTGCTGCCCTGGAGGGGTTAAGTTGTTGGTTGAAGACTGATTGCGTGATACATGACTGATCGTGCCGTAAGCCTTTCTAACTATACATCACTTAGAATGTTACTCTGGGGTAGTAGTTATGCAAATCGGGGCGTTCCAGAATGAGGGAAACCTATGTAAAGTTGCTTCAGTTATGGGTGTGTGCACAGAGTCTACAATACATACAACAGGGCACTCAAATAAGACAGTACACGGATATCTTCTGCGTGATGCATGGATCTAAACTGCAGGCAGCTGCTTTCGCATATTCACAATGTTCGTTGTATCGTCACATCATCACTCCCAACAGGCACACTTGATCTCCACGTGAAGGGAATCCATCAAAGTTGGAGTCACTATTGCTTCTGATTCTCATCTTCCCTGTGCAAATTTCCAAACGCGTATTCTGGGTAGCCACACGCAGGCGTGCACTTTGCAGCAATAAGGCTCCTTCCTTGCACCACCCCAAGACCAACGGATCCTCCACTACCAAGGCTGCACCCCATCCTTATTCACAACCGTCCCTGCATCCGCATCCTTCTTCCCCTGCACAACGTCCCTAATCAACTCCCCGCCCAAATGCGGCTCACCCGCGCCAATCTTCCTCATAAACTCTGCTCCCATTCCGCCCAACCCGGTCGCTAGAAACCCAGGGCTGATTCCAAATACTTTCACGCCGTCCGGCTCCAGCGCCCTCACCCAGTCCAGCATCATCATGTTCAGCGCCGTCTTGCTGCTGCGGTACGCAACTTGACTAGGCGTGAACGGCTTCGGCCAGCCTGGTTTACCGGGCTCGCGGATCGTGGCAGAGAGTTTGCCCGAGGAGGCGGTAGTCAGAGATGAGAGACCGGATGTGACGAAGAGGAGACGGGGCTGGTTGGAGGCCAGGAGGAGAGGCATGAAAGTCGTGGTGAAGACTTGGGTGGAGGTGACGTTGACCGAGTAGGATTTATTCCATGCTGCGCGGATAGCTGAGGGTGAGGAGTCGTCTCGCATGAGGCCGTCGAAGGAGCCGCCGGCGTTGTTGATCAGGGTGTCGATCTTTTTGTATTTCTCCTTGACTTCATCCAAGGCATCTTGGATTGATTGGTCGTCTTCGATATCGAGTTGGATTGGTATAATGTCGGACTCCGAATTCGTGTTCTCGTTTTTGAGAGTTTCAATGGCCGCTTTAGCTTTGTCGAGGGAGCGACTGCCCATCAGGATCGTGTATGCTTCGGAGGATGCGTAGAGGGCTTTGACGGTTTCGTAGCCGATTCCAGTGTTTCCGCCGGTGATCAAGACGATATGTTTCATGGCCATGTTGTCTTCGATGTAATGCTTCTTGGAGCGTACTCGGATGACGTCGTCAATCTGAGAAGACGTATTGCAGAGCTCTATTCACAATCAAACTTGGCTTCACCCGCAGTTGAACGCTATGATTACCAGTACAATCCTGGGGCGACTTGACTTTCGAAGGAGTCGCCGTAATGGCAAGTTCGCAGGATCCTGGTGGGGCACGTTGCGGGGTTCATCGGGACATGGGCCGTTCCTCCTTCTCAAAGTACACTAACACACAACCGAAAAGGAGGAAGAACAGACTTCGAGAGCACATGATAATTATCGCATTGGCTGCTCATTCTACTTTACATTTCTGGATGAGTCGAGCCGAAGCAGGAATTCGATAGCTATCCAAAAGACTGTCATGCAGACGAGAACCATGGCGAGACAGAGAATCTGCCCAAAGTACTTACATAGGGTCTACGTCCTAGATCTAGCTCAAACGGATGGTACCAATACAGTCTTGAAGGTTTGAGAAGGTCTATGAAAGGGGAGGAGGCTGTGTTGAAGATGTTGAAGACTTTATAAGTTTTCAGGTAACGGCATAATGTCATCGACTTGACTGGTAGAAAAGGTGTCAACGTGAACCGCAACATATGTACAATGTATGCATTGACATTTCTTCATATAATTCAAGTCATAGCGCCCTGGGGCTGTCGTTTCTAATGAAGAAAAGCGGAACCTCGACCTCATACTAGTAGAGGGAGTGACAGTCCTTTCGCAGAACGGGAGCGGTGCAGAAATATGCCAAGTGAACAAACCAGAGTGAGCGAGACATGGTGAAGAAGTTACTCGGCTTCAATAAGTGAGATCAAAAGAAGAAGAGAACAACAAAGTTCTGGCTAACACTTTTCGGTGGAACGAAAAGAAGAACTCCTTTTGGTTCCACCAGGCGCAACGCGAATAGGGGACCAATGACCTTTATCCTCGTCCACCACCTGCATTTGAGGCGTTGGCATCATTGCTGAAGTTACTGATAAATACTACCAGTACCGCACAGTAGGCGGCTGAGGCAGCAAATAGCTCATGTCGTTGGGCTTTCGTCAGGAGGGACATGGCTGCTGAGAAAAGCAATGTAAAGACCACGAGCACGCCTACTGCGTCAAATGTTGAGTTGCGCTCCCCAATAGAGGTAAGCTTGTACATGGCGACCACGGGAAGGATGAGCAGAACGAAGATGATGAAGGTGATGATAACACCGACCAGTTTTTCGACTCGAGCAGGTGAGTAGTAGATAACGTGGGGATCGTCGCCATTCTTCTCCAGAAGCTCTTTCGTAGCGAAAATCCTCTAGGAGCTAATTTCAGCATTGTGAGCGACGCGTGGTAACAGCACTTACCTGGACAAATTTGCAGTGCATCTTCCGGAGGCAGTTCTCCACAAACCCATCGAAACTGGACCACTCACGTCCGTGTCGCAAAGACACAAGATCTTCTCTACGCTTAATGAACCTCTCCTCATCTTCATATACTGGCTTTTTGTTCCAAAACCACAAGCGAATGCTCTTGTAATCGCGATTGGAAGGCTTCTGGAGTGTATTGATCTCCCTAGCCTTTAGTAACATCTCGTCTAGTACAGGTCAGATCTTGGCCAAATCTACAAGGTTGTGTATGATTACTAACCGTACTGCACGAGTTTCTCTCGTATGCTGCAAATTAACTGTGTACGTACTTCACCTTGATCATCACGTGACCGCAGTCGATGTTCTTCACCATTGTCATTATCGATCTTGTCCATGCCTGCGAGCTTAGTCTCCAGGCATCGCAATTCATCCTGAAGCTCAATAATGACGCGAGCATGTAAGTAGTTGAATCCACGATATAAGGACCAACTTGGTTCACTGGATTGGAACGCCGCCTGAAGTGGAAATCCTTCAGGGTAGTTCTGCACTGTTCACATGTTAGCATACTTTACACACGACTAGGACAGCTTGAGTAACCTACATGGCTCCGTGATTGTCCCGTAAATTTGTTCCTTCTTCTCGGCCTCAGTCAGCTGGGCTTAGCAGTGTCAGCACAGCAATAAAGCATAGTGTGTGTGGGGGCCATTCGCACGTGAATCTTCTTCCTGCTCAATCGTCGTGGAGCTGCGGTCAAATGCAACACCCTTTTCAAGATCAGGGCTGTTACAAGTTGATCCGGCGGACGACATGATGTAAGCTGGAGGTGACGAAGTAATATTGTAGTCTGAAGCATGCAATGGAGAGATGAAGATCTGATTGTAACGATTGCTGATTGTTGATCCAACCTGAATATATAAACGGGATGAACAGGGCAACAGGGCACAGACTGCGCCTGCTCAGCTTGGGATGCAACCCCTCTCAATATGCGTCCATATCGTTATTGGCGAATCAAGACCCTAACCGGATCATGTCTTCGACAGGCTAGTCTCAGCAAATTCCCGTCCACCGTCATACAAGGCATCTTTAAAGTTAAGTTGGTACTTCCACGAGCCACCGGAAAGCTGTTTTGAAGCAATGGTAAAATTTTTGTACTTCGAAACAGTTTTACCGTCGATTGTTGGCTCAGAAACTATGGTCGTCACTGGGTCACCAACTGAGTACTTCGCACGACGCTTTCGAAGCAGTCAGCTCGCTTCTTGTTCCGTGTCTCACAGAGCGCACCTTTTTAGCGTTCCCATCTTCCTTTACAGTAGACTTGTATCGCTCATTGTCAGGAATAGTTTCCGTAACCTATGTTTTGCCAAGACACCGGTCAGCTTCTTCTGTCCAGTGGTATCAAGGGCCGACCCGCCCTACCTCTTCTGACATGCTTAGTGGACGCGAAACGCTTCACAATTTGATGTATAGTCTTCGTTGTTTTGGGATGCACTGAGGCCATAAGGCAGAGAGCAAGGCACAGGTGTCCTTATCTATTATTCCAAGCTTGAGGAAAGGCGGTAGGCAACTCTGCATGCCTGGACCCCCGCGGAGGACTAATCCGTTGTGTGAGACTGAGCCTCAGGCTTTACTTTATTGAAGGATGACCAGTTCTGACCAGGATACATAGAGGGAGTGGTGGGTCAAATTGAGGGGTAATTGGTCCTTCAGGCTGTTGTGTAATGTAGGCTGACAGTGGGCTATGTCTCGGCTTCTCGACAACCAATCAGCGTAATGGAATCTAAGAAGGCAACTGAAAGACAGCCCCAAGGCGAAGAGGCGTTCTGTAGGGTTTCGCGCACGGTTCGTATCGAGACTTGGGCTGAGCAAGAGCTGCTCCGCCTCGAACGGTCCCTCAGTGGGGTCCTTTAATCTGGGGCAGGTCTGATATAGACTACACCATAGGAGCTTAAAAGCAATGCGAGTACTGATGGGTCGTCCTGGAGCAGTAGAGTTGTACAACATGCCAGCACACGCTCAGATATCCACAGCCGTTACCGGTGAGTCCAAGTCAAACTTGGGCTTACTGCAGACAAAGCTCCCAAAGCAAGACACCCCAACAGCTATCGAGGACTCGGATGGACTGAGCCCTGAAGAGAAAGAAGAGCTAAAACGGGAGGCTGAGCGAGCTTCTATCTTCCAAAAAGTCTCCAATGATGTTCTTGAAGTCCCCAATGGATACCGCAAGGTCGAGGTCCTCATTCTGCGATGGCACGAGAGCATCGATGACTTCCAAGGTCACAACGAAGAGGTACGTGCGCATGATATGGCTATCTTCCATGACTAACAATATAACGAACAGATAAAGAGACTGAAAAGAATCTTTGAGTATCGTTTTGGCTACAACTGTACAGTTGAGACAATCCGGAATAACAGCCCACCTCAACTTGGTCTCAACAGAGCCATTGCCTGGCATGTAGAACAGCATTATGAAGAGGACACTCTTCTCATTGTGTACTACACGGGCCATGGCAACAAATTGGGGGACAATAATGGAGGGCAACCACTACTGCAACTATCGGCGTAAGTTGCCCGGACAAGCTGTAATGTGTGTACTAATGATAGACAGCACAGATGACTGGAACAGCATGACAGGAGCCTTCCCACCTACCGCAACATGGAACGAAGCAGAAAAGCCTTTAATCAAGTATGCGCAGGGCGACGTGCTGGTGATCCTTGACTGCTGCTTCGCAAGCATGGCAGCTTGGAAAGGGATGACCGAAGGAATTCGTGCCTACCAGTTGCTAGCCGCTTCTGCTGTAGAGGGACGGACCAGTGGCCCGGGGGAAACATCTTTTACCAACGCGTTATGTCAATCACTCGAAGAGTTGCGATGCGAATCGGAAGGCGATTGTTTCCCTGTAATCAAACTCATGGAGAGGATCAACAAGATACGTCTCACGCAGGGCGCTTACATCTGGGACCGGCTTTGTAAGTACAGGCGCCAAATCAACTTGGGACCTCTGGACCATTCTCAAGAAAGGGAGGAGTCGTTCCGCAAACAGGACCCGGAGAAGGCTTCGCTCCTCCTTCAGTTCTCCCTTAAGACGGCGGACCTGCAAGATAGTCAGATCAAGTCGCTTGCACGCAAGCTCCCTGAGATGTGTAAGGAACTAGGCGTTCCGGTTCGCCAAATTCAGTGGGTCAGAATGGAAGAACGTGATCAGGAGCACACCATCCGCAAGGTATTGAGTGCCCTCAGGCGAAACGTCGCGGCAGCAAGAACACCAAGACCGGGTATGCCCTCGACTCTCAAAGTCCGTGTGGAGCCTAAGAGACCGTCACACGTTCGCAATGTCCGAATGCCAAGTCGTCCTCAAAGCCGGACGCGAAGAACGACAGCCCGTGCTTCGTCGCGATCGTTCGAGATCGCCGCATGGAAACCACAGCACCAGGAGCCTCCCACACAGAAACTCTATCCAGCTATCTGGACAGGGGATCGACCTTGGTTCTATGTGCTCAAGGCTCTGACGATGATAGGCTTGCTCCTAGCTGTGCCATACTCCATAGAGGACAGGTTGAAGTTGGTGCTCCTGGCAGTGTGTATAGCGCTTGTGTGGCTCCAAAACCCTGGTGCAGTACGTAAGTTGGACGAACGTGTCGAGCTGGAAGCGCAGAAGTGTAGCGCTGTTTCGGAAAGCATTGTCTACGGACTTCACCGCGCTGGTACTTTTTGAGCTAGCAGTGGCCGGAGCCGTTGAGGGACCTTGATTCGGCCTTTGTGTGAACTGTCAATTCTGCTCTTCGTGGTCCTTTGGCGTTATTAGATACCCGCATGTTTTGTAAATTAACTTTGTATAAGTTGCAGATGTTTGTCTAATTAGGGTTTTGAACGTACCGACGTGACGCGTGACCATGATCGATGACGGCATGCGCCTTACCCGTTTTGGACAGCTCGCTATCTAATTGTCGCGGCAACTCCAGGCATCGTGAGAACAACACTCATCAACCCTACAACACCAACCATCAACAATTATGAAGTCCTCGGTGCTTCTGTCTCTGTCAGCTGTAGCTCTTGCTGCAGCTGTTGCCACGCCCAAAGACCCACAGGTCGTGCTTCAGACCCCACAAGTAACAATCGATGAGCCAGACCACTACCTGATCGAGCTATCTCCCGGTGAGACACGATGGGTGACTGAGGACGAGAAGTGGGCTTTGCGTCGTGTATGTATACTTTAAGACATGCAACACATCGTGAGTGAATGCGGAGTGCTGACAGTCATAGCAAAACATCAACTTCTTCGACATTACACACAGCGACGACCTCAGCACTCTCAGCCAAGAGATTGCTGCGAAGAAGGTCACTTTCCCTTCGAAACCCGCACACAACAAGACAGTGATTCCTCTGCTGAAGGAACTGGAGAAGGACAATATGCGCAACCACCTCGAGACGTTCACGTCGTTTCACACCCGTTACTACAAGTCGCAGTACGGCGCTCAGTCGTCAGCGTGGCTGCTCAAGCAGGTGGATGGCACTTTGAAGGATGCAGGTGCCAAGGACGCGTTTGTGAAGGCCTTCCCTCACCCTTGGGGCCAGTCCAGCATCATCGCCACTATTCCGGGCAAAAGTAACAAGACTGTTGTGATTGGAGCACATCAAGACAGTATCAATCTCTTTCTGCCTTCCATCCTCGCCGCACCTGGTGCAGACGACGACGGCAGCGGTACCGTGACCATCTTGGAGGCATTGCGAGTGCTGCTCAAGTCGGAGGACATCTTGAAGGGCAAGGCGGAGAACACAGTTGAGTTCCACTGGTACTCAGCCGAAGAGGGCGGTCTGCTGGGAAGTCAGGCAATTTTCCAGTCATATCAAAAGGAGCGTCGTGATGTCAAGGCTATGCTGCAGCAAGACATGACTGGCTACGTGCAGAAGACACTTGATAATGGCGAGCCAGAGTCAGTCGGTGTCATCACCGATTTTGTCGACCCTGGTCTCACCGATTTCATTAAAGAGGTCATCACCGAGTACTGCGACATTCCTTACATCCTGACTAAGTGCGGCTACGCTTGCTCGGATCACGCCAGCGCATCCAAGGCTGGCTACCCATCCGCTTTCGTTATTGAGTCAGACTTCAAGTACTCTGACAACAAGATTCACACAACCGAGGACAAGATTGAGTACCTCAGCTTTGATCACATGCTCCAGCACGCAAAGCTGACCCTTGGTTTGGCGTACGAGCTCGCATTTGCCGAGTTCAAGTAGATGTGGAATATTGTGTAGTTTAATATAGTTCCTTGAATGAGGCATCTCGTGTTCCTAAATTGTCAAGTTTGTTGATCGGCTCCATGTTCGCCTGCCGCATATCGTTGCTCTGCCAAAGCACGCGAGGCGCGTAGCAATGACGTGACGCGTACCTCGGTTCATTCGTTCCGAGCGATCATGCTATAGGATCTAGCTAGACAGCTATAGGCTATTGTAAAAGGGTAAAACTTATTCCAAATATGTTTCTAAAGCATTTTAACTCTACTATACTGACGGTATTTACTCTTACCTACATGAACATTGGTTCATAGAAGCAAACTCTAACTTTAAGAGTGGCTGCAGCACCTTCATTGTGGTGCTGGTTCGGAACTCCGAATTTAGTGGGGTATGACCCAGAGCCTGCTTAGCTGTCGGCCAATCTTATGGATAAGCTTATCTGCATGCACCAGACACCAAGCACCTGCTCAATCTCCAGTAGCTTTGACTATAAGAATATATTGGAAACACTATGAGAATATATTGAAATATTTACAGCAGCCTGCCCCTTTGCGTTAGCCTGTCGCTGCCTGGCAAAATCCTCTGGCCGGATGACATGCGTCTTGCATCAATTTCCCACCATTGCAACTCTCCCAGCTCCCTCTTCAGCTCCCATAGCACAAGTCAGCCTATTTATACGAACAACAAAACATCCATGCCAACAACAAGAAGTCAGAATCGCGACGCGAAAATGGAAGCCGCTCTCAAAACATTTTTTTCGTCACCGCGATTTGCTGTGGCAGGTGCATCTTCTGACCCTTCTAAATTTGGGCACCGAGGTATGTAGTAGCTTCATAGCAACACTCATCAATTCAGAAGCCGATTAGCTCAGATGTGTACTGATACACGCAATCAAGTATACGCCTGGTACCTCCAGCACTCTCTCCCCGTAACACCGATCAACCCCCGCTCGCCCACTATCTCCGTTCTAAAGCGCGAGCACACAACCGTCCCATCACCAACTGCGCTTTCGAACCCACCCGCCTCAGAATACTCGCTGTCCGTCATTACACCGCCAGCTGTCACTAAGCAGCTCCTGAAAGAGGCTAAGGAGGCTGGTGTGCCTGCTGTATGGCTTCAGCCGGGCAGCTTCAACGATGATGTGTTAGAGTATGCACAGGCAAACTTCAAGGCTGCGATTGCTGGAGATGGCGGGAGAGGTGGAGAGGGGTGGTGTGTACTTGTTGATGGTGAGGCGGGGTTGGAGGCTGCTGGGAGAGAGTGGTCAAGGCTGTGAGGCTTGTCTGACGACTACGTCTAATGCTGTGCGTCATTTGTAGGAATACTCTGCCTAGAATGGGTTCTTCCTTGGGTACAAGTCCTGTCGTGGCGCAAGTAAACGGGGAATGTAGATGATCTTACGCGCGAAGGGCCGTTTATGAGCTGGAAGGACATGCAACCTTGAAGAGACGTGCGTCAATGAGTGAGCATGCCTCTTCGCGAGATGTCATACCGGTGTAAGCGACACTAGACTGAGTAACAGCCCTGTTCACCCTACTGGTGCGTTCTCCAGAGCTAAGCCCTGCTGTACCACGATGCCCTGGATCACAAGAATTGTCCTGTGGGGGCGTATTATTCTTGGGGCTTTACACTCAGCCACCTGATCTAACAAGTCAGCCTTTTGCTTTCTAAATAACTTCCTCGTCTCTAGAAATACAAGTCATCCTGACACAAATGCAGATCTCCAATGGATGTCTTTCGCACTTCGCTGGTGCTTCATGGTCATTCCAACCACTCTATCTGTCCTGCTCGCAATTTTAGTAATGACGTTGCTCTGGTACTCTCAAAAACATTCTGGTTTGGGTTCTGAAGATTCGGATATGTTTGGCTGGAAGTTCATACAAACTCTAATCGCTATCATCTACACGCAGTTGACCGCCATGATCCTTGGCGCGGCGAAGATGACAGAGCCATTTGCCAGACTAGCCAGGCCGATCGAGCAAGTAGCAATCTCCCAATACACGCTGCTGGAGAAGTTCAAGCCCAGGTGGATATCACTCGCACATGGGTTCCAGAAGCGACGGAACGGCGGGTCATGGAGCTGGGCCGCTATTTTGTCGTGCACCGTCCTCATTCTAGCTATTCTCGGCAGCTCGCCCATATCCGCAGCTTTGCTGACGTCGAGAGAGGCTCAGCTGTCAAGCACCGTTAATTTGTACCGCCTTGTACTCAACAAGACATCGGCACTAGCCCCACGAGTTGAACGTGCTACATATCTCCGCACAACGGGCACGATCCTCCACAATTACAGCACCTCGCCTTTGGTGACTGACACTCATATCATCTCTCCATTTTGGCCTCCCGAACATCATGGTTCAATATGGCGGTATCGATCTTCTAGTCCACAATCCTAGAAAGCTGAGACAACCGTCTACCGAAACGAGTTTGTCTGCAGTACTCGACAAAATAGGAGTCAAGGATCTTATAGAATTCCTGTTTCTGGAACACACAAGCCATTGGCAACCACCATGGAGTTTGTGTCAGAAGATGGCTTCCGGGTTAACCTTACTCGGGAATATCTCGTGAATGCAATGAATATAAAGGATTCCACTATATGGAACGACACGCGCGACCTGAGCAAGTACCAACAGGCTTCTGACTCCACTGTAAATGAAGATTGCCCTATGCACGGGATTTTGATGGTAAGCACGCCTTGGTGGACCAAACCTCAGTACAACGGGACCTCTCCAAACCCGACTATCAGAACCTACGCCTGCCGGTCGCTTTATTGAAACCAGGTGTCCTCCTTCAGACTTCACGAAAGATCTTCTCTACTTTTTTCCAGCATTTCGTGAACAACGATATCTCTCAATAGAACGGCGGTTGGGCCTACCAGCCTATTGGACTTGATCTGAAGGCGAGCCCACCGATAAAAGACATGCCAGTCCAGTATCTGCCGAATGAAACTATCGCGCCGAAGTTCGACGATATGCCGCGGCGCAATACCAGCCAGACAGTCACAGGGACTCTGAATTCTCGCATCGAAGTACTGCGTATGAGCCTCGTCGCCTTCTGGATCTCTACAAGTATCCTGGCATGGCTCATTGTCACACTCATTGTCCTCATAACGGTACAACGAAGGTACTTGGGCGGTATGCAGCGCAACATCGAATGCATCGCCGACGTCTTGGTCCTCATCGCTGGCAGTTATTACCTGCTTGGAGTCATCAGAGAGAAAGGCCTGGACATAGTCGTGAAGGAAGACAAGATTATCACCCGTCTTGGGTGGTTCAGGGATCCTGATGGAAAGATGAGATGGCGTATCAAACTTGTGGAAAAAGAGCAAGTGCAGATGCATCCCATGTCTCTAGAAACAGCACATGCACCGGTGCCTGGAGAGATTCATGAGAGTGAGGAGAGCATAGCGCCTTCCGCTGAATTTGCGCGTGTAAGCTCGAGACATTCGCAAATCTGAATCCTGCTTGGCAGCTGCCTGAATGCGCCTAGTGCTTATGCATACCAGAAACCACAAGGGGATGGCGGAAGATTCGGACCTTGTGTAACTGGGGGTTTGGCTGCAGTGCTCGGTTGCACTTACATGCTCGGTTGGCATTGCCACAGACTCTCGCGGCATGTTCGTTTGTTTAAAAGGTCCAGTGTGTTTCTTCAATGCATTACGTTTACTTGTAATCATCTAGTCCGCGCTGCAAACTTACAACTCTCAGTGGAATTCCCTTCTTTTCAGCATGAAACTGTCGCCATTGGTCATCTTGCTGCCTTTGATTGATGCCTCGGCGTCAATTCCAAGGTGTCGATGTGTAAGAACCACCTAACCATCACTCCGACCATCTTCTTCGCTCACAGGTTCGTAGGGACCCGACACAATCTGTTGGCCGCCGCAGGCCGTGTGGACTGCGTTCGATCAGCTCACAGATAATCGAGTCATCAAGACAGCGCCACTCGCTGAGTCTTGCTACCCAGGGCCAAAGGAAAACCCGACACAGTGCGGCTATGTCAACTCCAACTGGGCCGTTCAAGCGTTCCAGACATCTCAGCCGCTTGGTTTGGCTCATCCCTGGAATATCACTTGCCCACCTGTTAACTACGCCGCTGGCGAGCGCCCGGCATCTTGCACACTGGGACCAAATCCAAGGTATGCTGTCAACGCTACCAACATCAACCATATCCGATCTACACTCGCCTTTGCAACTCTCTGGAACGTTCGTCTGGTGATCAAGAGCACTGGGCACGACCTGCTTGGACGCTCGGATGGGTACGGTAGTATCGAGCTCTGGCTACATAATTTTCGCAACGGCATTGATTTTCAGTCCGCTTACGCAGCTTCCAACAAATGCTTCAAATCTGGATGGAAGGGTAGCGCCGTCAAAATCAATGGTGCCTATCAATGGCGAGACGTTTACGCTGTAGCTAAGAGAAACAACGTCATCGTTGTCGGTGGTGGCGCTCCGTCGGTTGGGGCTGTAGGCGGATGGAACACAGGAGGCGGTGAGATGAACGTATCGAGTTTCCGTTGATCGTCAATCTGACCTTATCCAGGGCACGGTCCCGCTACCCGAAACTATGGACTTGGTGCCGACCAGATCCTCGAAGCAGAAGTCATGCTGGCCAACGGCCTTGTTGTCACGGCTAGCGCATGCCAGAACTCAGATCTCTATAGAGCTCTTCGAGGGGGTGGTCCAGGCTATGGTGTCATACTTAGCTTCACGGTCAAGGCTCATACTAACGTCAAAGTCGTCTCTGTCCAGCGACTGGAAATCGCCCCTAAAACTGTCAATACCTCTGCCGTACTGGATGCTATGACTGTCATGTTCCAAAGTTTCCCTGACATAAACGATGCTGGTTTTTCTGGGTACGGTTATTGGGCTATCAATGGGTACCAGCCTCTTTTCGGAAACACCACTGCCGGCTACTATCATGATTTCTGGAACATCGGGAATGATACAGCGACATCTAAGGCGTCCTTCGCTCCTATCCTATCAAGGCTTGACAAACTACGGGATTTCATCACTGTCACTGAGACCTATAAGGAATATTCAGATTACTGGTCCATGTACGAAGCCGAGTCCGGCTTGAATGATTCAGTCGGTACTACTGCAGCACTGTCCTCCCGCCTCTTTGATCGGGCTTCTGTGTCCAACTACCAAAAGTTACGCGACACTCTTGCCATAACCATTGGCCCTCCAGAGGAATTTGGACAGAACACAGTCCTACTTGTTTCCGGCGGTCAAGTTGCCAGAGATGCAGCCGATCCGCACTCTGGCCTGCACCCCGCATGGCGAACATCTCCTTTCTTGAATATCGTCGGACGTGGCTGGACAGCGGGATCTAGTGAGGAGGTCAAGGCGTACATCCGGAGCGACGTCACCAATGTGAAGGGCGCAGCGATGAAGGCGCTTGCGCCCAACACTGGAGGCTACATGAACGAGGGCGATCGTCTTGATCCTGAATGGCAGAAGACATTCTACGGTCCTAACTATGCAGCTCATCTAGCAACGAAGCGGAAGTACGATCCATTCAACTTATTCTATTGCCCAACTTGTGTCGGCAGTGAAGACTGGGTCGAGCTTCCGGATGCACCTCTCTGCCGTGCATAGCTGTCTCTAGCTTCGAGAAGGGAAAGGTGCAGGAGAGGTTTTTCTAATGTGTATAAAGACAGTTATAAATAACCAGGGCTTAGCATCACCCTAACTTACGTGAAAACGTCACTCGTGCTCCTTTATGTGCGAGGCCTCAAGGCGAGGCTGACTCTGTGTGTTTGGCAACTGTAGACTGGCGCTGCGCCACGATGTGCTGGCACCTGCAGCTCAGCCGCACTGCACCTTCCCTGTCATGCCTGGAATTAGTCCATCTCTGTTTCCACCGTTTCCTCAAAGATTGGGTTTCACTTTGAGCAACAAATGAACGCTGTTCACGGCTGTAGAGGTCAGCCGCAATTGTGTCCTGCTAAGCAACGGCTGCATTGCGCCTTACACCTTTGCCTTACTGTACTTGTCTGAGCTTAGCTTAACAACCTCCTCCGCAAAGAAGAGCAAGTTTTTGGATCTATACCTACACCAATAATTGCTCCTCTCCACGAAAATGACCGACCGACTCGTGTCGATATATGATTATGAGTAACTGGATCTCACAAAGCAACAGATACGAATCATAGCCTTGCATCCCGCAGCAAACCCAGGTGATCAAATTCAATGCCACATTCAAATCTATCTTCGATGCGGAAACTGGCCCTCACTTCATCGCACTGCCGTACACCTGGGGCCCACCGACCCCCATAAAAAGTATCCTTCTTAACGGAGAGCGGCTTTACATACGACAAAACCTGTACGACTTTCTATGCTGTTACCGAAACGATTCGAGCAATATCCATTATCTCTGGATCGACCAAATCTGCATTTCGCAAGCACATGCGGGAGAGAGAAACCATCAAGTCCGTTTGATGTCCACGATCTACAGTAACTCCCTTTGTACCGTTAGGTATTTGGCTTGGGAAGGAATCAAGGACAGCTGCACAAAGTTTCCAAGAACTTCCCAATATCGGAGACGCTGGTACGCTGTTCCGCAATGCCTACCTTCAAGCGTCTGTGGGTGATACAAGAAGTATTTCTGTCGCCTCACGTACGCATTCTGTGCGACGACATTTGGCTTTCTCTTGATGATCTGATCAGTACCCTGCGTGGTTTTGTACTTTAGACGCAATCTCACACCCTATAGTAGTAACAGCAGTGGGATTCCTACCCAAGGGCAAGACGGGGCCAGAGTATGACCGGTGGTGGTTGGAGTATGCGGGTAGAAGATTTTACAGAGATCAGGATAACTTCCGGAAGTCCTATAGACAATTTTGGACGCCCTATTACTGACACAGCAAGAAAAAAAAAGACAGCGAGCAAGAGAGCGAGTCCTATAGCTGGTTGAGATACCTGGAGGAAATTATTGACGCTTGGGATGGCGATGGATTTCTTGGGAAGGAGTGGGCGGTGAGAAATCAGTAGCAGTGAGCAGAAGTTGCATGTGTTTATCCGATTGTTTCTTCTCAGTATTGACTTGTGCTTTCTTGACAATTGCCTTGCGACCTTTGTATCTACCTTTGCCTTTGTACACTCTCCTCCTGAACGCTTATTTCCACCCACTCAACCCCGCCCAAGGATCGTTGCCCTGCTGCTGCTGCTGCTGCCCTTGCTGTCCTTGCTGTCCTTGCTGCTGCCCTGGTCGTCCACTTTGTGCATATCCACCCGCACCTCCCGGATACGCACCTTGCGAAAAGTGACTATAATCCTGCGGCGGCGGCGGTCCTGGCGGCGGCGGCGGCGGTACGTAGCCCTGCGGCACATTCTGGCCCCACTGGTTCTGCTGCTGTTGCGGCGGCTGACCCCACGGCTGATGCTGCTGATGCTGCTGATGCTGTGCCGGAGGCGGGGAGAAGAACTGTTGATGCGGTGGGGGCGAGACGGGGTTATATTGGTGTTGGGCTGGGTTGTAAGATTGACTCGATTGGTGCTGGTGTTGCGGTTGTCCGTATTGTTGGTACGATTCTCGGCGCGGCGGGGGCGGTTGGAAGGAGTTGCTCGTTGCGCCACCATAGGACTGCTGGGGAGACATGAAGGGTTGTTGGGTTGTGGGTGGGTAGCGTGGTGTTACTGGTGGAGAGGCAGCAGGATTGTATGCCATGTGGCTAGCTGACGAAGTGCTGGGGTAACTAGGTGTTGAGGATAGCGGTGGTGGGACGGACTTCTTACGTCCGCCGCTACCGGCTGAGACAGGAGAGGCCGAGGGTTCCATGGACATGCGCTCCATGAGGTCCTTCAGTCGCTGCTGTTCCTGGTCTGCGCCCGAAGATTTACTCTGCTCGATGCGGGCGAGGAGTTGACCACCTTCGGATCTCCTGTTATTTACAAAAGTTTCGACGTTCTTCTGCAGACTCGATACTGTCTCTTTCATCTCCGAGTAGAACTGCTGTGCGCGTTGTAGGCCAGCCACAAGGTCATTGAAGCTCTGGTTGATCCTCCGATACTTGGTCATCACAGAGTTCCGCTGCCTCGAGAAGGCCTCGTATTTGCTTTGTTCGGATCGGACACGCTTATCTTTCAGTAGATCCGAGTACGTTCGTGTGAGCTCCTTGAGCAGTGACGCTTGCTTATGGTTAGCTTGCAGAATGCGATTCTGGTGCGGTCGAAACTTCTCAAGCTCAGCCTGGAAGAGTTGCGATTCCTGATTTGCAATGGCTTTCTTGTTGAGTATGAGCACGTTGGAGATGTCGTCGGAGTGAACCTACAAGATCAGTCATTTGATGCAATGTCGAGAGCGATAGACATACCTTGCTCTTCAAATCGGTCAGTATCTGAGCTCGCTCCTTCTTGACCAAGTTCAGCTTCCGTAGCAAGTCCTCAACAGCCGCGATCTGGTCCGCCACAGTTGGGCCATCATCGAAGTCGTCGTCAATGAGATTACCCTGAGCCGGCCCAGGACTCTTCCCCTTCTGCGCACCGGCCTTGATCATAGCTCTTTGATACAGAACATCCGCCTCATCAGTCTCGCCGGCGGAGCGCATCTCATCAAAGTCCGCCTCACACTGCCTGAACGTGTTATATAGCTGCGCGTCGCTAGTGCTTGCTTCTTCAATCGCTCCGCGGTAATTCCGGATATCGCTTCGCAACGTCGCTGTGAGTCTTGAGCTGGGCTGCTGTGTCCACTCGGGGCCGTATTTTGACCGCATCTTCTCGCAAACGCTCTCTTCCATGTCAAGCTGCTTCATGCTCGCATCCAGTTGGCCGCTGATTTCCGATTTGTCGCGGTTCAGCTGATCGAATGCCGAAGAAAATGACTGATGACCAGCGAGATCCTCGCACCACTTCCTGAAATCCGAGTCTACCATCATATCCTGGTCCATGCCTCCACGCAGCACATTCAAGCTGTCTGGCAATTTCAGATAGTCGAGACTCGCGGCCATCTCGTCATTCGCAACTTCCACCCTCTCGCTCTCGGCACGAATCAACTTCGCTTTCTCCTCGTCATACAGACTTGCGGATTCGGTGACTGCGAGCGGGACGATCTTCTGGAAGATATCGGGGCCTATGATCCTTTGGATGTCCTGACCCTGGTATAGCTCACTGACGGGTATCGCCTTCGCCGCAGGGAGTTTGGGTATCGCCGTTAAGGAGGCCTCGTTCGGGATGCCCTGGTGGTAGATGAAGTCGTTGTCCTTCATGAACTCCTGTAGCTTCTCTTGTACATTTGAAAGATGCTTCTTCGTCATCTCAGCCAATATACCATGTGTTTCGGCAGTCAGATTCGAGTTTGCAGGCATCGAGTTAGGGAAGCTGTTCGCCTGGCGATTGGCGTCTCTTGCGCTCGTCTCTGCAACCTGCAATCTGCAGATAGCTACTCCGTGCGAGTTCGCGTCGTCGTCGGCCAGCGCTTGGTAGTATTGCGCTAACGAGGCCATGTGGTTCGCCTTGATCTGCAAGTCGTTAACAAAACGCAAACACTCTCAACCGAGTATGCTTACTTGAACGACCAATAACCACACCTTCTCAAATACCGCACTCGTGACGTTCTCCTGCGCGCCTTCTGTGGCCTGGGTATACAAAAAGGCCGCCTGGCTCGCTAGCTTAGCCAGCAGACCGACCTTCTTCCCATCGACAATCTGCTTCTCGAGGAATACTTCCTGCGCCTGGGCCAGCATTATGTTGATCAGACACTTGACTGTCTCTCTGCCCAGGTCTTGGCTAGGCGCATGCAGGAAGTTCTCGTTGATGTATGTGAACATACCGGCGGAGGCCTGGAAAGAATGGTAGGCGGTCTTGAGCCCAACTTCTTCGTGGCGGTTCTGGTGCGCGGCGTGGCAGGATAGGACGGCAGAGATGTTGAAGATGATGCTGGCTTTCTCGTAGGCGAGCGAGTACTGGGAGGTGGGCTTGTGTGTGAAGGCGTCGAACCTGGTGCTGTCAGCATAGGTTACTCAACTCTGGCTCCCTATGCCTACCATGTGAAGCTGATCTTGATGTGGTTCTCGTCGACGGGGAACCTGAGATCCAGCAGCTCCAGCTGGCCGTAGTACCTGTACAGCAGGTCTCTCCCGGCTGCGCTGTCCTTGCCTGCGCCCCGCATGTCCTGCCGTAATCGATTGAGAGTCGCGCATTCTTCGGCGTAGCGCTCGGGGTCGTCGCCGTAGGTCTGCCGAATGTAGCCCTTCAATGGCTGGATCCAGTCGATCTCGTTGGTCTGCTTCAGCGGCACTGAGATCATAGGGATTTGGGTCGCCATGGTGCTGCCTGACGCAGCGAGCGCTGCAATTGGGTTGGGTTTGGTGAGCGGTATGATGGGGTGACGAGGGCAATCGAGCTATGGATGCAGGACAAAAGTGTCAAATATGCTATAAGAGTAGATGGGGTTACGGCAGTCGCGCGGGCGTGGGTCGCGTCCAAGGCATCAATCGATAGTCCAGCGGATGACGGAGGCTGCAAGGATAGCGTGGCCAAGTCGTGCTGTTCACCAGCTAGCGTATCTTTCGTGGCACTGCATGCGTTGGGTCTGCGTTCCTTCACTCTTTCTATCGAGGATACCGGGGACGCGTTCGAGATATAGCAAGATCGCGCAGTGGCGGTGTGATCGTGGTCAAGTCGTGAGGTTGGAGCTCCAGTCGTAGGCGGGGTTACACCACAACATGGGCCTCTGCAGCTCACACGCATAAGCACGCCCGCACCCAAACCATGCAACCGACAAACGCCCACTTGAGCAGTCTAGGCGCGCAACAACACGACCTCGTCGTGACAGTCGCATCTGAATCAGTCACATCCTCCTTAGGCAGTTGAAGCCAGGAAGCCTGATCCCAGCCGTGCGGTTGGTCCCCGGCCAATCACAACTGCAAAAGACCGCAGCATGGCTTCGCCGAAGCGCTCGGTGCGGAGCGCTGTGCATGCTTCTCCCGGAGGGCGTAGCAGCCGTTGGGGAAACCTCACCATCAGTACGCGCCCTCAGCAGACTCACCATCACGAGGCCTCGAAAAGATATGGAAGCGCTGAGCGACATGAGTTGGTGGGGAAATTTCGCGTTGATACAGTTCGCTATTACATGGAGTAAACTACTATATGGTACAAATCAGAGTCGAGAGGCCAGCGACTACAATAGCTGCTTCTATACATCTTGACCACGACTCAACGCCAGAAATGCTTGCAAACGTCCTTTTCACGGACAGAGACACCACCGTATGCGCCAGTCTAAGTGTTGTACAACATCACAAATATACACAGAAGGTTGCTCGACCTCATGCTGGACCGGAGCCCTTCTTCTCGTCATCCTTCTTGCCGCTCGTCGACTCGTCCGTCTTGGTCTCGTCCTTGTTGAGGTGCTTATGTTGCCCGGTGAGGTTGTGCCAGGCGCTCTTCAGAAAACCCTCGTGCTTGTGCTCATCTGCTGTTGTTGCAGTCGACGGCTTCTCAGCCGCTGCCTGCGCGTCTTCCTTGAACTTGCCCAAGTTCATGATTCGCTTCGCGCTCTTGTCGTTCATCTCATCGGCCAGCATCTCGAGGATCGTACGCTGGTTGACGGAGAGGTACTTGGGCATGTTGACCTTGAACTCGACCTTCAGGTCGCCCTTTCCGGCACCGCGACGCCCTGTGGAGAGGACCTTCATGCCCATGCCCGAGAGTGTGATCTTATCGCCTGTCCCTGACCCGGTGGGAACCTTGACCATGACTTCGCCATCAAGCGTGGGTACCTTAATCTCTCCTCCAAGAACGGCAGTCGTGAGAGGGATTGTCGCGGTGTGCAGGATGTCGGAGCCGTTGCGCTTGAACTTGCTGTCGTTCGCTACTCGGATGAGGACATAGAGGTCGCCCTTCTGTCCTCGTACTGTGCCGCCACTCATGGCCTGTCCAGTGAGCGGTGCGTCGCCCTCGCCATTGACACGCAGGCGCATGCCGTCCTCTACACCGCCAGGGATGTCAATCTGTATCGTCTTTCGCTCCTTGACCGCTCCATCGCCGCCGCAAGTTCCGCAGGACGAGCCTCGAGGTATCGCGAATCCAGAACCACCACACTGTCCACATGTCGCGCTCATGTGGAAGCCGCCCATGCTTGTTACTCTTTGTCCAGTACCACCGCAGCCCTTGCACTCTGCCTTCTTCGCTCCAGGCTTCAGGCCGTTGCCTTTACACGTCCCGCACTCAACCATCGGTGTAATGTGGATTTCTTTCTTGACACCCTTTGCTGCGTCCAGGAATGAGATGTTCGTTTGGACTTCGATGTTGTCGCCGACCATGATCTCCTCTTGGAATGGATTCCTCCTTCCACCGCCTCCTCTTGGCCTTCGTCCACCAGCAAATGCGCCGAACAGATCCTCGAAGTTGATGTCTTGGAATCCACCTTGGCCACCGAATCCGCCCTGTGCGCCGCCAAATCCACCGAAACCTCCGAAGCCTCCACCGAAGGGATTGCCTCCGCCAGCAGCTCCTGGGTTGAATCCTCCACTCGGATCAAAGGCCGATGCACCGTACGAGTCGTACTGCGCCTTCTTCTCTTTATCAGAGAGGACTTCGTATGCGGACTGGGCGGCGGCGAACTTCTCTTTCGCAGAAGGATCCTTGTTCGTATCGGGGTGGTACTTCTTCGCAAGGCCGTAGTATGCTTTCTTGATGTCGGCGGCCGAAGCATCCTTACCCACACCAAGAGTCTTGTAGGGGTCTGCCATTGCGTACGATACCCGTGACGCATGGAAGAACTGCGTCGTGTCAGTATGTTATTCCACTTTGAGAAGGCACCGGTATGACTTACTCGTATTGAAGGCGCATTCTGTGTCTGCGCTTGCGCTGCGACTGATGGCCTCTTCATCTGCGCTCTTGCATGCGACATGTTCCTCCTCTGACACTGTCGAGAGGCGGACACTATGCGCGCAGGCGCTACCGCCTTCAGCGGCATTGGGCCGACGAGACTCATCTTGGGAGTAGGAAACCAGAAAGAAGCGCTGAAAATGAACGTGACGATGTTACGATATGAGGATGCTGTATGGCCGACCTTGCTGTCGATTCGAGGTTGATGAACTTTTTGAACGTTCAAGTCACCAGCGACCAATGACGCGCGACGAGCTTTGGCCCTCGGCAAGTGGGCGCGTCTTCCAGCACCTTCGAAAGCCGTGCCTTCCCCCTTCCCAGCGCAACACTACTGCAGTATGTTTGGTGGTATTGATGCACGCAAATACTACTCTGCTGTTGATGGCGCTTAAACTGACTGCCTTTGGTGAGGTCAAATGGGGTCGTGTTAGTGCAAGTCGATGCTCACGTGGCACAGTCGAACCAAAAGCTCTCGGTGAATGTCCGATAATTGCAAATCGTACAACAGATGATTGAATACCAAATAGCCATTGTAATGTAATTTCCCATAGACAGTATCGTTGTAAGCCGTCAGGCCGCGTTGTATGTGTAGTCATCATTGACATAACCAAGTGTGGAGCACCAGAGCAATATGAGCTCTATCCATAGCATGCATCGCCCAGCCGAGGGCGTGCGTATATCCTAAACGCCTCCCGAAATGCTCATGCTCATGCTCATTAAATCTATGGTCGCTGGCTGTCGTGCCGCGAGTGGGTATCGACGTAAAGTTCCGAATGCGAAGTGAAGGTGTGTGTGCGAGGAGTGAGCAAAGTCGAGCTCACTTGCGTTGCGGCGTGAATCGTACGCGAAACTCCTTGTCTGGTAACAGCATGTCAGTGCCAAATGCGTGCCGTGCTCGTCGGCGCAGTACACGCACCCTGGTGTTTCGTCTTGTACAGCCAGTCAACGATGACGTCGCTCTCATTGACTCCAAGAGCATTGAAGTTCTTCCGCACAGCCATTGCCAGCTGGTCTTTCTGTACTCGTCGTTTCGTTTTTGCGCGTGCCATGGTCGGCGACATGCGCCCTATGCCCTGGCTGAGCACGACGTGGCTGAGCGGGTTCTTGAACGTCGACGGCGTATCGAGGCGGTAGGCTCGTCGGTAGCCCTGGAGGACGGCAGGCTCTTGGGACGTCCATTTCATCTGATCGAGGCACGGATGTCAGCGGTTGCGCATGGCAGTAGACTAGCGTGACGTAGAGTGGGCGGGCAGAAGTGAGGCGGTGACTGACATTCGACATGTCGACATCGTTGGACGTCTGGCCGCTGTTGGTGGACGCATTGTCGACCTCCTTCAGACTGCTGCCGTTCGCTGCCTGTGTGCCACCGGTGCGACGTCCGCGGGCGTTTGTGTTGTGGAGTTTCTCCTTCAGTGTCTGGACATCCTCGGTACTGCGCTTCGGCGGCATCGCGAAGTCAAGAGGGTGAGTGATTGGCGAGGTTCGAAGACGTAGGGAGGTTCATAGATGTCGTGAGAGGTGTCGCAGGCCGTCAACAAGCTCCGTGCGTGTGTGCTTATCGTGCTCAGCCGCGGTGGTGAGGAGAGGCTCGCAAATTGAATAATGCAGGAGTGGGCACGGACATGACGTTTCTCAGGGTTCAGTCGCGCTTGCCGAAATCGCGCGTCTAGAGGAACCGAATTGCTCCATCCTCCCCTGCACCCAACACTCACCATCCCCTCGACGCGTCTAGAACAACCAGAATATTGCGGAATATGTCCAACAGATCCCTACGCCTCGTGTTTGTGCGCTTCCGGCCTGGTGGGAGCACGTTGTCGCGTACGCGTTGAGCTCACCAATCCGCCCCCTCTTGGCGGACCCCTCAAACGTGATGCCACACTGGGTGCGACCACTGGAGATCCCAACACTGGCTGCCAATGCGACATGCAGAAGCTTCAATCTGATAGCAGCTTCATGGTCGCAGACTGCTGAAGAGCTAGCCTTGGAGCGCCATCGAGCAAGGAAGGCATAGTGCTGATGCCTAATCGATCGATGCAGAGACGCGAGAAGTGGCCGAAAAAGAGTCGAAGGAATCCTGGAAAATGCTCTCTGTAAATGCGAGATGGGGTGAATTGACAAGAGCTCTCATGAGTGGGGAAGACGCTGAGATGCTTCGGCGCTACTCCCAAAGTTCGCGTTCTGGTGCATTCGATCCAGCCGAGTCCCCGCCGTGTCATCTGGACCTATGGTTTCGAGATACAAACCGCATCTCCATGCAGCCCTCGCGAGATCAACAGGCAAAGGTTACAGCACTGATTTGCCTTAGCCAAAGCGATATTTGAAGTTCGAACGCCCTTGTAGACCCTACGAAGTGTAGAAAAAGGCTGCAACATGCGCGTTGAAAGCGCAACAACTCCAAGCATCTACATGCATGATTGATGTGCGATGACATTTATGATTTGAACATTCGATCATCTAGATCAGACTGAGTTCGACCAGTTCGCGGTCAAGAGTCGGTCAGATCAGATACCGGCTTGAGTAATAACTTTCAATATCTGGTCAACGTCTCTTTTACTTTCCTCAGCTCCATTGCAGGCTCACTGCCCCGATGTTGCAGAGCCAATGTCTCTCACAGTCTATATAAACTCACCCATCACGGAATGAACCATTTCTCCTGCCTCCCACAACCTCCCACATCCGCAACATAATACAATCAGCTGCCACAAGTTCGTTGACTCACAGACGACCTCTCAGCAACCGGTACACTTGGAAGGTCTCTGCGTCAACTTCAGTTCAAACGACTTCTGCGTCTATCACCTTGATACCCGACCCTTCGGTTTCAGGCAGCGGCCCCCACAAGGCGTGTGCCTTGACTATTCAGTTCGATCTTCCTGTTGCTTGCATCCTTCTCCGATATACTTCGATCCTCTAACACCCAAGACATCACTCACCTGCATCTCAGTCTCTATTGATACCTTCGGCACCCATCATGAACCACCGCAACTTCAACCCCGGCGCTCGGAACTTCAACTCCATGAACAACCCACAGGGAAACGTCACACCACATCAGGTGAGCGCTCTTCCCTCTTCGTACCTCGAGGCCAGGCTCCTTAGCCTGGAAGTGGCACATGCAGATCTGCATGCCGAAGTCAACACGCCCAAGGACCTGTATCACGACCTCTACAACTCCTTCGGCAAAGCCAAGCAACAGCCTCAGGCCACTGGCATTATCGAGTCTTGTCAAAATGCCATGCAGTTCAAGAGGGAGCTTGAGCAATTAAGCCGCGAGGTTCGCGAGTCAGTGAACGGTGACGCTGATGAACAGAAGGTGAAAGGTACCAATATACCAAAGGCTGATGGTAGCGTACCTCCACACACGAAAGCCGCAAGCGTCACCAGTCACAAATCTGGTCTGAAGTCTCTACCGCCGCACTTACGCCATAGCAAGCGATCTGGCGCTGTCGACGGCAATGTGTATGTCTTGTTCACCTGTGGCTGTAAGCCGTCTCCACTAAACTATGTTGTAGAGCCCCAAAACTGCCGGTGGACGCTACAAAGCACAAACACGAACCTCTTGTTACAGATGGACCGGTCGACACCATTGTTCGACAGCCGACAGTCCCTGCAGCAGCTCCCAGCCGTCCGTTATCTCCTACCACGACTGTTCAGGGTGATGCTCTCAACGAAGTCGAGACTCTGTCTCTGGGAGAATGGACGCCCTACTACCTTACTACACTTGGCTCACTGCCTGCCAATATCCGCGCCAGGATTCCTGCGCAGCAGCAAATGGCTACCTTTACCTTCGACATGCTGCAGAACACGTTTGGTGGCATCGCATGGTCTCCTGGTCTCCGGTACATCAACTCGTGTGGCTCATCTCTACTGAAGAACCGCACTTATTACATGCTTGACTCTACGTACGAGCCATATCTGCCGAACGTACCCGGAGGACACGGTGCAAAGCTGACTGCCTTCTTCAACAAGGCTCCCGAAGAGGAGTTTGACAATCTCCCCGAAGGCACCAACTCTTACACCGACGTACCGATGTTCATTCAGGTGTCCAAGGGCCGTTATGCGTACTTCGGCAACTACTCGCAGACACGTTGGTCGGACAAGCTCGACAACGACACCATGAGGGCTCGAGTGCCTCAGTACGTCATGGAACGCATTGCAAAGGAGTTGGCTGCTACACCTCGTGAAGAATGGGTCACTGAAGAACTAAAGAGACACTTCTTCCCCAAGCCAAAGTATGAAGGTGCTATCCTCGCCCCCATCAACGATGACACCACTATCAAGACAGTCGACGAGGAGAAACATAACAAGCAGTTGGCAAACGACACCAAGGACTACACTCAAGAGCTTGCTGAATGGGATCGTGAGGCTAGCATGAAGACTGCCATGATCAAGCCGGACTTCATCCTCGACGCTTTCGACGCTGTGAGTTGCAGGCCTTGATACCTCCCATGACACTATACTGATACTCCCTAGGCTGATGCTGATGACCCACCCGCTTTGCGACTTTGGTGGGAGTACTTCGAGTGCGTTGATTGGAAATTGGATTTCTACAACATGCTTGTGGGGCTCCAGGCTCGCGCCAACAACCCAAAGTAAGCCCTCGATATGTATCTGCGAGGCACTCTTGAAAAGCCTTTGGTCACGCTTCACAACATCAGCAGCAGACGAAGCTGCAGCGATTACTCTTGCTCTTTGGTCACAGCACGGAGCATGTCATGTCTCCGAAAGACGACATGGTATGGTTACAGAGGGCTTGCTTCTTAAATATTCTGGAATAACAATTCGACACGGAAGGTCTCCTCAATTTGCGATAAGTTATCATTCAGGGTTCAGGCGAACCCCCACAACCTACAGATGAGTCAACTGGAGGCAAATCAGTCTCCGTAGTCAATAAAAGTGCTTCACAATGTTGCTTACGCCGCCGCCCTCACTTCCCAAACAGGCAAATGTCAAGGCTGAACTACCCCACATACGGCTTTAGCGCGGGTCATGGATCTTACATCTAGGATGATTCACACAGTCCTATTCTATCACCATTCGATTTTTCTTGGCTCCTGTGCACTTCTATTTCGGATTACTATCATTTTTCGCAGAATCTTCCACATCGCCATGTCAGAAGCAGAGCGTCCGAAGGTTGGTGTAGGTGTCGTGATTCACGACGGCGCAGGGAACATCGTCATGGGCGAAAGGGCTGGGAGTCACGGCGCAGGTATAAGCCCCCTCATCTTCCACACATATAATGTTATCAGCTTTGTCTCCTCTCGACTCCGTCAAAGCTCGTGAAGAGCACCTGCTAATCTTGATCAGGCACATTCCAATGTCCAGGCGGCCATCTCGAATACGGAGAGTCCTTTGCCGAAACCGCTGCAAGAGAAAGTCTAGAAGAGACTGGTCTTGAGATAGGGAATATCAAGTTCTTGGTCGCGACTAACGATGTGTTCGGCGAGGGGAAGCACTACGTGACTATCTTCGTCACAGCAGAGATCACAGGCGAGAACAAGGTCGCCCGAGTAAGTCTCAGTTCCACAATCAAAGCAGAATATCGCAGAAGAACAGGAAGTCGAACACAAAGAAGTTTTGAGCTGACAATGCATAGGCGATGGAGCCGCACAAGTGCGCAAAATGGGAATGGATACCTTGGAGCCAAATGTGGACGTGGGCAGGAGAGCAGTCGAAAGCCGAGGAAGAAGGGCAAGAAGTGAAGAAGCAGATGTTTCTACCGTTGGTCAACCTGTGGAGAGAGTACCCCGAGCTGGAGAACGCACTGATTGGGAGGTGATGAGGTGTAAACGATGACGAAATCGAGACTTTTGTCATCATGGGTCCTTCGTCGTACCATTGCAAGCTCTCACACCATCAACCCCGCATATTCTCTTTTCTTCTGAAGAACACAGCCCGAGTTCAAAGTTGCGATCACAATCTATTCACATGATCACGGCATTCCGTACTAGGTGCTACCCGGCATGTTGTACCTGCGGCATGCAGGTGCCGCCTCCGCTCATTGGTAGATCTCGCGTGCAGTAACCACTGCAGCCCGCGGCTGCATGTGTGGCACAACGCTGCGCAACGATTGCTCCTACCATCCCACACTTCAAGTCCTCTTGTCAGTTGACGATAACAAGGCACTTGGGTGAACGGTGGCGTGAAAGGCATTGTACGCGTGCCCTGCAAGTCTCAGTCCGCGCATCTAGTCCCCGCCATCCTCCTGCCCTTGCGGAGACGCCGCCGTCTTTGACTGACCTGGCCCTCTGCTTGTTTCGAAGAACAAAGCACAGCCAGATCTTTACGAGGGTTCAGATATCCTTGCTTGGTTAAGCGCCATTCTCCGCTTTCGAAATGACAGGTACGCGCTCAGCTGTGGAGTTGACTGCGCCGCACTGGAGCAGCGCCGAAGTCTCAGCGCGCATTGCATTAATCGCCTCAACCTGCTTTTAGCGCCTGGCGTGGCGCCCATCAGAACAGCTGCCTAGAGCCTCATTGTTTCTTTCGGGGAGTTTCTCCGCTTACCGAGCGACAAATGTCACATCTCTCGTGATGTTACGACGCGCGCTCGTAGCCAGCTGCGACTGCTGCATACCCCTCCGGACTAGCATTCTTCAGGGTATACTTTACGCAGCTGCATATCAGTAACACCTCCTATGACGACGCTCACTGGCAGGTTGTACAGCCCTGCTGTTTGATCTACCGGGCCAATCCTGTAAGTTTGGGCTCCTGCCTGTCGCCTCTGGCTTCGTGTACCGGAAGGTATCGATAGCGAAGCAGGGGGGCAGAAACCACCACGACTGTATCACCAAGTCAGGACATTTGTGCCCATTTCTAGGAAATCGTATCTCATAACGCCCGTCGCGGCTGGACTCGAACACAGCAATGTGTGTATATGTGATTCACGCCACTCTCTTTGTGGTGGTCCCCATGATGGGTGCAACTCTGTTTCACTGCTACACGTCTTCTGAGACGGGTAAGTGCCAGGTACCAATTCGGTTTGACATCTCGCAGTGACAGGGATGTTAGGTTCAGCGGCTCTCCACATCTGGCGCAACTGTCAGTTACGCCCATGGGCAACAGCAGGCGCAGACGCCCTTCAGCAGGAGCTTCACGCTACCTCAGGTTAATTTAAAAGGTACGACTGTCCGTAACACTCTTACTGCACCGCTCTACGTTCTCTACTTTCCTTTCGCCATACTTTGCGTGAGGCAAGCTCCTCCGCTACCACTTTCATTCATCTTCTCCTGCCAGTTGCATACTCGCTCTTGAACGCTCTCTCTTCTCTCTCCGCAATCGAGTCAACTGCAGTTATGTTCACCACCACTTCCTTCTTCGCTGCTTGCAGCATCTTCGCGCTTTCCTTTGCCGCCCCAGTGCGGAACAATGTCGCCGCTCGTGCCATAGTTGCACGAAACGCGTATATCATGTTTGGTGGAGATGGGACTACGGCCACTGGCTGGCCATCTCGAAAGTCGTGGCTGAGCTTCGACGATGCTTGGTAAGTCATACCTCACTCTCACGGTTACAGCCTGTTAATTGGTCTCAGGAAAGCAAACCTCGAAACCATGCAGAACTCTTGCAAGGCTGGGGGCTGGGGCGAGAACAACAGCGATGCTGAGACGCAAGCCGTTAAGGATAGCATCATTGGGGAATCCCAGGCATCAGGTATCCCTAAGGTTGGTGGCTTACTCTGGATCTCTTGCAGTATCGGCCCTTGCTAATTCGACACAGGAGTTCATCCTTGCCATCGTAATGCAGGAATCCAAGGGCTGTGTGCGAGTACCCACTACTCGCTGGAGCCACGACAACCCTGGCTTGATGCAGAGCGCTGAGGGCAAGGGAAGTTGCAACCCAGATGGCAACCCTGTCAGTCCATGCTCTGCAACTACCATCCGTCAGATGATCCACGATGGCACTGATGGCGATGGCCTCGAGACTACCTTGACGCAGTGCGTAGCAGACGCTGGTACGACTGATGACAGCAAGTGGTATAAGGCTGCTCGTCTGTACAATGCCGGCAGGATCACTGACAACAACCTTGGCATTGGTCCCACTCCATGCTATGCTTCTGACATCGCCAACCGCCTTGTGAGTCCGTTCGATTCGAGTACTTGCAACAACGCTGTTATCGGTAGCCTTTCGAGTGCTCAGGGCACTGTCGCCGAAGTGAACAGCGGCGCGGAAGATGCAGCTCCAACAACCACAACTTCGGCTTCCGCCTATTCGACCACGCCTACTCCTAGTCCTGGCGTATTCAGCGAGAGTCCTAAGACTGGATCTACTAAACCTGATCTCATCATTGATGGCGCCGCAAGCGGTTGCACCGACTACTACACACCTCAGTCTGGCGATAGTTGCGCATCTGCACCCGTTGACTTCGCCACGCTTCGCCAGCTCAACACGCAACTCGACTCGGAGTGCTCCAACCTTTGGGCTGGGTACGGATATTGCATCGCTGTCTGAGCGTTCACTATGTTCTTCACATGTTCTTGATATCTTGGCGGTTCTCTTTACATACCACGATGAGCGTCACTCGATGTTGGCGCATTCCACTTCATTCCTGCACATATCGATTTAACGAGAGTTTGCCCTCGAAGCACTGGTGTTTCATTTGTAAAAACAATATATACAATGGAATAGAGGTTAGCCATATGTAACAGAATGGTGTGTGACAATATATACAATAGAAAAGAGGTTGTCAAAATGTACAACAGAAGATATGTAGACAGCTCGGCTCACACTTGGTGATGCTCTTTAAGTCTGTCTCCAGCCCTGGATCTCGTCGAGGGTAAGAACGTAGGCATCGTTGTACATCCTCTTGAGGAAGTCAAGCGGGTTCCACACACCGCCCGAGACGTAGTCGCCACCCCAGACAACAAACCACGACCAGTAGGCCTGGTACATCTTCATCTCAGAAGGCTCCATAATACCGCCAACCTCGGCAGCAGCAATCATCTTGTTGCCGCCAGTCAGGGCAAGCAAGTCGTTGTACTTGGCGGAGATTGGGCCGTGGTCACCCTGCTCGTAGGTATCGGCAGACACGATATCGACAAAGTCATCACCGGGGTACCAGTCCTTGGCAACCGAGTTCCAGACCCAGATCAGGTTCTCGAGTCCGTGTACCTTGGTCAGGCGGTCGAACATGATGCTGTACAGTTGCTTGCAGGGCTCGGGGCCTTTGGCGCCCCACCAGAACCAGCCGCCCTCGGCCTCGTGCAGGGGCCTGAACAAGACGGGGACGCCGTTGTCCTGCAGCTTCTTGAGCTGAACGGCGATGGTGTCGATGTCCTTGATGATGAGTGCGTAGTTGGGGTTAGTGGTGTCCTTGAGTGCTGCCTCGATGTCGAAGCTGCTTGCGGCTGTGTAGAAACCGCTGTACCACGGCTCGGCGGCGGAGTTGAACAGGTCGGCGGGAGCATTCCAGTGCCATACGAAAGTGATGATGCCGCCCTTCTTGCTGAAGGCGATGGCTTGGTCGACGTCTGTGGACGATGCGCCGTGCGCGATGCGCGACTCGGTGTAGTCCATCAGGTCAAGGCCGAGAACCGCAGGCGTCTTGCCGACGTTGGCGGTCACCCAGTCCAGTTTCGACTGGTCCTGCTGGCCAGAGAGGATGTTCTTGCCGTAGATGCTGCCGAGGTATTTGAGCAGTGCTTTGGCATCGGCGTTGGCGTTGGGTGTCACCGGTGTTGTGTTGACGCTCTTTGCGACGCGCTTCGCACTGGGAGAAAGGAGGATGGAGTCGATGAGGTACCAGCCCCAGCCGTTCTGAATCTCGATGGTGTTGGAGCCAGCCTTGAGAAGCACCTGGCCTGCAGAGACGGTCGTCCATGTTTTGGTGGCGGGGAGAGAGACCTGGGAGCCGCTCGCGCCGTTGAGCACGACGTTAGTGAGCTTGTCGCCGTTGGGGCCGTTGTAGACAATCTTCACGTCGTAGAGGTCCGAGCTTGTGGCGGGGACGGTGAAGGTGATTTTGTCGCTGCTTTGGTCGAAGCCATCGACGTATCCGCTACCTGTTGCATTGTTAGATAATGTGAGACCGCGCTGTGCTAAGAGACGGACCAGTGTAGCCGGGAACGGCGGTCGCAACTGTGACACCAGACAGCTTTGCGCTTTCGGCTTGCAGTGTAGTCGTCTGAGCGGCCACAAGACCAGCAAGAAGGCCTACGAGACCTGTCAATTTAGTGAGAGACATATTTAAAGGAATGTGGAGCTGTCTTTGTCTGTCATTGTATGCTGTTCCAACGTCTTCAATTTATATTTTGCAAGGCATGATGTTCAATCTGCCACGGCAGTGGCGTTCCGTGTTGACGCAGATGAAGGATGACAGGTGCTGTGCGCAGCGGCTCCAGATCGCGTAGTACGGCATAGCGCGCAGGGTCGGCTGCCATTCGCAGAGTTTCGAAACGTTTTGAAACTCTCGCGCAAACTTCGGTGTGACCCTTGTTAATATAACAGATTTAGAGCGGTGATATGACAGGGATACAGTGTCTGTGCGCGAACACAACAGCATACAAAATACGTTCATGTTGAAGGTTATGATATCAAAGATAAGGGGAATGGTGGAAGACCTTCTTGTTGTATTGCTGTTGCACCGCCCTACGGGTCGAGCATATGGTGGCGTTACGACCTACTGACCACCTCTGATGAGCTGCAAGATCTCGTCGACTTCCTTTGGTGTCGGAGTCAAGTTCTCGCTGCCGTTATCCGTGACGAGAAGGTTGTCTGCAAGGTATTAGCAGTTGACTTAGTTTCTTGGTCTCTTCTTGTACTTACCCTCGATCCTCACACCTCCAACATCCCAGTATTTCTCCAGAACCTTCTCGTCGATGTACTGCCTGTGCTTCTCATCTTGCAGGTACGGCTCGATGATGAACCTACAGAAGTAAATGCCCGGCTCAACCGTAATGACACTCTGCGCAGGTACCGTTCCCCTGACTCTAAGATAGCGGAACATGTTGTCCTTGTCGGCGTAATTTGCATTGCCACCGGTATCGTGCGTATCCATGCCAAGGTAATGGCCTAGACCGTGAGGGAAGAATGCTACGCTCGTTCGCGATTGGAAGATATCATTGGCATTGCCCTTCAAAATCCCAAGCGCAAGAAGACCATCGATGGCGATCTTGTGGGCAAGTTCGTGGATCGAGTCCCACACAGCACCGGCTTTGAGTGCGGCGATGCACTGCTTCTGCATGTGCAAAACAATGTCATAGATGGCGCGGCTCTCTTCGGTGAAATGGCCTTGAATGGGGAAGGTACGGGTGATGTCTGAGGCGTAGCAGTCAACCTCGCATCCCGCATCTAGAAGGAGTAGATTCTGCTTGTGGATGGGTGCTGCATTGTTGACGTAGTGCAGAGTTGCGCCGTTGGTGCCAGCTGCTACGATGGAATGATAAGCCTGATTCTTTGCATTGCGCTCGACACAGGACTTCAGGAACACGGCTTCAAGCTCGCATTCGTTCTTAGCCTTGGCGGCAGCCTTCATTACGTTGACATGTGCCACAGTCGAGATAGCATTCGCCTTGCGGATGAGCGCAATCTCATAGTCAGTCTTGGTTACACGGCAGTACTCAATTGCAGGCTTTAGCTCCTTGAGGTCCTTTTCTTTGAAGTTGAGGAAAGTAATGTGGTCTGAGACCTGCTCAGGGATGGCGTAGATGGTCGATTGCGACGTTTCGGTAGAGCTGGCCAGATGCGAGTTGACCTCTGCGGTTGTCTTGCAGTCGTCGATATCATACTTTGCCTTTGCTTCCTTAGGGCTCATGGGAAGTCCAGACCAGATGACCTCGTCCGGCTCCACACCGGGAATGAACAGCGTAAGTTTGTCAGTGCCAATCTCATATGTGAGGTATGAGTCTGGCAGCTCGCATCCACTAAGGTAGAAGAAGTAGCGTCGTTGCCTTGATGAGATTGTTAGTTTCTTCTGACACAAGGAAGGGCCTGAGATCTCGCACCTGAAAGGAGCCTCTCCATCGTTGTCCTCGTTTAGCTTCTGCTTTTGCGCCTCGAGGTAGATGGTTCCATTCTTATCACCACCCTTCTCGATAATCCACTTTGCGACCTTCCTCGCATGCTCCTTGGCCGGGTATTTACCCTTGAGAACTTCGTCGTAGTTTTCTGCGATACCCATCGTGGCGGTTGATGCAAGTCCTCGGGGCTTGCTGAATCGCTCAGCAAAATTTTGGGGTTTGTAGAACCGGTTTGGTGGAGATGAAAAGCCTCTTCCACAATGTAGAAATGGTTGCCAAAGAAGGCGTGCGAGCTTCCTGCAGCTGCCCATGTGGCTGTTTGGGTGCGGAACGACAGGTGGGGTGGTGGGGGACAGCTTGATGCGGGTACCTTCGCTCTGCCTCGGCCAGCTCTAAGAGGCAGGTACGGAAGGGAAGTACAACACTGGTCAATGCAGATCATCAAGGACAACACGAAGGATTATCGATAGAGAGTGAAGATGAAGCTGTGTTCCTTATTCGTGATGTATTGAACGCTATCAAATTTGAGAGAATCTCGCCAGAAACGCCATTCAGCGTGCATAGGTAGGTGCGCGCCATGTATTGAAATCATTACAAAATCCCAACATGTTGACCATCTAGTCGTACATGTGTCCACAGTCTGTCAAGGGATGGACTCAATCCTTCCACCTGTTTAGGAACTTCTGCATGTCGTCCGTGGGATGAGGAGCAGCAGCGACCTGGTTGATGATCAGTACACGCTCATGCGGTCAAGTCATTTGTGCAACTTACCGTGTTCTCAACACTGCTGACGGAGAAGGTCTGGCTCTGTGTAATAGTCGTCTGGATACTGGGGATGGGTAGGAAGGCAGTCGCGATCTGCACACTACTCGTAGGATACAAAGGCTTTGTGTTCTTTGCCGTGACCGTTTTCGGCGGCACTGGCTGCATGGGCGCGTAACGCGTAGGGCCGGTCTGCATGGTGTACTCGACGTCGTAGTCGCCATCAGCGCCCACGGCTCCGGCTGGAGCATCGGTCGTGGTGTCCTTCGTCGCCGGTCCGTCTGTGGTATCGAGCTTGTCGAGTGCCGCCTTGACCACTGTTCCCCACGTGCCTGTCATGCCGGAGTAGGAGAAGCGATCGGAGTAGGCAGTCAGTTCGCCTCCGGTCTTGCCAACGGCGATCATCTTGAGGAAGCTGCGCCAGCTGTGTCAGTGAAGCTGCTCAGGAGTGTGCGCAAAGATCGGGTGTGGCCTACTAGGCATTGGCCGGCGTGCTGGCTCCAGGCAGTCCGGTCTCTACCATAGCGGAGGCCTTGTTGCCTCCGAGCGCAAAGTTTCCAGCTGTCGTGAGGACCTTGACGACTTGCTGCTCTTGGTCCTTTTGTCCTCCACCAACCAAAATGAGCTGGTATGTTGTCAGGTCACTGATCTTGGGCCCAGTGCCTCCGTCCTCCCATTCGACCTCGATCGCCGTGCCAGCAGTCAGCTTGTCGCCGGCGGCCGGGGTTGTGAACTTGATGCCGGCGCTCACAAGAGGCGCTAGGGCGGCGAGCACGGCGAAAGGTAGCAGCAACCGCGTCATTGCGAGGGCGGTGTGCAGTGTGGAGCAAGGGAACGTGGAGTGGGCGCGCGAGTGTTGGTCGGCGTCGACGAACGAGTGTGGCTTCGTGAACGTGGTTGCGGGGTATCGCAGAGAGGAGCGCAGCGCGTTGGGGCTCCGTGCAGACGGTCAATGTCGTGGACGTTGAGCTCGAATTCTAGAAGCTGGCTTGCCGCCAGGGGCACGATTGCGGCAGGGACGATCGCCTAGCGCAGATGGGGCATGGATGTGCATTCCTGATGCACGACGCGCGCGTTCAGCACCTGGGTCGAGTCATCCACACTGGGGCCCAGCCTGTTCACAGCAGAGAAGTGTTTATGCCTCGAAGGCGAACCACGTCCTGCAGCTTTCGAGTGCGCTCATCACTGGTGACAGGTCTACCACGGAGACAGACCTCTGGGCACTGGTGTCAACGCTCTTGCCTTGGCACACGGAGAATTCATACGAAGATTCACATAAACGTAGCTTGGGTCTTGTGTTCTGAGTGAGCCATGCCAGGATGGCTTTATTAGGGTATTCAACGTGCGAACACGATGCAATGTGGGAAAGCGCGTGGTCAATTGCCAGCTCCCAAAACTATCAAAAGGCCGCCCATGCAATCTATGGTACACGAGCACATGAATATGCCACTATTTTGCTGCTTGAACGCCGTCGCATGCTTAATGGGGATATCCTAGACAACCGGGGGAAAAATGAGATGTGCTAAGGAAATGTTTCGCGATGACTATGCGGCAACTTCTCGTCGAAGTTTGGGAGCGCCCAGCTTCAGATTGAATGACGTTGGCAGCCTGCTTGTGATGGTGGCTGCTTGTCCCGCCCTCTGCAGCGCGATGGTCAAATCTCTCAACTTCTCTGGCGAGAAAATCTGGACATTGAAGGATAGGAGGAATTCCACGCAAAGCTCCAACCGGCAAAGTGCACCTTCGTCCACGCCACCGACTGCAGCAAAACGCTTCTGTGGCCAGCGGTGGTCCTCGAGCGCCTTCATTGCCACCAGTGCGCACGCAAGGATGAGTCGATGCATCGTGCGGAAGGTCAGAGGGACGACCTTATCGATGACGCATAGCCGGAGAATGTACGAGCCAGCGGCGAGCCAAACAGCTGTTGAAAGTGGGCAGTACTTCTGGATGCGATTCATGTACTCTTCCACGCCCACTTTTGGAACCGTTTTCGAGAAGAACTTTCTCGCCATGTTTGCCCGCTGAAGGTGCTCGGGCAGCGCACCCGCGCCGATGTCATGTGCGATCGTGGGTTCATCATGTTCTGCCTCTGCTGGCGAAAGCTGCGTTGGGCGGTGGTTCTCCTTGTCGGCCGGAATGGGTGTCGCAGGCCGGGAAGATACGCGACGGTGGCCTTTGAGTGCAGCGAGGTTGTCTTTTGAAATAGTCCTTGTGAGCGGTGGTGTTGCGGGTACGTCGCCTGCCGCGTTCGCCATAGCAATGATAGCTCTTGCGATCAACTTCATGGCAGTTTCTCGTGGCATGGTGCATATATCCAACTCTTCCTCATTTGCCGGCGGTGACGGTGCTTCTTGCAGTGTCAGACTGCCAAACTCTGGCAGGACGCCAGCGTCGCCGGCTGGATTTGGTGCCGTGGGTGGCTCCATGGTTCTTGTAGATGGTACTTCTCGTAACCGAAATATCAAGTGCTCAGGATGCACTTGTGGGAAAGTATGAGGCGTTGGGTTACAGACTTGAAGCATTTGGAGACAGGTAGATGTGGTGGTTGCCGGAATTGACCGATGTACTTGGATAGATGAAGTTCTAATACAAGTGAACGAAGTCGATTCGGGGAAGGTTTTGCGACTGGTGTCCAAAGGGTGGTTGTTCACAAGTGGCGACGGTATTCGAGGGTGGTTCAAGTAGTTGCGGCGTGGTTGGTGTTGGTAAACAACTTGGTTCAGGTGTGGATTGTTCCAAGGATAGGGCTGCAAAGGGTCCAGGCGGTGAAGTGTTGTTACGCAGCGTCAGGTAGCAAGCGGTTCCGGTTGGGAGATGTTCTGAGTTTGGTTGTTGGTGATGGATGGAGGTATATTGGGCGCAGCAAAGGGTAGAGGTCGGAATTTTGGCCGTTTGAAAGGTCAAGTGACGCTAAGTGGATTTCACTCTTGCCTCCAAGAGGATGGTCGACGATACTTCACGATCGTTTCCGAAGCACGGATGCCCACCTAGTATAGCAGCGGAGGCCAGGCGGTAGCGTATTGAGGCTGTTTTAGTCGCGTTTACTGCCGACGCGCCATTAGGCCGGACGCAAACGCGGTGAGGAAATTGCAGATGTGTTGGCGAGACCACGATAGAGGACGTCTACGTGGAGGGCTGCAGAGCAGCGTCGAGGCGAGATGAAGCCCAAGGCAGGTCTCGTGCAATGCAGAATGGGGCTAGCCCCTGATGGAGAGACGGGCCGGAGGATAAAGGGACAAGAGAACGTACCCTCGGCACTGGTGCTCCGCGCATGCACGAGAGGATAATTGCTCGCAACAAAAGGTTGAGAGCGTGATTGGCGGCTTATTGGGGTTTAACAAAACAGCGATTTGCATGTGTTGATTACAGCGGAGGGAGGTCCGTATACGGGAGACGTTCACTGCGGGGGCCAGCCGCGGCTCAGCTGCAGGGTCCTGGCAGGGAGCGTAAACGAGACAACGAACAACAGACACGCTCGAGTGGGTTGCAGGTGGCTCCATGTGGCGAATGGGCGTGCGCAAGCAGTGCAAGGGAGATGGACGGCCAGCGGGCCAGATTCGGTCCATCCCCAAATGCGCCATCACCGCTCAGGGCCCGGAGCATTCCTTCCTGGCCATGGCTCTGCGTTGCGCGCTTTGCTCACCCTCCGACTACCACCGGATACAAGGCACGGCAGCTTTCCCTGCCAAAGCAATCCTGTTCGGCTGCCAGAACCTGACGAGAGGCCTGGCAGATGACTGTTCGCCAGAGCCAGGCTAATGCACCGTTTTCTCAACTGGGACGACATTGGATCGTCGACCGACCAGCGGCATCTTCCAGTGGTACACCCTCAGGGCAACCCGCTTTTAACAACGTCGATGCGCATCGCGGCCCCGGGAGCTGTGAAACCTGGGGATCGCACAACATAGAGCCAATCGACTGATGTGACAGCGAATAGCGACTAACATCCCGCATCTTGACTGCAAATTCACGTCTTCACTGGGTTCAGGCCCCGAGCACTGCTGTCCTGCGACTGGACAGCAAGTCGGACCGGGAGGACTGCGGTCAGGGTGCATTTCCTCCTTTGTGCTTGTGCCGCTGCTACGAGCTTCGACAAAGCGACGTGTTTGTACGAAATGAACACCGATTGACTGTCATGGAACGCTACTGGAACGCTGGACCCTGAGACCATGTCCGTATTCTAGTAATTAGCGCGATTCTACGTGTATTCCATATACAAGCAACGGTCGTTGGCGAAGTCGGGCTAACTATTGTCTGCGCTATGGATCAATCGGAAGCTGCACTTGTCGGATCTCACGCGGCACGATAAGTGGACGCAGTGCAGCCCTCAGCTCTGTCACTTTTCTGGTTTACAATGTGTTGAGCTATTATCGCACGCTTTTGCACGTGCAAACATGACGATTTGCAACTATGTAGATGCCACTCCAATCACAACCTAGTCTAGATGTGGCTGCAGCCGCTCCTCACATCCAGGCTGGAGATGTATTCAGATCCAATTGACTGACGCACGATGACCCGTCCATACAGGCACAGGGCGCCGTCTTCTCAACGACATGTTGTTGCCTGTGTAGCGCAGTGTCAGATCAAGATCGCACTATCTCATCTCTGCGTTGAGAGTTAGCTTCGGCACACTGACGTCAATCCGCATCGCTAGGTGCAACATGGGCTGCTGCAAGTTGATGCTATCCAACCGGCTGTGACCCAGATAAGGAACCCGGAGCTAGTTTGCAACACCATCGAAACAGACAACTGATATCTCAATCTTTTCGGGTCTTGGTAAAAGCTTGTCAACCCCTACGATGAGGGCTGTGATATTGAGCCTTTGGGCTTGCGTCGGGACCACAGCTCTGACGACATCTACTAATGGGCTGTATAGCTTGATCGAACGACGTCTGCCTTCGCCTCACAGATTCGAGTTCCATCTGAAAGAAGTGCAGTATGCCACAGCGTCTCAACGTGCCGAATACGCCATATCGACAGCCTTCAACAGTTCGATCGTTGTCTGGGGAGCAGCTTGAACGCACTGAATACCGGACTCCGTCGCTACTTATCAGACGTGGCCCGTCTTGACGTCTTGTCGTCTACTGGTCCACTGACAGTCGATTAGACACGGCTGCACCGCCTCTCGCTAATCTCAATGGCGCAATCACCGGGCGTAGCATTGTTGCATGGAGCTACTTCTTAATCATCATGACGTTCTACAAACCTCCCTTTGGAGCTAGGCATATTTTCTACGACATGCGTCTTATAGATGAAGGGGTCCTACCGTTTTTCTCTGGCCCTACATTCCAAGCATGGAACCGCTTTGGTAACATCGGAACGCGACTGCTCCTCGGGTTTACTTAGCACTTCCGTACTACCGTCAGATCTGAATCACAAATAGACTTGATGTGCGTGCATGCAAAGATGATGCGGTTGATCGATGATGGTCCTTGTTGAGCTCGACCAGCGTCCTTCACGTTAGATTCCAAGTCACACGTAACGTAATGTTCACTTCGTTATACTAGCCGACTACCGCGGTTTTCAACAGAATAAGGGCAATGGAGTAAGAGAATGATACATTCAAAGGTGTCTTAATGCACCTTGCTTCTGCAGCAGCTCTACAATCTCTTTGTGGCCTCCAGCTAAAGCTGCGTAGAGTGCGCTACCAAACATCCCACCTTGCGCATTAACATTGGCGCCCTTGTCTAACAGCAGCACTACAATCTCTTTGTAGCCTCTGACTGAAGCTGCCTGGAGCGCGTTGCCAAAGTATCCACCCTGTGCATTGACATTGGCACCCTTGTCTAGCAGCAGCACTACAATCTCTTTGTAGCCTCTGACTGAAGCTGCCTGGAGCGCGTTGCCAAAGTATCCACCCTGTGCATTGACATTGGCACCCTTGTCTAGCAGCAGCACTACAATCTCTTTGTAGCCTCTGACTGAAGCTGCCTGGAGTGCGTTGCCAAAGTATCCACCCTGTGCGTTAATATCGGCGCCCTTGTCTAGCAGCAGCACTACAATTTCTTTGCAGCCTTCAGCTGAAGCTGCCTGGAGCGCGTTGCCGTAGCTCCCACCCTGCGCGTTGATATCAGCGTTCCCTTCAAGCAGCACCTCAACCAACGCCTTTTCCCTCTGTTCTACTGCTATATATAGAGGAGTTGTTTCGTCGTTGTCCTTGCTGTTGACCATGGTAGGAACTGCAGAAAGCAATAACCTCGTTGCTATCTCATGTTTATTCTTGGATGCCCACCATAGTAGAGTTCTATCTTTTGAATCTTTTGAATCAAGTTTGAACCTTCCTGATTTTATCAAAAGTGTAAAAACTCCATCGTGTCTAAGCTCCATTGCGTTTACAAGAAAGTCTTTCGTCTTCAAGTACACAAAGTCACGCCTTGCAGCGCTCCGAGCCGAATAGTACTGGGACTGTTGTACGTCCATTGCGGCAGTAGGGCTGCTGTGAGCTCGTTGCATCTCAATGGATTCCATACATAGTTCAAGCGTCTTCTCGCTACTCATTGCAGCCGCTGCAAAAAGAGGACAGCCATAACGATCAGCCTCCACCTCCATACAGCGGCTGACTGAATCGAAGGCTCTCATGAGGTTCGCCATGTTGAGCTCAGCCAGCAGATACAAAAGACTGACGCGTTCTGTATGTCTGCGCACTTTGTGCTTCTCGAACAGGTTGTCGAGCTTGACCCATCGAGGAATTGGGAAGCTGTTGAGAAAATCCACTTGAGACACGCCTCCGCCTTCTGCTGTGTCCGCGTGATACAGCACGTTGTGGATGGCATACTCTAAGAAAGGGAGCGTTCGCGTCACTGACCTGCGTAGGTCTGCTGCCTGTTGCGAGGAAGCTTTTGGAAGATGATCGGGGATTTTAAGGGGAGTAGCGGCGGCGACGCTGATGTAGTCAAGGCAGCACTGCTTCAGTCGTTCGTGGCTCTGTCCCTGGAGGTTTTTCCCAAACTGGGGCCAGATCTTGCTGAGACCTTTATCCTTGAGTAAAAAGTCCCTCACCGATTCGTGTATGAACTGGATCCTTGGTTTCTCGGACGCAGTTGCCTCAGTGAGGCCTTTAGAAAAGTCGAGAATGAATCTCTTCATGTCATCCTTGGTGAACTCCTCAGGATCCCATCCAGGAATTGCTTCAGGAGCGCTGCACAAAAGAAGGGCGTGGTACAGCTGTTCAGGACTGAGCGGCTGCTTTGCAAAGAGCACCCACTGGATGCACAGCAACAGCCACTCTTTGTTGTGCGGATCTCGCGTCAGGATGTCGCGAAATAGTTCGTGCAAGTCGCTAGGGATCTCCTGCAATTTCTTTCGAAGCACATGCACCTGCCCACGATCATACTCTTTGTTCAGAATGCCAACAACAAGAGCAACCCACATGAAGATCCCCGATGCCTTCTCTTGAAGCTCAGCTCGGACCTGCTGTGCAGTCTTGCTCTTGCCAATTCTTAGTTCAGTCTCAATGTAGTTGGTGATGTCTTGCGTGTGTCCCTCTTGTCCCTCTAGCCTTAACTCTAGCCCATTTTCGATCCTGATGTGTGGATAGTGCCTGCTTGAGAAGCAGACTTGGAAACAGATGCCGTTAGACACGGCTAGATTACCGATGTGCTCAAAGAACTGGACCATATCCCGAACCTGCTCATCCTCACACTCGTCAAGCGCATCAATGAAGCAAATCGCAGAAGATGGTCCAAGCGACAGTATAGCTTGCTCTAAAAGCATTTTTAACGGTTCTTCACTCCACTGTTGGTCCGCGCTGATGGTGGATGAAAGACCAAGGGAATCGAAGACGCTCTGAGGCGCTGGAAGACCTCCAAGAAGCTGGAGTAGCAGTGAGCGGTATGTCCCAATTGTAGACTTTTCCATGTCTTCGCCGCGTGCATTGAAGAAGAAGGAGAGCACAGTGCACCCCCTCATCGTCTTGCGGGCATTGATCGTAGCAAATTTCATCAATGTCGACTTTCCTGCTCCGGCTTTGCCTTTTATCCACAGGAAGCCATGGTGTTCAGCTAGCTTGCTTGTATCAAGCCAGTCAAGATACTGCGAACTTTTCAAGAGCCATCTGCATGTCTTGGCATGGGCAGTCTTGATCGTCATCTTGCGCGCGTCAATCTGTTCGAACCTCAGTGACTCTAGCAAATTCCATTTCTGCTCGTCGTTCATTGATGGTTGGCTTTTTCCATGGTGGTGAATGGGAACTGTCTCGATGAGGTTAGTTTGTGTCGGTAACTAAGCGCAGTGAATCGACGTACGTGTGACAGCCCGCTGTCTGTTACAGTTAGTAGAGCTGTTATCGGATACAGTCGGTGGACAACACGATCACTGACCCTGTGATACTATATTCCGGGCTAACGGAACGATTGCGTTTTCTGCGCTTGGAAGAAGCACACCCAGGGGACGAAGGTTCGAAATCGCGTTCTGCCACGACGTCAATCTGGGGGTGCAACGAATCGCAGCGCCTTTACTGTACTTACTGTTCTCGCAGCGCATGAGCTCCTCCGCCAGTCGAGTTTTCATCACATCTGCCGCTGGAATCACCGTCAATAACTCCTTCGCATACGCCGCCGCCGTTCCTGCCGCGTAAGCTTGCCACTGGTAGTTTTTGTGTGAGTCGGCATAGTCGCAAATGCCGCGGATAACAAGGCATGGAAACCTATTCATCAGGCCCGCCGCCTCCATCTCGAAGCAGAGCACGCCACCAAGCTCCGCGCTGACCCTGTCCCTCTCGGCGGCATTCTCAATCACTTGGTTGCCAGACGCAATCGTACCGTAGTGCACCATCACCTCCGCTCCGCTCTCACGTTGTGGACGTGACTGCTGTCTGTCAACGCTGCACTGGTCGCACATATGACCGGGTTTGTGGTTGTAGGCTGCCTCAAACAGAATATCGGGTCCAGCCTTGCGGCGCTGAAAGGTGGAAATGCGCTCGAGTGTAGACATATGGTCTGAAAGCGTGCTCTGGTCTAGCATATCGTTTGCCCGTACCGTGTTCACAGCGCTGAGCAGTATCTGAGGTGGGGAGTTCAGCGACCCAATCCGCTCAAATCCGTTTGGCGTTGATCTCCCAATGTCGTACTGTACCACTCCGCCGAAGCTCCACTGCGGCTGGCTCACCACCACGTCTCCAAGCCGAATATCTGCCTCTGTGCTGGGAACGCCTCCGCCAATACCCACCATTAGCCCGAATCGAATTCCCTTGAATGCTGCTCGCATTTGCGTCGCCACAGCCGCTGCTGGGTTGTTTCCAACGTGGCCTGCTGGTAGGCATACAATCACGACGTTGTGACCTGCAACCGACCCCATGCAGTATACATTCTCATCGTTATCACTGGGGTCTTCGTGGTGTTCGTCGAGCATCGCCTTCGCCGCCGCGAGCTCGACGGGCAGCGCGCACACCCATCCTACGGTGTACTCTTTGCGGGATAGTTGGCGTGGCATTTGACGCTGTTACGAGGGAGGGAATAGCAAGGCTGAACCGTTTTGAAGAGAAGCAAGCTTGGAAAGAGCGTGGATGAGGTAGTCTGGCAACTTGGTTGCCACTCAGCCTTACGACAAGTGACTATTGAGAGTGAACACTTGTGAAAAGTATGGGATGGTCATGATCTGGCAGCAACAGGAGCGCTGTCAGCGGTAACCGCTGCTCAGTCCCAGCCTTGTCGCTTGCGCTGCAGCTGGGTGGTTTCGACCAATGGCCGACCCAGACCTTCCAACCGTCCAAGATGTTCCAATACCCCTTCAATGCCCTGTAGCTGCTAGCGAAGGAGTGTATGTGCAAGGGCTACTGACCACTCAGAATCTCAGCAACAAGGGGAAAACACGCTAGGCTCCCGAGCCGTGAAACCCGGCCCGTTCTTTGGTTAGCTTACAGCCAGAACACAACATTTCTACACCACCTGGAACCGATGAGCCACTTGGCAGAACACGAGACTGAACCGCCACGGCCAAGACTAACCTTGTCACCACACTATGCACTCTTGCAAACCTCAGCAAAGTCCAAACTGACGCACAGTTCTCTAGAGGTCAAGGAATCGAGTGTAGAGCAACAAGATCATAAAGTCCGCGTATAATAACTCTGTAGGTCTCGCAACTCCACAGCTAGACGCTACATTAGAAGCCCAATGCCTCGAGATCACAGCACGTACAATTGCATTTGCACCTGCTCTTGTTAGACATCCCCGTGCCATTGTAAGATATCCACAAGCAACGAAGACTTCTGTAGCAACGATCACATCAAAGCGTATCCATCCAGTGCAGAAGAAGCCTCAGACATGCTCAGCCTCAAGCTCTTCTTCGAATCGTAGCCACAATGGCAGCGTACAAACCTCTACGACAGCAAGTCATGATAAGGGAACAAATTGCACAACTACAATGGGAACATGGGATTGTACAAATAGATCGACAACGTGACGATCAACGGGGAAGAGGTTGTGTACTTACATCCTGCTTGAATCAGGCATGGCAGCCCACTGCTATCGATACAAAACAGTACTTTCAGGATTGTCGGAGCTGAGCTGGAAGATGTTGGTGGCTTCAAGCGTCGCTCTGGCTTGCAGAAACGGGCACCTCAACATGCGGCTCAAGCTGTGTACAGGATTAGTCCAACACTTACAGGTCGAGATCAGTCCAACGCCTGCAAGCGGAACGTTTACTAGGCGCGCATGAGCGAATGCTAAATTGAACAATATATCGTGCTAACGGTATCTAGATCTGACTCACTCTAGCCCTCTTCCTGCTGCTCCCCGGGATCACACTAGGCCCACCACGCCCAGGCCCATCGTCGCCGCCCCGCGCACGGCTCTTCTCCTGCTGGTCAAGCACCAGTTGCAGGACATCGTACGAGAACTGGGGGAACTCGAGACACATGGCTTTGAACTCGGGCTCCGCGTCGTGGCGCAGGCTGTAACTCCTTGTTGCCCAGAACGCGGCCACGGGCTTGCGGATTGTCTGGTCGTCTGGACTGGACTCCTTGTACACGAAGCGCGCGTAGGCGAGCTCGCCCTTGGCAGTCGAGGCTGTGCGGTGGATCTTCGAGTGTGCGAGGGACTTGAGTTCGGGGAGACCCAGGCGCTCGGCGAGGGTGTAGACGCGGGCGTGTACAAGGAGACCGGCGCCGTCGTCGTCGGGGACCGGTTGGCGCGGATCTTTCTCGAGAGGGGCGTCGCGGGCGGACGAGGTCTTCTTGGGAAAGTACTCGCCGGTGTAGAGATATTCGATCACAGAGCCCATGGCGTCAACGTCGCAGTCAGCAAAGATGATTTGGCGGGGCTGCGGGAGTCAGTATGCGCAATCGTCTGCTTGGAGAGCATGGTGGACGTACAGCTCCGGGCGCAAAGCTCTCCATCTGCTTCGCGAACTCTGGCGACTTGATGATGACTGCCTCGTGGGCAGAGTATGTGGTCTTCGCCTCTCCGCTTCCGACAAGAACCTCGACGACTGGACTCTTCACTAAACTAGCCCATAGTCAGTCTTGCGTTCGAGTCCGAGTCCTAATACAGATCAGGCTGGACAGAGCCATTAGAGCTTGTGTGCGCGTACGGTCGCGCGATTGAGTCCCGTGCAGCCCCTTTGTGCGCCCTTCTTTGCGGCAGCCCAGCATGCAGGGCTGGCATAACGCATTGCACACTCCCCCTCTTTTTGCACCTTCCTCGACAGCCTACAGATGGGAAGGCGCGCACCTACTCAGCAAACAGCACCAGCTTAGGCTGTTCAGGCTCAAGCTCAGTCATGCCCGTCTCCTCCCCGCCAGCGCCAGCGTCAGCCGCGACCTCCTCTGCCATCTCGACGTCAGCGGCGGGTGTGCCCTCGACAGGAGTTGGCTGCTCCGAGTCCGCCATAGCCAAAGTGTGTGCGCCGCGTGGTGGAGCTATTGGAGGGCTCAGATAGCTGTTGTGGTGTGAGAGATTGGCCGGTGGTGATACGTAAAGCGCGTTGAAAAGTACAATGGGTGCAATTGGGGTGGAAGCGGCTGTCTCGGCGCGTGACGGGTCAGATGGGTCGACTAACCGTGGTGGTTGCGCGGTGGTTGCGCAGTTGTTGCGCTGGTGGGAGCTTGGGCGGTCCTGCGGAGAGAGCTTCACAAGCTAATGCAGGAACGGCACTAGCGCGTACTACAACCATAGCAGCATCACTACCGACATTCGTTCGAATTGAGCGGACCTTTTTTGTCCGGGAACACAGTTGTTGCTTACTTGCTGGAACGGCAGGGGCCCAGTCAACTGTTGGTGAGGATGGTACAAATGAGGAAGAGATAGGCTGATGTAGCAAGACGAGAGGTGGGTAACATAATCAAAATATTGCGCTCAATTGCATACAGAGCTGTCTAGACACATGCAACTATGCAAGAGTCATGAGGATGTATCGCTTCAAAGAACGCCGGTCCATGCCGCCAAATTAAACCAAAGTATGTGTGTAAGGGCAGATGTCGAAGTGTAATCGAATGCTCTTCATAAAATGTACAAAGCCAACGCATCTACAAGCGTCCGCCACGCTCGTGAAATCGGTCCCCAGTGGTAGGAGTGGGCTTTTCCGCCCGGATGACGTACAGCAGAAGGTCCTCGAGCGGAATGAAAACGTAGAAAACCTTGTTGCAGAGGAACGAAAGCAGGACGAACGAAGTCGCAACCACGGCGTCCATGAAGTAATGATTGGCAGTCGCGACAATGGTGACCAAGATGAAGGTCGGGTATCCGAGGCCAACAAACAGATAAAAGAGCTTCCAGAAAGCGCTCTTGCGTACCTCGCCGCGCTCAAGTGTTCGCCGGAAAAGCCCCGAGTGGTAGATCATGGTCATGCCGATACAGAACGAGTAGCCAAAATGCATAGATGGCATGGCTGCCAGCTGGTTGACGTACTTGCCGCTCATCCATACACTCTGCGCATCGTCGTGGCGGACAGTGTCGAGGAAACCATATTTCGAGGGAAGCAGGCGAGGCGGCATGCAGGGGTAGATGACGAAGGTGACGAACGCGCAGAAGTTCGTCAAAGTCATCGTCCGGCGGGCAATAGCGAAGGTATCGAACGAAGGTGCAACGTAGTAGTACCAAGAGATGAAGCTGTAGATCATTAATCGAAGCACATTCTGATGGCTAAGACACTTTACTCACCCAACAGTGCCGGGAATATGAACGAGAGCATAGCACTTGTTCAGCACAGTGAGCGCATCTTGGTGCCCGTGCATGAACCACTGCTGGACGCTCTGCTCACTGATGGGGAAGAGGAAGCTCAGCATGCCGTGCGCTTCCGCTTCCAACACTGCGATTCCGTGCTCTTGCGAGACATCCCAGATGCCCCTTCCTGCAAACAACTTCGCCGACAGAACTGCAGTCATGCGGTAGAACGCATAGTTGATGATCCAGTAGAACATTTCGATCAAGAAGGGGAAGCGCTGCAGGATGCGGCTGTGTATGTTGTTCCTGAATCGCGAAGTGTTGGGCATCACAACCTTGGTACAGCACCACTTCCGTACCTTGGGTGGGTACTTGGTTGTGTTGACATTACTGAGGTCGCTGTCGTCGTCGGAGGGGTATGATAGGAGTGCGTCCGATGAGCTTTGTGAATCGCTGTCGAGGTATCCAACACTGTTGTGCGTCGACCTGTCGAATATCCTAAACTTTCGTCGTCGCGTGAGCGTCATTGCCCCAAAGAGAATACTTGCTACCATCTATACCAGCATTAGCAAACCGTCTCGTGTCTGTTCAGACAACCTGCAGATAGCCTCGAGATACTCACTAAAGGCTCAGCCCAGCCCGGCAGTTTCCATGCAGGCTTGCTGCTCCATTCTGGCTCGTTGGCCATCATTGTTGAGTTCATAGCTTCACGATGAAGATATCCCTAGGGATAGATGACGTTGTTATGTCGTGTGACTGAAGTGCACGACGTTTGCCATGTACGAGAGACGCCTTGAAGTCGCAACTATGCAGAGGTCATAGAGTATACGTCCAGGGAAGCACAGCCCAGTTTCGGGACGTCAGGATCGACAAGGTCGATGTAGTGGGAGCCCTGTATTCGCTGTAATGCTGCAGTAGGCCCGATGCGAAAGGGCCTTCGTGTGTGTTTCTCTAGAAGAGCGTGTACAGAACCAAAGAAAGTCACAACAGTTAAAGGAGAGATGAGACAAGTGGAGACTGAACGGATAACGGATGTCTGTCGATACCGTTCCTGCCCATCTCTGCGTGCCCCAATTCTTTCTGATCTTGGCACAGTCCACGCGTCCAACTAAAGGGTTGGAATGAGCGCCGCGTCACTGTCCAGCATGCTTAACGCTGCTGAAGCCTTTGCACTCGTTAGGCAGTTGCAATTCTGGACCTTTGTCTCCTCAATTCACGGCCTCTGTTCCCCAGCATCTTCATCAAAGCTGTCACGCGACACCAGCAACTCCTTTTGGCATTTGCTGTGCATGGTCCATTGACAACGCCCCGACGCAAGCCAAGCGGGCTAGCGACAGGTCTTGCGTCGAACTAAGACCAGGCCAAGCCCCACTGTTTCCAGCCCTACGGGATACGAGTACGAAAGACCATCAACCGAGCGGACCGTCCGACAAAAGGACGGTGCTGCCGATGATGTGCGAGCGTTGATGGATGCCCGTTCGTTCATGCTGATCGCAGCACGAGATGTGGTCAAAACAGCCATGCAACCTTTGCGTCGATCACATGCTTGGTTGCTCGCTACACATTCAATAGCCAATACTTGAGCAGATGCGGGTGGCCTTGACGATGGCCCGCCCCACCTTTCTGGAGATCATCAAGCCACATTATTCGTGTAACAAAAAGGCAGCACACCCAAAAAAGTGACCTATTTACAAGCAACACTACATAGCAACAATATAAGTCGTAGCGTTTTAGAACAAAATAGATATAGAGAAGTTCTTGCTCTATTATCTAGTATCTTGCATACATTACTAGGCTGCTGTTGTAGCGTACTTTAATATTAAGGACTTCTTGGTGTCGCTAGCAGATTTAATTACGGAGCAGTGCAGTTGACCAAGAGTTGTCCTGAGCTGCGCCCGCTTGGCTGTCAAGCCCGCGTCACGTGGGTCTTGTTCTGTCATTGCACATGCTTTGCATATACCACAGTCATGCTTAAATAAAACCATGTCTCCATCAGTTCGTATTTGGATCTCCAGTCGCACATTACTATCATAACATGATCGACTCCCTTCGACTTGTCCGCAAGGTGCCCTCTAAACATGAGACCATATACGTGAGCTTCGCCAGCAAGCATCTAGGTATTGGAGCTGTTGTCCGTAGGCCGAATGGTGTGAGGTATCTCTCCGCCTGAGAAAATGTAAGCCCTATCTCCTCTCTAGCAAGGCCAGGGAGCAAGACCTACTCGGCCAGCAGCTGGAATAGTGGTATTTCGAGAATGAAGCCTCCTGATGCGTCGCGCATGTCTTGTCCTTAGCATTCTGTCCATGCCTATCTCGTAATTGTGAATTGAATGCAACTGTCTATAAGTTCAACAACTATAGTACGTAATGCAAAGTGATCTACGAGGAGTTTGATGTCTCTTCTGCAGTACATCATCAACCCAGTCCGTCTTGCGCAAAAGGTCTCTTCCTTGCAATCAATCTCCGCCTGTTTGGCCATGGGTCTTCTGTGGCCGAGAAGCGTAGGAGATTATCTGCACAGCCTTCATTCATAGGCATGGGGTTATTGTTGGACTGGGCAGACAATTCTTTACAAAAGGCCATCGAGTATGGCACTGAAAACTGCTACCTGTTCGATCGTCTATACGACCTTGTGTATTCAACTGAATGACTGAACGTGGTCGCCGGGCAGAATTCCATACTACTGGTCCTAGCCAGATTGAGTTCGAAGAGGCCGAACTGTCGTTGTGAAAATAATGGAGAACAGATTTCAAAAGCTCGGTCAATCGTGCTATAGACCATGTGCAAGGAGGAGAGACATCGTAAGCTCCGGTTACGTGGATGGTCATAGGTAGACAAGCTCTGTAGGTCGTATTGAGTCAGAAGTGAATTGAATCTTGCTTAGCTGGCTTCGTTACCTTGAGCTCATGTTGACGGAGGGCAAGAGCATGGTTCCGGCCCGGTTGACTGGTGTCAAGTAGAGGTCTGAACGTCGTGGTCCTGCTATGAAGTTTTGTGGCCTAACATTCTTTCTACTTAAGTGCTTCTTAGCTTGAGGTCCGTAACTCACCCCATACCATCACTTCCTTCAGGCCCAACTCAAGCACTATGATCAATTCCATGACGAAAGCTGACACGTCTCCCTAGATGCAATGCTAACATTCTATACACCATGGATATTGATTGTAGTCTCCAAATTCTAACACACCGACTAACCATCACTCTAGATGTACATTGCAACATACTGCTTCCATCCCGCCGCGCGCTGAAACGAGTTGCTAGGCTGTGCATATTGTTCATCTCAGTTCGAGCTCCTACTGCGCAGCACTCGAGGGCGGACATACAAATGTACATGGGAGTTTCTTCGAAACCGGAGACTGAGCCCCCAATTTTGTAGTTAAAAATTTGACGGAATCTTGTGAGTTCCCAGAATGAGTCAGCGCGTTTGTTATCATCAAGTGGCTCCTATTGGGTCCCACTTCTACCAATACCAGGATGACGAGATGAACAGTTGTCTCATGGCTTCGGGAGAGCAATTCAAACGTACCATACTCTATCTCAACCACAGTGTTCACACCACGGCCCTAGCTATCGTCTCTCACAAGGTCAACTTCGACTTCTCGCATCATGTAAGCGAGAGGAAGATCGTCTAAGATCATCTATGGTGACAAGACAAAAGGCTTGGTCCCCATGTCTCCTGAGTCCGCCAAATCAGGCCAATCCTCCGTCATATGAGGAATCTTGAATTCGCAAGTTCGCTGTGTATATTGGAAGCTGTGTAGAGCAGAGGCGACACATACGAGATTGGCACCTTTGATGTTTGAGTCTAGGCAGCGTATTCATTTCGAGTGCAAGAGTTTTGGTAACCGTTGGATTGATACCCGTCCACACGGGCGCACTGTAGCTACCACGCAGAACGGTATGAAGCTCTTCAATCATGCAGGTTTAGCTCACTTCATCGTGGAGCAGTCTTCAGCCTGCGAGCTTACATCTCAAGCTTTTGTGGGGTGGCCTGGACTGGCAGGAAGCAAATGCAGCTGCTCAATCCTCTCATCTTCGCGGTCAAAGAGCTTATGGAGAGCTCTGTACGGCTGGAAGCTGTAAGTTATGGCCTCTGCACACATCTGGAGCAGAAGTTCACCGAACACGAACGACGTGGGTTCTCATGTTTCGATGGAGACCGATTTCAGCCTTATAGATACGCCGATGTATCTGCGTAGCGAGGCCGTGGGGACATGATGTCGTACAAAGCTGTGTGATACTATCAGCAAGGATACGATCTGCGATTACCTTGTCACGATCCTGTGTGCGCTCTCTGTGGTTGTCGAAAGAAGCTACACTAATCCCCAACCTCGACTAGCGTCCGGTACATCCTTCCGAACTATTTTACAGCCACACAACTTCCACAGCTCCTTGTGACGAAGTTGCAAGGCGCATACGTCATCTTCTGACACTAGTGATGTTGCGAGTCCTCCACACTCCAGCAGTCCTTCTCTTTTCTTCGACAACGTACTCGGCAGCCTTGGTTCGGACGACGTGACTATAAGGCGAGCGAACAACGGACGAACCGGATGAATATGTACGCAGTGTATACGGCGGAAGTGAGTGTCAGCGACGTTGGCGCCAACCGCAGATGTGAGGTGACAAACCCGGAACTGCCGAATGGAAGGTCGCATTGCCCGGAATCCCTCGGATGCTTGGCATCAGATTTGATAGTTCACACGTCAACCAAATTGCAGGTTACGGTAGTAGTCACGCAGTCCAATAAAGTGCGTTAGATCCCTCCAGCTACACATGTGACTACGTTGCGGCACCTTGTTCACCTAGCCTCTCATAAGTTTAAAAACATTTATCCTTCTCTGAGACATACCGCAACCGTCGACCACCACCATCATTTGAGGCCACTATCCAAATTATTACATCTTTCAACACCACCAAGATGTTCGAACTCGCTAATAACTATTCGTCTTATCACCTCATCCCACAATCTTCAGATCTTGCCCTCTCACCCCCAGAATCCTACTTCTTCATCACCGACTTCCTCATCATATCCTGCGGCGTCCTCTACACACTATGCTACCTCTTTTATATGACCCGGACCTATAGTGACCGCTTCCTGGCCGGCTCCGTACTCTTCCTCTCCCAGACCATGGCTTATGAGATATATTACGCATACGTGTGCACAACAACAACATGGCAGCGCGTGTGCTTCTTCGCGTGGTTTATGTTCGACATTAGTTTCGTTGCCGTTGCTCTGAAGAGGGCGTACAAAGAGGAGGATAGGCCTAGGACGATCTGGAGACTGGTGTGGATGACGGCGCTGGGGATTGTGTTTTTGTGGGGTGTGGGACAGGTGTGGCCGGATGAGAGGGAGCAGTTAACTGCTTTCTGGACGGGGGTGTATCTAGAGCTGCCAATTGGGTGGGGGCAGGTGTATTATCTGCTGAAGAGGGGAGACACGAAGGGACAGAGTCTGGAAATCTGGTAAGTCTTTCGGCGTTTGTGTGTGATGAACTTGACTGATTGGACTAGGATCACGAGATATCTGGGCTGCATCTGCGCATTTTTGGTGTTCATCTGGCGATACCTCAATGCGCCAATGAATTGGTCATATGTTGGCTCGTTCTGGAGCGTTGCTGGTATGATCATTACGCTGATTCCAGAGACCATCTATCCCTTTGTATATGTTTGGGCGCATAGAAAAGAGCGCGGAGAAGTGAAGACGAAAGCTGAGTGAACGTCGAGCGTTTGGTATGCATAACTTTTTACGGCTGTCACCTTAAGAATTTCTCATAGGTAGTTGTGCTGGCATAATCTCTAATGTCAAAACGCAACAACCGCGTCGAGTCTTTGCTGGAACTATCGATTTGAAGTTGTGCAGGTCGGGCCGCGCTACGGATAACCGGCCGGATTGCTCATTTCGAAAACTTCCACGACACGACTCAGGATGGAAACTCGTGACCCCAAGCCGGGAAAACGGAGAGAAGACTGCTTTGGCGGACAGTCCTTACAAGGAGGACGGAAATCGGCAATCTGCGACACAGTCCCGAGATTTGAGCAACTTGCGAAATGTTCGGCGATTTCAGCTATGCAAGGGCGCCTACACCTATTGATTTGGAACGTGCCGCAAGATCAAGATCTCACCATCCCGTTAGTATGAGTGCAGATGCCTGTCAAGCTGAAAAGACACCGATCGTCACTAGGGAAAGGGACAAGCTTCGCGCCGCGGACTGCCTGGCCTCAGCGGGGGTGAAGATCTGGGCCCAATCCGAGCTGGCGCCACGATTGTTCGATGAGCCCATCATGTGCGCACCAATCATGTTTCGCACTGCGACACGCTAGTAGAGATCTTCAGCCACAGGCATGTGCATTGGTTGCAGCTTCCCTGGTCGAATGCGACCAATATGGTGACGTGTGACGCCTGAAAACATCATTTCCCAGCTTCTCCATCTTCTTCTCCTTTCCAATTTCTAACGTTAATCCACGCGCGACACGTACGTACCAATTCGGCGTCATAATGGCGCAACAAGGCGAAGCAGCGGGCTACTACTCTGGCGCACCGCAACAACCACAACAAACCTATTACCAAGGCCAGCAATATGGACAGCAACCTCCTATGAACTACAACCAGCAACCTCCGCAGTATGGCAACAACTACGCTCCTCCTCAGGGTCCACCGCCCCCACAGCATCCCCAGCAACAGAGTGGCTATGCGCAGATGGACTATGCTGAGAAGCCGAGCTTCGACCAAGCGTTCAAAATCGAGAAGCCAACGTACAACGATTGGTGGGCTGGTCTGCTGCTGATCGCAGTGTTCTTGGGATATGTTGCAGTGTCTGGACTTGCGATTAGAGGATATGGTAGGTTGGACGGCATTGTTTGGCTGCACAAGTACTGACGGTTCCCAGCGCAGAACATTGGCTTCAACGGTGGAATCTACGGCGGCCGAAACGACTTTGGTCTGAGCTCCAACACGGTCATCCTGTTCGCATTCGTGCTCGGTATGGCCACCATCTTCAGTTATGCCTATATGTGGGCAGCGCGCGCCTTCACGAAGCAATTCATCTGGATCACCGGCATCCTCAACATCGTCTTTGGATTCGTCACAGCACTTTACATGCTTTCACGTCGCTACTGGTCCGGAGGTATCGTCTTCCTGATCTTCAGCGTCTTCTACGTGATCTGCTTCATTAGCTGGATTCCTCGCATCCCCTTCAGCGTCTTGATGCTGCAGACCGCGATCGATGTCTCGAAGAAGTTCGGTCATGTGTACGTGGTCTCGCTTGTTGGAGGCCTGATTGCGATGGCTTTGAGCGCCTGGTTTTCTGTCACGCTCGTAGCGATCTACGCAAACTACCATCCTGGCAACAATCCTGCGTGTAACAACGGAACTGGAGGTTGCAGCAACGGCAAGGTCATTGGTTTGATCGCGTTTGTCACTTTCGCCATGTATTGGTTCTCCGAGTAAGTCTGAGACCTTGCTTTGGAAGAACACGTTACTGACAGCTTCTCAGATGGCTCAAGAACACCATCCACGTTACTATCTCCGGTGTCTACGGCTCCTGGTACTTCAACCCGGATGGCGAGAAGTTTCCTAAGGGTGCGACGCGTGGCGCCTTGAAGCGCGCCTTGACCTACAGCTTCGGCAGCATCAGTCTGGGTAGCTTGCTCGTGGCCATTATCCAGTTCTTGCGACAGATCTGCTCTGCCGCTCAGCGATCGGCTTCTGGAGACGGCAACTTGGTCGGCTCGATATTGTTCTGTGTTCTTGGTTGCCTCATTGGTATTCTCGAATGGGCTGTCGAATTCCTGAATCGCTATGCGTTCTCGTATATCGCGCTTTATGGTAAAGCATACGTTGCAGCTGCTAAGGACACCTGGAAGTAAGCATACGCCGAACGTCTTCATAGTACCTACACGCTAACGTAGCACAGGATGATCAAAGACCGTGGTATTGACGCCCTTGTCAACGAATGCCTTATCGGCCCGGTCCTCTCCATGGGTGCGACATTCATCGCATATGCATGCGCGCTGCTTGCATACCTTTACCTGATCTTCACGGCGCCAGCATACAATCGGGACGGCGGCTATACTCCAGTTGTGGTCGCATTCGCCTTCCTTATGGGTCTGCAGATTTGCAAGATCTTTACTACTCCGTTGAGCAGTGGTATTGACACAATCTTTGTCGCAATGGCATGGGATCCCGAAGTTCTTGTTCGTGCTCATCCGGACCTCTATCACCGCATGGTGGCTGTGTACCCTCATGTGCAGCAGGCTATTCACGCGTAAAGTTTTTAGAGTGGAGGCTGCAGGTCCTCAGATGAAAAGGTGTGTGGGGCTATCGGTAATGAGACTTTTTTTCCCGATCAGATCACGATACACGGTACGTACCTGTAGCAATCGATCAATCAATGACGATCGTTTGCAAGTCTCAAGAGATGTTACGCCGGGATGTGCGTTCTGAAGAAAACACGCTTGCCCCACTAGACTTCAGCTAATAGCGGGAACGGAGAGTAACAATTAGTATGAACCATGACGTCGTTTACTCCACCAACGCGTGAGAATGTGCTTGGAAAGCCGGACCGTGAACGAGCTCAGCGTCAGAAATTGCCGTGAATTGCGGCAGAGCTGCGGCAGGACTTCCATAATGGCATGTTCGGAGCGCGCCCTCCACGGCCGGGAGGAAACTCGAAGGTGAGCAGTTGGGCAGCATGGCAGCACGTTCGTCTACTTTCTGTCTTTCAGCCGCAATTCAACAGGCAAATCCCAAGGCGCGTATTTTATCTTACTATTGAATCTGGCGAGTCTCGCGCGTTACTTTTGCAGGCAGTTCATCCCTAGCCGCCAATCCGGTGTTCGCTGCAGCGTCATCGCGGGGTGCATCGCCAGCTCACTCGTGCCCCCAACATCCACTGTAACTCGCCGTCAGCCTTACCTTGCAATTAGCACTGCAAAGACCCCCAGGCTCCCCAGTCACACACCGCCCGTCCCGTAAGAAGCGTCTAGCCAAGTAAGTCCACAATTTTACTGCTCGTTACTTCACTGCGTTTGCACTACCTGCCACTGCGTCTGTGGCCCTAGCTCCTGCCATAAATACCCCTCATCAACACCTTCCCCTCCGATCGTCAACAAACACACTTCCATCACCTTCTTTCACTACGCCCCGATTATTTCACCGGGCTTTGAACAGTGAATCGCCCGCTCCACCACTCGTATGAATACCTAATTGACCTCCATCTCTAGCTAATACCCACCTCACTTCATTTACTTCACCACACTCAACTCCCCGGATACCTCCACACTTACACCATGCCCTACGAGAAGAAGGCTATTCACTTCGGCGGTGGAAACATCGGCCGTGGCTTCGTTGCCGAGTTCCTGCACAACTCTGGCTACGAGGTCGTGTTCGTTGATGTCATGGACTCGATTATCACTCAGCTCCAGGAGACACCTTCATACACCGTCACTGAAATTGGAGACGACGGCGAGCGCAAGTTCACCATCGACCACTACCGGGCCATCAACTCCAAGCACGAGATGGACAAGGTCGTGCACGAGATCGCTACTGCCGACGTCGTCACATGCGCCGTTGGTCCCAACATCCTAAAGTTCGTTGCTGATCCAGTCGCCAAGGCCATCGAGGCTCGCAAGCTCGACTATCCCATTGCCGTCATTGCCTGCGAGAACGCCATCAACGCCACGACCACATGGAAGGGCTTCATCGAGAGCAAGCTAAGCGAGGAGACCCTGAAGAACATCGACAAGAAGGCTCGCTACGCTAATTCGGCTATTGACCGCATTGTGCCACAGCAGGACAAGGATGCTGGTCTCAACGTCAAGATCGAGAAGTTCTTCGAGTGGTGCGTCGAGCAGAAGCCTTTCGAGAACGGCGGCAAGAAGCCCGCGATCGAGGGTGTTCACTACGTCGACGACCTCGAGCCCTACATCGAGCGCAAGCTCTTCACCGTCAACACATCACACGCCACTGCCGCCTACTACGGGCATAACCGCAAGATCCCTTACATCCACGAGGTCCTCCAGAACAAGGAGCTTCACGACATCGTCCGTGCCGCCGTCAAGGAGACCGCTCACTTGATCGTCAGCAAGCACGGCATCTCCTCAGAAGAACAGGATGACTATGTTGAGAAGATCGTCAAGCGCATCTCCAACCCCACCCTCAAGGACAACGTCGAGCGTGTCGGACGTGCTCCCCTCCGTAAGCTCTCCCGCAAGGAGCGTTTCATTGGTCCTGCTGCCCAGCTGGCTGAGATGGGTGAGAATGTTGATGCTCTCCTCGGCGCCATCGAGATGGCCTACCGTTTCCAGAACGTCGAGGGCGACGAAGAATCTGTCGAGCTTGCCAAGATCCTCAAAAACACCTCTCCCGAGGATGTTGTTAACCAGGTCAACGGCCTCGACCGTACACACCCTCTCTTCGAGAAGATCGTCCCGATCGTTAAGAAGGTCCAGGAGAGCACCAAGGGCTCTTCGTTGTAGCTCTGAGATGGGCAAAAGGTGCATGAAGTTCGACAAGATGTGATTTATTCCGGCGAATGGAGCAAAAAGGTACTGAGCGACGGTTCTACTTAGCGGATCTTTCCTAGCTTCTCACGATACTCCCACAGCGATCCCACATAGCGGGCTGTGACACATGAATGATACATGACTGATGAACGCCTGAGTTTCCATTTGCTCCTGTGATGTCCCTGTCCGCCTGCCTACTTGGCTCTCCAAGGTCGTGTTGAGGAATTGTCGCTGTACAGATGATGTATGATCTCAATACGCTACTGCTCGAACACATGCCACGAGAAGATTCACAGAGAGTATCTGCAAATTACGACGTGATAGAACATGTCTTCTCCGCGAAACCAGGGGACACGTAGACATACATAATAGCTACTGCCGGCTTTTTTTTTTTAGAGGGGTGAATGTGTAACGAGGAGGACATGAAAAGTAAGGTGAAAGACCGCTGATATATTCATGCCGGAGAAGCGGCGATTGGTCGGTGAAGAGTATCTGCCAATCGAGACTGTCCGTTGCACTGCTTTAGATAGGTCTACCCCCAAATGACCGAGAACGCCATGCTATGTACTAACTATGCAGCTGCCATAGCAGCATGAGTGGAGTGCAATGCTTTTCACCCTGAAACGCCGTGTCGTGAATGCCCAAACAAGGTACAAGCCCAGTCATATGTACGTCGTCTATGCGCCGAGCGTCCGTGTATACGTCCCCCTCCTTCATACCAGTCGAGTCCTGTTGGCTCCGCCCAAGCACTCGATATATGCGCGACTCGCAACGCCACAGACCTCTATTCCAGCTTTTCCATCAGCCCCTTCCTGACCTTTGTGTTCACAACACCACCCACGCCAAACGCGGGGATGATGCGTCCTATGCGTGCAAACGCCGACTTGGCCCAATTTTTCACTACCTGCCCAATACGTCCATCCGGCCCGCCCATCGTCGCTCCCGGCCGGTTGTATAGATCCAGGCCCAGCAGATGCAGCGGTGTGCTCACAAATTGAATTGCGGCCGGCGTGACGAACTGCGCGACACTCGCTGCGCCCACGTACTTCTTCATCTCCTCGCCCATGTACATCTCGATACGTGGTGCAAACAGCGGCGGGAGGTTGAAGCTGGCGAAGATAGTCAGGCAGTCGCGGACGGTGAAGAGGGCGAAGGTGGGCAGGGGGACGGGGCGTTTCGACCCGCTGCTACCAAAGAGCTGGGTGAATTTATTGTCCTTGTACAAGCAGAGGGCGAGGTTGGAAGTTGACGTTGCGACGAATTTGGAGGTGCCGGCGGTGGTGGAGGAGTAGGGTGTGGAGGAGCGCGCGGAGGAGATGGTGTCGATGCTGTTGGCGGTGAAGTAGGTGCCGAAGTACAGACTCTGTAGGGTCAGGCGTCAGCTGGTGTTCTTGCCGTGCATTGCGAAAGGTGAGGGACGTACGAAGATTAGTGCGAAGGGCCGACTGGTCAGAAAGCGATGCGGCTTCAATAACAGCTCTCGTGCGCTCTTTTTCAAGCTCTCACCGAGTGTGTTTCTCCCGCTTGCATTCTCGATAATGCCCTTGTCTATTATCGTGATGATGGGAGCAACGAGCGCACCGGCAGCGCCAGCAGCAAGTGCATCACTGCCCAGGCGCAGACCGAGTTTGTCGGTGTTCCACTTCGTAGCTGCGTCTTTCGTTGTCGTCATCGCGGTGGTGGATGTGGGTATCGACGGCTTCGACAGCGCTTCTTTCAAGACCACAGGCTCGTCACCAATGGCGAGAGATCTCTTGATCTGCTTCTGCTCTTCCCCCATTGCAGCTTCCTCCTGTGACTGACGAACGCTCTCTTTCTGTGCTGCATGTAACGTTGAGCACACGGCTGTCGACGGTTCGACGGTTTTGCGCGCGAGAAGCGATTGGACGGCAGTGTCAAAACGAGAATGACGGTGCCTAGAGATGCAGCTGCAGAACTGAAAGACTCGAAGATTGAGCTTCACCAAGAAGGAAGAAGCAGCACAGAGTCCAGATAATCGTACGATAACAATATCTAGCTCATTGCTGACGCGCTGAAGTTTCCGTGTATCGGCTTTTGGACGCAACAACTCCGAGCCGACTTCGGATTGCCCAAATAAGAGCGGCTACTTCTCCGACCCTCGCCAACTTTCAACCCGTTCATGATACCACAGATGGCTAGCAACGGGTAAGCGATTTACGACATATAGGTGACAGCACGACATGAGACGCACTGGTGTTGCGCCTGCGGTTGTGGGGGCTGGGGTACCGCGGTGGAGACAAAGCTCGAAGGGTAGCTTCGGCTGAGCGACCTGCCTCATACACGACTCGGAGTCAGGCATTTGATTCTGTATCAACGCGCGACCGAGGTCTCCAACAATTCATCATTCATTAATCGTACACAAACTGGGAACTAAACCAGGATTCCAATGCTTAGGCCATCGTCTTCGGACTCGTAGGTAGCGTTCCGGCACTCCCCCAACTTCTCTCCCCCAAACTCGCCGGCACAGTAATGAACGGCTGCCACTGCTTCTCCTCATCCCTCCCATCTACACCCTTCGGAAACAGCATAACGGTATCCATCTCCAGGGGTTCAAGCTGTGGTTTCTTGACTGGTCTGGGGCTCGCAATCTCCGCCACTTTTCTTCCACTCGCCAGCCGTTCAGTACGCTCTTTGCGCTTAAAGAGTAACCGTAGGAAGGGGACGGAGGCGGATATGATACCACTATTTGTTTCGACCTGCCCCCACATAAGGAGGTCAGCACCGTAGATGGCTGAGTTCCAGGGCGAGGCGGCCCAGAGTGTCATTACGCGCATACGGACTGAGGATGCGACAATGGCCAGCATACCGACGGAGAATATTCCAATCAGAGCGAGTCGCTGCTTCAGAGGTACGCTGAGGCTGAGTAATGTGGGGATTGGTATTAGGAGGATAATAACGTCGCTGAAGAGGTTCAACGCTGCTGTGAACATAAACATGATCGTAGGGTCGTAGCATTGCACTTTGGGCGCGTTGGGGTCCGGGACTGCATCGAACTGTGCGAAATATGCGTCTGTGTTCCATGCGTCCGATGGCTTTCGGCATTGAAACGCCGCAGCAATTACAGCCGCGAGCGAGTATAGAATGACGAAGATGATGGTCCCATTAACGACATGGCGTAGGGTGCGGTGCGATGCGATGGTTTTGAAAAAGGACAGGATGCTCAGCTTGACAAAGCAGAGCGCTGCGACATAGGACATGCGGTACATCCACCACGTTATCATGATGCCTCTGACGTGTTCTGCCATGAGTGGGCGTTTCGCCTGCATAGACGTTAGCTACAAGTCAGCGTGTGTGGTTGGGTTTCAATACTGGTATACGGTAGAAACTTGGTCGAGTATGGCTGCTTGTTTCATCTTGGAAATAGTTCACGACCAGATTTCCCCATGTCAGAATCTGGACTGTCAGCGGGCGCTTCAGAGCACAACGACGGACAACTTACCAGAGCGACAAGCATGAGATGATCCGTCGCTGTTACTGTTCCAACAAGATAATATCGACAGTAGTAGCTGGCCGTGGATGTCAATGTCTGCTAAGTATGCTTGGTGCAAATGGACGCACCGTAGGGCTACGACCAAAGTCGATAATCCAGTCAATACGCAGCCCACAATCACCACGATGAAACCCGGGCGGAGGTACATGTCGTATTGATGCTTAGGAGCAGCTAGAGCGCCTGCGCTGGTCGCAAATGTCGAGGTCAAGGTGGATGGCAAACATCAAAAGCACATCTGATCAGCAGCCTAACAGCAAAGGGAGAAAAGAAAAGGACGTGCGGAGATGCTAATAACGGATCGAAGGAAGAATGCCTCCTTTCCTACTGACACCTGTCTATCGGGCCGGCACGTTTCCCCAGATTCTATAGCTGCACGCCATCGACCACGGTCTGTGACATGTGTACCCATGCAGCTGCATGCGCGCGAGCACTCAACAGGACATTGCCGTTATGCGAGTGGTTGTTGGAGCGGATGATGAAACCTAGAAGCGAGGATTTGCTCGGATGTAGACCCACATCAAGTCTACGGAGCGGGAACGGGCCTACGGCTGAAGGCAACCGATATTCCGTAGTTGAGTGGCGTCCAAGGGTATAGGTTCTCGATGTCCATAGCACTGCGTAATATAAGTGATACGGCTCTGGAGCAGCAGATGGAATAGTGCATGACTGAATTCGTATGTTGAGTGTATCGTCCGAGTGTTGGGATCGCATATCTTTCCACGAATGATCGACTCCGTGTGTTATGTCTGCACATACGTTTCGTAAGTCAATCAATCGCGTTGTTCGCTTCCGTTCCGGGATTGTCCAGGATGCAGGAGTGTAAGGCGAGTGTCTGAGATATCAGGCTGAAACGCGGCTGCGATCTTCCGCCAGATCGTTTCTACCACCAATCAGCGTTGTTAATGCTAGCCTCTGACAACCACATGTAGGGCGGTGCACACGTGGTGCTGTTGTACAAGGGAGACATCATGGAGAGACATCCTGACGCCGTTGAACTGTGCTCGAGAAACAGCAGGATCCGTGGATCCGGGACTCTCGATTTCCGGTCATGGGGTCCAGGGTGGAGGAACGCGATCCTGGACGTTGTCGAGGCGCAGCAGGCGCATGATGAAAGTTCGACGATCGCGACGGACAAGCCTGTTCTTGTGGGTTCTATCTTTTGTTGCGTCGAGGGTGCAATGTCCAGAAGAGTACAGACGTTACGTGATCAATTGCCTATCCTCCAGCCACATCGAGGTGAAGCAATGAACGAACAAGACGACGCAAGTAACGAAGCCCTAGTTTTACATCATAAGCATCGATAAGCCAGTCAATCGCGCGAGAATGGGGTGTGTTCCATGTTCTTATTGCAGTGGAGTTTTCTGAGAGAGTTTTGACACATCGATTGAAAGAGCAAGGGCTGTCCATTCGCAGATAAGCGCACATCAGTGAGTCTTTGACCTTGGCACTGAGCAAGAGCCAAAACTTTAAACACTTCCCACGTTGCAGACCGTTCAGTGCAGTTTGAGAGAGACAGACTGTGTTCATATTGCGCGATCGATGCAACGTGCTCGTTCAACGGTTCACAGCTGCGCGGCGTCGCGCTAGTAGGGATCAGCAGTGTGAGCGAGGATGACCGTGAATGAGTCACTTTGCGAGGCTGTGATTGGCTGATTGAGATAGGACGTCATTGGACCCTGAATTGGGCCATCAACAAGCGCAGTGAAGCGGGCAGCTGTCAGTTTGTAGTTGGGATGATGGTTCGCAGGAGTCAAATACATAGTGTACATGTCAATACAGCAACCTCATGCATTTCTGCTCATACCGTCTGTAGAAGCATGATCTTTTTATCATATCAACACAGCATCTCTCATATCGACTCATTGTGAACCTGAATGATTGTGCTAACCTTGGCAGTCAGCACACGTCGCGCATGCGAAGGATGAGAGAAAATGATTTCGTGTGAGTAGATGTGATGCCGTTACGCTGCAGTTGTAGGAGTATAAAAGAGGTACATTGTAAACTCGTCACTGCAAACATGCAATACAGCGTGAACAGTGACTGAGTGAGTACTATACTTTCATAGAAAAGCAGCCTCAGAGATTAAAGCCTACATTTGCCGAATTGATGCTGCCCTGAACAGGCGAGCAATGATCGTACTATCTTCCGACATCGTCTGAAAAAGAGGCGTTTACCGGCGTTTGAAGAACAAGCGCATAAAAGACAGATAGCTGACCATAGAGACCAAGTTACTTTTGCGAACGGAGAAGGGCGCGGAGAGCTTCAACTTCGCCCTCGAGCTTAGCACAGCGGACCTTCCACTCATCACGTTCGGCCTTGACCTCCTTAAGTTCAGCTTCAAGACCGGTCATTTGGTCCACACGCTTTTGCCTGTACCGACGAGCTGCAAGGGTGTTGGCTTTGCGCTTCTCAATCTTAGTGGCAGGTTCGGTAGAAGGACTGCTTTTTGTTGAGGTTGACAATCTGGTGTGTGGAGATTGTTCTGGTGAGTACGAGTTCCGGTTATGAAGACTTGTGGCTGAGGAATCAGACTGTGAACGAGCTATTATCGTGAGTATGAGCTGCGGATGCGTGATGGCGGATTTCTTACTGTGCTCCATTGGGGCAGACATGCTCATGTCGAAGGAGGGTTGCGTACTATGTGCCATAGCTAGGAGATTGATCTGCTCTTCGGCGGTCATGACAAGTGGAGTACCTCCAGGCATGAGGCCGTGTTGAAGTGCATTTCCAGAAAACTGCTCAGTGCCAGCAGAAGGTAGAGAAAGAGAGTCCCAGTTCGTAGTGTCGTAAAAGGTGTTATCGGTGGTAGTCAAAGTAGGAAATGAGGAAGTAGAAGCCAAGGGAAGTGAGGTGTCAAGAAGGGCACTGCTAGAATCGGCAGTGGTAAAAGTCAAGTCCTGGTCCCAACTAATAGGTGGCTGTCCATGGGGGCTTGGCAGCTGTTCCGAGTTGTCGCGGTGCTGCAGAGGTCAGGCGTCGTTCAGTCCGCAGGCACATAGCAATGAAACTTACAGAAGAAAGCGACGAGGCGTAGGCTTGGGACGAACTGCATGTTTGCTGCGGTATATTGCATTGCGAAATGTCAAAGAGCGGGTCCTGATACCCGCTGGTGAAGTCTAGAAAATCGTCAAAGGAAATTGAAGCGGAGGAAAAACCCTCTCGGTGTCGACCTGAAGAGGGCGGGTGTTGGTTGAGGAGTGTAAGAGCGAGCGGGCCTCAGGCTCTTTAAGGGCGGAGTGCTGGGCTAGTTAGCGCACCTGAGCAGTGGATGCAGGTGAGACTGCGTGCACGGACGAAACCAGGAAAGCGCTACCCGCAGCGCAACTTTCGATGCACAGCCGCCCTTTTGCGTCCGCAGCAACCAACCCTCGCCATGGCGTCCACATCCACAATCCGCCTGCTGCGGCCAAGCCTGGCACCGTTGCAATCCGATGCCGTCCTCTCGTTCTTGGCCCCGTCGATACGATGCGCACGATTCTCGACGTCGCCGATGCTGCAGAAAAAAGACAACAACAGCAACCGCGGTGTGTCAGCTGTCAGACAGACTGGTCTTCGTCCACGGCAAACGCTTTCGGTCAGGCAAAAGGACTTTGAAAACCAGCAATTGCCGACGCCAGTGAAGATCGAGGAGAAGCCAACGGGGACACAGGACCACGGGCTCTGGGACTTCTTCAAGGACCAGAGCCTGCTTTCTACGCCTACGGAGCTTTCGCAGCACGGCCGAGAATGGACAATGGGAGAGCTTCGCAGCAAGGACTGGGACTCATTACATCAGCTGTGGTGGATCTGCGTCAAGGAGCGCAACCGTCTTGCGACCGAAAAGCTGGAGCGCGCCCGTCTGAAGGCTCTGTACGGCGACCACGAGAGCAGGGCGAGGGATGAGGCTGTGCAGAAGACCATGAAGGCAATTCTCGATACACTGGCAGAGCGGACACAAGCCTACCAGGAGGCGTACGCCCTCGCCAGTCAGGATCCATCTATTGATCTTAACAGGACCGATGGGCCGCAGTATACTCAGCTGCCTTATGTATGTTTTTTTCAGTTGTACAATCACGAAGATGTGCTGACGCAATGCAACAGGATCCGCTAGAGCCAGAGGCTATGGAGGAGGAGCAAGTATCTGGCGCCGCTGACGTTGCGAAGGACACTACAAGCCAATCGAACGAGAAGCTGAACCTGAGGGCAGCTTAAGAGAAACGCTACAGTCAGGCTGTGACGGCCTGGGCTAGAGGCAGCTACAAAACATCAGACACAGCACCTCAGACACAGCACAATCGCGCGCGAGCATTGTCTGCATTTGAGAGCGCGAGACTATGCGCTCACCTATGTAGGAAGGGGACATGGCACGGTCTTGTTATATCGATGTATTAAACAGTGTACAATATTGGGACTGGTTCAGGGGACTGATTGATACGAGGGCCGTGGAAGTGCATTGCAGAGGGCACAGGCATTTGTAAAATATCTGGCAGGGCGAGCACATAGCTTTGATGAAGATGTCTGTGCTCTGGCATAAATGCAGCTCGAGTTGTGGATAACTTTCTTGTGCCAGGCATGTTTTGGAGATGCTGCATGAACGAGCCTCAACGCCACTTGCATAACGCGAGTCAAGGCAGCTCCTACCCCACATGCGCATCCAATGCCCGCTCACCGCCATCCACTTCTGCTTTCCCACGCTCGAGCAGACAACACACACAAACACACACACTAGTCTTCACCACATACAGCAGCCATGGATGAGATCGCCCCCGAGTACGATGTTGTGGTCCTGGGAACAGGTGGGCTTCCTTGTACCCCGCCGGACCCGCCGTAGAGAGCTAACAGTCCGCAGGTCTCACAGAATGCGTTCTTTCAGGGTAACACCTACGCTCACCTTCGCGGTGCGTCCACTGACCAGCTTGCAGTGTTCTCAGTGTAAAGGGCAAGAAGGTCCTCCACATCGACCGCAACGACCACTACGGAGGGTAAGTATCATCGATAGCTCCCCTTGCTCTCTACCATAGCTGACATGTCACAGCGAGGCTGCTTCCCTCAACATCGAGGCGCTCTTCAAGAAGTACGGACAGACGGCTGGCGAGCCATGGAAGAAGTACGGCCGCGTCAACGACTGGAACATCGATCTTGTTCCCAAGCTCCTGATGGCCAACGGTGAACTCACCAACATCCTCGTCTCCACCGATGTCACAAAGTACCTCGAGTTCAAGCAGATCGCCGGCAGCTACGTCCAGCAAGGCGCTGGCAGCAAGGCCACCGTCGCCAAGGTTCCCTCGGACGCTGGCGAGGCCCTCCGCTCGCCATTGATGGGTCTCTTCGAGAAGCGCAGGGCTCGCAACTTCCTCGAGTGGGTTGGCGCATACAAATCAGACGACGTAGCTACACACAAGGGTGAGTTCGTTCCCAGGCGGCATGCAGCTGTGATGGAAGGCTAAGAGTGCAACTTAGGTCTCGACGTTAAGAACTGCACCATGAAGGACGTCTATGACAAGTTCGGACTGGAGGCTACGACTCGTGACTTCATCGGCCACTCCATGGCTCTTTTCCAGACCGATGACTACATCAACCAGAAGGGCGCTGCTAATGACGCGATCGAGCGCATCCGCCTCTACGTCAACTCCATGGCACGATATGGCAAGTCCCCGTACATCTACCCTCTGTACGGTTTGGGCGAGCTTCCTCAAGGTTTTGCCCGTCTCTCCGCCATCTACGGCGGCACATACATGCTCAACACCGACGTTGACGAGTTCCTCTACGATGGCAGCAAGGTCGTCGGTATCAAGGCCACCATGAAGGAGAAGGATGATGCCGGCCCGGGCATGAAGTTCGAGACCAAAGCGAAGAAGATCCTCGCAGACCCCTCGTACTTCCCTGGAAAGGCGCGTGTCACTGGACACCTGCTCAAGGCCATCTGCATTCTCAAACACCCCGTCCCCAACACCGACAACGCCGACTCTCTGCAGTTGATTATTCCCCAGTCGCAGGTTGGCCGCAAGAACGGTAAGTTTGTCACTTTGAGTTGTGAGCACGATACTAACATAACCCGCAGACATCTACATTGCCGTTGTTTCGTCGGCCCACAACGTCTGCCCCAAGGGTTACTACATCGCTATCGTTTCGACCATTGCCGAGACGGATGCCAACCACCACCTTGAGCTCCAACCTGGTCTTGACCGTCTCGGCCAGATTGAAGAGCAGTTCATGGGACAGCCCATCCCACTGTACGAGCCGCTCGAGAGTGGCAAGGATGACAACATCTTCCTTTCGAAGAGTTACGATGCTACAAGCCACTTCGAGACCACAACAGGTTAGTGCAATTTCCGTAGAACCCTCCTAGTGTCATACTAATATCTTGCAGACGACATCAAGGACATTTACCAGCGTGCAGAGGGCCACGAGCTTGTTGTTGAGGGCTTGAGGGACGGACAGTTCAACGTTGAGGCATAGACGAACTTGGACTTTTGCAGACTGAATGAATAGCAAGCGGTCATTTTGAAATACCAGATTATTCCAAGCATTTCCTCCAAACTCTGAGTGTTGAGTGCAAGGTGCATTGTAGCTCCTTTCTATTTTCTCCGCAAGGAAGTTTCCGTTTTGGGCAATGGTCCCTGAGCTTCGACCCCCACGCATCATCACAATATGCTCACTTTCTGCAACGTTTAGATACTGTGGCCCTGCACACAAGTCGTATAAGTCTGAAGATTGCGCCCTATACATACGGATACATAGCTATACGCAGCAACTCGAAAGAAGCAACCAAACAAAGTTGTCGTCGTTGGTTGTGGGTCTTGGCAAGAACACCTTTATGGCTGGCAACGTGAGCCCTTAACCATTGGGGTACTACATCGCGTCAACACACAGGACTTTCTCTGGAGCGTCCTGCTCCTCCACAGTCCTTACCATGGCGCAATTCGGACGATATCGCCTTCTCATTGTGGCGGTGGTGTTTCACCTCGTCTACATCTACAGCATCTTCTCGATTTATTTCGTGAGCCCCATCGTTCATGGCATGCGCGAGCACCGCGTCGAGACTCAAGCGGCTCCTGCGAAACGCCTGGTCCTATTTGTTGGTATGCAAACCCAATGTAGAAGCCGTGCAGCTACTGACGTTTTGTGCAGGTGACGGTCTCCGCGCAGACAAGACCTTCCAGTCCTTCCCTAATCCCGATCCCAATGCGACTACACCAGACACACCGCAGCTCCTCGTCGACTACGCAAAGACCCCTCGCCCGCTGGCGCCTTTCCTGCGATCGAAAGTACTCGAGAGTGGCACATTCGGTGTCTCTCACACTCGTGTCCCTACCGAGTCGCGCCCCGGGCACGTCGCGCTCATTGCAGGACTGTACGAAGATGTCTCCGCTGTAGCTACAGGGTGGAAGCTGAACCCTGTGAATTTCGATAGCGTCTTCAACCGCAGCCGACACACATGGAGCTGGGGCAGCCCGGACATTCTGCCCATGTTCGAGACTGGTGCGGTGCCTGGGAGAGTGGACGCGTACTGCTACGGGCACGATTTCGAGGACTTCTCGAAGGACGCCTGGGTACTGGACGAGTGGGTCTTCGAGCGCGTAAAGGGGCTGTTCGAGGATGCGAAGACGAATGCGACACTGAATGCCGAGCTGCGTAAGGAGAAGAACGTCTTCTTTCTGCACCTACTGGGACTAGACACTGCGGGTCATGCGCACCGTCCGTTTTCGTGGCAATATCTCCACAACATCCAGATTGTGGATCGCGGCGTCAAGCAGATCTCTCAATTGATCGAGGACTTCTACAATGACGATAAGACAGCTTTCGTCTTCACAGCAGACCACGGTATGAGTGATTGGGGCAGCCATGGAGACGGAAACCCGGATAACACACGCACCCCTTTGATCGCATGGGGAGCTGGTATTGCCAAACCGATCAAGAGTGTGGGTACAAAGGCAGAGGGTCATGAAGATGGCTTCTCTCATGATTGGAATCTCAACCATATCCAGCGAAACGATGTCGATCAAGCTGATGTGGCAGCACTTATGGCTTACCTCGTAGGGCTCGACTTCCCTACAAACTCAGTCGGTGTACTGCCGCTCACCTACCTGGACACGGATGACAAGGCCAAAGCGGAAGCGCTCTTGGTCAACGCAAAGCAGATACTAGAAATGTACCGCGTCAAGGAAGAAATTAAGCGCGCGCATGCGCTGTACTACAAGCCGTTTCCAGGACTCGGTGACGAACAGCACTCGGTTGAGTACCGAGTTGTAAGGATACAGAAAGCCATCGACGCCGGTCAATTCGAAGAGGCTGTCAATCGGACATACGACCTGATCGATCTTGGTCTAGATGGCTTGCGGTATCTGCAGACGTACGATTGGCTCTTCCTTCGTGCATTGATCACACTCGGCTACTTGGGCTGGATAGCGTTCGCTATCACTACGGTCCTGGATCTACATGTGCTGAACGAGGATTCAGAAGCCCAGAGAACGGCACAGAGTATCACCATCTTCTCATCAGCTTTGGTTGTCCTGTACTCAGTTCTCCTGAAGCAAAGATCTCCCCTGTGGTACTACGCATATGCCTTCTTTCCGATTCTTTTCTGGGAAGAGGTATATGCGCGGAGATTGTCTCTCATCAAGGGAGGCAGCGTGTTGTTCAGCCAGGTCAACACTACAGCCGACAAAGCCAAGATGGTGCTAGCTACGCTCGGCTCTCTCGGCCTACTCCAAGCTCTGGTAGGCTCTCCATCGAGTGATTAAATTCTTTGCTGACACGCAGTAGGTACAAAGCTACTTCCATAGAGAGATTTACACTGTCTGTTATCTGTTAGGTGCAACATGGCCTATCTTCTACGGCCAGGGCTTCGTCAAGAGGAACATCGGAACGGTCGCAACTTGGATCGCTTCCTGTGTGATGATGAGCTCCTTTACTCTACTCCCGGCTAACAAGGCCGAGAACATCAGCTTCATGTACGTACCCCTTATGCTCAAAGAGCTCAAGCTAATGTTTCGCCTTGTAGCATGATCGGTGGCGGGCTTATGTTTGCTGTTGGCGCTATCTACCTTGCTTTCGAAGAGAAAATCCTTGCCAATACAAAGTCTTCGAGCAGCTCAGGCAATGCTCAAGCGAGCCTCAATTCACGGCTAATACTAGGTGTTCAGGTAAGGCACGCCCTTGTGGCTCTACAACATCGCTAATGTTCCTTTAGCTTGGCCTTGTGCTGCTCTCCATGATCGTCACAAACAGCAGTATTCACTACGTTCAAGCACGGCAAGGTCTACCCCTTGGCGTTCTTGTGGTCGGCTGGGCGACACTCGGTAAGCCGTACGTCCAGACTTGTCGAACGAGTGCTAACACGCTCTAGTGGGCTCCCTGGTCCTACCGAACCTCCATGGCTTGTACCCTAACAGCCACTACATCCACCGACTTGTCGTCATGTTCCTGCAATTCGCGCCGACCTTCATCATTCTCACCATATCTTACGAAGGCCTCTTCTACTTCGCCTTCTGCCTCTGTCTCTTCAGCTGGATGCGCCTCGAGCACCAAGTGTACCTTCACACAACCAGCGTACCCAAAGCTGTGCCACAGCCTCGCGAGTCGGTCAATCCTGCGGTTGCGGCGGCAGAGGACCATCCACCACTCCCCACTCGAACCACAGAGTATCGATCCCTCACACTATCAGACACCCGGATTGCGCTGTTCTTTTTCTTCTTCATCCAGTCAGCATTCTTCTCCGCCTCAAACATCGCCTCTGTATCCTCCTTCTCTCTAGATGCCGTGTACCGCCTAATTCCTGTCTTCGACCCCTTCAGTCAAGGCGCGCTCCTCATGTTGAAACTCATGGTGCCTTTCGCCGCGCTATCGGCAAACTTTGGCCTTCTCAACCGCCGTCTGGGAGTTGCTCCATCCGCGTTGTTCATGGTGGTGATGGCGGTGAGCGATGTCATGACGTTGTCTTTCTTCTTCATGGTCAAGGATGAGGGAAGCTGGCTGGATATCGGAACTACCATCAGTCACTTCGTTATCGCGAGTCTGTTGGGTGTGTTCGTTGCAGGGCTGGAGATATACAGCGAGTGGACGATCAGGGGTGTTACCTTCGAGAGTAAAAGGGAGGTTGAGGCGAATGAGGATGGTAATGCGTATTTGGGCAAGAATGGGAAGGCAAAATGAGGATAGACTTTACGCGATATGGAGGTTGGCGAGACTTGTAGGCTAGTCAAGCCCCCCGGAATATAGGAAATAGCCAAGTCAAGTCCACTCTCCTTACGCAAACTAGCAGTACTTTGAGGACCACGAGGTCTTTTGCGAAAATACCATCTACCACTAAATCACATCTGAAGACCTCCAGGCGTCCAGGACTGGCAGCATCAGCATCTGAGCCTCCCGACAACATGAGAGCCTTCACGTCATGCAATGGATACTTGACATGATACTGCAGGTTCGATTGCATGATGCCGTAATGATATGACGCCATGGTGCCATGATCCACAGCACGCTGACCTCCTGCCAGCCTGCAACGTTGTCAATATATAGATATATACATAATTATAGTAAAAGCCACACGTACTTCTTCACAATCTTCTAGGTGCGCCATGCAGGTAATGGTCTGCAATCTCCAAAGGTACACACGAGGCATCATATGTAGTCTATGATGAAGTTGGGCTAATTCTTGGGGTGTGTGTGTGTGTGTGTGTGTGTGTGTGTGTGTGAGACTTCTTCCTAGGTGACTTTGTCGGAGGTGGATGGAACCCAGTACGGTAACGCTTTTTCGCGAACAATGCGAGGTCGCAACTAGATGAGATTCGCGCAACTTCCTCGCTTGCAAAGGGTGGGAGTGGGGTTGCGTATGAAGATTTCTGATTCTGATTCTGGTCACTTGTGCTTCTCTCGTCTTGCTTATCCTCTTCTGATGCAAAGTACCTGGCTGCATCCTTAACATTGGTATCAGCGGCGTAGAAAGGGGTGTGCTTGTGCTAGTATCAGTTGGTGGCAAGGATTCTGCCGTTAGGGCGAGGCTACACGTGTGAGTATGCCTTGGTAGTTCTTACGCGTCCTTTGATACTTCTCGTTTGGCTGCGCGACCTAGATCTTCATGTTCACGGCAGAATTTCACTACTGGAATGCTTCTTCGAGACTGAAGGCTATTCCTAGCTCGTCTGGACGGGGAGGTGGGGGCTTGCAGCGAGTATTGTGGCCTAGCTTTGGTATTCCAGTCATGATGCTCGTCGCTATAGGAGGCGGAGTTGATAAGCTCCTTGCCAACATTCTTCTCCTTTCGACTGAATCTCAAGCGGAAGAACGTCTTGTGTGACGAGTACCTCTGCTGGGTGCGCAGTTGATAAGGCTTGTCCAGCTCATCACTGAGAGCTCTGTCGTTGTTGTACTCGACGACGGCAGCTTCGACATGCTGTAGACTCTCCCGCCTCAGACTCGCTGCTGTAGGCGATGTCTCGAAGAATGTCGTAGTTCTCAATGACCGAGCCGTCCATGTCGAAGTGAGGTAGACGAACGAAGCTTCTCAGTAAAAATCAAACGCTCTGAGTGTAGTAGAGGACAGAAAGAGGCAGATGTTTGACGAGCTTGACGAGTGGGGGAGGCATGTTGGGGTGCATAGCCAGCAATTTCGCTCCGCACAGTCGGCGTGACAGAAGGGCGTGGTGAAAGTACATGACGTACTACTGCCCAGATCACGCAATTTTGAGTTGCGCGGGCGGTTGTGAAGTACCTGGCCCATCATCTGTGAGTCGGGACGTCAAAACGTTTAGTGCACGAAGAACACGGGTCATGTACCTGGCCGGATGAGAGCGTGTTCTCTTCACTCGTGGTTGCAAGGAAAGCGCCTGGCCGAGCATTCTCGCTCGAACGGGACTGTCCAGAGCCGATTTCGATTGTCGAGGCCATCATCCACAGTCACGAATAGTCAAGACAAGAACAAAGAAACAGAGGTAGAGTAACGCAAATACATATTATCTCTCAGGCGCACTGTAGCTGGTATCTAAGCCAGACAAGAAGTGACTGTCTAGAGCTTGGTCAGAGGTACGTGCTCGTTCTGTTCGTGCCATATCTCCCGTCTATTACTTGTGCAACACGGAGCCATATCCAGGCAGTGGGGTGCTTCCCTCTGCCATTTCTGCGGCTGCATTCGCAGGACTCCTCACATTCGGCAGCTCATGCGCATTCACCACGTACGAACTGCTGTCCTTGGCTGGCGACAACGAGGGCTCAGGCGGTGGGGGATAATACGGTTGGTGGTATGGATAGTTGCCTGGCTGCGTGTAACCAGCTTGGACTCGCCAGTCTCCGGTTTGTTGTTGGGGGCTTACGAATCCTTGGTAGTACGAGTTTGGCATGTGCATCTCCCCGCGCCAAGGGCTGGATGTGGGTGGCAATGAATCTTGGGGAGAGTGTGCGGGTGATGCTGGGGTACTGCCCTGCATGATTGAAGCACCTGCGAGAGGCTTTGGTGCCGTGTTGGTGCCCGTTGATATCGTCTCAGGTGGCTGGTTTTGCTTCTGTATGCCTTTTCTTCGGCGTCTGGAGCGGAGACAGAAGACGACGCCTGCGATAATGCCGATGAGCGCGACTGTGCCGCCCACTACGCCTCCGACTATAGCACCGACATTGGTCTTCTTGCTTGCAGGTGAAGGAGCAGGGGTTGGTGGGCTCGTTGAAGTCGTGGGTATCGACCTTGTAGCGGTTCGTTTTGCAGCGAACGTCCTTCCGAAATATACTTCCAAGTCGTGGGTTGACCAACCGTTCTCAGGCGCAGTAGCGGTCGCCTTACCGTCAGCACTGCAGACGTTAGCATCATGTTGATCCGGCCCCGTATCTGAGGCACATACTTGCCGCCGACACGTGCAACAATCTGGTCGGGAACTTTGTATCCTGTGACATTATCCATAGGCGTATGCCACCAAGCCGGGTTCTTCGGGGTCCCTTGCTCTACGTTCTCCTGACCGAGTAGCATCGCATGTTGTCCACCAATTGCTGGAATATCGCAATCTGTCTTCGAGAGGTTCGTTTGGTAGCCGCCGATGATCAGCATCTGAGACTCGCGGAAAACGTTACACGACGTCCAGCCTTTGCCTCCTGGAAAAGAGAGCTTTTGGGGATCTGGCCATATCTGTGTGCATGAGCATACTTTGACTCATATCATGAAAAGCCCGCTTACCGAGATCCAGTGGAAAGAGGGCATGGACAGCACGTACAGATCGTCCAATCCAGTGCCGTTCGGGCTGTCGAAACCGCCGTACAGGTAGCTTCTTCCTGTCAGTACGCTGGTTTCCGAAACTGACTCTCATGATCTTACATATTGTAGGACGACTGGTCTTTCGCCCAAACAGCACCTGCACAGAAACCACGTCTGGGCTGTGGAACGTCGCCAGTAGCCCTTTGCGTGTACCATCGCGAGCTGGCAATGTCGTAGATTTGCACGTCCTGCAATCTTTTAGCCAATGCAAGCCGTGTCAGTGAAAGATGCGACCCACGCTCATATTCGCCTGCGCTTGATTAGCACTACTTCGGACGCTGGTAGATTAATGAATACTCACGTAACTAGTCTCACTGGAAGCATTCATCTCGACGCCTCCGAAGTACACCAGCATGCCAGCGTCTGAGGCGGGCAGGTAGTGGAGAGACCCCTCAGCTCGGCGTGTCGGATTGCCGGTATCCATGTCCCACCGTTGGGTATTCATGTCGTAGGATATCAATGCGTTCAGCATGACAGGCGACCCGACTGTTTCGACGTCTGATGTGTTGGTCAGGTATCCCCCGTAGTAATATGCCTTTCCTGCATCTGATACCGCACTGGCGCCGAGAGCTGGCCACTGAATCTTAGCCTGAGAGCCGTCTGATCTTGGCTTTTCCCACTTGTCGTTGATGGCATCGTAGAACCAAAAGTTGAAGCCACCCTGGGAGTTCTGCTTCTTCAATATGTCGATGTCTTTGTACTCGCCCCCAAACAAATAGAACAGCTTGTTGACTGTGTCAGGCCACAGAACACCTCCGCTCACTAAGGGGACGTTTGAGTCCTATGGATAGTAGTCAGCACTGTTCGAGCGGTTCTGTGCCTAGGAAGATGCGAGTGGTTGCCTGGATGAGACCTACTATTGAAGCATTTGAATACTGGACTGGAAATTCGTACTCATTTCCTGTTGCCTTGGACAGGTCTTCCCACAAGAGATAGGTATCTGTGGCTGTAAGTCGATGTAGCTTGTCATATTGACGCTCACTGACTCTGTTCAGCGACACTGCTGTTGTCCTTGGAAGTACCATAATAAGCGAGGCCGCCATATATGTAGAGCTTCGAGTCGATCACGCATGTCTGATGCTTGTGACGACGGCATACGTCTTTTGTAGGATCCTTACCGCTCTGTTGAGCAGCAACTGCAACGAGTGTAGCAGCTAGAAATACAAGAAACATGATGGAGTGAAATGGAGCCAGAGGATGCGGAGCAAGCGGGGGCTGACAGAGTGCGTGCTTTTGTCCCCAAACGACATGGAAGGCTCGACCAGAAAGCTGGGTTGAGCATGGAGTCGCAGATGCAGGGGCCGCTACCATTTCCCAAATCCAGACTGTTGGGCGAGCCTGAAAGGCAGCATGGGATAGGCTGCGCTGCACCATCCCGAAGCCATGTACGAGTGTGCAACCCAGTCATCTCATAAGACGTGTTAAGGTGTCCATGGCTATATCATGGCTGGTCAAATTTGATGCTAGAAAGTCGGTCGCGATGCTTGGTTCCAGCATAGTTGGACTGTTCACAGGTTCCGTTGTGGTCTACTTTGGATCTCGTGTATGAAGCTGTCGACGTACAAGGTTGAGACTGTGACATTCAATCGCGGGGCCGTGTGGAAGGTTGATGCAAGCCACGGCCTGATTCAGCCCATTGGCTTGCAGCATCCGTGAAACACAACCATCAGGTTTCAGCCTGGGCTCAGCTTCTCACTACCAGATAACAGCACTGCAGTAGTGCATGCGTGATGGAAATGAGTAGGGAGAAGCTCGCTGTTGGTTGGTGCATCGAAGCCGCAATATTGTTTGGAAGAGTGGTGCCCGCAACTCGCTCTGCTGTGTGCAGCAGGCTCACATTGCAGAAGCGTACAGGTGCTTAGCTATGTGTTCAGTACTTAGTGACCTCGCTCTCGATTCTTCTCGTCCATGTCGTGTAGGGATACATCGACACGTTGATGCGTGGAACAGGCGTTGTCAGACTCGCGCGTCGAGGGCTGACAGCGGTGCACCAGCTGATGGCGGCGGGCGTGGTGCATGGGTGAAGTGTAAAGGCATGGCGGACTGGGGCTCAAAGTGGAAGGATGTGGCAGGAGTGGAGGGCCGAATTGGGAATAGTGCTGAATCGGCAGGAGATTTACAGCCTTCTGCCGACAATTCCACAGCCATCCCAGCAGTCTGGCGTCGCCTTTCGTTCAGCAGACATGACGAGCCAGACTCGTCTTGTGGTGTTGACAGATTGCTTCTTTGAGTCTAGTGTCACATGAGGGCGTAGTCGTGGGACTAGTACATGGAGACTCAGAATCAAGTTCGCTGTGGAGCAGATGCTAAGGCTGCAGAGTGGAGAGTTTGCAGTACGTGTGATATTTTCCAGTTCTACAATCCACAAACAATCGGTGCCGAGTGCCGAGCTCACGATGATGGTGGCCGCTTTGCCGTGGCAGCGACTTGGGCGTATCAGTCTGTGCTTGCAGGCTGACCCCTGCGCTGCGTGTAGGTCAGGTCTGTGTAATTAGTCCGGGGGATCTGTCGTCCGAGCAACAGATCGCCAGCGATGAACGCCGTCATAGCTCAGACTTTTGGCTTTGACGATTTCTTGGGCGCGGGTGAGTCAGCCAAGCGTTGGTGTTGGAAGGCGTGGCTCGAGACATGACGACGCGTGGAAGTCGGCACGACGCGTGTGGTGTGATGCGGTGTGGTTCGTGAGGCCATTGGCGCAGCGGCGGGAGGCTGGACAGCGGGCCAGGGCCAGGGCCGGCGGCAGGAGCGGGGTGCTAGCTCGATCCATGGCTCTGCGCGCTGCGGACCAGCTTCTGGGCAGGGCAGGGCTGCAAACACACACACGGACGGCAGCAGTACGGCGTATTGATCACATCCTTACGCAGACGCATCGATACCACGCTCTCGCTCGCTGCAACCGTGTGCACCGTGCCTGGCCGCACAGACTGTACGACGCCATCTCCCGTGCAACCGGGCGAGTGTTGAGGCCAGCGCCAGCCCCCCGATAAGAGCGTGGAGCCCCAGCCACAGCTCCTACCGTACAATTACGGGACCAGCGCTGCAATTACGGGACCAGCGCTTCGAGGACCAGGACCGCCCGCTCGCCCAGCCCCTCGCACGCAGCTCCACAGGCCCGAGACTGCGCTACCGGCACCCGCCTGCCATATATTGACACGCTCGTTCTGGCGCCGCCGCAGCTTCTCCCTTCCCACCATGTTCTTCAAGCGCCGCTCGTCCCGCGCCAACAGCTACGTTGAACACGACGGCAACCCGCGCTCGGCCTCGTTCGACGACTTCAGTGAGAAGCGGCCGGAGAGCAGCCGCAGGGAGCAGCCGCTGCCGACACACGACCACGACCACGCCCAGGCCCAGGCCCACGACGACGGCGACATGTACGCCCGCCAGACGCAGCCCCAGGAGCAGGGCATGCCCATCCGCGGCATGTCCAGCAGCAGCCACGGCGGCATGCCCATGGGCGGCGCCCCCGTGCCCGCGACGGGCGCGCTCAAGCCCGAGCCCATGCCCGACCTGCTGGCCGCCGCCTTCAACCAGGCCGTGCGCCCCTACACGGAGAAAATCGAGCAGCTCGAGAGCCAGCTGGCCGACATGCAGGCCTGGATCGAGCAGCTCGAGGCCCAGCGCGCAGAGGTCCACAGCTGGATCGACAAGCGCGGGCTGCGGCCGGGTAAGCCCCCCATGCCCTCGCCCGCCCACCCGCCCACTGACGCCCGCAGACGTGCCCTCGGCCATTGCCAAGATCATGGACACGACGACGCCCGACGCCGCCCACACGCTCAACGCCCAGCTCGACCGCAAGATCACCATCGTCAACTTCGACCTGCACCGCCTGCAGGACGACCTCAACGACTCCATCTCCTCCGCCCACTTCGCCTCCTCCATGCTCAAGTTCCTGCCCGACATCCAGCGCCTGACCCTGCTGCCCCAGGGCCCCAAGTACGCCTTCGACCTGATCCTCAAGCTGGGCGGCAACCTCAACTCGCACGGCGGCCTCGACAGCGCCGACAGCGCCGACATTGCCGCCCGCCGCGACTTCTACTCGCGCCTCGACGCCACCATGGTCGACGTCGTCCAGCGCCGCTTCGGCGAGGGCGAGGAGTGGAACGTCCAGCGCGAGATCAAGCGCATCGAGAAGACGGCGAGCTACCTCAAGACCTACGGCGTCGAGCCCTACTTCCCCCAGACACGCGAGCTCATGGCCCGCGAGATGGAGTTCCAGCCCAACGGCCCGCCCAACGGCCAGTCCTCTCCTCCCCGCTACCATTAGCCGTCGCCAGTGTGCATCTCCACCGAAAGACCGCCGGCATCGCAACCAGTTCATGTCCACTCCTTTCGCCACCCTCACCGTCACTCCCACATGTTGCCACTCTCAACCATGGCCTAGCAGGAAATGCCGAGCCTGAGCCGACCGCGAGTGAAGTGCAACAGCTGCTGGCTACAGTCTCGGGTCAAACTCGGTTCCAGCGGTGCATAACACACGCTTCTCAAACGCTGCCCTACACCGAACTTGATGGCCCTGCTTATCCATCACCACGGAGAAGCACGAATAGACTTTTCCGCTCAGACAACATCATTCCGAGCAAAGCTCAACACAGCTCGCCTACACAAGCAGCATGCACAATCACTTCTAATACTCATACAACTACACACCTCTTCCCACCGCTCATACACAACGCACCAACTCGGCTGCCACGACTGTACTTGATACGACACGAATCTCCTTACTTCCTTCTCATTGTCTTCGACGGGACCAAGATGGACGGCGACGCTACGATACCATTGCGATGGCGTTGGTGGGTCTGGATAGCTTTGACTGGCCTGTCTGTTGTCTCCTGGGCTAGTTTAGACTGTGGAGGATGGAACCAATACAAGTAATAATAATCAAGCTCCTCGCGCCATGTTCCACTGCACTCTGTCGTGAAAGCAAAGTCGTCACTCACTGCTAGGTTTAGCTCACTCACTGCTAGGTTTAGCTCACTCACTGCTAGGTTTAGCTCACTCACTGCTAGGTTTAGCTCACTCACTGCTAGGTTTAGCTCACTCACTGCTAGGTTTAGCTCACTCGCTGCTAGGTTTAGCTCACTCGCTGCTAGGTTTAGCTCATTCGCTGCTATGTTGTAGCTGGTTACAGCTCGACATACTCGCCCCGTCCAACATCGCCCTTCTTCCAACTCTCCAAGAACCCCAGCACTTTCCTCGTCATAACATCATTGTCATACCCAAAGTGCTTGTAGATGTACTTGCCAGGCAGCGAGTGGCCGAAGCCAGCCATGTGGATGCCAGCATCAGCGTAGCGCTCCCAGCCCAGCGCAACATACGGTTCGATAACCACGGCGGGGATGTTCTCACTGCGGCGCAACACCCCACGCTGATAGTCCAGCGGCATCGCCCTGAACAGCGCGTGGCTCGGGAAACTCACCACTCTCGCCTTCACCGCCTGCGCCGCCAGCCCATCCGCCACTGCAACCGCAAACGACAGCTCCGCCCCGGCCGAAATAAGCGTCACTTCTGCATCCGCCTCTTCACGCAGCACATACGCCCCCTTCGCCACGCCCTCCCGCCGCGTCAACCCGCCCAGCTGCGGCACCGCATGCCGACTGACGCTGATCATCGACGGCCCACCCCGGTTCTCAACCGCACACCGCCACGCCCCGGCTACCTCCTCGCTGTCCCCCGGCCGCACAAACACCATCTGCGGCATCGCCCTGTACAGCGCCGCCAGCTCGACGGGCTGGTGCGTGGGCCCGTCTTCGCCCGCGCCAATCGAGTCGTGCGTCGCAACGTGGATCACCTGCAGGCCCTGCAGCGCGCCCATGCGCACCCCTGCCGCCGCGTACAGGTAGAACATGAAGAACGAGCTGGTGATGGGGATGATGGTCCCGCGCGAGTAGGCCGCCAGCCCGTTCGCAATGGCCGCCATCATGTGCTCGCGGATGCCGTAGTGGATGTAGCGTCCGGCGTAGGAGCCCTGGGCGCCGGATGAAGGAATCAGGGACGGCGGGTTGAAGACGGTGTAGTTGCTGTGCGTTAGGTTTACCGAGGGCGTGAGGTCTGCGGTGCCGATCATAAAGGTGGGGACTGAGGCGAAGACGTTGGACATGACGAGGTTGTTGGATTTGCGGGAGGGCGTGGCCGAGGTGGGGAAGGAGGAGGGGATCATCGAGTGCCAGTTCGGGGGCAGCTTGCCGGCCATGCGGTCTTTGAACGTCTGTGATAGCTCCGGGTGCGCCTTGGTGTAGGCTGCGATCAGCTCGTTCCACTTTTGGACGTGCTGATTGCCGCGGTGGGGGATGTCAGTGTAGAACTCCCTGACTCTATCCGGGATGTGGAAGTGCTTGTCTGGGTCCCAGCCCCACGCTTTCTTCATGGTAGCGACATTGTCGGCCCCGAGTGGTGCACCGTGGGAAACGGCTTTGCCTGCAACGGCACTGCCCAGGCCGATGATGGTACGAACGTTGATGAAGAGCGGCTTCTGTCTGTCCTTCTCCCGGCCCTTCTCCAACGCAGCAACAATGGCAGCAACATCGTTATTACCGTCTTCCACGTCGACAACCTCCCATCCGCAGGCTTCCATCTTCTTGTTGACATCCTCAGTATTGGTCAGGTCAACACTGCCATCGCAGCTGATCTGGTTATTGTCGTAGATGACTGTCAGGTTTCCAAGCTGCAGGTGCCCGGCATAACTGAACGCTTCGCAACCGACGCCCTCCTGCATGCACGCGTCGCCGACCGTGCACCAGGTATGATTGTCAACGACGTCGTATCCAGGACGATTAAACGTGGCGGCCAGGTGTTTAGCTGCCATTGCCAAACCAACAGCATTCGCGATACCCTGCCCCAAAGGTCCGGTGGTGAGCTCAATACCCTCATGCTCGATCTCAGGATGTCCAGGACAGAGACTATCAGCGCGATCCGAGTGGTACGAGAGTAGCTGCTCCCATGTCATGGCCTTGTATCCGGAAAGGTAGAGGTTGATGTACTGGAATAGACATGTGTGGCCGTTTGACAGCACGAAGCGATCTCGATTGAACCAGTCGGGGTGGTGTGGCGCATATCTCATGGCGTACTTCCAGAGTGCCACGCCAATTGCAGCCATGCCTATGGCTCCCCCGGGATGTCCTGTAGACGTCAGATGTGGAGTGGGAAGAAAGGTGTAGACCCACCCATGCCAAACTGCTGGCAGAGATCCGCCACCAACAGTCTAAAGCTCTGCAGCACAAGCTGCATGTCATCTTCGCTTTTTTGTGACGGTGCTGAGGGCTTGTGTTCGTCTTTGATAATCTTGCCGGCAGCGACCTCTCCATAGGCCGTTGAGCCGTTCGTTGTACCATTGCCGCCTGGCATTGTGAAACGTTATCAGCAAGCAGCGATATAAATAAATCCAAGACACAAAAGTAGATGAGGTCAGTAGATGTTCAAAAATCACCCGGACGCAGAAACAAGTCAAGGTATTCAAATACCCCATCATGAACCGACGTCAGTGCTTAGCTGTAGTCCCTTACCAAACACCTCGCAGGTGGTGCTTCGGCTTGCCAGATTCGGCATGCCATCTGATAACGCGGGGAAGCTCGAGCCGTTGTGAACCAGTGGGGGCGCTCCGTCGCCCGTCCGATGCAGATCTGGAGATTCCCATGTGGCGCGCCACGGAGCGACCATATAGCCGTTGCCACCAGAAAGCCATGTGTCCGGCTTGTCCATCCGTCGAGGCCGTTGCGATTGCTTGGTTGATTGGCCGGCTACATATACTGCCTTCAATGGTCTCCGGGTGTTACGTTGATGCATTGCGCTGCGTCTATATCACATACTAGTGATTGAGTGTGGTGATGTGAAGCCGAAGTAAGAATCCCGCTAAGCTTCGCTTGCAGCAGCGAATCAGACTTCAAGAAGCGAGTGCAGTATAGTGTTCAGGGCGTGTATCTGGACAAAGTTTGTCAAATATTATCTAACACTGCATCTGCTTCGTTAACGTCGATAGACTTTGCTGCTACATGCAACCCTACTTGCGGTGGAACAGCTTGTTCTCCTTCGTTCCCTTGATCCACTGAGCATCCCTCTTGTGGATCTCCATTGCGCTCCTCTTCCGCTTCTCTGTCGGTGGTGCAGCTGCAGTGATGTTGCCGCAGTCAGGAGTCGTCAACTTCTGCCCAAACTTGTCGACAGCCCAGATCAAGACACCATTGCTCCATCCAAAGCCCTCCACAACTGTGTACTCACCGCCCCCACCGCGGGCATTGATAGCTTCGTCGGAGTACTTCTCGAAGATTGTGCCGTTGCCCTCTGCGCCAGGTAGCTGCGGGACTTCCTTGGTCGCGCCGCCGGTAGAGCGCCACGTGCAGTACAGAGAATCTGTGTAGCGTTGCGCCAAGCGCAAGGCAAGGTTCTGCGTCCAAATGTAGTCTTCTGCTGTCTGCTCGTCGTCGTCCTCGCTGACCTCGAGCGGCGCGTTGAGGAGACCCTGGATCGCAATGTACTGCAGCGGCGGCCACACATTCGGCTCATCCCACTGCTGGCCAGTGAACAGGTTAGTAGTAGATAGAGCGCCGGCTTCGGTATCAAGCGCCTCCTCGACACGTGCGAATGCACGGCGGATTGCGCTGGGGTCGTTCTTGATGCTCTCTGGTGCCGCGCCGGTCCAGAAGGGGTACAGCTGACTGAGCTGGAATCCGACTTGATATCCTGCAGGTGCGCCAGCGAGCGAGAGCGGTGTGCTGGTGTTGTCGGCGAGGGTGTAGATATTCTGCGCGCTGGAAGTCAGGTTGTAGTCGAAGTAGCTGTAGTGCTCTGCATTCCACAGGAGGGCAATCATAGCTTCGCTGCGGTTCCTAGCGAGCTCAGCCCATTGGCGTGCAGCGGTGTAGTTGCCTTCGCGGCGGTGGAATTCGGCGATGGTGATTTCATTGTAGTACAGGATCGAGTTCAGCTCGACGGGGATGGTGTTGATGACGTTCAGGGAGCGGAGGGGGAAGAAGTCGTCGTTGACAGCATCGGCGGGGTTCTTCAGCCAGCGTGAACTGTAGTCCCATCCAGACTCGGCTCCAGAGGCAAGATTGGCGTACAGCACTGCCTTCTGCGTGTCGTTGAGCGACTGGCTTGCGTTGAACTGCTCGCCCTCCTCGTTGAAGTAGGTCAGGTTGTTCGCGGTGATGTAGTCCTCCCGGAACGATTCAGGACGCGGCTGAGTGTTTGAGACATTGTAGTGATGCAGGGTGTAGTTCTTGCCGCCACGCTCGAGTGTCACAGAGCGGTTGTTGACCCAGAACTCGTGCTCAAGTTCAAGCACAGGCAAAGCCCGCTCAAGTAAAGTGTAGTTCTGGGTGTACTCGACATAAACACGAACCATTTGAGTGAGCAGCGGCGGCTGCGATCGGTTCTCATAGTACCTTCGGGCGCCGTTGGGGACAAAACCAATTTCCTCGACAAGATCCAAGAAATTCTCGATGATGTTCTCAGCAATCTGAGTGAAAGATCCCTTGGTACGCAGCAGGCCCTCGATGATCCAGAAGGAGTCCCAATAGTAAGGTTCACGGAAACGACCTCCAGCTACCACGAAGGTGCGGTTGATGGGAATGAACGAGTTGACGCATCCTGTACAGTTTCCTGCTCCGACATATCGTCTTGTAAGATCAGGCCAGATGTCGATCACTTGACGAGTGAAGTCGACGATCACAGAGCTGTTGACGCTCTCGAGGAAGTCAGGCTGAGTCTCAAGCTGATCTGTGGGCACGGGTTCCAGCTCTGAACCGGCTTCGCCAAAGAAGGTAGTCAAGAAGTTGTTCAGCTCGGTGTTGTTCTGAACGGGCTTTGTGAGATTGTTGAATGCTGCGAGGACCTCATCCAATGGGCGAATTGTGGGTCTAGACAAGGTCAGCAACATGCATGCCAATCGAGCGCCTATACCTACAGATCGACAAAGGTTTTTGAGTCTGAAAATGGACGAGCAAGTTCGATCTCACGAAGCAAGTCGCCATAGCAGTAGATAGGCGAGTCACAAGGTGCAATGACAGATCCATTCTGGTACAAGGCTGTCGCCAATTGCGCGCCAGCAAGAAGGGCGAAGGACCGCATTGTGATTTTTCCCAGGGGGATAGATCGGAGCGAGAGAGACCTGGTGAAAGCAATTCACACATACGAACGCACGACCGCCTCCATTATGTACTTGTACACCAATGCATGGCACCCGGTCATCGTACGCGGCAAGGCCAAAGCGTCAAGGAAACCTGCAATAGCTGCCGCTGGTGTGCACAGACAAGTATGTGTGACACGTATGTGGCTGGTCATCGTGCTGGTGACAAGCCCGATCAAGCGCAGTTATTGCTTGGCAATTCATCCGGAAAGGTGCTGATCACAAGGTTCCGCGTGCTTGGAGCGTCGAATGCATGGCGGAGAAGCGAACGTTCCCCGCAAAACCTCGCTTAGGGAAATCTTTAGCGGCGCCGCGTGACGTCATCGCTGTCAGATCTTTGACACCCCGCAAAAATTGAGGCCTATACCGAAGTCGGTCCACTGTATCGCTGCCCATGGGATTGTTCAGTATTGCACGTGGAGCTAGCTCATCACTTTCTACCTGTGTGCGATCTCAAGCTTACGGACACCCTCCATCTCTGACGACTCAAGACTGGCAGTGCTATCTCAAAGGCACAGGGTGTGTACATAACTTTCCAGTGATGTGCGCATTAGTAAGTTTCGTCCGATCCGGCCGTTCCGCAGAAAACGGCCTGTCAGCCGTTGCGATAACGCTGCGAACAGCCAACGTCATGCCTCGTGAACCTCATCAATAGTCTACATTCCTGAGCCTTGTACCGGTTGCACACTGGCAAGAAGTTTCTAGACGGTCACACGATGAACAACTCTTGGCCGTAGGGACGTCTCGCACGTGGTTTTAGGGATGGAATGCAAATGTCTTTGTCCCGTACACCAGGACGAGAAGTCCCGTTGCCTGGGTGTCGGCAAAGCAAGGGCTGTGCCCTGCAGCGAGCGGCAATCTGGACTTCGGCTTGTGCAACGTGCAACAATACAGCCACGGAGCACCCTGAGTTCAGGATCCCGTAGTATTCTCGCAGTTTCGGCGGCTGCTTTGCCGCCCTGTCGACATTCTTCTATTGCGTCTTACCTCACATCGAACTATGGAGGCAAAATCGAGGACGAACAAGGCTTAGATATCGTGCTTTCACTATAGTGGTATTGCATCTACAGCAAGTCACTCCATTCCGGCTGCAAAGTCTACCTTCAGGCATACTGCCTCTGAAAGGCAACGGTATGTTGAGTCTCGAAGAGAAGAGCGAATCCATAAGATCACCATCTCGAATGTCAGCCTTCCCGCTCTTCGACTTGGTGTGTCTCAAGATCAAGCAGTCCGTCTCTACACACCATACACATACCTCCGCCTTTATACTATTTTTGTCTTGCACCTCGATCACCACCTCCACTGGATTCTTTCCTGTGTTATAGCGCCAAGGGAATCCCTACATACGCCATGTCGAGAAGCTCGGGCTCTGATTCCCGACAGCGACCCGTCGGCAGTGCCAACTCATATCGCCCCTGACACATTAATTCAGCGTCCCCGGCTCGTTACCAGCAATCAGTTTCCATCGGCGGGCTGGCGCGGTCTGTTTGTAGCGATAAGATTGATGGGAAATGATGTCAAAAGAAAGACCGACTTTCATTATGAACATGAAGTGATAGACTGCATTCTCCTGGAAAGTATACAGGTCGAAGATCTTGCCTCGATATAGGGACAGCGCATGCGCGTTACCGGCAGTTCCGTAAGCCCGTACAAACGCAATCATACATCCAGGTACTCAACCATGGCACAAACGGACGCTAGGAAACTTCAAGAGATGGGCTTTTTGTTGCAACTCCCCGGTACTGCGACCCATGTCGACGGCATGTGTCGCCAGTCCCAGTCTGAGCGAAACAGTGTTACATCTGAATGCGGGCGCATGGGTGTCTCAAAATCTTCTGGTGTCTTGGACAGCAGCCCAGAGGTTGTAGTTGTGGAAAAGAGCGGCACACTCTCAGCATATCTCTGCTTGTTGATTCCGCCCACCCCGATGTATTCGTTGGAACAACTGCCGAGTTGCTTTGACGTTTGAAAGGGACACCTTTTCCATTACGCTTGCAATTACGCATCCCTCACGATATGCATGTAGATGACGTTTCGGATCTCGGCGGATATGCGAGCAGGAAAGTAGCAGGGTAAGGCTCCTGAGCTTGCAGTCGGTGCAGCGGGCGGCACTGCAAGGTCAAGGTGAGCGAGGAAGCTCGAACGCAATCACAAGGGTACAGCGCACATGTACCCCAGTAATTGATTGGGCGACAGATATCGAACCACACATGCATGATGGCCCGAGCTACCTACTACTGTGAGCTCAGTCCCACGACCTTCTTGTACAATTCGAAGCGATAGAAATTGGAGCAACGAAGATGTCGTTGCGTGGCTGGTGTCTCCTGCGACGTTGGATATACGCCGCGCAGATGCCGATGCGAATGCATTGGAATGTCTGAAACAGGATCGATCTCTGGATGTGAAGCAAGTTGAATGGCCTCTCGTGGTCTGTACAATCTGCAAGACAGGAAGATCAAATTCCACGAAGCTCTATTGCGAGCCTGAAGAACGGAGAGTATGCTAGTATTCATGCAAGGCCGTCGAAGACTGAAACCCTTCCGGCTCCGCCCATGCGTTGAGCGACTCCTCTGACATGGCTAATGTGGGCTTGTCTGGACGGTCTTTGGAAGGAGATTCTGTTTTCTGTTTGATGATGATGGGGTTGGTGGAACCGGATTGTATGTTGTATGGGAATAAGAAAGGAACGCTGTCAATCGTTTGGGGCAAGACGGAAGAACGGTTTGCCAGGAGCAAGTACATATCACGTTGAAAATGATCGCTTCTAAGTCTGACTATGTCAACGCCACGGCCGATCCTTGTCTCTTCATGACCAGACAATCTCAATCTTCTCTCCTTTGACCTTGGAGTTGAACCACTCAAAGACCTCAACATCACCCTGCTCGACCGCCCTTCCTCCATCAAGCACTCTACTGCTTGCCAGTCGCTCTGTTGCAAGATGCAGTTCCAGCGTTGCCAAGTTCCTGGCTATACAGGCTCGGGTGCCCGCACCGAAAGCAAACCAGTGTTTCGACATGTCTTCAGTAGCATCGAGCCAACGTTCTGGCACGAACTTACGGGGCTCTGGGAAGACATTTTCATTGAAGTGGAGTTCGTAAGCTGAACATCCAACTATTGAGTTCGCCGGGAAGAATGTCCCCTTGAACATCCAACCGCCCACTGGTACAATGTGAGGAAGGCGCGTGGGGTTTGCCATGCTGAGTCGTAGGCTTTCCTTGACAACTGCAGTGAGGTAAGGCAGAGCCTGGATGTCTTCAGCCTCCACACCGAGTGCGGCGTTGCTGTCCACTTCTTGCTTCAGTCTCTTGTACTTCTCAGGATACATCACAAGGCCCCTAATGATTGTTGCCAGGTTCATGCCGGTGGAGTCTGTGCCAGCGAAGAGTAGATCTTTGCACTGTGCTTCGACTTCCGAATTGCTGATACCGGCGGCCATCAAGCGGCCAGGGTATGTTTGCGACTTAGCGGACGTGCTGGATACCAAGTTGCTGACAAATTTGTCGACAAGGGTCATGCTCTCCTCTGTTTCTTGATCGGCCATCCACTTCCCGATCGCCCATTCCAGCCAAACGAAGACCGTGGTCGGCAAGTAGAAAAAGCGTCCAACGGCCACAAAGGCATCAACGAACGCGCTCACACTCAGTGTCGGACCTCTCTCGCTTACACCATTGTAATTTTCGCGAAACAAGTGCGTCGACACAGCGTCTACAGCTAATGCTCTTGCCAAATTCAACACATTTACTGGTTCCTTCGTGCTCGCCTCCTCCCCCAGTCTCTTTACCATACGATCTACACATTCCGAAATCGCATCTCGATTTTCCCGTAAACTTTTAGTCGAGAACATAGGAACTACAGCTTTAGCCCTTGGGGCTCTATATTCGGGGCTTGTTGTTGAGAAGATCGATTTGTGACCATCAATGTCGAAGTTGGCATAGCAAGGTGCTTTCAGAAAACCGCCTTTCGCGACATAAATCGGTTGTATAGCATCGGCATCGCTGATGTCGATCTCGTTGGGCGATACACGCATGTAGGGGCCATACTGTGCGTGGAGACGGTGGATGGTGCTGGCTTCGTCACCAACATAGGCATGGTAGTGGAGCCATAACGAGGTGATCTTAGGTAGTATGGGTCCGGGTACGTGAGACAGTTTATGGAAGTAGACGCGATAGATCGTACGGGCCAAGATCAGCAGAACAATGGACGTGGCTGTCGATGTCAAGGGACGCTCGAGAAACGAGCCTAGGAGAAGGTCGAGCACAGCCATTTTAATGACTGAAGAGGGCGTTCCAGTCGACGTAACGTTGTCAATATCATCTTTATAGTCGAGTGGTGGTTGGTTGTTGAGTCACTGCCCCGGAGGTGCGGAAGTGGGGCTGCTGATAAGATCTAAAGATCTGCCGCACCTGTCAACAACACCATATGATTTATCTGCGCCCATAAACAATCGATCATTGATATGATTTTTCTTATTACAACTCCTTGGGCAATCCACCCCTCGCTTCGCTGCGGCCTTGCATTGCACCTGGAGCCATCGAATGCGTGACGTCACGTGTGTCGACTATGTTAGGCACGCGTCATGGACCTCAACCGCTCCACGATCACGACCAGCTCCCACAACACGGTACTGCCTTCGTGGGCACCACTATCATTCTGGTATGTAACTGTTACTCACAATCCCACTTGAGTACTGTAGTTGGTAGCTACAAGCTCCAGGAACTTTGTAGACCGAGAATTCCTTGTCTGCACATGCATGCCAACGCTCTGGCTGTACCGGTATGCGAATGGCTAGGTTTTTAGAGCAATACTCCTGTCACAACCTAGATGGGCTGCGAGGTGATGCGGACGTCCACTGAACAGCTTTGTCGTGACCCATCGATGCGGAAATGTCCTGAAACCGCGCCAGCCAGACAAGCTTGAGCGATTCAGACAGTCAATGACAAGCATATTGGAATTGCTTGTGGAAGCTTCGCTCTCAATGTCCTGCAAGGTACTGTGGATGGCGTAGGCTCCGTAGCTCCCGTTCGTCGGTGGGGACAGTAGTTGGCTAGTCATGCTCCACGAACATCAACCAAATCACCTCACGCACGTGCTGGTCTGAAGCACCCGCAGCCAATAGCTTAACCTCATTTGCCAAGCGCGGCACAGATACGACCGTTGTGAACATCACGGCCTAGGATGGCATGATCTAGATGGCCGGTGAGCTTTGACGACAGTAGGGGATAAGAATCTGGACTCCTATACTCGTGAAAACTTCAGCAGGAGATCGAAATTTTATGCCGTCATTGCATGGGCGATTTCGTTCCTATGATGGTGGGCACTAAACAGCATTCACATAAGTGGCGGGTTGTCGGATGTTTGCTTGCGACATGTCTGCTTTCCACAGTATTGCCTTCATCCTATACTGGCATCCAGAAGATTATCGTAACAGGTCCATTGTCTGACAACCTGTTTATTGTGACTATCTTTCTGTGACGTGAAGCCGTATACCCTTGGACTGACTGCGTATTCGTTCTCTCGCACTACGAACAGACCTTCAAACACGTGCCGCTCACCTCCAATTTTAAGCAGAAACGCATGTTTGCCATGAGGTTTATGCGCCTGAGCGGAATCGAAATGAGATGTGGATATCGTCCAGACTTGGCATTTGGTCCTAGTGGTGTTTCATGTTTATAAGCTCATGGTAAGGCTTGGCCGGATCCAGCTCCACCCTAGTTTCATACTCCAGCCACCGCCACTAAGCATGCCGCTGTTACCGACCTCCTTGCTCGCTCACAACTATCATAACGCCCACACGTCCAATCAGGTGCGCCGTTTCGACGATCCGAAACTTTGTACAATCTTAGGCGACATCTGTCTACACCCCGTTGGATTAGCCTGGCTGTCAGACATGGTCTCGTCTGTGAATTTCCCGGCATGACACAGCTCGTACCTTGAGCTAACTGTTTCCACCACTCGCCGTTGGAAGCAGTGACCGGGTTTTGCTTCCTCTTTCCCCACAACACCGAGATGTTGGGAGCCTCTTGGGTCCTGCAAGGCTGGTATATAGATGCAATGACTATCGTTGTTTGCTTCCCGTTCATCCCTTCCACTCTTTAGTCTTCCTACCATTCGTCATTCGTTTCTCGAGCGCCAGGATGCGTTCGTCTATTATCGCTTCGCTGCTCTCCGCAGTTAGTGTCGTCTATGGTTATGCCAACCCCATGCCCTGTAGCGGTGCTTGTAACAACGCCCACGACCCGGCCCTCATCCGTCACTCTGACGGTACTTACTACCGCTTCTCGACAGGTGGAAAGATTGCTGTCCACACTGCCCCTTCTGTAACTGGTCCTTGGACTTACAAGGGTGCCGCCATCCCTGCTGGATCCAAGATCAATTTGCAGGGTAACAACGACCTTTGGGTAAGACACATCAGGAATACAAGGCGTCGTACGTCGCTAACACCACCCAGGCTCCTGATGTCACCCTGGTCGGCGACACATACTACCTCTACTACACTGTCTCGTCTTTCGGTAACCAGAACTCTGCCATCGGCGTCGCGACCTCCAAGAACCTTGCCGTCGGTTCATGGACCGACCACGGTAGCACCGGTATTACCTCAAAGCCTGGCAACAACTACAATGCCATTGATTCCGCTCTCTACTGGGATGGCTCCAAGTTCGTCATGGCTTTCGGCTCTTTCTGGAACGACCTGTTCTCCGTGAAGATGAGCAACCCCCCACTTAAGTCTGCCGGCGGTGCGTCCACCAACATCGCCTTCAAGCCTGAGCGCGAGCACGCTCAGGAGGCCTCCTTCATGACCAAGAACGGCAACTACCACTACCTGTTCTTCTCTGTCGGCACATGCTGTGGCTTCGACACCAAGCGTCCCGCCAAGGGCGCTGAATACAAGATCCAGGTCTGCAGGTCCACTAGCGCTACCGGTGGCTTCGTCGACAAGGCTGGCAAGCAGTGTACTCAGGGTGGCGGTACTACTGTCCTCGAGTCTCACGGCTGGGTCTACGGCCCTGGTGGCCAGGGTGTCTACTGGGACCCCAAGGAGGGACCTCTTCTCTACTACCACTACGTCGACACCCGCATTGGCTACGGCGATGGCCAGAAGAAGTTCGGTGTCAACAAGATCGACTGGTCCAGTGGCTGGCCTGTCGTATAAGCGATTCCATGTTTGGATCGTCGAGCAGTCTCTGCAGCAGATTGCGATAACATATTCTATTCTGTACATACTTCAAACACACCTATTGTGTAGACCTTAGTCAACTAGCAACTGGCGCCATCGCCATTTCTGCAAAAACTTTCCCACTTGCAGGTCGCGCTATGAAACGTGACGGCGTTGTGCTTGCCCCCTTTTAATACACCTGCGAAGGTACTTGTTGGATGCTGACAAGATAATTTACCGCTTTACTAAATCCGGGAAGCCAAGGAGACTACAACATTGATACGTTGAGAAAAAGGCCGAAGAAGCTTCTTCTGCAAGCTTGCGTAAGAACAGTGACGCTGAAAGGCGCGTAGTTAAATCGAGTCTGTCCTAGATATTCTGTCTACCTGGCAGCATGTCTGCCAGTCTATGTAGTACTAGGTAGGAATGAAACATTCTTCACACTTTGCCTCCCACCGATATGTATAACATAACTTCAACTAGGCTGACATGTGATTCCTGAACGTCTGTTAATACACCACCATCTCTCAATAGCCCCCTCCCTCCCAGACGACCAAGTGACTCCCACCAATAGTCGGCGGCGCGATGTCCTCAAACGTCTGGTTCTTTAACTCCTTCCAAAGGTCCACAACAATCCCCGTGGTCATTTTCATCCACCCAAAGTACCGCTGCCTGCACCCTCGAGAGTCCGGAATTGGGTTGTACGGGACAGGTGTGTAGTCTGCAGATACAGCCTTAACAATAGTAACACCGACATCGGAAAACACTTCATCGTCAGCAAGCAGGAAGACTCGACGCAGTGAGTCAGTCTTGTTCATTGGCCGAGTTCCCTCTGAGCTATTGTATAACTCGCGGACCTGGTCGACACTGAGCCCGTCCAGACGTTCCCGGTCGGATCGGGCGTCGATACGGAAGAGAGACCAAAGCGGAGCAAAATCAGGATCGCCTTGTTCGATTTCGATTTGCTCAATGCAGTGCTCTTTTGTTTTGGCCTGCAGCGTGTCCAGGAGGCTCTGCCATCGCTGGTCAGATGTGGGTCCGTATGCTGTTCGGTATATCGTGAAGCCCCATTCCCTGTTTGGAGCATTGCCCGTACCGAAAGAATTCATGTCAGGCGCAAGATGTGATTTGCCCAAAGATTCTGCAGCGGCAGCCATCTGGAAGTGGGGTAAGGGTATGATGCGAAGATCCAGTCGTCGATTTAGGTGTAGGATTGGTCTTTTTAGAGACTGCTTGGCGCCACTGGACAGTGGAGTGATCAGACAAGTGAACGACCGGGACGGCTCGGACCGGCGCTTTGGATGAGAAGTAGTTATAGTAGAGACGGTTAATGGGCTAGCAGTTAGAGTGCGGCAAAAGCCGAGGTGGATCAAGGCAATGTACCCGTGCACGACGCACGCTCCTATGACAAGACCTTGGCAGTCAGGATTAGTGACTAGGAACGAGTCAATGGCTAACTATCATCTAGGAGTTTGACATAGTGATATTTCCGGTGCTACGGAGTATAAAGACACCACTTACGCCCAAGTAGCTGGATACTCACTGCTGTCCAAAGTACAGCTTAGTGGCTCGTTCAAAGCATCCTAAGAATTCCTGAATATTTTGCTTAGAGAAAACGCTGGAGAAGGACGGCCCATAACAGGATTAACCAACGAACATTGTTGAATAGGCGTCAACATGTTCACTGTGGTAACGCTTCGCAACAAACTCTACCCCCAAAGGCTCAGCAAGGAGATGATGTTGTCTTGAATTCAGTATTTTGGAAACGCACAATACTACTATATGTGTTGGTAAGGCATCAGAGCCTTTTCATCTCAGTCTGCCCATTTCTGCCCCCAACCTACAACTTCCACAGAACACAGCAGATGGCCGTCGAAACTGCAGTTCCAACGCACCCGCGAATCTGCAACTGTCAGCCATCCGCGGGTTGTAGATGGTGGTAATTGCGGTCCCACCACGCGATGATGTGTAGTCAAGGAGCTACCTTGGATAAGTAGAATTTGAGCGTGAACAACGGTGGAATCTGCAGAGTGCGATGGCTCAAGTCTGTTGTTGTTTGTGTTTGTGTTTGTGTCTGCGTCTGCGTTTGCGTTTACATTTTTCGTTTTCATATAGATATACACAGCTTCAGCGGCGCTAAGAGAATGCGATCTTACATCTAGTATCCATAACCAAGCACTGATTTCGTTTGCATTATGTTGATCAAGCTAATGTTAATGATGCGCACTGTTGCATTCAAGACGGATAGTAAGCGGTAGTGCATACAGTCTAACACATTGATTACGATTTTACACGCTAGCATGCGTAGTTCCAGATATATTAGGTTGAAATAAATTTTGGCGAGTCCCTGTTGTGTATGTATTTGCGAGTGGGTTACAGCGCAGCTATTGTCATGCAGAAAATAATAAATGAAGGTTGTAGCGAGTCTGATGTGGAATGGAGTCGATGAATCCTTCTTTGTCATCCGCAGTTGTGAGCTGCCCTTCAGCTCCTTCTAGCTAATACTTTTATTCTAAGCGTATTAATTTGGTACTAAACACCTGCACTGGCTCGCTGATAACCCGCATCTTGCCTCGTTAGCCGCACTGGTAGGCAGACACCTGCTGTCTTCGAGTCACCGCACGGACAGCTCCATCCAGACCATGCCATGCATGTATCTGGATTCGCCGCGTGACATCCCATCTCCTCGCATCAGCACACCAAACTCACACATCAAATTCACACCACGCCACACTGCTCTAAATACAGACCGAAACAATGATGAATTCCGCACTCTACATACTACGCTCCAATCTTGCTCTGCAAGAACTGCGGCGCGGGACCTAGCGCGTCCCCCTCGTACAAAAAGTGCGACCCAGTGATGATAAGCGTGCCGGAGCAGACGAGATCGCCAGGGGCGCAATACACCTTGAGGTTCTCGGGCGGGTAGCTCGGTATCTTGCCGTTGTTCTGCATGTTTTGCGTGTATCCGAAGAGGACTGCGGGGGGTTAGATAGGAGCGTCAGATGCAAAGCTGCGTGGAGGGAGATGAATGGGATGGGATGGGATGGAGTAGAGGATGAGACGTACCTGTGCCGACGACGCGGTCGCGCAGGGCGGCGTCGAGCTTGGGGATTGCGTTGGACATGACGGCGGTGCCCTGGCTGTAGCCGCCGGCTACGATGGGGGTGGATGGGCATTTAGTGTTGGCGAGCTGGAAGAGGCGGACGGCTTCGTCGATGGAGGGCTGGTTTGTGCCGCCGGGGAGGAAGTTGGATGCCAGATCTGCCGCGTACGGGCCGCCGACGCCCTGGATCCAGACCTGGTCGGCGCCGTAGGTGCGTTGGAGGGTTTTGGCTACAGCTGGGCCGGCAGATATGCCCTGTGGTGTGTTAGAGCTGGGAGGTGTGGAGTAGTGACGGGCTGCGTACCATGTTGCCGGGCTCAGTGCTGGCACGAGCGAAGATCAAGATTGCCTTTGGACAGCTGGAATTGGTTGTCTGGTCGAGGTCGTTGCTGCTGGCGAAGCCCTGGCGGATGTGCAAAGTGTGTACCTCATGCGCTGCCGGAGCAATGGGCGAGGCGGCAGCCAGGCCAGCGAGGATAGAGAGGACGAGAAACTTCATTGTGTGTGCTGGCTTGGTTGGTGACGGCGGCGTTAGTGAGTGCGGGTTCGATGCTTCGGTATCAGCCTGAGAATATTTAGAGACCCTACAAGACACTCTTCCATACTTATACTCCTCCACTTTCCCGGAGCCAGCACCTCCACCGGCACCTCCCCCTACTCTCATTCCGCCCCGACGGTCCAAACGGCATCCCGCGCAGTCTCATTCCTGCCTCGGCAATCCAGGGCGACGGCAGCAAAAACAAAGTTTCAACGCTCAAATGTCCGCAGATTGACAAGACGACTCCGACTTGCTCACCGCGATGTACACCTGGGACGGCAAGAATGACGATGGAGTGGGCTGTGCGCAGTGTTTCAGTGTTTGAGACGTGGTGCCGTGCAATGCCGTGCAAGGGTCGCGCTGCGGAGAGGAGCGGCGCATGATCGCCGTGGAGTTAGTCAAGGCTGGGGCAGAACCTTATTCGCACTGCATAAGGAAGCACGTCGCGTTGGGCCGTTTGCTCCGCAGCGTCCAATGGTTTCATGTGCCTGGATGCTTTGCCGTTGATGGTTTGTTTCGCGCCTTCTTTTGCTTGGGTCGGAGAATTTACGTCTGACGTCGCCGTGGCTGGAGTGGGCTGGAGTGCTGTCGCAGGTTGCTGTGGCGCATTCGCTGGCAAACCAATCGTGCAGCTGCCATCACGACTACACCACGCCCTCCACTTCCAGAAGGACGCCATGCCATGTACGGATTCATGCAAGCTGTCTTGTCACTTTCCAACGCGATCAGCCACACCCGTGCGCCACCACTGTGTGATGGCCAGATATAGATCCGGGAGGTGATAGGACGGAAGCAGTCACTCCGACTGCACGACCGTGGATTGCGCGCTCGTTCGTCCTACCGCATTCTGCAAAGTCGAATATGCTAGGCTGCTTCAAGAAAGACGCTAGTCATCCTAACAACGTAGCTGTAAAGAAAGATCTAGTTCTACTCTTCTAGAGGATAGCTATACTTGTATGTTTTTTACTCTCTTCCAAACAGAAAAGCACATGAAAAGCTACAAGATCGCGTTTGAGCCGTGGTTTTGATGTTCTTCATGAGGAGAGTCCGCTCCTGAAAGTAGCCCAGTAGATTTGATTTCCTCCAAAGAATATGACGTTCAACCACCCCTCGCAATCGTCGTTCGAGCGTCAAGCGTGCATATGCACGGTGGCCGCATACTTCTTTCTCGACGTTGAGCGTCGGTAAAGGCGGAAGGGATTGTTCGATATCTGTTACGCGTGCAAAAAGCCAAGGACGAACAAAAAAAAAATGCCCATTCCGAAACAGCGCCGAGCAAAAGGAGAAAAACTACGGCCCTATTTTGTTCTGTTACAGATACAAAAAAACAACACATACATGCTTGCAGCCTCGGCCCCAGCGATGGCTTCAGCCAGTCTGTCAGGTGTGGCGGGCTGCCAAGAGAAGTGAAGCACGGCATTATGCCTTGTCTCATCTTGTATTGTCTTGTCTTGTCTTGTCGAAGGGATTTGGACCTCGGGAGTGTTTTCTTGTTGCCTACTACGTGCTATGTGCTGCTGCTACGTGCTACTACCGCCATAGTTGAGAAGCAGTCTGGGAATGTTGTTGTTATCGTAGGCGTCTTTGTTGTATTGTGGATTGCAAATGCAAGACTACTCGTGTATGCATCTTCTGGATAGACGCCTTTAAGGGTACCGAGACGATGTCTTTGAGCGATCGATCGTGCTGGTTGCTGTAATTGGGTATATTGGTGGTACATTCCTCCCGTCCTTTCGTACTCTTACACTTGCTGTATAATCAAGACCTTCCACTCTCCCTCCTTCCCACGCCGAGATTCCCATAACCACCGCTTCTTGCTTCGCCGTTCGGCATGGATACCCTCTTCAGCGGACTGCCTTCTCTCCGACTCGGCGTCTGGCTGCCCGAGCTGGTTCCCACCCCACTCCCCCTGGCCGCTCCTGGGTGGTTGCTACTCTTCTCTAATCTCGGTGTGGACGACCTGCTTGCGACGCCAAAACGGTCACTCAGACTCAGCTTCGGCTGCTCGCGCGGCTTGCTGTTTTCGTCCGTGTCGCGAAGATAGTTTGCGCTTGATGCCTTGCGCAGTGGAGAATTGGCGTGTGTGAAGACACCCAGGCTGCCTCCGTCGCCGCTGGTACGGGCGATGGAAGGGGCGCGGCGGAACGGGTTTGGGGTCTGCGAGGGCCGAATGGGCGAGGACAGGTCCGCATCGTCGTCACGGGCATCGGAGGCGGTCGAGGTGTAGGAGGAGTGGGCAGAAGTAAAGGCAGGGCGTTTGGCGCTCCTCGAAGGGGTCTGGCCCAGCGAGATACTGTCGGGGTCGTACTGGCTCTGGTAGTTGGGGTTTGGGTTGGTGCGGAAGACCTTCTTGTTGATTATTGTGCGCGGGGTGTAGGTCAGGACTTCGCTGGCCAGGTCGTGGGGACTGCCCTTGACGCCGACGCTTGAGTCGCGGTTGCGCTTCTTCGATATCGTCTGGATGGCCACGTCGCGGGACTGCTTCTGCATGGACGGATGGACGTATTTGCTGTCGTACTCGTGCAGGACCTGGCGGCTGATGATGGTGTTGTCTTTGATCTGCTGGGTGAAGGAGGAGCGCAGCAGCCAGAGCTGGACAGACAGAAGTAGGCCAATGAAGATGGTCGCTACGACGCGGACGCTGGGTCGCGGGTCGAGCGGGGCCACGGGCAGGTTGAGGTAGTAGAGGGCGACATGCAGCGGACTGAAGAGGCAGAACAGCTCGAGACACAGCGGATTGGGGTCCCAGACGGCCATCTCCCACACGTCCCGCGTCGCATCGGGGTGGGCGCGGGCGGCGGCCGAGTTGCGCTGTGCCATGTTGCGGAAGTAGCGGAGCGGCGAGGCGCCGGCGGGCGACGAGTCGACGCGGACGCGCTTCGCCGAGGGAGTCGTGGGCGTCGTCTCGATGGGCTGCTCGAACAGGCGGTAGTGCCTCTTCTTGCTGTAGACCAGCCAGGCGTTGGCGAGGCTCGCAGCGGACAGCACCAGCACCAGCAGGTTGGCAAGCCAGCTGAGCCAGCCGGGGCCCGAGGCCTCGCGGAAGACGCCGTCGCTGTCGGAGCTGCTGGCCGCGCCCGTGTTTGCCTGGGCGACGAGGAAGGCAACGTTGGCGCCGAGGCCGATGGAGAGGGCGTACGAGGCGGCAACGTGCTCCCAGTCGCTGCTGCCCAGCTCCTCCGAGACCCAGAGCGCCCAGTCGGAGGGGTCGAGATAGGCCTTGATGCGCTCGCTGAGCGGCGCCTTGCGCACGAGACGAGGCATTGCGGGCGCCGGCGATGCGTGGCGGGTTGCTGGTGGCGGCGTGGCGGGTTACTGTCGACGGCGGGACGTGTTTCTGTCGACGGCGCGGTTCGGTGCCAGCAGTCAGGAGCCCTCCATCTTCGCACGGCCGAGGTGAGAGAGCGCGGGCTGTTTGTTGCTCTTTCGCTCTGCGTCCCAGACAAACTCCGCGCTAGCCGCGACGGGCAAGGCGCGGCCTGAGCTCCGTCCCCCGTCGTCATGGCCCTGCAACACCAAGCGCAGCCTCACCAGCAGCTGTCCAGCACCCCAACCATGGCAGCCCCGGCCTCCGCATACAAAGACCGGCAGTTCCTCGCCGTCATTGGCGACGAGGTGCGCGCAATCCCTCGCTCCTCCCCACCACCCCGCGGCTAACGAGCGACAGGACACAGTGACGGGCATGCTGCTCGCCGGCGTCGGCGTGAGTCCACCACCAGAGTCCCCCACCAGGCGTCCAACACGCCCATGAGACGAGGACTGACACAGCCCAGCACGTGACCCAGCCGCCCGACGCCCAGAAGAACTTCCTCGTCGTCGACGCCAAGACCGAGAACAGCGCCATCGAGGCTGCATTCGACCGCTTCACCACGGAGCGCAAGGACATTGCCATCCTGCTGATCAACCAGCACGTGCGTCTCCCCCGGCCCTCCGACTGCTGGTGCTGTGCTAAGCGTGCTAGATTGCCGAGAAGATACGACATCGCGTCGAGACCTACACCGCTGCCTTTCCCTCGCTGCTCGAGATCCCGTCCAAGGACCACCCGTACGACCCCGACAAGGACAGCGTGCTCAAGAGGGTGCGCAGGTTATTCGGCGAGTAGATGTCGGTGGTAGTGCAGGGGTGTATGAGGGGGTGCATAGCATGCAAGTGACGTTCACGTTGAATATATACTGTGCCATACATGCAGGTTGTGCTTGGGACGAATGGGAGGAGTGCATAGCATGCAAATGACATCCATGTTGAACCTATCCTCTGTCTTACACGTGCTGTCGCTTGGCACATCGTATCGTGCTGGAAGCGAGGAAAGAGCAAGGCTAAGGGGTGCTGCGTCGTGAGTGTGCATTGTCTGTCGTATATACATTATGCCGTGCTTGATCAAGGAAACCAACAAAACGAACCATCGCATGGTATCGTGCATTCGAAAGGAAATCACTCCCCCGCCAATCTACAGTTCATTGCGCTGCCGCAAGCGTTCTTGCATTCGCTGCTGCACAAGCCCAGCAACAGGGCCAGACATCTCAAACTTCCGCTTGCCAACCTTCACATTACCGAAGCTCAAAATACCAACGCCGTCGACCGGACCAGGAACTGGCGTGCTGCTGCTATCATAATCGTTGTTGCTGTTGTTGTTGCTGGAGTGATGCCTTAGGCCCAAGTGGTGGAGAGCTGAAGAGGCAATTACCGGTGGAAAGCAATCTTCGCAGTGAGGCAAGTGATCTTATCGCCGTCCGCCGTGTACACATCCGCAAGGACAGTGTATGTGCCCTGTCAGACAGATTAGCAACGACCCAACGCCAACCACCTCTCCACTGCAACGCAGCACAACGTACCGGAGGAATCTCACGAGGCAGCGCAACGTCCTTGGTCAAGCTCAGCTCGCCCTTCTTCAGCGGGCACTTGAGGTCTGCCTGCTCAATCGTGTCGCACGCGTCGCGCTCTTGGTTGATCAAGGTGATCAGCCCGTACTTGACTTGCAAGTGCATCTTGCTGCCCTCGCCGACCTGCTCCTTGAAGTCGCCCGAGGCCTTGATGCTCAACGTCTCGCCCCTGCGTGTCATTAGTATTCGTCCTACCACCATGCACCCTGCGACAGGCTACACCTCAAGTAACATGGAAAGAGACATACGGCTTGGGTGGGTTTGGGTCAAGATCGACCTTGTCAATCTGCAGAATGTATTCGGAAGGATCCGCGCAGAAGTACAGGGGATTGTCGCCAGGCACCTTGTATTCCTCCTTCACGGTGACCTGGTTGGGAACCCATGAGGGCACGGCCGAGACGCTGATGGCGCTGAGACCAGCGAGGAGAAGCGTGGTGAGCTGCATTGTGTGTGTGGTGTGAGGTGGATGGGAGTTGTGTGGATGCGCAGTGTGTATGCGCGGTGGTAGTGGAGGCGAAGGCGGAGGCGGAGGCGGTTATCGCAGCAAGCTGGTGAGGCTGGGGCGCAGGCGAAAGGTGCGCTAGGTGGCCCCTGCTAATATCGTCATCAGTCACCGGGCGGGTCTGCGCTAGCGCTGAATCTGGGGTTGACACTTGACAACGTGACAATCAAGCGACTCCATGACAACGGTAATTGGAATTTTAGTACGCTTTGAGCTCGTCCATCTATTCAGCAAGACAGTCTGGCAACAATGTGCACATACTCTGTTGAGACGGCGTGTTGTAACAACGGAGATATACCCACCAGTGTTTTGACACTTGATAATGCAAATCTCAGCGCAGAGCCAGCTTGTCTTCCTCGCTACACGTCTCGGCGGAAGAGTGGAGGACGCAGAGTCTTAAACTCAACGACCTGACTACGAAACCTGACCCGAGATTGACCATATCAGACTCAGCTTAGGGCAACGAGCTGATATAGCGGAAAATAAGTTGCGTGGACGAGAGTCTGAGGGGGACATCGTGTTGATCATTATCCAAGGAACCCCTGAGTAGTTCACCAAGAAGATTACACTGATGAGCTCAAGCCCTGGTAGACGGACGAGACTGATTACAGAGATACGGCGGTTGCATGTCAAGGGGCTGTTGGTACAAATCCCACTACCTCACTGGACTTCTACCGCACGACATCTCTTCAGACATTAATTGGTAGTTAAAGTTCTTTTGGCAAACGCTTTATTAGGCTGCAGCAGGTGCAGTATAAGCTACATGTACATCTATTAACAACCCACCCGCCGGAGCTAAGAAGCTGGTGCAGCAGTGATATTGAAATTCCCATCACAGTTGAAATTGCCGCTTGTCTGGAAGTTGCACAGACTCGGCACTCCGCCCCCACGTACATCAACATCGTTGATTGTGATGTTCTTGCAACTTCCCGAACCGCACAGGATGTAGTAATCCCTGCCCGCCGCCGTCGCAGTACCCGTTACATTCCTGATCGCGATATTCGAGATGCTGACGCCTGCAGTGGGGTTTCCGGTTGGCCCCCCGTTCAGGTAGTCCTGCTGGATGTCGATTCCGTAGATGGAGATGTTCTCGACACGGATGTTCTCGAAGAGGATGTTGTGGATAAATCCAGTTGTATTCTCGTTGGTCTTGATGCGCGCGCCGTTCTCCGAGTTCAGTACCACCGAGTTGCTGAATACGATGTTGGTCACATTGTTGTTAGACTTGCCACCTACAGAGCCGATGGACAGTCCGTGGCTGCCACTGCAGTGCATGTTGTTGACGACGATGTGGTCTCCGCTGGTGATGGCCACGCAGTCGTCCTGGTTGATCACGACGCTGTCGCGCAGCGTGGTGTTGGTGGATGTCGCTATGTCGAACCCATCGCTGTTGTGCGCAGCTGGCAAACCCTTGGAGCGCGCGTTGGGTGCATAGCCCGCGGTGTTGTTGAGTGTGATGTGGTGAATGTCCAGACCCACGCTGTTGCTGACACTGAAGCAGTGCACGGGGTAGTTCTGGATGTAGATGTCGTGAACGGAGCTGGATCCTAGGACTTTGCCGATCTCGATGAAATGGTTGGGTCTAGACGACGGTCAGTTTGAAACGATGGAAAGGATTGTGGGTACGAACTTGGTGACACCACCATTGCTGCCGAGACCATCCCACCAGGCCTGACCGTTGCCATCCAGGACTGCCCCCTCTGCGGCGGTGATCTCGATGTCGGTACCTCCGACCTTGATGAATGCGTAGTTTGCGTTGGCAAATTGCCAGAAGGTAGTACCTTGGAAGGTGACCTTTGTACCTGTCTTCAAACTGGTGAGGTCGATAGTTGACTTTCCTGGAACAGTAATGCCATCCAGAATAATCTCAGTGCAGGACGCCACAGCAGCCGGAATGGCAGTGTATGCTGTCACATGGCAGGGGTCTGAAGCACGCTCTTGTAGGGCAGAAGACTGGCCTACAGCGGCGAGTGCCAGCACAGTCGAAAGTTCTGTAAGATGTGTTAGCTCTACTAGTTACTGTAGGTTCCTTTCAATCTTGTGTACCAGTTGTTCGCATGTTGGAGGCGAATAGATGAAGAGGAGTTCTGGGATGACTTCAAGGCTTCTCGACCCTACAAGCTACCGAGATTCCAACGCGTTCTTATAGTTGGTCCTATTGACAGGGTATCTCTACATTGTCGCGCGGAAAGCCGATGTAGTAGCCCTGACTTTCCATCATCCCGGCCCAGAAACCCAAGCTCTCCAAGCACTATGGCCAAGAGTAGTCAAGACACGTCAAGAATATATCATGTTATTGATTATGAAACAACGCCTGGGGCGCGGAAATTAGCAATTATCCGACGACCTATCCTGCATCGACCAGGATGAATGATGCTCAAGGCGCGTTTCGCCCCACAGTCGCCCCTGGCAAGAACACCAAAAGCGCGCTGCTCGCAAGAACGAGTGTTCTGCTTGGTCGAAGCATTACAAGCAATCGCGCTAAATGAGCGTGATCCGGGGAGCCGTTGGACTGGTGTGGAGATTTGGGGAAGGCGGGGAGAGGTTGTGGTGTCGAAGCGGAGAATTGAGTTCCGTCCACTCGCTTCGAGGTGGTTTGTAGGGTGCCGCGGCGCTGGTTGAACGAAACAAGGGTCCACGCGACTTCGGGGATCCTTTCCTTTTGCGTCCTTTTCATAAACACTTCATACCACTACATTTGCTGATGCTCTACAGCCTTATGTTTGTGCAAATACCAAGGTGATGAGGCGCAGGTTGGGTGTTCCCGCGCATTGAGTGCGCAGACACGGTAAGACGCAAGCAGTCACTTGCATTCCTGACATTCACCATGCTGTTTGCAGACACAACCCAAAAGGATACCAAAGTAAAGCAGCGATTTCCCCAGAGCGTGTGAAAAAGCATTCTAACCTGAGAGCAGCGAAAACTTTGCTCAAAGGACCCTACTTAATGTGGGGATCATCATGTGTTGCTGACCAGCACGTTTCGAGTTCCTGTCAAGATGGCCCTCCTCAAACAATGCTTCCCGCGACCTTCTCAGCCTCATGCACCACCCCTATATGAAAATGATGTAGTCTATCCAGTGCATTCTCTAGACGATACCAAAGTCTTTCGTAATCTTCTAATCACGTGGACCCTTCGCTTCAACGACGTGTTAGACGCAGAAAAGCTTCGCTCTTCACTGGCAACGCTACTGGAGATTGGGGACTGGAAGAAGATTGGCGGTCGTTTGAGGCTTAAGGTATGGCCGAGCCCGAGCACGGATTGAGTGTAGCTGACAATACTCCCTTAGGGCAATGGAGCACTGGAGATTCACGCACCACGCACCTTTACAACAGAACGACAAGCTTTCTCTTACAGTCACACACGTATCGACACGGATGTGGAAAATCACAGTTCGACAAGAGATTTTCCCAAATCCGATGGCACCGTATCGATTTGGCCTGATCCTCAAAAATTCAAAGCTCTTGCCGCTCGGGCTGATGCGCCGACAACCCTCAAAGATCTGCTATCTGGAGACACGCCACAGATATCGCTCCACATCACATCGTTCACCAACGCAACTTTTGTCGCCATACTCTGGCCTCATACTCTGACGGATATCATGGGCCAGCAAGCCTTTCTTCAAGCATGGTCTCTGGTACTGCAGGGCAGAGAACTAGAGGTACCGCCTGTGCTTGGTGCATGTGAGGACGCGCTGTTCGAAGCTTCAGAAAAACAGCCGGCAGAGTACATCTTAAAGTCCAAGCAGTTAAAAGGATATCCCATGATCAAGTTTGCGGCCCGGTTTGCTTGGGACATGCTGTGCGGTCCGACACCAGAGACGCGCACTATCTGCCTACCCGAGAAGGCCATGGCCAGCCTGCGACTGCAAGCACAGATGGACATCACTATATCTGTTTGCGGAGAAAATGAGTCTGTCTGTAGAGAGAAGGAACCTGTTTGTGGAACCAAAGAGTATGTTAGTGAAAAGAAGGAGCCTTTCATCAGCGATGGAGACATACTCGCAGCGTGGACGATCCGCGCAGTCGCCACCTCATTGCCTAAGCCACGGCCTATGACGGCACTGCACGCAATGAATGCACGATTTCGACTTCCATCGCTCAGCAGCGCTCCTGGGGTATACCTTCAGAACATGATCGTGCCAGCCTGCACATTCTTATCTGCAGAGTCAGCTACTGGGCCACTGGGTGCGATAGCCCTAAGCAATCGTCAACATCTCGCCGAGGAATCAACTGAAGTGCAAGTGCTGGCGAGTTTGCATGAGCAGTACCATTCGAAGGATCCTTCGAAGTTGTTTTACAGCGATGCAAACGCGCTACTAATGCCATTCTCAAACTGGACTAAGGCCAACATCCTCCACGCTGTGGATTTTTGTTCGGCTGTTGTACGTGCCGGTGACACGCAACAATCGAGACGCAATCCTCCAGGCACACCAATATTTCACCACGCTTCACCGACGAAACAAAGGCGAACGACAAGACTCGGGGTTGTCATACTTGGGAAAGATCACGAGGGGAATTACTGGCTTACGTTGACGTTGCCGCCACGTGCGTGGGACAAGATCAAAGATTCTTTGAAGGGGTTGTGTTAGCAGTAATGACTAATATACGATACTGGCTTTGTACGCAATGTAGTTTATTTTATGTTTAAAAACTCAATATATTAGTCACAAACGAGTGCGGACTTTTACCAGCTGATGAGTTTGTAAACACATCAAGAAAGACTTATTGAGGTGGATTGCTACCCCTATCAACGCATGCATATGGCGTGCGTAGGTCTCAAGTAGTGAGACGCAGCGCCGAAGCGAAACAGGCAGCGGCGGACGCACTTGCGTACCTTGCGTCTTATAAACGCTTGTCTAACTGCGCCACTTAGCCGCGTTCCAGTTCAATCCTGCCTGCGCTTCAGAAACTGTGGCTATGCGCTGGATTGATGTTCAGCTCTTGTTGCTAGGTAGTTTACTATAATCAAGGACTGCTCCAGAGATTTGGACAACCTGCCGACCACTTGCGGTAACCCACAATTGAGCAAGGGCATTAAACTGGGCAGGGACTGCGCCCAGTACTAGCGTCTCGTTGCTAATCGTCGGAGTTGAGGGCTTGGGTTATTTTGGAGTTTGAACTTCTCGGCATATCTTGTAGATGCAGGTCAAATGATTTAGGGTTTTCTGCTTGCGCCCTGGATGTCTCGTTCCCCTGAAGGAAGTCTGATCTAGAAAGAGATCCTGAGAATTTCCCCTAGTTTACAGGCACAAGCCAAGGTGCACGTTTGTGCAACTCTACTCTTCTCAAAGCGAACAGAATGGGACGAAAGCAGCTCCCACAAAGATGCCGGGCATATTTGCAGGCTTTCGTACTGCTGCGAAATGCTCTTAGGGGCTCATTGCCGCATTAGACGCCCTCACCAACTCCATGCTTGCCCTTCTCCATATTACAGTACTAACGCTGCCACATCTACTGCATACAACACCTACGCTCGCTCTGTCTTCTTTACCCATAAGCCCAGATTTCTTGCGGTCCTTCTTTACCCTTCCAGAATTGTCATCGTCTGCCAGCGTCATGTTGCCGTCTTCCTTTGAAATGATCTACTATTGATGGCCTATGGTGTACTTGCAACGTCCGACGGCCGCAAGACCTTGACACTGACACCATAATCGATAATACGGCTCAAACCACCATATGTTTTTTCTAATTGCGCTTTTGATGGTACTTCGGTATCTTTTGCAGTCATCGAGATTGCATGATCGTGTAGCGTCGTGGCCTCAGTTTCGCATGCCTTGCATAAGGATACCAAAAAATATTCATCTCCCTACATTAAAGAGTACATTGCGCATACTCGAAAAGACATAAGTTATGACCACAGCTCTTTAGGAAACATTTCCGTACAAGTGTATTCATCTCGGTGAGGCTCGAGAATCTAATCGGCATAATCGTTCCAATCATCTTCCCATTATCTGCAGGCGAAGATAGCTTGAAAAAATTTCCAATAGCTTGGGTATCAGCCAGAAATTTCCAACCTATGATCACCAGCTCAGGCCGTGCATCGCTCCTATGTACCTCTCGATCCTCAACTGTTGGATTCTTGCAAACAAAAACATCTATCCACTGGAAGGTTGTAAGCGAAAAAGTTGGTTTGTGACTATAGAAGAGACCAGCAAACGCGCGTGAGTAATAATTAGCCTTGGACTTTGAGAGGCCCACTTCCATATATTTAGAAATTACAGCCTCGTTGAGTTGTGCCTCTGTACCGAAGAGTACAGCAAAGGCGCTTATTGGATCGTCCGTCCGAAAAATACCGTTGAGTAATCTTTGATGGCCAACGCTCCAGTATCCACCGGGAGAAACCAATTCCCGCATATCTTCGGAAAAGAATTGGTGTTGAATGAAGACATTTTCTTTCAATGCTAAGTACATGTGGGGCCATTCGTGGTCTAGAGTTGAACCCTGGATACGTTCCATAATAATGTAGGTGACATCTTGGCCGGGGTTTGGAGTAGTGCGTAAATTCTGGGACTGGAGCATCTGTCGATTTCGCTAGGAAAAGCATCGCTTCGCCCTTGAGTAAATTAATCTGGACTCCGTATTTCATGACGATAGGATCATCCTTACCGACGACTTTGCGACCCGTTGTATCGCTAAAAGTAACTTTCTGTGGTAGAGTCGATATCGTTTACCGTCGGTAGAGTAGGTGGCAAAGCATTAGAGCAGCAATATATGGCAAGCTACAAAGAGCCATCGTGTATGATTTTGAGCATGTGCAACATTTTGCAGGCTGGGGTTTGCAGCAACGTCAAGGTCGATGCAAGTTCCCCATGCCACGCACAGTCTGTAACAAGAACACAACAACATTTCGCACAAGCCGTCCTTTGATTTCGGTCCTCAGACCCTGCCGTCCAGAGAGATCTCTGTTGCGCAAAGACGCTAGAGCAATCAGCATTTTTTATCACAAAGTCTTATACTGCTGCTGTATCTCAATGCAACTGCCTTTGGTCTGTGGAAGGAGTTTTGTGCCTTGCTTAGTCCTTCTCTCTTAAATTGACTACTAACTTATGGTTTAGGTTGGGTCTTTTCGTGTTGGCTGTGCTGTGCGTGATAGCACGCAGCGAACCAAAGAAGCGTGGTGGCACTGGTCCAGATTGGCCCGCACTGCCCCAGCCAGGCGCCTATTCATAACCGAATCTATGTGTCCACAGCGTATATCGCCAAGGGTGAGAGCGGAATGATAGGCTAAAGACGCCTTATTTCATGTTGTTGAGGTACGCCACCTTGATTTTGCTTATTCTAAGCGCCATCCAGCGTCCTCCTATCAGGCTAGAGTAGCGTTGCTATCGCCCCCGCTATCACCGTGCTACATTCAGTGCCTCATCTCCGATTCGGAGTGCGCAAGATGTCTGTCGTTCTGAATCAATCGGAATGAGTAACAAGAGACTGGTCAGTTGAGCAGGATGGTCCGTCCTAAACTCTGTCCAAATCAGCCGTTCACATACTTCTATTTTGCATTAGGAAAATAGTTTTCACATCTTTCCACTGTCTGAGGACTGTTCAGATAGCTCGCAAGCCATGCAGACCACCACTCTTTCATTTTCATCCTTCTACATATTACCACAAGGTTGCGTGAGGCGAGAAGGCCATAGCGCCAATTACCTTGATGGATAGAGCTATGTAAACTAAATGAAGAACATGAATGCTTTTACGCTTGTCTGAGGTACCTGGAATGACGTGCCAGCAATTAAGATTTGAAGATGAAGAGTGATCGGCCCGCTGAACTTCTTTCCTGCGGTAACTTGAATCATTCCAGATTTGGCTCTCTCTTTACTACAACATCCATCTTCACCCATATGTTGCTGTACTGGTCTGGTCTATCCAATGGGCCTTGTATTTGCTGACTACCAATCTTTATGTAGCTCAATGGATGACCTGCCTTCCCTGCAGGCTCATATGCAGATGTGGTTATGCGAGATGCATGGTTTGCACTGAGAAAGCCTGACTCAAGACTGAGAAGGAAGGGCTTGAGGAATGGAATGGTGGATGTCATGATGCTAGTGACTTGGACAATTTGTCCGCAGACAACAATTCGCCAGATGGAGCTGAGCAGATCAGTATACGAGGACAAGGCGCGGATATAACCGATCTGGAGGGCGGAGGTGATCACGACGCTGTGCGTTGATTGATTAGCGTTCGTTTCGTATAACATTTGGATCAGACTAGGTGAATTTACATTATACGACACCAGAAGCCTATCAGAAGGGTGAGCCGTTTGTTTGATTCGATCTTTAGTGGTAGAACCATCAATGTAGGTACGATGGCGAGCGCAGAATCGGTAATGATATTCATGGCGGAGTTATATGTTCGGACAGCGCGTTGCATTCAGTCAGCACATAAAGATAGCATATGATATCGGGGTGAATCTTACAATGTCGATACATTGTGGGTTCGTGATGTTAAATCGTTGCGGCGAAGGACACTGGAACGCGATGAGAAGCACAGCGCTAAATCCCCACAGCACAGTAGCCGCGCATGCAGCATACATCATTCTTCGATGCTTGACTACCGGCGTTACTGTCATAAAAGGGACAAGTAACGAACCTTTTGCAGCAACGAGCGTAAGAACGGAGAGGACCTCCCCACTGTACAGAGCCTATAATTTTCAGTGTCTCCTTGTGTGATTTCGAGGACTTCCCTACCTTCCAAGCCTGCATAATTGTTTCTTCAGACAACCCACTCTGCGAGTTTCCGATAAATTGACCAGCAGGACAAAGAAAAGTTACCGCCTGGCCCATGGCCAGAATCTGGAAGGGTATAATTTAGATGTGTACGTGATTTGCTTTTCTGGTCCGTCACTCACCAGTGCAGCTAATAGTATGAAGTCGGCGCTTGTGAAAGGTCTAGACATGGCCTTCTTTGTTCCAAAATGTGCGACAATGGATAGAGTTGAGAAGGTGAGGAACAGCCAGGCAAGAATCTGGATCAATGGCGCTGCATGACCTTGGTGAAACGCAGGACGCTTTGGAACGTTTATAGTCTTACGTTCGGACAACATAGTGATGTGAGCTCGTGGATGCCTAACCCAGTGGCAAGTAGATTATTGTATGCAATGTGTGTCAATATAAGAAAACATGGCTTCCATGGATCTACCAGTCCACGCCAGAATTAACGTTTTAGCAAGATCCTTCACTGGCCTGGTTGCAAGGTGCTCTATGGGCTCTCATCGTTTCCTTGACTGTGTTGACGCACGCAAGCATGCCACCATCACATAATCTTAGCCTAGACAATATATTGGTCGTCCTCCCGTGTATGTAAGGGTGCTGACTCATACGGTTGCGATGGACGCATAGGTTTGCGTCTACGCCGCAATTACACTTGTATTGAAATGTACGCTGCAGCGATTTTCCAATTCAATGGAAAGCAGCATGTTGCTGAGAACATGTAGGGCTGTCCTTGCAAAGCCTATTCTGGCTCGCAGCTGTTCCCCGGGCGATGTGCGCAAAACGCTTCTGCCAAGATGCGGAATTAGGGAAGTGTGAAGAATCTCGCACGGGGCCTACTACCTAGTCGATAAGTCGATGTGCCAGATTGCAGTACCTCATAAGTTTGGGATCTTGCAGGATGCTGAACGAATAACAACCACCATTGTAAGCAGTAATTGAGCCGCAGGAAGCAACACAACAAATCTTTGCGCGATCTTGAAAGTAGCAACAGAGTGCAGAGGTATTTCCTTGATGCGAGTGTGTCTCATGACGCATTTTGGTGTTTTGAGCGAGGGCTGGATAATATGCAGATGTGTTAATAATGTTCACTTGTTATTGCTGCAAAGAGATCAGGGCGCCTCATCCCGGGCGGCAGGAGTTACGATGTAACCTTGCTGAATGCGCTTACAGCGGCGCAGTCGCGGTCGACATTCGACTAACGGAGCCCAGCAGGCTGTAGCATTGTGACACGATCTTAAAAGAGTTTTTAAAAGGGAGCAATTTCTCCTGAGGCTGTCCATATAATTTCCGACGTCTAGCTCTCTCCACACTAACCAGGCTGCAACCATGGAACTCGAAAGCCGAACAAAAGTCCAAGCAGTCAGCTCTACCGCTGAAGAAGGCGACCGTGATAACTACAACCAAGATGAGAGAGACCTCATGCGATTGGGCAAAAAGCCGGTGTTAAAGCGAAACTTTGGCTTCATGCAAATTCTCGGACTTTCTTGCACTGTGTTGATCACTTAGGAGGGAATCCTTCAGTCAGTAGGATCGAAGAAGCCGCAAAAAGGACAAAGCACAACGTACTTACCGAATGCAGGGTTTCTACACCAAGTCTGCTTAACGGAGGTCCTGCAGGCGTCTTCTGGGGGTATATTCTAATATGGATCGGTTCCACCTCGATTTACACAGTCCTATCTGAGTCGTCTTCCATGGCGCCTACCGCAGGCGGTCAGTATCAGTATGCAATCTCATCAGCACTCGGATGTACATGATTTGCTGACGCATTAGCAGTTGGGTCGCTATGCTAGCCCCAAAGCCGTACAGGAAATCTTTGAGCTTTCATTACGGGATGGGTGACATTGATTGGCTGGCAAGCCGCCACCGCCTCCGCAGCATACCTGGCTGGGACCATTCTACACAGTACAATTTTGATGTTAGACACTGATTACTCTCCCAAACCGTATCAAGCAATGCTGCTCGGGTGGGCAGTGCTCGCATTCGCAGTCGCAACTAACACGGTCGGTAGCAAGACCCTGGCCCATTTTGAAGGATTGATCTTGATCCTGCATGTCTTGGGATTCTTTGCTGTCATGGTTCCTTTGGTATATCTCTCAGACCATAGCGATTCTTTGGTTTTCATCACGTTTGTAAATTCCGGAGGCTGGTAAATAACCCATGTCGGTATCGCATGAAAATTATGCGCTGACTATTGATTCTCCAGGTCGAGTCAGACGCTTTCTTTCATGGTCGGGCTACCTTCATCCGTCTTCGCTTTTGTTGGTAAGTGATGGCATCCCGTACATGCTCGAAGTAAAGCTTAATGTGTAACGTTTCTAGGCATCGACTCATATGTCCACGTAAGTCACGATAAACCATAATCTCTATCGGTATGCTAAGAACAATGTAGATGGCTGAAGAAGTCAAGAACGCGTCCAGAGTACTTCCACGAGCTTTTCAAATTAGCACCCTGCTGAATGGTTTTCTGGGACTTGCAATGTTGACCGCATATCTTTTCTGTCTCGAAAACCTGGATGATGTTATGGATTCTTCGGCAACGCTCGGCTATGCTTACCTGTACGTGTTCCTGAAAGGTACAGGATCGGCCGCTGGGGCAGCAACCATGGCCATGATCATGTGGGTTCTTGGAGTTTGCTGTCTGGTTGGCCTTATGGCTGCAACCTCCCGACAACTCTGGTCTTTCGCGAGAGATAATGTCGTATCGTTCTCGGCTCAAATCACCAAGGTATCTATCCTCCTATAAGTCAGAACTCTGGAAACTGATAACGAAAAAGCTCCACCCTCGAACCCTAATACCAGTTAACACGATTGCGATTACGGCTATCGTCTCCATGCTTTTGCTCTTGTTGACCAGAAGATGAATAACTATCTAGGAGCTATGCTGAATAAGGCCTAGGCTACATTAAACGATATAAGGCTTTTGTAGGCTCGGAGTCTGGTGATTGGTGCCCTCATCCTGCTACTCGCGTCAGCTGAGCTGCTGTTCGGTCTCGCGTCCACAAAGTATACCCACCTAACTTTGGATCTGAATCATATGCGCTGAACCTCTATTTATGCTAGCGGCGCCCTGTGTTGTGATAACCCTGAAAATCCGATCCCGCAATTCCTGAACCGGTTCCTTTCTGCCGACATCTCCAACTTTTTGGCGCCCTCTATCTATTGAATCTGCAAAATGGAAAAGAAGACGTGGGCGATGCTTGGTAAGGAACCCTAGCTCTCACAGAACACTTGTATTTGAGTAGAAACTCATCGAAAATGGCAGAGAACAACCCCGATGTCATGAATGAACTGGTAGCAAAGTTGGGTCTATCGTCTGAGCTCCAATTCTACGACGTCTATTCACTGGATGAACCTAAACAACTCGTACATATCCCTCGACCTGCTCTGGCTCTACTGGTAATCATCCCACTTACACCCGCTTGGGATCGAAGTCGCAAGGCCGAAGATGCCAACAAAGAACCCAGTACTGGCTCCGGCGCTGACGAACGGGTTATCTGGTTTAAGCAGACCATCGGCCACGCCTGCGGCTCAATTGGCCTGCTCCATAGCTTGATTAATGGTCCGGCTGTCGACTTTATCGAGTGTGATTCCGATCTCGCAGTAATACGAAGCCTTGCCATACCGCTGGATATGACTCAACGCGCAGAAATGCTGTACAACAACAAGCCGTTCGAACTTGCTCACAAGTCGGTCGAACAGGCTGGAGACAGCAATGTGGACCCGACGGATGACTGTGATGGTGGACATTTTGTGAGTTTTGTCAAGAGTGGTGGGAAGCTCTGGGAGCTTGAAGGGTCGAGAAACGGTCCTCTAGAGAGAGGAACTCTTGCTGACGACGAGGATGTCCTCAGTCCGCAAGCGCTCGACCTGGGTATCAAGAGAGTTATCCAGTTGAACGGGGATGAAGGTGGAGATAGCTTTCGCTTTAGCTGCATTGCTTTGGCTCGCAGGCCATAAGCTCTGACTGGGAATCAGCACACGTGTACTACAGAATTACTATGCTGTGTTCGGATTATCTAATGCAGAAACTGAATTTCTACCCAGATCTGCACGAGACCGAAGCAAAAACTTGAATCTTTCTATGTTATAGCGAGAGAGAAAGGGGCTGTGCTCAATGGCCGTAAGATTTCTAGGGAGAAGCATCGAACATTTGCGGATATGTAGAATATGCAGAAGTCCTAACCGTGAGAAGGTTGCTATTGTTCTGTTATAAAGCTCTCGGATTCCTACAATATCACTATACTCTAATTTTCTTGGCTTGTAAGGCTAATCTACTACAGACTATGATTTACACTGTGTCTATCCCATCCTTGTTAAAGTAACCTAGATTGAGTAATGCTAATGTTTTCAAAGAGCAAGTTGTATTCGTACTTAAGTATTACGTTAGTAACGTTATTCTTTTTGAGAAACAGTAGCCGATAGAGCAAGTTCGGACGTGAGGGGGGGGGGGGGGGGCGATGTCGTGTTGAAGGATGCTCTTCTGCTGGCGTTGTGGTGCCTAATTACCTCCCAGAGTTTTGAGTCGTCGCCTAGAAAGTCCTCCCATGGCTTTTCTTCTGTTGTCGGATGCCATCGTGATAGATTTGTGTCGCAGTGAAGGTCGATAATCACGTGATCAGAACAGTAGCATGAGCGGATCGGGCAGATCGGATCGGTAGATAAGGATCATCAATCGGCCCTGATCTAATCTAGGACTAGCCTAGGGGTAGACATGTATATAGTCGTGCCCCTTTGCTGCAGAAATAAAACAAGGAACTCGATCAACTCTTTCACAAACCGATCGCTCTTGTCTAGTTATCTCAGCTCTAACAATTTGTTAATGTTGGCCACGGCTATACAACATCATGCATCCCAAAATTACTCTCTGATATAGTAGAGTTAACATCGACCGGTGCAACAGGGAGCTCAAAACATGGTATACTCTGAGTAGTCAACTAAATCTCCGAACCTGACTTGTCAACTCAAGCCATATTCGGTTTTGATAAAAGCACGTCCGCAAGCGGAAAGAGACCAACTCCTCCTGCCAACCAACGTTGTCGATGATTCACAGTGTATACTAACAAAGATTCGAATTTCAAACGCCCCTACCCCTAATTGAAACAACCGCACGGGGGCACATCGACGTAGAGAGTCCAAGACACGACACCACACAGCACGCCCAACGAACTCGCAACATTTCAAAAGGGAAACAGGAAAACAAGAAAGGCAAAACCCATTTATGACGCTGCTTTAGGCCTCCTACTTCGAAAAACCACCCTGTCCCGCAACGGTATACGTCGCGTTGCGGATGTCGTTGGACCCGGTCTTGCCCTTGTCCGCGCCGAGCGCGTCGGTGATGACGAAGTCTCCGGCGAGAAAGTTGTTGAGGTTGGCCGTGGTGCTGATGCCGTTGGTGCGGTCGATGACGTGGCACTGCGTGTTCTGGCAGCAGCACACGGGCGTGCCGACGAAGCCCGGCGCGCCGCCAGCGGTGGCTTGGGGCGTGCGGAAGATCTGAAACATCTTGCACTTCTTTGCCTGTCTCTCGTCTGCAAGAGGGTGGTCACGGTGTTAGTCGTGTGATTAGAGTAGTAAATGAGACTGATGGGGGGTTTGACGTACTCAGATCATGGTTGCGCAGGGTTGAAGCAGCGGCCAGAGTGGCGGTGATAAGGGACAAAGCAAAGGTTGTCTTCATGATGGGCGGGTTTGCAGAAAGAGCGAGAAGACGCAGTTGTAAGGAATGAAATGATCGAGAGATTGTAGAATACAGAAACGAGTAGTGTGCTGGAAGTGACGAGTGAGTGACAGAAAACCAAGTCTCTGGATAGTGCGACTATCGTCGTTGTTTTGTATCCTATCGAACTACCATATGGCCGAGCTGGAAATCACTCCAGGCTAGAAAATAAATAGCCTGCTACCTGCAGAGATCCTAAGACTGATCCAACTGAGCTAGTAATAGCGAGGACCTTGTTTAAATTCCCAAAACGTGTCCGTGCCGAACCAGAATCTTAGTCAAGTTTCCTCAGAAACGGCCGTGCGCGCGTTACTCAAACAACTAGTACTGCTAGTATCCCTTATTCCTGCTCTACTAGTAACTGTTTGCCTGTTTTTTAATCTAATAAACTTACTCTACCTAGTATAGTTAACTTTATTAATAAGCTAATATTTTATTTACTTACTTTATAACTTTTACTTTTAATTATATTCTAATACTAAATCTTTTATAAACTTTTCTTTTTTTATAAAGATTAACTACTAAGCTAATAGCTATATAAAGTATAAATATACAACGTACTCTATAGGCAAGTAAGCTAATAGGTAAGTAAGCTACTTTTACTAAGCCTCTACTAAAGTACTCTTTCTTTACTAATATCTTAATAATAACCTATTATTAATATATCTTAGAGAGCTTAGGTATAGCTTATACTTTAAGCTCTTAAATAAGATATAAATCTCTTCTAGTAATATACTATAGCTATCTATAAGGTGCCTTAAAGTTGTTGAAGTTGTACTTTCAAGCAAAGCTCGTAAGCACTATTCGTATTGGTTCTCAGGGATGAGCGCTGGTACAGGAAGGTCCGTAAGGGTTGGGGTTATTGCCTAGTGAAACACCGTGGCAATAGAGGGTAACAATGAGTAGTATAGAGTAGACTATCTAGCTCGAGAGTTGGGGTCGAGATTCCAAAGACAAACTTGATTGACTAAGTTGAACACGAACCATAAGGGTTGTGTTCCTACTGACTATATACTTGCTATGGGGTAATGCTCGTTGACGAGCGACTAGGGTCAGTCCAATGAAATACATAGCGTTGCTCGTTGACGAGCGATAACATACGATGCTCGTTGACGAGCAAGTCACGTGTGTCATGCTCGTTGACGAGCATGTCACGTGACCGTACAAAGGGAGATCCTTCCTGACTCCGCCCCTGGTTCATGGGTGAGGGCTGTGGTTGGCTACTTAATCACTGTGCCGCTTCGTCCGCACAGGATCGTAACAAAAGTATACTAAGCTATTAATATACTAGATAACCTTTATAAGGTAATTCTATACCTAACTTATAAGGTTTAGATAATAATTAGAAGAGAGTAATTATTAAGTATATACTTAAGCTAGACGTATAAGAATTTAGCCTCTAGCTAGTAAATATAGCTGCTATAGCTAATTTTCTGCGTACTAAGTATAATCTAGGCTCTATTAGTATAAACTAGCCTAGTACGTTTATTAAGTATTAACTAGAGCTTAAAGTAAAGTTTAATTATAAGTATAACTATAAGTAAGCTTTCTATAAGAATTTAGAGGTTATATAGAGCTAGTTTAGCCTAGTAGCTAATATTAAAGCTAAGTATAGTATCTAGAATAATAATACCTATAACTTTAATAAGACAGGCTTTATAATAGGCTAGATCTTCTTAGAAGTAGTTATTATAGCTTTAGAAAGATAAGAAAGGCTAAATATAGTCTAGTAAGGTAACTAGAAGTAAATAATAGTTATATAAAGTATTAATATAAAAAAATAAGCTATTCTACTCTTTATTATCTTTAAAGTATACTACTATCTTTTTAGCTAGAATAAGGAGAAAAACCTACTCTAGAATTAGGTTATTAGAGTTTCTAGTAATAGCTAGACTACTAATAACCTTAGTCTTAAGTAGTTAAAGTACTTTAATATATATATAAAAAAGTATACTATTAGTACCTACTAACTACTAGTTATTAATAGCTATAAGAGCTATAACTTACTTAAATTCTAGTAATACTATAAGAATAATAAGGTTATTACTATATATATACCTTCTTACTTATTATACCTTCTATAGCTACTTAATATAGGTTATTATACCTTTTTAAAGAAAGTATATAGGCACTAAGCTAAAATACTTATATATAACTAGATTACTTACTTTATAAATACTAAGTTTCTTCTGTACTTTAAAGTAGCCTATAATATAGTATTTACTTCTAGTAATATCTAAGAAAAGTTCTAAAGTACTAGATTAGTTTTCTTTAACCTAGAATAGGTTATTCTAACTCTTAGTATAAAGCTGTAGACTCTATTACTACTACTTTCTACTAATAGTAAGCTCTAGTAGTTATAAACCTCTAGTAATACTCTAGAATTTAGGTTATAATTAACTCTAATTTAAGAGAAGTATAAGAAGTAGTAGAGTAGCTTACTAAACTCTATTCTAAGTATGCTTAAGCACTATATAAAGAGAGAAGTAATTTTATTCTATAAGCTAGTTTTAGCCTAATAGAAGATTAGTAAGCTTTAAGTAGCTAATAAAGCTACTATATAATAAAAATTATATAAAAGAAAGTAGGTTTAGAAGAAAGAGACCTTAATAGTTAGAAATAGGTAGTAACTAGTAGCTCTAAAGAAGTTTAGAGTATATAGTAATAAAAAGAAGCTAAAGAAGTAGGTATATACTTAAGAGAGTAAGCTAACCTAAAGGCGCTATAGAAGGTATAATTAGACTAGCTATAATATATAAATATATAAGATTAATATAGAAGTAGTTTTTAAATAATATTATATACTATAGTCTGCTATAGAGTACTAAAGTATAGTATTTTAGGCTATAATAGGTTAGGTTTTAGTAAAAGCTTAGTAAAAGTAGCTTACTTACCTATTAGCTTACTTACTTATAGAGTATATTACTTATTTTAATATAAAATTATATAAAAAGAATTTACCTATACTATTATATAATAAACTTTAATATAATAATTTACTTTAGAAAAAGTACTAGTATTATATTAGTAAAGTTTTTAGTTATTAAAGTTATACTTTAAGTAAAGCTTATAAGTAATATTTTATTAGTTTTTAGAAATAAGTATAGATATAATAAAGTCTATAAGAGGTTAGGTTTTTATATAGTAAAATACTATTATAATAGAAAGTAATAATAAGTAGTATTAAGTAGACTATCTATTATAATTCTATATAAATAAAGTAGTATAGTAATTAAGTAGCTAACTAGAGCTTTTATCTAAGAGCTAAAAGTAAAGTTAAGAAGAATTTCTCTTTATATAGTTACGTAATATACTTATTATTATAAACCTTAAGAGGTAGTATAGTAGAAGATAAGAGAAGAAAGAATTAATAATACTTAGAGATAACTTAATAGTCTTTAAGAAGGTTAGTAATACAGAAACTAATAATATAAAACCTTACCTATTCTAATCTCTTAGTAGAACGCTATAATAGAATATATTATATATATTCTAGAGAATTCTATAATATTCTATAATATACTAGATTATAATAACTCTAGAATATTAGAACCTATATAGAATATTTATTAGTATATAGTAAGTAGAAACATAACTCTTATAGTTTATATTTAACTTAGTTAATTAAGTTTATCTTTAGAATCTTAACCTCTTAACTCTTAAGCTAGATAGTCTACTCTATACTACTTATTATTACCTTCTATTATTATAGTATTTTACTAGGTAATAACTCTAACTCTTATAGACCTTTTTATACTAGTGCTTATTTCTAAGAACTAATATAAATAGTACTTATAAGCTCTGCTTAAAAGTATAACTTTATTATAGCCTAGTAGATAAGAAAAGGTATAAGAAAGCTTCTATTAGTATAGATATATATAAGTATAGTAATCTACTTATAATTACTATTTTATATATACTTTATAGACTCTTTAGCTTTATATAAATATTAAGAAAAGATTTACTTTATTTATAAGAGTATACTAATTAAGAAGCTCTTTTTATCTATATTATAGATATAGTAACTCTTAATACTATACTTTATAATTTTATACTTTAATAAGTTAAAGTAGTACTTATACTTATTATAAGAGTTAGTATTAAAGTACTATATATTAATACTAGAGGTCTATTATAAGATAAGGTTAATATAGTAGTAGGTAATAAAGTATTTAGCCTAGCACTTTTCTATATATCTCTATATAATCTCTAATATAAAGTTATATATTACTTCTCTTATAAAAAGTAGCCTATATTAAGTAAGCTTATTTATATACTTAATAAGTACTTACTCTTATTATTAACTAAGGTATTATTATTATGCGTACCTATCTACCTAACTACTATATTTACTATAGTACTTATATAATAAAGTTAACTAATTAATACTATACTTTTTTATAACTATAGTATAGTAGTAATTTTATCTAGGCTTTAAAGAACCTAGCTTTTTAGAAGTATTATCTAATTTAGTTATAGTAATTAGTTATTACGTCTTTAAAATTAGTATTAAATATTTATTTTAGTAGAAATTATATATAAGCTAATACTATATATAAGCTAATAAAATATATTATTAATACTATTTATATTAGTTCTTAGAGATAAGTATAGGTATAGAAGAATCTATAAAAGAGTAAGCTATTACCTAGTAAAATACATTAATAATATAGAGTAATAATAAGTAGTATAGAGTAGACTATCTAGCTTAAGAGCTAGGTTAAGATTCTAAAGAAAAACTTAATTAACTAAGTTAAACATAATACTATAAGAGTAGTATTCCTACATGCTATATACTTACTAGAAGATAGTACTTATTAATAAGTAACTAGAGTTAGTCTAATAAAATATATAGTGTTGCTTATTAATAAGTAATAGCATATAATACTTGTTAATAAGTAAGTTATGTGTGTAATGCTTATTAACAAGAATGTCACGTGACCGTACAAAGGAGATCCTTTTCTGACTCCGCCCCTGGTTCCTAGGTAAGGGCTCTGGTTGGCTACTTAATTACTGTGCCGCTTCATCCGCACAGCATCGTAACAGTTAGCAACAAGGGCAGATGCTGGGTTAACAGAGGCAGAAGGATCGTAACACTTCCCTCTATTATATTTTAAGGCTATCCCTAGTTATACATCTCGGGATCACAGCCCACGAAAATCCGGAAGCTTTGGTAGAGCAACCTGGTGCTGTTTTCTCTAGTTGTGTTTTGCCTTCTGTTTTGTTGAAAAACACAGATTTGCATGGCTGCCTGCCAGCTGACACTTACTATAATAGGGGCACTGCATAGTAGCTTATGGCTAACTCTTATCATCGCTCACCAAAATGGAATGACGGTCAATGAAACGAAACAGCCCCTTCCGTCTCGGATATGCAAACTTCCGGTTTGCCTCCATTTTGACGCAGATTTGGGCTTGCGAAACTGACAAAACGGCAAAACCAAACAGGCTCTTTATCTAAGAGCTTTGCAACCCTAATTGCACCAATAGGTAGAGAAATTCTCCTGTTTTACAAAGACTGTGTTGTTATTGTGCGAAGATGGTGCTGGCCTGTACGGGCCGATTGCGGAACTGCGAGGATGCCTCATTTGCTCTTACGGATTCAGTATTCATGGAGTTACCTCTTTATTCTACTATGACTTAGGCCGCGGTATCTGTGTCTATGATATGATAGTCAACGCCTTACAGCCACAATAAAGGTAGTAGAAAGGGCGATTGTGTGATTGGGCGGTTAGTAGGATGGCCGCAGCTGAGGGCTTGGTATTGCGTTGCTAAATTAGTTATTTCCGAATTTTGCCGATTGTTTATGCTTACGAATCCATGGAACAGCTCGGAAGCACTAGAGACCCTGTGGCGTATTGTTAATCAGGAAAGAGATCAAGCTACAGTAATCATCTTACATACCTAGTTGTAAATTATGCAGCAGCTCATATGCAACCAGAATTACTAATTAATACTAAACTAGAACACAAAAGAGGGGTAGTAATATAAATTCGTGATCTATAAAAAAGAGCCTTCGCGTTGGAATAGACATTTCTTTAATCTCAAACTCTCTTACTTACTCGACAAGTTTTACAAGATACCTAAAATGTTTCTCTCATCTATCTTTGTCGTTGTGACTGCCCTGGTGCTTACTTCTACTTCGTCTCCAACTGCTCCACCTCTGCACGCAAGTGGTTTCCATTACGTGGGCGAGGCTCATTTTTACGATCCTACTTATATAGAGAGTGGAGTTTGCTTTCCAAACAGTTACACTGGGCAATATGAATGCAGTTATGACCTGGAAGGTGTTGTAAGTGGCTGTGTTTCTCCTAACTAATAAACATAAGACAGGATGAAACATTAAGATCAAAAGGATTAAAAACTGATTTTATTTATTTAGGGTGTAGTTTGCGCTACGGGATCGTGCGAAGGGCGCAGCGGCTCTGATTTCCCCTGCAGCGGGCCTGTAGATGCTATTGTGTGCCCACCAGAATAAATCCACAAATACACAGGAATAAACTGTTAGACATGTTATAGTAGGACTAGCGGTGTCTGCGATGCATCAGCACAAATGCTTAAAACGCGATTTGTTACTTATACAACAGCTATCTAGCCTCCGTTACATTGTTTAGTAAATGTTAAACTATGCACCCAATAGCTGTTAATTAAGCCAGAGGCTCCAGCTCCAGCCGGAAGCCAGCTCTAGATAAGTCAAGAGGACTGTATATATACTGTTGAAGTCGTACTTTAAGCAAAGCTTGAAAGCACAATTCTATTAGTTCTTGGAGATTGGTAGGCCCTAAGGCCGGAGTTGTTAAAGGAGAAGGTTACAACACAGGACAATAAGATATAGGCAGCCACAGGGTCAATTAATAGACTGTAGAATATTCGCTACCGAATAGCCAACAGACTAGAGGGGACTGTATATAGTAAGATTACCCTGCCTAAGGTGCCTTCTAGTTACTCCGAGGTAGAGAGCCTAAGGAGCCTAACAGGCTAATTATATTTTAGCAGCCTAGTAGTTTCTAGCTTTAAGAACTTTATATTCTATCTAAAACCTTTGACCTTAATAGCTTAGGTAGTATAAGTAGCTTTATTTTTCTTATAAGAGAGTAATTTAATATGGGCACTTGCAAGAATAGGGCTATTCATCCATCCACACACAATAGATAGTATTTCAAGATATCTTAGTAGAGTACTCTATAGACCTATGCGATGATAATCTCTTATACATACCTATGTGGCCGAACAAGTTTGCGGCCACGTAAGTTGGCGGCAGTTAGGAAGCCTGGTGCAGCCATAGTAACTGACTTCCCAGCTTTTGCACCTATAGCACCCCAATTCTGCTTCTTCCTTGGTGCTGCTTTCTTTCAAGTCTTTAGCTTGCCTCTTTGGAATAATTGTACAGCTTTTCAAGTGTTGTTAGCTTGTTTTTGACGCTCTCTCCCTGGCTTGCGTGCCTCAATCACCTGACACTCTTCTGCACGCCTCTGGTTGCGCGCCTCCTGTTCTCTCTCTCTCGCTGCACACGGTTCTCCTCTTCCTGATTTGCTTTAAAAAGTCCTTCCGTGTGTTGTGGCTCACGTTTAGTAGCTTTTGCAGCTTTTTGTTCTGCCTCATAAGCCTGTTGTGCATCCTATCGTGCATCTGCCCCCTCCTTAGATGAAGGAGTCCACCATTTTGCTCTCCCATAACACTCAATATTATGCGCACATAACAGCAAGACTCCTGTTTATCCTTTGTCTTCTCTCTCTCAGAGATAGCCTCTTTCACACCATCAAGTTGCTGCTGGAGTAGCTGGTCCTCTACTGAAAGGTGGTGGAAGTACTGTTTTAGCGAATCAGCAGCCACACTGTCATTGTTGTGAGTTGCTGCATGAAGTAGATACTTGGTTTTGAACCACCATGGCTCTGTAGACGAAGAAAGAGGTGCGGTTTGATGTAGAGGTATTTTAGGGTGCTGTAGTGTTAGTGGCTTGAGTTTTTCCAGTACAACGTTGCCATTAGGTGGGTGGATACCGTTAGCTGAGAAGGCTTTCAATATCAACGTTTACTTGAAGGTAGCTACCCAGGCCTTCAAGGGTAGGGGGTAAAGTCACTCTTCTTTGTTGGGAGCCATCCCTGGGCCTTTTGAGTCCGGAGATCAAGCTCCTTAGTATAGTGTTTAGCGAGAGACTTGGAGCAGACTACGATCAACGGCTGGTGAGTGTGTGTAGCATGTGGAGGAAACATCATCAGCAGTATTTTGTGGGCATCACAATAGGTGACATTACCGGTGTCGATGGCGCAACTATCAGACGATTCTTTGGAACTAATGCTGCCCTCGGTCTGCATTCTGCTGGTCTATAAGCTCGATGATTGCGCGCTGAGCTGAAGCTTGAGCAGACTAGCTATGAAGCCGTTAAACCTTAGGAGAACAAAACAGCGATTCTTGTGCAGAGAGACGACAAAAGCTTGACTGCGCATGAAGGCGATGGTTCTAGCAAACTCTAACTACGTGTAAGCAACTCGCAAGCAAACTATAATAGGATGGGTCCATCAGAGAGAATTTTGAGCCTGCAGCTAATAAGTAAGTCGGATCACTGAAGAGACCATGTAGGCTGCTTACTTTCTCGGCTCTCTCTGATTGCACTTTGGTATGCTGTTAAATCATCTGTGTTTCAAAAAAAGCTGGTTGTGAGCTTAGAACAGTCTAACAATATAGTTATTTCCATCCACAGTGCGCGTTCAACCACTAATGTTCTGAGATTCGAATTTTCCTAGCCACTTGAAGAAAATGTAATTGTCAAAGCCGTAAATGGTCCCATGATCGTGCTGAAGATCTCTTTAGTAGGATGAGACCATCTGAAGTATTTGAAACCACATTTGGTCTCGATAACAATTTTCTACGTTTGTTGGGTGTAAGAGGTGTCAGATACACAAGGGACGTAGTCACTAAGGACGAAGCTAAGCTGAGCTCTGTTTTTCACGTGCGTCCTAACGAGGGAAAGAAGAGGTAACGGCTGCGCTAAGATGCACCGTCTATGGATTCAAGCTGAGCGAATCATGATCTCTAAGTTGACAGCCACGCAGATGGAACGGCGGTAAAAAGATAGCTGATATGCAACACAAAAGCTGACAAGCATTTCCCAGTATATCCCTGATGTGATGTCAGCTTAGGCTACACCACGCCGTAGTATCGCCAGTTCGCGGCCACAGAGGCCACGCCAGGGAATGATTTGGGACGTACGGTGCGCACAGTGACAAGTTTGGGTTTCATGGGATTAGGAGATGTATGCTCGCATAGGGGTGAGGTCGTACTATAAGTACTGTGCTCCAGACCTCGATTTTCCCATCACTAATAGCCTCTCCGAAATCCCTCAACGTCCCTGACATTCATGTTCTGAGAATATTTTCTGTGATCTCTTCAATATTTCCATCATGCGCTTCAGCGTCGCGTCCGCCGTCTTCATCCTAGCCACCAGTGTTGTCGCACGCGATTGCACGCCAGGACTAAACTACTGTGATTGGAACCTCATGAAAATCGGTATGTTTCATTGTTTTGCATTCACATCTGGAAGCTTTTATTGCGCAATGTTCTGAAGTAACAATCTACTAACATATGTATGTACAGGAAACTATAAGGATACCATAGTCGCGGAGCTCAATCGCGTTAATCAGGCCCCTGATTCTAGCCACATGTACAACGACTTGTACCACTGCAAGGACGGCAAGGGCGGGATCAGCTACTCTAAACAGTGCCACGGAGATAATACCTGCCAAGACGGTGGATCTGGTAAAGACGATTTTTGCTAGAGGCCACGAAGGTGTGGGCGTTGATTAGCAGACGCTAGATATTGTTGTTGAGGAACAACGACGATGGAGGCCTGCATACTTATACAGTACTTGAGACGTCAAGGAACTGTGCCACTCTCTACTCTGTTTTGTTTAGTCCCATCCATCAACGAAAACCAACGCAGGGATGATAGAATGCCTTACGAATACGTTGAAAACCATATGCCTACTACCGATTTGCGACGCTATCGGATAGTCTGAATGATGCTTCTCCAGCGTTTGCACTCCAACACCTGCTGAAGCAGGTATATAGCTGTCCGTGTTGATTGCCACGCAGCCAACAGTGACAGAGGATTGTGAAGCTTGCCTCGAGCTTCTGAACGACCCGATCCTTTGCGTGGTCTTCTCGAGAGACTCCACTCTGCTGGAATCGCGCTTAGCCTGTTCGGTGCGAAACGAAATCTTCTGTTACCCCCGTTTAAGCCTTGCATGAACACCTGTTATATCGTTGTGATTCTGGCAATCTTTTTGGGCCACCGCTTGCCTACCCCCCCGAGTGTGTGACAAGATCGTATATCTGATTGTCGACCAAGTCGTCGGTTTAGCTGAGTCTGCTATCCCTTGCAAAATATAACAGTCGCATAGAGTCGTGTGTCGTTCTGTTTGCGCGAGCTGCAGAAGAGAGTTCAGGAGCTTCAAATCAGACTGGAAACGCTATTGCGTACGACCGATCGCTCGCCCAGGACGCAGATTTTCAGATCTCATCACATACTGGTGGTGAAGGTCCTGTTCTTGACTATAAAGAAGAAGCCTCCAAGGATGCTGTATTCCCTGGTGAAAACGACGTGGTTACAGGCTTTGCTCGATACGCTCGATACGATCAATAGTGGCCTAAAGCAGAAGATACTCCTGACTGTCGTATTATTGTTTATGATGCGCGAGTCTTTCAAAGCTATATCGTCAGGAAGAGCTACAGCACTATCTTCCGCGCTAACCAGTCTGGCTTTTTAGGCAACTGTCACAGCAGCGTTAAAGTCAACAAGCATTACGATAACGCGAATAACTAAGACAACCAATAGAAGAAAGCAAGGTAGATTCAGTTCAGCATTCAGGTTGTTAACGCTTGAGTGCTAGCTTTAATTTGCATACTATCATCCACTAATCTGGTAAGACGTACTACGCGCGTCTATAGTAACATAATGCTATAGACTACTGCAATCGCTATGCAAATGTTACTATTACTATTACTATTAACGTACCCTACGGGTGAGCGAGCCAACGGGCGAGCGAGCCACTTTTGCCAAGCCCCCACTAAAACATAACCCATTATGGCCCAAAACACCACACTTTGGCACTCTGTGGCAGACTACGGCATATAATATCATTTAGAGACTACTTCTACATTAATCTTGCACGTTTGCGCGTTGTGGCCAGTCTGATTGCACCTTCTGCAGCGCCTTTAGGTTAGCTTACCCTCTTGAGCGCGCACCTGCTTCTTTGGCTTCTTCCTATCACTACACGCCCTAAACTCCTTTAGAGCTGCTAGTTACTGCCTATCTCTAACTATTAGGGTCCCTTCCTTCTGAACTTGCTTTCTTTTGTGTAATTTTTGTTGCATAGCAGCCTTGTTAGCTGCTTAAAGCTTGCTAATTTCCTGTTAGGCTAAAACTAGCTTATAGGATAAAATTACTCCCCCCTTTGCGTAGTGCTTAAGCGCTCTTAGAACAGAGTTTAGTAAGCTACCCTGCTACTTCTTATACTTCTCTTAAATTAGAGTTAATTATAACCTAAATTCTAGAGTATTACTAGAGGTTTACAACTACTAGAGCTTACTATTAGTAGGGAGTAGTAGTAATAGAGTCTGCAGCTTTATATTAAGAGTTAAAATAACCTATTCTAGGTTAAAGGGGACTAATCTAGCACCTTAGAACTCTTCTTAGATATTACTAGAAGTAAATACTATATTATAGGCTGCTTTAAAGTATAAAAAAAACTTAGTCTTTATAAAGTAAGTAATCTAGTTATATATAAGTATTTTAGCTTAGTACCTATATACTTTCTTTAAAGAGGTAAAATAACCTATATTAAGTAGCTATAGAAGGTATAATAAGTAAGAAGGTATATATATAGTAATAACCTTATTATTCTTATAGTATTACTAGAATTTAAGTAAGTTATAGCTTTTATAGCTATTAATAACTAGTAGTTAGTAGGTACTAATAGTACGCTTCTTTATATACGCATTAAAGTACTTTAACTACTTAAGACTAAGGTTATTAGTAGTTTAGCTATTACTAGAGACTCTAATAGCCTAATTCTAGAGTAGGTTTTTCTTCTTATACTAGCTAGAGAGGTAGTAGTATACTTTAAAGATAATAAAGAGCAGAATAGCCTATTCTTTTGTATTAATACTTTATATAACTATTATCTACTTCTAGTTACCTTACTAGACTATATTTAGCCTTCTTTATTTCTTTAAAGCTATAATAACTACTTCTAAAGAGATCTAGCCTATTATAAAGCCTATCTTATTAAAGTTATAGGTATTATTATTCTAGATACTATACTTAGCTTTAATATTAGCTACTAGGCTAAACTAGCTCTATATAACCTCTTAAATTCTTATAGAAGGCTTACTTATAGTTATACTTATAATTAAACTTTACTTTAAGCTCTAGTTAATACTTAATAAATATACTAGGCTAGTTTATACTAATAGAGCCTAGATTATACTTAGTATATAGAGAATTAGCTATAGTAGCTATATCTACTAGCTAGAGGCTAAATTCTTATATGTTTAGCTTAAGTATATACTTAATAATTACTTTCTTCTTATTTATAAGAAGCTAGCTGCTAATAGCTAGATATAAGTAGAAACTAAATAAATTTAATACCTCTCTACTAGTGCAGAGTCTTATATATATATACTAGAAGGTAGAAGGTATATAGAACCTATTTATAGGATTTATAATTCTCTAGTAGCCTTTATAGTAGTAAGGTAGGCTGTAGTTTAGAGAGTTTAAAGAGCTTATTATAGAGACTAAAATTACTAGAGTTCTGCTAAGAACCTATAGAGCTAGAGTATAATTAGCTAAAGTGCCTAAGGCCTTCTATAAGCTAAGGTACTAGTCTAGAGCCTAGCCTATTATATTATTATTATTTAAACCTTATAAGTTAGGTATAGAATTACCTTATAAAGATTATCTAGTATATTAATAGCTTAGTATGCTTTAAGGCACCTTATAAATAGCTATAGTATATTACTAGAAGAGATTGATATCTTATTTAAGAGCTTAAAGTATAAGCTATACCTAAGCTTTCTAAAATACATTAATAATAGGTTATTATTAAGATATTAGTATAGAAAGAGTACTTTAGTAGCAGCTTAGTAAAAGTAGCTTACTTACCTATTAGCTTACTTACCTATAGAGTATGTTATAAGCTATTATTAATTATTCTAACTACTTTAAAAAGAGTTCTTATTCTATTCTATATTACTATTAAGTATTATTATCTATTTTTCTTTTATTATAGGTACTATATAATATTAGTAGATTAAGTAAGTTTATACTTACTACTTCTCTTCTATACTATAGTAGTATATAAGATATTATTCTCTTAATCCTTAATATATAGTAGTAATACCTAATTTAGATAGAATTATAGGAATTAGGTTTTAGAAGATATAGGAGTTTAAGTCTAGAAGTAGAAACTACATATCCTACAGCCTAGAAATCTGCTACTCTAAGAGAGTCTTAGCCTATGCTGGACTAACAGCAAGCATGAATTTGGAAATATGTACTGCTAATGCCAGTCGTTGCCATACACGAGTTCGCAGTGAATGACTGACATTTCCAGTTCTTGCCGGCAGGAGTATCGATGCTGACGACTGTTTTTCCATTGCAGTGTATCGTGTAACCATTGTTGTACTTTCCACAAACATTATTTGTGACGCCGGGTTTCGATGCAATGTTGTTGTCGATACTTCTGTCCATTATTGCGACAGTATCGCCATACAGGCTCCCCTTAATGTCCGTGTAGCTCTTTGATACGATGGCCTTCTTATTATCCGGGCATTTATTGCCGCAGGTACCGATACGCTTCCTGGAGACTTGCAATTAGCAATAGTATCACTTGTTAGTCGATATTCAGCACTTGCTCAAGCTCAAAAACTAGCTCTGCAGGCATCGCGATGGCCACTGTTGCTGCCAGCGCGAGAGAGAGGATGCCGGTAGCCTTCATGATCATTAAGGCTGATAAGTCGATGTGTCTGTGATGATGAAAGGAAGGTAATTGATTGAGATGTTCTTCTTATGCCAGGTCACCTAACGAGGATATTGACAGGCTTTTATATACACTGATTTTCGTCTTTTCTAAGCTCAATCCCATCGTTGATATCCCAATGACTGCTAGCTCCTGTGCACTGATTTAACTTGGAGCCTTCCTAATCTGATTACTAGATCTGAAATGACCCGCGTCTAATTCATGAGCTTCTAGCTTTGGCTCTTAAAACCCTGCATTGACCTGCAGCCGCTATTAGGCATTCCAATAGACCGGCAAGAAATGCTAAACTGTTTTAGACCACATGTCTTATTGAAAAACGTCTTTGTGAAGGCGGCAGCTGAGAATCATACCACTCATAATAGGAGTCTCGGTCCTAATGCTGTTACTACTATTAAATGTATAGCAGTGTTCACTCTGTGAGCTTAATTTCTGCAGTGTTCATCGGGTTGACTGACTACTGTGAAGAAGGTGGGACACTCTGGTACCCTCCCGAATCCCTGCAGGAGTCATTTCATCCTGCACCATCCTAGCATCGTGAGCTTGGTCAGCTGCAATTGTAGACGTGGGGTCCATCTCGTGTTTCGGATAATTCGGCAGAGTACCTCGAAAAATGCCTCAACGTCTAGATTCTACGGATGATTTGGTTAGGCCCTCATGACATCACTGGTGCCTGATTACACAGAATTATACAGAGATTCTCAAAACAAATCCCAAGCTAGTGTCCAGTGGAACGTGGTATGCGGAGAATTCCTGCGGGCACGTACGCTCTTGTAACTCTGGGATCCATCTCCTCGCTCTCATCTGCCTCATTTGTGTTTGTACATTCTATGCGGATATGTAAACAGGACCTAGTATGAAGCAAGATTGATACGATCAGAGGCCAGTTTACTGGGAACGAAGGCCGTTACAGTAGAGCATAATTGATGCTTGGCCCTATCCTTCACGGCCACCACATATCACGGTCAGCTTTCTAAGAATTGTGCTCGAGTATGAATGCTCTGAGGTGTTTTTGAATAGCAAAGCGCTTGATCTGATAGGTTCCGTCTTTCACATGCGATAGCCATGTCGCGAGTCTGATTGTAGATCGCATGTGTACACGAGGTTGACCCTCAAGATTGCCGAACCGCCCGCTTACTCTGGAGATTGATCGAATTGACATTATAAGCTCAATCTGATTGATATGCAAAGCAAAACGGATATGATTCCCCTGCACGTGTGGAGCCATACTGCTGGGTAAAGTTATATCTACCGAGCCCATGCATCGGCAGGTCGTATAGCATCTTGGCACTGCCATCGGGAGAGGAGCTAAAGGATCGATTGCGATGCTGTATTTCTTGCCAATGGCAATGAATCCGACATCGCGTTATCGATGCACCGATGCACAGTTCCTTTACGATCGTTGGTGGCCTGACAGCTAGGCAACCCGAGCCAGATTGTGGTCGGACAATACAAACTTGCAACTGAAATGCAGCCAGCTCACCTAACTAGGCCAGCACATGCCAGCCTGGTTGCAAAATGTCTCATGAGTCTATACAGAGCTCAAGAAGTTGGCTTAGAGAAATACTGTTGTCGCCTTCTAGGTGGTTTCGCACCGTCCCGCCTGCAGGTGTCAGGCCGCCCAGGTGCAAGCCATATCCAATCGGAAACTACCTGCCGCTTCGGACACGTCCGTCTCACTGCGCCTCATTTTGAGTATTGTGCGCATGTACTCTAGGACAACTGGTCTGGATCTAAAGTGCACACTTAATTCGCGGAAGGTATATTACCTGCTAGCAGGGTTTACAGGCGTTATAGAAGGTTATAATGCTTCCGTCTTTCTCGAGATCACCAGAGTTTGTTGTTTTTACGGATCTGGTCTCTTAAGACAGCAATTATACGAGTATTTTCTTTTCTCGCCCTAGCTAGCATTGATCCTATCTGAGCGTTTAATTGCCTGCTACAGACATAGGTCCTGAAAAGGGGAACACTGGGTGTTGCGGCCAAAACAGGGCAAAGATGTACATACTTTCTGTCGCAGCTACAACAGGTCAAAAATGTACATACATTTGCACCCTGAATTTTAGCATGCTAGGTAGGGCCTATTTACTGTAACACATTCTTATTACACATTATTATTCCAGATTCTGGCCTACATGTAGGCGAATCTCCGCTTCGACACCGGGTTTTGATAGGTGTTATTACACTTGATGTGGCGACCGCCAGGGAGGCTTTCAATGCCTTTACTCCCCTAGTTATAACGTAGCTCACATGACCACCCTAGTACCCAGAGGGTACTAATGTGAATAAGACAAAGAGAAAGCAAGCTGCTTAACACGTTGTATGCTGTACACTTATTCCACATTGTTGCTATATCAACTTTTTAGTCGCGCAGGTGACTACACCTTGACCTATTGCACTTGCTAAGCAGCGGCCCGAAAAACACCATCACCAGCCTTGACTAAGCTGTGTAGGTACATGGAAGACATTTTAAATCCAACCTAGGGTATAGCCACAATGTATAAGTGCACTGTTCCAGGCATTTGGACGAAGACACCTTCAGTGCTGTCTCATCTACGTCACAATACTGACCTACAGCGATCCTTGTCCAGGTACTTAGGGTCAATGCAATGCTATAGATCTCCAGGGGAAACCTAACGTACAGCATCCTCAATACGTAAAAGCATGTGGTAAAAACTTTCAGATGTGTAACAATGTCTGCCTAGTGCGATGTTATAACAGGGCCGGATACCGGTTTACAAGCAAATACAAGGTAACCGTCCTGATATGCTGTTGTTCAATGCAGGGCGCACACGCTTCGTGATACATTAGTGTGTATCGGGAACGGTTACATGCCACCTGGTGTGCATCAGTGGAAAAAGGAGTGCGCAAATACCCATGTTCAGCACGATGCAACCGTGTCTCGTGCAACGAGGGTTGCATCAGCTTGCTTCCTTGCGAGGACAAGTGTCTTGCGATCTGCAGCGCACTCGTCTAATAGAATATCGTCCAGCATGCAGAGTAAGACCTAACAGTTAAATAAATATGCTCAAATTTAGGAATTGCTTGAGGTTTAATTCAGATAACACGCCCACAGTTGCTAGTGCTCTAGGCATTTCATTACAACAGGAATACTAGATTGTACGTACAATATTCCTTAATATTATAATAGGTACATTATTAAACACAAATTACTTCCATATGCATACTAATAGTACAACATTTCTAGATTTAGGAATAACCTAACTAAAAAAAAGCATACGCAGCTAACCTTAGGTATAGTAAGATTTCTACTTTAGAGAATAACTCTGCTATAGTAAACTCTAAGACACCTAAGCAGTATTAGCACAACCTTAAATACGTATATATTTAAGTAGTATAACGTAATCTATTACTAAGCTAATTATAGTACTAAGCTAATTACTTAATATACTCTATTACTACTTTAACTAAGATTTCCTAATACTATATAGAATAATTATAATAAAATTTTTAAAATATTAATTACCTAATATAGCTATAATTTTCTATAAGTTCTTCTATTAAACTCTAGCTTACTATATATTCTATAATAGAGTATACCTTTATTACTTCTACTAGGTATATACCTCTTCTTATACCTTACCTCTTCTACTAGCACTTCTATATTTCTCTAAGCTACTATATCCTCTGCTTTCTCCTATATAAGAGTTCTACTTTTCTAAATATACTTTCTTTTTTAGCTCTTATACTTACTAGTAGTAGTAGTAATAGCTTACTACTTAACTAGCTTACTTATAAAAAGAGTTCTATTATACTTTATTATTTCTAGCTTTTTTTATATCTACTATACTAGCTTAATTAAAGCTATAAGAGATAACCTAGTATAGGTTTAAATACAGTTCTATATTAGAGTAGATTATACTTCTATTTTAGTAGTATTACTAGAAGTTTATTATAATCCTATGCAGATAAAGTAGTATAGTAATTAAGTAGCTAACTAAACTTCTTACTTAGAACTAAAGATAGAGTTAGAAAGAATCTTCTTTATATAGTTATATAATATATATATTAATAAGTATAATATATATAACTTACTTATTAATAAGTATTATATATTTATTATAATTCTATTTAGATATAGTAGTATAGTAATTAAGTAGCTAACTAGAGCCTTTATCTAAGAACTAGAAATAGAGTAGGAAAGAATCTTTCTTTATACTATTATATAATATACTTATTAATAAGTATTATATATTATTACTTATTAGTAAGTAATACTATATATTTTATTAGACTAACTCTAGTTACTTATTAATAAGTACTATCTTTTAGTAAGTATATAGTATATAAAAATACTACTCTTATAGTATTATATTTAACTTAGTATTAAAGTTATACTTTTAAGTAAAGCTTATAAGTACTTTTTATATTAGTTTTTAGAAATAAGTACTAATATAGAAAGGTTTATAAGAGTTAAAGTTATTACCTAGTAAAATAGTATAATAATAGAAGTAATAATAAGTAGTATAGAGTAGACTATCTAGGTTAAGAGTTAAAGTTAAGATTCTAAAGATAAACTTAATTAACTAAGTTAAAGTACTCTATAGGTAAAATAATTAATAGGTAAGAGAATTACTTTTACTAAGCCTCTACTAAACTTCTCTTTATTATAGCCTAAAATACTATAAATTAGTGCTATATAAGGTAAAATAAGCTATAATATTACTTAGATACTTCTTTTATCTTATTCTTATATATTTATATATTATATTCTATTTAGTTATACTATTTATAGTATTATTAGAATAGTTTACTCTCTTTAGCGTGTACTTACTTCTTTAGCTTCTTTCTATTACTATGCGCCCTAAACTTCTTTAGAGCTGCTAATTACTACCTATCTCTGACTATTAGAGTTCTCTTCTTTAATACCTACTTTCTTTTATATAATTTTTATTATATAGTAGCTTTATTAGCTACTTAAAGCTTACTAATCTTCTATTAGGCTAAAACTAGCTTATAGAATAAAATTACTTCTTCTTTTATATAGTGCTTAAGTATACTAAGAAAAGAATTTAGTAAGCTACTTTACTACTTTTTATACTTCTCTTAAATTAGAGTTAATTATAAACTAAATTCTAGAGTATTACTAGAGGTTTATAACTACTAAAGCTTATTATTAGTAGAAAGTAGTAGTAATAAAGTCTGCAGCTTTATATTAAGAGTTAAAATAGCCTATTCTAGGTTAAAAAGAACTAATTAAGTACTTTAGAACTCTTCTTAGATATTACTAGAAGTAAAGACTATATTATAAGCTATTTTAAAGTATAAAAGAAACTTAGTCTTTATAAGGTAGATAATCTAGTTATATATAAGTATTTTAGCTTAGTACCTATATACTTTCTTTAAAGAAGTAAAATAACCTATATTAAGTAGCTATAGAAGGTATAATAAGTAAAAAGGTATATATATAGTAATAATCTTATTATCCTTATAGTATTACTAGAATTTAAGTAAGTTATAGCTCTTATAGCTATTAATAACTAGTAGTTAGTAGGTACTAATAGTATACTTCTTTATATATATATTAAAGTACTTTAACTACTTAAGACTAAGGTTATTAGTAGTCTAGCTATTACTAGAAACTCTAATAACCTAATTCTAGAGTAGGTTTTTCTCTTTATACTAGCTAGAAAGGTAGTAGTATACTTTAAAGATAATAAAGAGTAGAATAGCTTAATTTTTAGTATTAATACCTTATATAACTATTATCTACTTTTTATTACCTAGCTAGACTACTTTTAGCTATTATTATTACTCTAAAATTATAATAACTATCTTTATTAATATAACACCTATTTTAAAGCTAGTCTTATTAAAGTTAAAGGTATTATTATTCTAGATACTATACTTAGCTTTAATATTAGCTACTAGGCTAAACTAGCCTTATATAACCTTTAAATTCTTATAAAGAGCTTACTTATAGTTATACTTATAATTAAACTTTACTTTAAGCTCTAGTTAATACTTAATAAACGTACTAGGCTAGTTTATACTAATAGAGCCTAAATTATACTTAGTATATAGAGAATTAGCTATAGTAGCTATATTTACTAGCTAGAGGCTAAATTCTTACAGGTTCAGCTTAAGAATATATTTAATAATTACTTTCTTTTAATTATTATCTAGCTTCTATAAGTTAGCTATAAAATTAGTATATAAAGGTTATTCTATATATTATTTACTTAGTATAGCTTAAGAAACTCTATAGATAGCTATTGTATATTACTAAGAAAAAGTTATATCTTATTTAAGAGCCTAGAGTATAAGCTATATCTAAGCTTCTAAAGACGTATTAATAATAGGTTATTATTAAGATATTAGTAGGCTAGTAAAGAGGTAGAGGTTAGGTTACTCTGCTAGGTCTCTATTATAACCTTAATTACTTTATTAAACCTTAACTAAATTTTAGAATTCTAGTTAGTCTAGAAAGCTTCTACTATAACCTACTATTCTATAATATAAAAGATTTTTATAACTACTAAGCTATAAGAAGTAATATTACTTCTATTTAGTAATATTACTAGTACCTAACCTCTACCTAGTAATTTACTAGGTACCCTCTAAAACTTAATTAATACTTAACTAAATTAAATAAATTAGAGCTTATTTTATAGTACTACGCTATATACCTCTATTAAATTATATATACCTATAGGCTATCTCTTCTAGTTAGGTAGCTAGAAGCCTAATAAGAAAAGTAAAGACTAAACCTATTTACTAGCCTAGATATTAGTATAAAAAGAGTACTTTAGTATAGGCTTAGTAAAAGTAATTCTCTTACTTATTAATTCTTTTACTTATAGAGTATATTAAATATAATACTATAAGAGTAGTATTTCTATATACTATATTTTTAATAGAAGATAGTACTTATTAATAAGTAACTAGAGTTAGTCTAATAAAATATATAGTATTACTTACTAATAAGTAGTAATATATAATACTTATTAATAAGTATATTATATATATTATACTTATTAATAAGTATAATATATATATATATAAAGAGAGATTCTTTCTAACTCTACTTCTAGCTTATAGGTAAGAGCTTTAGTTAGCTACTTAATTACTATACTACTTTATCTGCATAGAATTATAATACTATTCTTCTTCTTCTTTAAGTTTATTCTTAAACTATATAACTAGAATCTAGGCTTATATAAAACTAAGCTTATCTCTATATCTAGTAACTAGTATTTTAAGATATTTCTTTATACCTATAGTTTTTACTTTAGTTTAGAAATTTATTAAGCTAATACTTCTACTAAAGTTCTTATAACTATTACTTCTTTAAAGGCTATAAGTACTATATTATACTAAATACTATAAAGTATTTAAAGTATACTAAATCTATAAAGGCTAAAAAGCCTTATATTAATATATTATAGAAGTTACTAGATTATACTTATAAAGAGTATAAAAAGAAGGTAGAAGAAGATAAGACTTTATTAGTAACTATTATTAGGTAATTATTATAGAATAAAAAAATTCTAAAATAGGCTAAGAATTATATATAGTAAAAATTACTATATATAGAAAATAAAATAGCTAAATTAGAAGAACTAAATCTTACTAAGAAGATAGATTATTTAGTATTATTAATAGGTATATATACCTTACTTATAACCTAGGCTACTTTTAGGCTTATTAAGAAATCTATTATAAATTATAGTACTTTTATACTTATTAGTAGTAGTTTATAAGGTATATTAGAAGTTCTTATATATTCTTTAATTCTAGGTATTCTAACTACTTAACTAGGTACTAAGTACCTTTCTTAGTTCTCTAATATATTATTAATTTTTTAACTTTCTACTTATTATTACTATTAGCCTTAGTAGTAGAAGTCTATCTAGATTAGTATTCTTAGGTTAGTAGGATCTAATAATAAAATATAGAATACTAAATAGATCTTTATATTCTTAGATAGCTTAAGTTTATAGTTAACTAGGCTAACTTATTTAAAAATAAAGAATAGTCTAATCTTAACCTTATTTAGTTTTTTTATTATTCTTTATATTCTAATATTTTTTATAAGAAGATATATTTTATTTCTCTTTTTTAGCTAAGGTACTATTTTTTATTTTTAGTTAATATATAAAGGAGCTTATATTTAAGCTTATATAATATTTTTAAGTAATTTCTAGTATACTTTCTTTAGTCTAACTACTAAAGCTATTACTAATCCTGTCTAAATAGAGTAATTAAGAGATTAAGTAAAGAGATATAGGTATCTTCTATAGTTTATAAAGAATAGTATTATACTTATAACTTTTAATAACTTATTATTATATATAATCTATACTATAAGTAAAAGTATAACCTAGTTATCTTATTACTAGTTACTATAGATTTAAAGGTATATTTCTATAGTCTAATTTATTCTTTCTATTTATTTATATATCTATAGATAATAGGCTGTAGATAGCTTTTTCTTAGTACCTAATATAGTAAGTATAATAGTATAATAGTTTAATATAAAAAGCCTATCTCTATTACTAATAATTAATTTAGGTATTCTATAGTAGTAAATAATCTAGTAAATAAGTACTATAGCTAACTACTATATAGTATAGCTATATCTAAATAGTATTATCTTAGTATACTTAATAACTTAGTCTACTATAATAAAGATTAAGTTATATGAATATTCTATAATAGAGTTCTTAGTAATTAGTAGTTATATAATAAAATCTATTATAATATTTATCTATAGTACTATAGGTAGTATTATAAACCTTTAGAGGTAGTATAGTAGAAGATAAGAAAAAGAAGAATTTATAATACTTAGAGACAACCTAATAGTCTTTAAGAAGGTTAGTAATATAGAAACTAATAATATATAACTCTATTTATTTTAATTTCTTAGTAGAATGCTATAATAGAATATATTATATATATTCTAAGAAATTCTATAATATTTTATAATATACTAGGTTAGAATAATACTAGAATATTAGAACCTTTCTAGAATATTTATTAATATATAGTATATAGAAATATAACTCTTATATTTTATATTTAACTTAGTTAATTAAGTTTATTTTTAGAATCTTAACCTCTAACTCTTAAGCTAGATAGTCTACTCTATACTACTTATTATAACTCTCTATTATTATACTATTTTACTAGTTAATAACTCTAACTCTTATAGACCTTTCTATACTAGTACTAATCTCTAAGAACTAATAGAAATAGTACTTATAAGCTTTACTTAAAAGTATAACTTTAACACTTTAAATACCTCTTAAGATAAGTACTACTTTAGAATTCTATACTACTTCTAGTAACTCTAACACGTTATACAACTATATTAATAATAACCTTAATTTAAATAAAGAATTAAATAGAAGTATAATAACCTTTATATTTATAAGTATATACCTAGTAGCTAAGCCTAAGACCTTTAATAGTACTTATAAAAAACTAAAAAACTAGCTTATTAAGTTTAACCTCTTTTTTATATTCTAGAAAGAATATATTTCTATAAAAAAGTATATAATACTTATTCCTATATTTATAAAGAATTATATATTTATATAGATTAAACTCTTTATCTAGTATTACTATAGAGAAGAAATATCTACTAATATTTATATATAGATTAAAGACTTTAACCTAATTAGAAAATAAATATACTAAGTATTTAGAGTATATAATAAACTAACTATTATATATTATAACATCTAATATATTAAGTAAACTATATTAGCTACTAACTATACTACTAAGTTCTAGTAGCTAGCTACGTAAACTAGCTAGGACAATACTATATTAATAATAATATTCTAATAAGAATTAAAACTATAAGTTAAGAAGAAACTAATATAGACTACTATATCTACTAATAACTTTAACACTCTAGTTAATATAGTAATTATTATAGCTAAAATAGAGTAAAGATATATATATATTTATACTCTAAATTTAGGCTACTAAGTAGGCCTTCTCTAGCTATATAATATACTCTCTTATATTAAAGGTAGAGAAATAGCTTAAAGGTAGAGAAATAGCTTAAAAGTAGAGACTATATAGTAAAGCTAGCTATATACCTACAGAGTTATAGCTAAAAGTCTCTTAGACTTTTATAGTAAAGATAGGCCTAATATCTATCTAGCCTACTATACTATTCTAGTACCTAGTAGCTATAGTAATAACTTAGGTAAGTATAATAGAGATTATTACTACTAGTTACCTTAGCTTTAGTTACCTACTTAACTTTAAATCTACATAGCCTCTACTTATACAGTATTAGAATTTAGGCTTATAACTATTATAGCTAAAATAGAGTAAATATATATATATATTCTTACTCTAAATTTAGGCTACTAAGTAGGCCTTTTCTAGCTATATAATAGTAATTAATATTAATATTAAACTATATAAACTATAGCAGGAACTATAGAAGAACCTATAAGAATAAACACTAGCTTATAATACTTACCTACTTTTATATAGTCTATAGTATAATAACCTTAACTAAGAAAACTATAGAAGTAACTACTACTAGCTAAATACTAAGTATTATATATATAATAGTACTAGTTATAGTTACTATAGACTAGAAGCTATAGACCTATCTAATATTAATAAAGAACTAGAACTAAGATAGAATAAGAAAAATAAGAGTAGTAATAGAAAGAATAAGTCTAGTATAACTTATTATAGTTATAGTAAACTAGGCTACTATACTAAGAACTATTAATCTAAGAATAAGGTAGTTTAATAGCTTACTATACTTACCTATAAGAATATAAATACTAGTAATAAATAAAAAGTTCTTACTAATAATATAAAGTGTCTTATAGAAGACTCTAAGACTAGATCTAATAATAACTATATTAAACTATTTAATAAGAATATATAGAATATTTAAAGCTAAGCACCTATAATATACTAAGAGTTAGATAAATAGTAGAAGTATCTATAGAAGCTAATTAAATAACCATTAGAATAAATAGAATAAGTATATAAATAGAGATTAAAAGTATATAGATATAAGTAACCTATATTCTAATAACTATATAATACTACTAGATAAGAAGTAGATAGAGGTACTATTTATACTTCTAATATTAAAGAAAGTTAGTATAATAAAGATATATATAAATCTAATAAATATACTAAAGTAGAGTTAGTATATTAAGAGTTCTAAGATAATAATACTACCTTTTAAGAAAACTATAATTAGATTACTAAGGGTATTAATAAGAAACTATAATAGTTAGCACTCTAGACTTATATAGAATAATAATAGGTTAATAATCTAAGTAAATTCTAATAGAATTAGTTAAAATATAATTTTAATAAGCTTAGTACTAGTAACTATACTATATAATAAAAGCTTAAATAATAAGTAGAAAATAACTAAAGTAGAAGTAAGCCTAACTTTAATAGAAAGCTGGTATTACTTCTAAACCTATAACTAGAGTATACCTTAGACTACTAAAATTAAAATTATAGAAAGTTATTATAGATAGTATATATATATAACGCCTGTTATATATATAAATTAAAAAAGCTAGAAAAAAGATAGTTTCTAACTTCTAGTTCTATATATAGAAAATAATAGTATAATTATAAAAATAATATATATAAGATATACTTCTAGAATAAGTACTTTAAGCTATACTTTCTAGGTATAGATAACTATTAAGAAATTATATATATATAATTTATTATTAATAGCTTCTATTATAATCTATATTAGTAGTATTACTTTAACCTAAACTATAAGCTATATAAAGGTAGTAAGATTATCTATAGATTTAGTAATAAAGAAACTTTTTTAAATAAGTACTAAAAGAGTACTTTACTAAGTAATTTCTTAATACTGTTAGAAATAGCTTACTTATTAGACTACCTATAAAGTTAAATAGAGTAGTATTATTAGTACTTTTAGACTTAGAAGTATAGGTAAACTATATATTCTAGATAGTAATATACTAAGTAGGTCTTATACTATATATAAAGAAATACACCTACTTACTCTAAGTAGCTAATAGAGAATTAATACTAGAAGAGCTATATATTATATATAAAGTAATAGCAGCCTATCTAGAAATATAGAGGTACTATAAAAAATTAACCTAAAATATCTTTATAAAGGCTATATATAATATTATACTAGAACTTCTTTAGTTATAAAGGTATAATCTAGAAGTAAACTAGATATAGAAATAACTTTTATTAATATAATATAAATATAGTACTAATATATTAAAGCCTATATAGTATATATTATAGCTAGTAAATAAGAAGAAGATTAATAATATCTCTTTAATATATAAAATATACTAAGATAAAGTAGATAACTATATAAATAAAGAAAGCTCTTCTATAATAGTTAAGAAGAATAAGAGTATACCTTCTAGTATATTAGATATATATAGATAGTATACCTAGATATTTAAAGAAGAGTTATCTATAAAAGTACTACCTAAGTATTAATATTAGAATTATAAGATTAAACTTAAGAAAGAAAAAGAACTACTCTTTAGGCCTATATATTAGCTATCTAAGAAAGAGCTTAAGATACTATATAAGTATATTATAAAGAACCTTATAAAAGAATTTATTAAAAAATCTAAATCTCTAGTAGAATTCTCTATTCTATTTATACTAAAGAAAGATAGTAAGCTAAAGCTTTAGCCTTTATATTAACTACTAGAAGCTAAATAATATTACTATTAAAAATTATTATCTACTACTTAATATATCTAAACTATAGAATTAGTTATTAAAAGTTAAGTTCTTTACTATACTTAACTTATATAAAGTATATAACTTTATATATATAATAAAAAGTAAAGAATAGAAAATAGTATTTAGAACCTATTATAGTTATTATAAGTATATAGTTATACTATTAAGGCTAACTAATATACTAGTAGTATATTAGGTATTAATTAATAATATACTATAAGTATACCTAGATATTATAGTAGTAGTATACCTTAATAATATTCTAGTATATAGTAAGTATTATAATCCTATATAGATAAAGCAGCACAGTAATTAAGTAGCTAACTAGAGCTCTTACCTATAAGCTAGGGCAGAGCCTAGAAGAATCTCTCTTTATATAGTTACGTAACATACTTATTAGTAAGTATAATATATATAACCTACTTATTAATAAGTATTATATATTATTACTAATTAATAAGTAATACTATATATCTTATTAGACTAACTCTAGTTACTTATTAATAAGTATTATCTCCTAGTAAGTATATAGTTAGTAGAAATATAACTCTTATAGTTTATATTTAACTTAGTTAATTAAGTTTATCTTTAGAATCTTAACCTTAACTCTTAAGCTAGATAGTCTACTCTATACTACTTATTATTACTTCTATTATTATAGTGTTTTACTAGATAATACTCTTAATTCTTATAGATTATTCTATACTAGCGCTTATTTCTAAGAACTAATATAAATAGTGCTTATAAGCTTTACTTAAAAGTCTAACCTTAATACTTTAAACACCTTTAAAGATAAGTACTACTTTAGAATTATATACTACTTCTAGTAACTTTAATATATTATACAACTATATTAATAATAACCTTAATATAGATAAAGAATTAAATAGAGGTATAATAATTTCTGCGTCTATAAGTATATACCTAGTAGCTAAACCTAAGACCTTTAATAGTACTTATAAGAAACTAGAAGACTAGCTTATTAAATTTAATATTTTCTTTATATTCTAAGAAGAGTATATTTCTAAAAAGAAGTTTATATTACTTATCTCTATATTTATAAAGAATTATATATTTATATAGATTAAACTCTTTCTCTAATATTACTATAGAAAAAAAACGTCTACTAATATTAATATATAGATTAAGAACTTTAACCTATTTAAGAAATAGATATACTAAGTATTTAGAGTATATAATAAACTAACTATTATATATTATAATATCTAATATATTAAGTAAACTATATTAGCTACTAACTATACTGCTAAGTTTTAGCAGCTAGCTACGTATACTAGCTAGAACAACACTATATTAATAATAATATTCTAATAAGAATTAAAGCTATATAAAAGAAGGAATTAATATAGACTACTATATCTACTAATAACTTTAACTCTCTAGTTAATATAGTAATTAATATTAATATTAAGCTATATAAACTATAACAGAAATTATAAGAGAACCTATAAGTATAAGTAATAGCTTATACTACTTACTTACCTCTATATAACCTATAGTATAATAACCTTAACTAAGAATACTATAGAGGTAATTACTACTAGCTAAATACTAAACACTAGGTGTATAATAGTACTAGTAGTAGTTACTATAGACTAGAGGCTATAGACCTATCTAATATTAATAAAGAACTAGAACTAAGATAGAACTAGAAAAGTAAGAGTAGTAACAGAAAGGATAAGTCTAGTATAACTTATTATAGTTATAGTAAGTAAGGCTACTATGCTAAGAATTATTAATTAAAGAATAAGGTAGTTTAATACCTTAATATACTTACCTATAAAAATATAAATACTAGTAATAAATAGAAAATTCTTACTAATAATATAGAGCGTCTTATAGAAGACTCTAAGACTTAATCTAATAATAATTATATTATACTATCTAATAAGAATATATAGAATATCTAAAGCTAAGCACCTATACTATACTAAGAGTTAAATAAATAGTAGTAGCACCTATAAGACCTAATAGAATAACTATTAGTATAGATAGAATAAGTATATAAATAAGAAGTAAAAGTATATAGATATAAGTAGCCTATAATATTCTAATAACTATATAATACAGCTAGATAAAAAGTAAATAAAGGTATTATCTATACTTCTAATACTAAAGAGAATTAGTATAATCTAAAATTATAAGAGTTTAACTAGCGTATAGATATAGAACTAGTATATTAAGAAATCTAAGATAATAATACTACCTTTTAGAAGAACTATAATTAGATTACTAAGAGTATTAATAAGAAACTATAATAAATAGCACTTTAAACTTATATAGAATAATAATAGGTTAATAACCTAAGTAAATTCTAATAGAATTAGTAGAAATATAATTTTAATAAACTTAGTGCTAGTAACTATACTATATAATAGAAGCTTAAGTAATAAGTAAAAAATAACTAAAGTAGAAATAAGCCTAACTTTAATAGAAAGCTAGTATTACTTCTAAACCTATAACTAGAGTATACCTTAAACTACTAAAATCTAAATTATAAGAAACTAAGATAGATAGTATATATATACAACGCCTATTATATATATAAATTAGAAAAACTAAAAATAAAATAGTTCTTTACTTCTAGTACTATATATAGAAAATAATAGTATAATTATAAGAATAATATATATAAAATATACTTCTAGAATAAATATTCTAAGCTATATATTCTAGGTATAGATAATTACTAAGTAATAATATATATATAATTAGTTATTAATAGCTCTTACTATAACCTATACTAGTAGTATTACTTTAACCTAAACTATAAGCTATATAAAGGTAGTAAGATTATCTATAGATTTAGTAATAAAGAGACTTTTTTAAATAAGTACTAAAAGAGTACTCTACTAAGTAATCTCTTAATACTATTAGAAATAGCTTACTTATTAGACTACCTATAAAGTTAAATAAAGTAGTATTATTAGTACTCTTAGACTTAGAAGTATAGGTAAACTATATATTCTAGATAGTAATATACTAAGTAGGTCTTATACTATATATAAAGAAATACACCTATTTACTCTAAGTAGCTAATAGAGAATTAATACTAGAAGAGCTATATATTATATATAAAGTAATAGTAGCTTCTCTAGAAATATAAAGGCACTATAAGAAACTAATACTAAATATCTTTATAAAAACTATATATAATATTATACTAGAACTTTCTTAGTTATAAAAGTATAATCTAGAAGTAAACTAGATATAGAAATAACTTTTATTAATATAATATAAATATAGTACTAATATATTAAAGCCTATACAGTGCATACTATAACTAGTAAATAAAAAGAAGATTAATAATATTCTTTTAATATATAAAACGTACTAAAATAGAGTAGTTAACTATATAAATAAAGAAAGCTCTTCTATAATAGTTAAGAAGAATAAAAGTATACCTTCTAGTATACTAGATATATATAGATAGTATACCTAGATATTTAAAGAAGAGTTATCTATAAAAGTACTACCTAAGTATTAACCTTAAAATTATAAAATTAAACTTAAAGAAGAAAAAGAACTACTTTTTAGGCCTATATACTAATTATCTAAGAAAGAGCTTAAGATATTATATAAGTATATTAAGAAGAACCTATAAAGAATTTATTAGAAAATCTAAATCTTAGTAGAATTCTCTATTCTATTATACTAAAGAAAGATAGTAAGCTAAGGCTTTATATTAACTACTAGAAGTTAAATAATATTACTATTAAGAATTATTATTTACTACTTAATATATCTAAGTTATAGAACTAGTTATTAGAAGTAAGGTTCTTTACTATACTTAACTTATATAGAGTATACAACCTTATACATATAAAGAAAGGTAAAGAATAAAGATAGTATTTAGAACCTTTTATAGTTACTATAAGTATATAGTTATACTATTTAGGTTAACTAATATACTAGTAGTATATTAGGTATTAATTAATAATATACTATAAGTATACCTAGATATTATAGTAGTAGTATATCTTAATAATATTCTAGTATATAGTAAGATACTAGAAGAATATAAGGTCTATATATAATAAGTATTAAAATACTTAGTAATAGTAAAACCTTAGGCTAAAGCTAAAAAAGTATAAATAGTATAAAGAAGAAGTAAGAGTTTCTTAGCTATATTATAGAAAGATATAGAGTTAAGATAGTAAAAAGAAAATCTAGGTTATAAAGGAATTAGCTAATACCTACTATAGTTAAGAGAATTTAAGAATTTCTTAGGTTTATTAACTTTAACTAATACTTTATTAAGAACTATTCTATAAAGGCCTTACTACTTATAAGGCTTATATAGAAGAATATACTCTTTAAGTAGAAATAAGTATAAGAAAATACTTTCTAATTACTTAAGTAAGTATATATATAGAGCTTCTTATACTAATTATATTTAAAAGTAGTAAACCTATATACTTTAAGATAGATACCTTAGATTTAGTATTAGAAGTATATATTACTTAAGAATAAAATAGTTAATAGTACCCTAATTACCTACTATTTAAGAAAGTTTATAGTACTAAAGAATATTATAATATATATAATAAGAAGCTTATAGCTATTATTATATATTACAATACTAGAAAGTATATATAGAAAGCTACTTAGAACTTACTATTTATATAGATTATAAAACTTAGTATATTTTACTACTACTAAGGTTCTAAACTAATAATAAGTATACTAGTTAGAAATACTTAGTTAGTATAAGTTTAAGATTCTATATATACTAGGAAAAGAAACAGCAGAGTAAATATACTTAGCTAATACTATAATCTTATAAGTAAAAAAATAATTAATAAGTTTACTATTCTTAAAGTTAATAAGAATAGAATATTAGAACTATCTTAGTAGCTTAATTTAGGATATAAGTTTAGTAAAAATAATATATTCTAGAGTAAGTACTAAAGAAACTTTAAAAAAAAAAGTTATTTTAAGATATTATAATAATACTATATAGATACCTTAGTATTACTTATACTATAGAACTTATTAAGTAATACTATAAGTTTTCTAATATAAAGAAAAAAGTTACTAAGTTTATTAGAAACTATATATAGTACTAATAGAATAAGTATAGTATATATACTAAGTATAGAAAGGTATAAGTAATAGAGCTACTAATAGTACTATAAATAAATATTATAATAGATTTTATTATATAGCTACTACCTTCTAAGAACTCTATTATAGAATATACTTATAACTTAATCTTTATTAATATACTTAATAGGTAAGTAGTATATATAGGTAAGTAGTATGCTTTTACTAAGACTATACTAAAATACTACTTCCTACTAATACCTTAATAATAGCGCTAGCTAAATATATTAAAAGAAGCTTAGATATAGCTTATAGTTTAAGCTCTTAGAATAAACTCTAAGCTTTTTATAAAATATACTATAGCTATTTATAATATTTCAAAACTATACTATATAAATAATATACTAGATAACCTTTACGTACTAATACTATAGCTAACTTATAGAACCTAACTAATACTAAAAAGTAGGTAATTATTAAGTATATACTTAAGCTAGTTATATAAGGATTTCCTTCTTAGCTTATAGCTATAG